>JAQPPZ010016388.1:11287958-12539438 GCA_028583015.1 Wollemia nobilis
CTCCACACTTTGAGGTAGACTCATTTATATATCCCCATCATTTGAAATCAATTGCTATAAAAATATTTCTAGCACAAGTCTCCATTGGATGGACTATAGTCACCATTATGACTATTTTCTAAAAAATGCTTTTGCTAGGACTTTAAATGGAGAAGATAATTCAAGATCACCATGTCCTTTAAATATAGATCCTTTAATATTCCATAGTCACAAAAGGCATGTCTTCAAGGAATAAAATTTCCTCCTATAGCATACATCACCTTATTAGAAGACTTTCTCTTTCCCTTGGACCATCTAATATTAGTCACCAAAAGATTCTTTGAATGAACTTGCTTAGAAAAAGAGATGTAATGAACTTTCAAAAGCACCTAAGTAGAAGAAGAAAAATAAAATGAAATATTAAATATTCATTAATAAGTTGAAATATTCACACAAAGGAGAAATAAGGACTACCTAAAGAACATCCTAAATATTTTTTCTTCAAGCTACCAAAATACTCAAAATATACTACAATTATCATAAATTCACCTATATCTCCCCAAAAAATAGGCCAAAGATTTTGACTATATAAAATATGTTAAATACCCTTTGAAAATAGGACAAAAATACTTGAGATTTATTCTACATTAATTCATACCTAACACTAGAACATGTTATTAAATTGATATCACCAATGTTTAGAGATCCAAATATTCAAATAATTAAAAAAATGGGCTCAAAACCTTTATGTATGCAAAAGTTATGGCATCTAATTTTTTTCCTAATAACCCCTAAATAAGAAAAAATTAAAGCTTAAAACGTTAGAAAAATAGAATTTGATTCTATGTTGCCACTTGGTAGTCACTCATTTGCTAGTGATAGTTGTAGACACCTTAAAGTTGCACATAGCTACTTCTGTGTACTTGTAGATCCTTTTGGACACTTGTAGGTTTACATAGGTGATCCTAGATACCCCCGGGATATCATAGACCAATGTAGACTATTCTAGATCCTCCTATACCTATATAGATTACTATAGATATATGTAGACATGCATAGACTACCATAGACATGTGTAGACTAGCGTAGATAGCTCTAGATTATCATACCATTACGTAGACTTCCACAAGCCACTTCACTATTTTTTAGGTCCAAAACCCTAATAAACTACCTAAATCATATCATGAACACCTTCCATGCATTGGAAAACCATTAACCAGCCTCATAAGGTGATACAAGACTCCTTTATGCTTAGCTGAGGCCCCCACGGGGCTATTAATTGGCAAAATTATTAATTGAGTCAATTGTTAAATCTAATTTTAAAGTGACTTCACTTAAGTGTACTTTTAGGGCTAAAAAGGTTAATTAGGTTCTTAAACCCTAATTAGTCCTAATTATTCCCTCCCACATGTGTGTGCACTAGGTTAGTTAGGATATTTCTTAGGAAACCCTAACCTAACCCCAAATCTAACCTAGAGTTGACTAATCCTAGTTAACCCTAATATCTCCTCACACGTGTGAGGATGAGATATTTCCTAAGGGAATGTGAGGATGACACCTCAAAAACCCTAACCTAACCTCCATGAAACTTCACCCTAGGGTCTAGTTCTCCTAACTACCCCCCCTACACCTTGGGTTTTATTATAAATAGTGGTCCCAAACCCTCATTCTAGATCTCTCTCTACTTAGGTCCAAAGCACATGAACTTTACCAAAATGCATACAAAAGCACAGAAACAACAATCTGAACCTACACATCAACAATTCAATAGCAAAGGAACCTCTCCATCGAAGGATTTCTAAAGAATAAGATTCACAGTCAAATTCACCCCCTGCCCCGCGAATCCGACATCAATTCGCCTCCACCAATTAGGTTTAAAGGGCCCAAATCACCCCAAATTTGGGAGGGAAGCTTCATTTAGCATTTTTATTAAGTTTTTCATCATTTATTTTAGTTTTTATCATGTTTTAAGAGTTAATTTATCTTTCTTACTATGGGGCCTGACTCAGGCAAGCCCCCCAAACCTACTAATACCCTTTTGCAGGCCTAGCATTGGAGTAAGGAGGGAAACAACAACAAACTACAAATTCGTGGTGACACATGCTATACATGAAGCCCATATACACTGAGGAACCCAAGATAATGCATCAATTTTATTGTAATATTCGTGAAAAATGAAGAACATAGGAATTACCCCATTTGTAACACAAGCAATATTATCATGAATAAAATACATATTTTTGAATGAATTTTGTTTATTACTTGTTATTAGATCAAATGCTCTCTTTTTCTCATGTCAACTATGTCACTCGATCACCTCTAATTCATTAGAACCCTACCACTTGCTATAATTTTATTAAACAAATAAAAAATTGTCACATGGTCTCAATTACAACCATGTTGATTGCCACATTGGCAAAGGATCCTGGAAGGTTTGAATGTACCAAACAAATGTTTTGTGAGGTTTGATCTTGAGCCTTTACCTCCATAAGAGCCTTGGTCTAACCAAGGTTCCAAGGTTTCATTTGGAGAACTAAGAGAGTGAACACACTAATGATCTCAATTCCCAATTACATCTTGTTAAAAGCATAGATGACAAGACTCAATCCCATGTTAGTTTATCGTCACACACTTCATAAGCTTGTACATAACTAACTAAGAATATCCAAAATATATGACCATTCTAATGATGGTTCTATAGAAGACATTTTTTGAGTTGTTCTCTATGAGAAAAAAATATTTCCATAGAAATTCTAACATAAAACCACTATTATCCTATGCTTAAAAACTTACCATGTTGTCCACTATGCCATGCACTCCTTTAAAAATTCAAAATATTGTGCTTCTTAAACCCTATATTGATTTATGAAGAGGACAAAAAATCTTGCATGTAATTTCAAACCCATGACCCAACTATGACAAACATTTTAACTTTCTCTACTTAACCATCCTAGTGCACCTTTTGCACTTATGCAACAATATGTGTTTTCCATAAATAAGGAATTTAAGGTGGTTAAACTGACATCGATTATGGAGGTGCACAGTCTATAGCCATGTATAGCCCAAGAGTACTTACACAAGCCAAAGTCTAAATAGTTTTTGGTTTCGAATTCAAATTCAAATCTTGGATGATTTCCCTCATTTCTTTTGCCATAGCTTTAAAGACAAAAAAATTATCAAAAGATCTGAAAGCTAAAATTTTAAATAGTGATTCAAAGGCACCCTAATAACAATAAAGTATGGTGTAGATCTGGTAACATTTTTTTTAATTTTATAAATAAATGAAAGGATAGAAGATATCCTCTTGGATTTTGAAGCTTTGAGGGGTAATTTGCCTTATAATTTAAAATAAGAATTGAAGTCTCTAAAAAACAATTTTTTTGACGAAGCAATATCACTCCATACCCACTTAGATACCATGCTGGAGTTTAAAATATTTTTCATAAATGAACAAAAAGAATACATCCACTCATATATTATACAAAAATCATAAAGAAAGACAAAAAGAGAGAGAGTGATACCCTTAGGCACCATAAATAATCACTATATTATTTATAGATAATATTACACAACACTTTGATAATTAAATGGAGTGAGGGATATTGATACAAATACCAAACCCCCAATTCATAAAATATTTTAACCTAAGATGACATAACAAGAGGGCTTAAGGTTAATTACAAGTTATAAAGTGGATTTAACCATAACAAGGTTAATTGTGGTCCATAGGGCTTACATAATAAAATATTACAATAAATTCAATACATTGTATAATGAATGCCCTTAGGCCTATCCAATATTACATCATACAATGTCAACCTTGGCCATGAATTATATTACACTTTCAACATCCATATGGGTAGGAAAATTAGTTATGGTAATAGAATACAGATATACACCTGTGTTTGAACTCTATAAATAAATTTGATTAAAATACCATTATGTGTTATTATCAATGGATCAAATTTTATAGAATATAGTTTAAGAACAAGAAATACCCTTTTGGGTGGTTTTTTAAGTTATAATAAAACTTGGATTAGAAATGAGGATCAACAAAAGATAAATTTCACTACCACATGGGAAAATTCCCTTGCAAAGGATACCCTTTGATCTATTGAAGGTAGACACTAATTTCCACAATGATGGCATTAATTTTTAAAGGACTTATAAATAAAATTACCTTCATTTATTTATATCAATTAAATATTTTGTCAAAAAATAAAGGATCATGTTGGCCACTAAAAAATAATATTTTTAAGTACATAGAATTTGGATTCTTAAAAAGAAACCTATGAAACCAACTCCTACATTCAAAAGGAAATTTTGTTAGAACATGTATCAAAAGTAGAGCTAACGATTGATCCAAACATGATAAAAACTATTCTTAGCTTTTAGTCTCTTCTTATAACATAGATGTTTAATATTTATAATAAAGAACTTTTAAGGAAGTTTATCCTTTTTTTTTTCAAATAGTGAAGCCTATTGTTGGGGGCCTGTAGACACCAAAACCTAGCCACTTGTCATCCATTCAAGTCTTCCCGCCATTTCCACCCTTTATTTACATATATTTATATATTAATATTTTATATATTATATTATATATATTTAATAAATATATGTTTATATAAGTGAATTAATCCCAACCATCCGATTTCACTTAATCCTATCCATCCATTTACATCAATCCATGCCACACACTAGATTTAATATCCACTCTCGATATGCTTTTATCTTAGCCACACAATTAGTTTCATTGAAACCCTAAGTATGCCCTAGGATTGGATTATTAATAGGAGCCATTTTGATGGCTCAACCCCTAAGCAATCCCTAAGTTTTCTAAACCTTGAAGCTTGAATCCCTAAGAAATTCACATCTTGAGTCCTCGACCATTCATCCTCGAGTTCCCTAGAGCATTCGAGTACTCTTGCCTTCTATCCTCACCTGTTGTAGCCCTTGCATCCATCATCGCCTCCCTTGCCCAGATAAATATGCTTCTACAAACTTCTCCCTCAACTGCCAAATGCCCTCGAGCACTTTTCATCACAACCAAACACCTCTGAGTGCTTCCCACTTTACCACAAAGTGCCTTTGGATGATTTCTACCATTATCGAGTACCCATAGGTATTTTTTGTAGTGGGTGTTTTATTCTAGAGTTATGAAGTCCCCCTAGCCTTTGGGCGATGCTAGGGCATCGCTGCACTAGTCCACTACAATAGATTTCATTAGATCAGAAGATAATAGATAAGCAACATAAATATTTTATTTGTTATTTTATTTTATGCACTTTCAGGTTCTGTTCATTTATTTATATTGCATAGGTAGTATTTTTAAACTGCTTTTTGAGGACCTCACATTGTGGAGCCCTCATAGTTGCTACTAACCCATTTACTATTTTTATTGTATATAGATCTAGAAGTGTTACATTAGTATTGTACAACTGCTTAAGTTGGAGTGGCTTAGCATCAGATAACTAGAAGCCCACTTACTTCTATTGGGAGTAGAGACACATTTTGAGAAACCACCAACATTGTTTTTGCAAGGGTTTTAGAGAACCCTAGCTATTGTAAAATGGAAATTAAAGAATTAAAGAATTTTTATTGTAACAATGGAGTTTTGAGGGTCCCCCCATTAAAAAATATCATTCATTTTGCAATATTGTTCTTTGAGTTCTAATTTATATATTTCTTATTTGGTGTTGCATTTTATCTCTTTAGGGCCTATAATGACCCTTGCACCCTAGGCACCATAACCCCCTATATATGTAGTGGTTCTATCTTTTCGAGCATGTGCCTCATGCAAGGTACCAATCTTGCAAAATTTAGGGAGTGTGAGACATGGCTCCTTCGAGTTACCTTTAATGTTTTTATCAAGGCCATATCCTTGAATTGATGTAATATTTTAGTACTTCTTCTTACCTACTCTAGCCTAATCTACTCAATGTCTCTCCAAGGAAAAGAGAAAGGAAGAAAGTAGTAAATAACTAAAAATATAAATTTTAGGAAGGTAGATCTATATAGCCTAACTAGCCTAGATAAAGGTGGTAATTTGCCAAAGGATCCAAATTTCCTTTCTACATCTCTATGGGATGAATGAACACATGAACCAAGCATGACAACTATAATGAACACAAATTTAATCACATATGAATGCAATTCAAAAGAATTCCTACAATGACCAAGGCAAAAATATTGTAGTCATAGTCCCCCACAAAGAAGTATGTGAAGAATTAGAACAGAAAAAAAATGTTGGTGTAGTCGCAACTATTTGTATTCATATTAAGCACATATTACATTCACATATAATCAAAGTAGACTTGGTGGCTTAAACATGCAATTGATCCAAGGCTCGAGTATATACTGAAAGACAAAGTGAATAAAATAAAGAACTATCATATGTCAAATGTTAGAAATAATAACAATTCAACCTCTTTTTCATAATTATGAGGATAACTATTTATAATATTTAGAAGAAAAATCTAAAGTTCAAAATTCCCTCCAAATGGGTATTGCTGTGGGGATTTTATGCTTACCTCCTTAAGCTTTGTCATGTCACAAGAATCCTAAATATCACAATGAGTATTGTAGAATCTGGTGGATCTACCTCTTTGACCCAGGAATAGATTACCTATGGGGCTCTAGATAGACCAGGTCGGGTAAGGAAACCCCAGATAACGGGTGCAAATATCTACGTGATTACCCGTGTTCTACTAGATTTGATGATATTATGTTTTCTTTGTTATTTTATGACCAAACTAAATGTTATTAAACCACATTAATACCAAACTAGTGCCATGTCCATTGGGTAGTCGTAGCAAGTTAAATTTAATGACTTAGAACAAAAAGGAAAGAGAACTAGTTCATTTTCATTCATTCAAATGATGTAATCAATAAAAATGATTCAACTAGTGATAGAAGGCATCATTCATACATTCATATTGCTATAATATATAAATGAGTAAGACACATAAACCACATACACAAAGGATGCCAAGAATAGAGTTGGAGTTTCTATTAATATAAAATGATTTACATATGGAGAAATTGGTAGAGTGCTCAGCTCTTATATGACAATGGTTACAATAAACCCTAGTTCAAATATCATAACACAAGACTTCTTCTCTCCATATTTATTATAGTTATGCAAGAGTCTCCAACTATGACATGTTCCATAGGAAATGCTCTCAGTGAACAACACTTCCTGGATAGTCCGTAGAAAATGGTAGAAGAAAGGGTGAGATAAGGAAGATAGGAAAAACATAGATAAAGGTAAATACAACTAAGTTTTAGACACAGATTATAGCTGGAATTTTCTCTCTAAGAGGTTTGATAAAAAAATGTTGTTGTGGTGGTCTCATTTATATAGTTTTGGTTGACGGAGCAAGGTTGTAACTATTTTCTCCAACTAGATCAATCTTGCTCCCTCCAAAAGTAGGATGTAATAAAAAATGGGCATGTAGCCCACATCTCTCTATCTATGCAGGTGGAGGTTATGGCTATGTATCATCTCCCCCATTGCCCCGGGTTGGCGGATGTGCTGCACTTGACTCATGTGTTTATGTTGAACTAGGCCCCACCCCTCCTCTTTTGAGGTCTTGTATACTTTGGTCAATATGGTTCCACACCTCATCATGGAATGTTAAAGTGAATAATAACAATTTAAGATCCTGCATGGCTTTTTTCACCCTTTCTCTAGCCCATTCCATGGTGTTCTCAATGAAGACACATAGGCGATCCACCATTTGTACTAAGGTTGTAAATTGTTTTGATAATTTTTCATTAGGACCAAAGTCAAAATTTTGTATTTTGTGGAGCACAAAATCCTTGATGTCAGGAGCTTGAATAAACTCATCAAGTTTAAAACCACAATCTTCAAGTTCATCCTTGACCTCTTATTCAATTTTGACCACCTCTTGGTTCCACAAGAACCAATTTTATCTATTTTGTAAGAATACGAAAACTTTGGCATACTCCTCGGTAAAGAAACAGATAGAACCATTTGCAAATGTAGTTGTCATCCCACCGATTACTACATAATTCTCCTTGAACCTCTTATATATAGGAAATATGGTGTTCACTCTTTGATCTACTTGTTGCAGGTGATCATGCAAGAGGCCGACAACATGCCTGGTGGCATAGATGTCATAAAATATGGACTCAAAGTCCTCCATTTTTCTCATTATTTTCTCCTTCATTTCCTATTTGAATTCTTCTACAAACCCAAATTAGTTGATGGCCTATGCAGCACTGGCCTAGGAAGGAGTTAGAATTTTCTTTAATTGATCAACTTCAGCTTGAAGTAGTTGTACTTTGAGTTGTAGTTGCCCTGCCTCCACAACCTTAGTATTTAAATCTTCCATCTCTTTCTCCACTGCTACTGCCACTTGCTCTTGGGTGGCTATGTGGGACTTCATCATTTCCACTTAGGAAAATTATGCCTATATGACACCTTTGATGACATCAATGATGGCTTCTTTTAAACTTGGTGGTAAAGGGATGTCAAATGTAGCAGTGGACATGTCATCTATCTCCTGAAAAACTATCCTTCAAGACCTACTTACTCATTTATTGGGGGATCTTTGGTCCTCTATATCTTGTATTTGGTCCTCCTCATCCATAGTAAACTAGAGTGTTTCCCTCATTATCGCCAGCGTAATACTTTTGATATCTTAAGTAGAAGATCTAGTTTTGGATTTCTTTCTAGCGGGGGACTATGCGAGGATTCTTTCTTGCACCTCGTACTCTCTAAGTATATTAGGAAATCCCTCAACTTCAGTTATTTTATTTAAATACTTAGGGGAATGGGACACTCCTCTTGGTTGACTACCAAGGTGGTGAATAACAAAGAGGGCTGACCCACTACCATGTCAGTTTACTCTAAAGGACACATCAACATTAAAGTTGGTGATGCGAGGCTTTGCAACTGTTGTGCTGAGTAAGTGACCAACTTCTTCCATTTTGCAGAAGCAACGAGAATACTAGAATAGGAGGGCAGTTTGACCTGGTATTTTTGTGCTTCACCCATAATATTCATCATGACCTCAAATAGGTTAGTATTTTGATGGACAACTTGGAAAGTGAGGTCCTAGAATTCTTCTAGGGGAGTAGTTGAGACCAGTGGAACCACCTTATGTACTAAAAATTCTCTATGTAATATCAATTTGGAGCCATAGTCGCCAACTGCTTCTAACTTCCTATAAGGTCTATTATTCATTTTCCATACCAAGTCCAGAGATTGAATTCCCTTTATTACCTTCTGCATTTCATCTTCAAAGTCATATTTCCTATGAGTGACTTGTAAAAGGGTAAGTTTGTTAGCAACAATAGTTTTGTGGTGGCCATCGAGATCATAGGATATCCATGTGACCTCGGGGAAGTAGTATGTATCCATATTCCATATGGCCCGCAACATTGCAAAATGGCCTAAATATGTGTAAGCCCCCATAAAGCAAGGAATGGGTAACCATGGACACGCTCCCCTTCTTCCTAAGGTATCTGATTTTCACCTCCTCAACAATCTGTCTAGTTATCTCTAGGATAGCAATTGAAGTTGGGTAGTGTCTTGGCAATGCTTTTGGGGGTAATTTGGAACCATATACCCTAATATAATAGAATTATTATATGTAGAAGAAATCTCTTACCCTGGCTTCATGAAAAAATTTCCTTACCCTAACTCCCAGTCTATCAAGCTCTTTATCGCACAATCGTGTGTGTACCATCGGGAGAACATTCTCAAATAAGACTTTGTAACTCAAACACACCACCTGTATACATAGTAATGAATCTTGAATTGTGATGGCAGTCACTCCTCCCAACCAAGACACCAAGGTTTTATTCAATTGGGCTACAAAAAAATGGATCAAAAATGAATAATATGAGAATGGGGGGAGCTCTTCTTTATCGGCCAGTATGGCCTTCTACAATTTTATTAATTCTTCATTCATGTTGTCGCTTATCATGTCCTCCCATCGGTAGAGGGGTGTCTTGTCTGTCCTATTGCACTGTATGATGAGGAAAATAACCTATTTTGTGATAAGCTCTACATATTTGATGCCCAGCACCATGTTGATCATATATGTGTAGTCCTAAGCCCAAGGATGAAGAAGAAAATTTTAGATAGAGAAAACCGAAGGCTTGTATTTTTCTCTCTTCAGGAGCATCTCTGAGAATGTGGTGTTCAACATAAAATTTATCAGAAGAGTGAGTGTTTTGAAATCCAAGACCCACGAAGTTATGGCAAGCCCGAACACTTACCTGATTCTATCTGCTATCAATCGGGCCATGACCTGGTTCTTGTGGTCATGGATGGTCTTGTTCTTTGGGTCATAAGCCACCGCCAGCCATGCTAGAAGGTCCGAGGAATGATATACCTTTGGGAAGATAAACCATCCTAGGTTGGTGTTCCATTTGTTACAGAATAAGACTGGCTCGATACTATCTCACTATGCCCTCATGAATAGACTTCTCAACAACATCAAGTGGTGCTGGTTATCCTCCTCGGTGGGGTTAAAACTGTAAATGGTGATGCCCTCCACCTCTTGTCATTGTTCTACTATTATGTCTCTACTTGAATATGATGGGTTCGTTAGTATTTTTGGGTCCTAGGCTCTCTTCGCCCTTCTTGTGATCAACCACGCACCAGTAATTTTCCCAATGTGGGTTTTAACATCGGACACCCCTGCTACAACCACGCTGGTAGAATCCATGGAAGCACACTTTTGCGAATAGAGAGGTTTTTTGAATTTCTATGCTCGACCTTATTGAGAAAACACTCTACATGCACAATTACACTAATGGCACGAGGGAGGTCTACCACCTTCTATTTAAAGATCTAGTATTAAATTCGTGTAGGTGGGGATGCACTTTTATATTCATCGATAATTTTATGATTGGTTGTGCTACGAGGCTAGGCGCACCACGCCACCCTTTTTTTGGTTGTGGATTGGCTATACCTTATGCCCACTTGATTGAATTATGAAGTGAGGAGATCTTGGAACACCTGTAAACCCTTTATTTTCTTAAGCAAGGCATGCTCAAGTGAATCATTTGGCTTTTTGGGAGGAGCACATAGAAACCACACCTCATTAATTCTCCACATACCTCAAATAGAACTAGGCACACATATTTGTGCGCCTGACAAAATTTGGTGTGATCCAATGGGAATGTGGGGTGCATGGATCTCAAGGTAGGTGTATGACCTTGTGCACCTACAAAAACCTCGTGCTCTCCAAGGGAATGGAGCACGCGATCCATAATAGGGTGTACAAGATTGTGTGCCTTTAAGACCTTTATGTGCTCCACTCTCCAATGGAGTGTATGAACATGGAGGCAGACACACAACTTCATGCACCTGAATAAACCCTCATGCACTCCAATGGGATGAAGAACACGAACACTACTTGGAGTGCATGGGCTCATGCACCCCTTAGGACTTCGTGCACTCCACTAAGGAGCGAAGTACATGGGTTGGGGGGTGGGTGCATGACCTTGTGCACCCCAAAGTCTCTTGCATGCTCCATTGGGTGGAGCATGCGGTTAGTATCGAGGCACGCGACAACATGCACCCCTAAGGACATTTGTGCACTCCATTCTATAGTGGAGTGCATGGAATCTAGATGGGTGCATGACCCCATGTGCTCTTAAGGACCTTTGCATGCTCCATTAGAGTTGAGTGTGCAAACTCAACTTGGGGTGCATATAATTCACGCCCCTTAGAAACCTTGCACGTGTGTAGAATCAAAGCAAAGTGCACAAATGCATGTGCCCCTTATACAACTTCGTGCACTCCATTCCCAAATGGAGCAATGGGCCAATGTCGAGTGCACAACCTCATGCACTCAAAGGGAATTTTATGCGCCCCACTTGTGGAGCGTGCAGGCTGGCTTGTGGTGCATAAGCTTGTGCACCCTTTGGATTTTTATGTGCTCCACTCTCAATTGGGGCACATAGGGTTGGACTTGGGTGCACCAACTTGTGTACCCTTAAGAAAAAAAGGGGTAAGACAAAATAAAAAGAAACAAAAAGGGAAGCTCCCCTTTTGGGGCTAACATGGGCTTTGAATAGGATAGGGGGATGGAAAAAGACATCGACCTGAGAACTATAGACTTCTCCAGGTGGATAAAAATGACTTACACACATACCCTTACTCTTTTCTTACATCATTCTTATTGACCTCCATGAAGGAGAACGAAGTATTTCAAGTGTTGACCATTTACTAGAATAGGCATCTCTCCTCCTTCCATGTCTTGGAGCATGTAAGTGTGTTGGTCGATCACCTTGGCAACCTTATAGGGCCCTAACCACTTGGGTTCAAACTTGTACTTCTCACCTGGCTTGTCATTCTTTGGGTCCCAATAGAGTACCACTTCACCCACAAATTTTTTTTACCCCTTGCTTTCTTGTTAAACAACTGAATAGTCCTGTTATATTGAGTGATCATATTAGCAACTACCTCCCTCCTATCCTCTTCCAATTGCACAAGTTGGTCCATTCTCCTTTGCAATGCATATGGTATTTCATGATCCTAGAGGAGTAATGTGAGGGTTGTTCTCTCCAATTGAGGTGGCAGGAGTGCCTTTTCCCCATAAACCAACTCATAAGGTGATTTTCCAGTGGCTATTTTTATTGATAGCCTATCTGCCCACAAGGCATACTTCAGCTCACTATCCCAACCTCTTTTATTCTTCCTCAATGACCTCTTAATTCAAGTTATTATATTCTTGTTTTAAGACTCAGCCAATCCATTCCCTTAAGGATAATAATTTGTTGAGTGGGACAAATCTATACTGTATTATGCATAGAATTCAACCATCTCATAAGAGGTGAAGTATTTAGCATTGTCTATCACAAGCTTCCTAGGCACCCCAAATCTAGTTAATATGCTTTCTTCTAGGAAATTGATGATAGTTGATGTTGTTGACCTTCTGAGAGGAGCTACTTTGACCCATTTTGTAAGGTAATCCATGGCAGTAATTATCCATTTGTGACCCCCTAAATATTTTAGGTTGATTTCTCCTATCAGATCTATTCCCCATTGAGAAAATGGGGTTTCAATAATCATAGGCTTCAGTGGCATTGCAGGCAGGTTTTTCTTGCTAGTAAAAACTTGACAGTTATAACATTTCCTAATGAACTGATACACATCCTTGAACATGGATGACAAATAATAACCTTCTCTCATAATGTGATTGGTTGTTGTCTTTCGAGTGAAATGACCACTATAAAATCCTCTTCAATAATCTTGGGGACTTATTTTTCTGTCACACACAAAAGTAATACTCCACTTGGATGTCTCTAATAGAGTCGATCCTCTTGGAGGTGATATTTTTGAGCCTGTTGCTTAATACTCCTCATCCTGCTGGAAGATTTGTTAGGAAAAAAGGATAGGGTTCTTTAAATAAAATAATATATCCTTATACCAATCAGATTCTTCATGCTCAGTATGCTCAACCTACTGTACCCCTTGTACTAGAACGATATTATCCACATCCTCTTATCCTCGGTAGGCCATGTATCTAGAAAAATCTTGATATTTAATAATTATAATTGCCTTAAATTCAACATCATACAACAGTAGCCTCACTATCCATCTTGCTAAACTTCCTGTGGGCTCAAGCTGGGTGAGGATATATTTGATGGCTATGTAAGAAATGTAGGAAATCACTTTGTTGGAGCCAAAGATACTTTTGAAATATTATAAGGCCTGAATAAGGGCAAAGGCCTGTTTATCTATTGGATTGTACTTCATTTGGGTACCCTTATTTCTTGAGCTCATGAATGCTATGGGGTTTTTAGCTCCCTATTCATCCTTCTGGGCCAACACCGTAGTTGTATGTTTTGAAGAAAAATAATACAGGTTGAAATTCCTTGAATGATCTAGGCAGTTTAGCATAGGTGCAATGGTGATGGCTTATTTAATTTACTAGAAGGCTTTGACATTCTATTCATCCCACTTTATCTTTGCATCCTTCTTTATTATAATATTAATAGGTTTAGCAATTTCAGTACAATTCGAAACAAATCTCTTGATAAAGTTTATCTTATTGAAGAAGGACCTGACTCCTTTGAGACTCTTTGGGGGGTATTTGTGCAATAGCATTTGTTATTTTTGGGTCAATTCTTATCCCTTCCTTTGATACCACATGTCCCAACAGTTTTCCATGAGTGGCTCCAAACAAATATTTCTTTGGGTTCAAGGATATCCCAAATTCTTTGCATCTTTCAAACACTTGGGATAAGTGGGAGAAGTGATTTGCAGGGTTATTCGAGAAGATTGTGATGTCATACAAATATACTACTACAATTTTAAACATAAACCCTTTGAAGGTAAAATCCATGACCCTCTTAAAATTGGCCCCAACATTCATGAACCTGAATGGCATTATTTGATATTCGAAGGTCCCCCATGGTGTGGTAAATACAGTTTTGAAACGGTCTTCTGGGTTGACCAAAATATGATTATATCCTGAGAAGCCATATAATAGGGATATCCTAGATGACCCTACTACCTATTATAGTTGTTCCATGTTGGGCAGGGGATAGTTATTTTTTAAGATAATTTTTATTCAGGTTCCTAAAATCCACACATAGCCTTATTTCTCCATTATTTTTTCTTATAGGTACCAAGTTTGCTATCTAGGAAGATAACCTTAAATTTTTTATTATTTTTGTATTTAGAAACTTTTGGAATTCTTTTTACTTTACAGGATGTAGATTAGGATTAAATTTTATTTGTTTTTATCTAAAATGTTTGGCTTCATCTTTAAAAGGAATAACAGGGGTCATGACCTCAGTATTGAATGTCCTTAAGTCATCATAGATTCAAGAAAAACTGTCCCTATTTTTATTAGGTACTACATGTACTATTTATTTTCCTTTGTTGATAATGCCTTGTTAATTTTAACCATTCTAGGTTCTCTGGCTATCCCAACATTAACTTCTTCATCCTCTAAATCATGATGTGGAACCCTATGGGCTTTGTTTTCACCTCCTCAACAATCTATCTGGTTATATCTAGGATAGAAATTGAAGTTGGGCAGTGTCTTAGAAATGCTTTTGGGGGTAATTTGGAACCATATACCCTGATATAAGAGAATTATTTCATGTATAAGAAATCTCCTACCCTATTTCCATGCAAAAAGTTCCTCATCCCAACTCCTAGTCTGTCAGGATCTTTGCTGCATAATCAGGTGTGTACCATCGATAGAAAATTCTCAAAGAATACTTTATAACTTGAATACCCCTCCTATATACACAATGATAAATTTTAAATTATGGTGGTAGTCACTTCTTCTAATCGAGCCACCAAGGATTTATCCAACTGTGCTACAAACAAATGAATAAAAAATGAATAATATGAGAACAAGGGGAGATCTTCTTTATCGGCTAGTATGACCTTTTGTAATTTTATCAATTCTTAATTCATGGTGTTTCTTATCATGTCCTCCCATCGGTAGAGGGCCATATTGTCTATCCTATTGCACTAGATGATGAGGAACATAACCTCTTTTATGATAAGCTCTAAATATTTGATTCCCAACACCATGTTGATCATATCTATGTAGTCCTACACCCAGGTAAAAAGTGAAAACTTTTGGATAGGGAAACCCAAAGGCTTGCATTTTCCTCTCTTTAGGAGCATCTTAGGGAATGTGGTATTCAACATGAAATTTTCCTAAAGAGCGAGTGTTTTAAAATCCAATATACATGAAGCTATGATGAGCTTGAACACTTGTCCGATTCTAGCTACTATCAATCAGGCCATGGCCTAGTTCTTATGGTCATGGATGGTCTGGTTCTTTAGGTCATAAGCCACTACCAACCATGCTAGAAGGTCTAAGGAATAATAGACCTTTTGGTAGGTTAACCGGCCTAGGTTGGTGTTGCATGTGTTGCATATTGGGGCTAGCTCAGTACTATCTCACTGTGCCCTCATGAATAGACTTCTCAACAACATCTCGTGGCACTGGTTATCCTCCTTAGTTGTATTAAAACAATAAATGGTGATGCCATCCACCTCTTGCTGTTATTATGCTATTATGTCTTTACTTGAATATGATGGGTTCATCAGCATTTTTGGGTCCTGGGCTCTCCCCATCCTTATTATTATTGACCATGCACCAGTAATTTTCCCAATGCAAGTTTTAACATCGAGCACCCCTGCTACAACCACACTGGTAGAAGATATGGAAACACAATTTTATGAATAGATAGTATTTTTGAATTTCTATGCTTGACCTCATTAAAAAACACTCTACATGAACAATTATGCTAATGGCATGGGGGAGGTCTACCGCCTTCAATTTAAAGAACCAGTATTAAATTTGCATAGGTAGAGCATGCACTTTTCTATTCATTGAAGAACACAAGCTTATACCGAGAGGGGGGGTGAACAGTATAAGACCACTTTTTACTTTCTTTCCAAATCAATATCAATTAATGTCCTTAATTGCAATAACCAAATATAACAGTGTGCATTAATAACTCAGATAGCAGTAGTAAGCAAGAGCACAAGTCACCACACACAATTGAGACACAAGATTTAACGTGGTTCCCCCAATGTGGGGTACTCCACGAGATAATCTCCTTATAATATTTCACACAGAAATAAGGATCCTTATCCAATACAATGATTTCTTTGATCTGCTCAAAGCTAGGCAATAACAAGTTCACACAGAACTTGTCCAAATCTGAATAACAAGCTCACACAGAACTTGTCCAAAATTGAATAACAAGTTCACACAGAACTTGTCCAAATCTGAATAACAAGCTCACAGAACTTGTCCAAAAACAAGCTCACACAAACTTGTCCAAAACTGAATAACAAGCTCACACAGAACTTGTCCAAAATTGAATAACAAGCTCACACAGAACTTGTCCAAAACTGCTCCAACAAGCTCACCAAGAACTTGTCCAAATATGCTCTAGCAAGCTCACCAAGAACTTGCCCAAATATGCTCCAACAAGCTCACCAAGAACTTGTTCAAATATGCTCTAGCAAGCTCACCAAGAACTTGCCCAAATATGCTCTAGCAAGCTCACCAAGAACTTGCTCAAATATGTCCACAAATCTATCCCAAAACTATCCACAAAGCTATCCACAAAGCTATCCCAAAACTATCCACAAAGCTATCCCAAAACTATCCACAAAGTTGTCCCAAAACTATCCACAAAGCTGTCCCAAAACTATCCACAAAGCTGTCCCAAAACTATCCACAAAGGCCTTCTCAAAGGCTCAATCAATCATGCTCAAGTAGCACTCAAATCTCATCCACAAATCTATCAAGGCAAAGCTCAAAGATGAACTCAACAATGAATGGCAATGTACTCTTCAATGGATGACAACAATGATCCACAATGATCTCAACTCAACTCAACTCAAATCAACTCATAGAAGCATAAAGAGAATTGTTAGAGACTCAATATGTTCTAATCTCAATCTCAACTCAACTCAACTCAAATCAATCTCAACTCAACTCAAGTCAACTCATAGAAGCATAAAGAGAATTGTTAGAGACTCAATATGTTCTAATCTCAATCTCAACTCAAATCAAAATTATGGAATAGTTTGTTTCATGGAACTTGACCAATCACCTCACACAATCACTTGACTAGGCTCAATCAACTCAACTCAACCAATCACCACAAGGGACTACTCTTTCTCACAAAAACCCTAGTCCAAGCATGTATCAACCAACTCAAATGTTTCCAACAATGCTCAACCACAAATCTCACATAACAATGATACTCATGTTCTTTTCAAGTTCTTTCACAACCAATGGGCTTCAATAACTATGCTTATAAAACAAGGTTTAAACACAACTCTCAAACCAGAAAACCTTGAAGCATTCAACCAACCACTTTCGAAAAGGAAACCACAATCAATCCTTTTCACTCCAATGATATTTCAGAAATCAACCACCATAAACAATCAATAGGAGAATGTGCCCATACCTTTTTGATGCCAAGAAGTTGTCCACAAAATCTGCCACACTAAACACAACTTTCCTTTCCAATCTCAATAAGGGTTAGTGGACTTCAAATAATAATCACAAGATAAGCATAACTCAATTTACACCTTTTTACTCCAACTTAATAAACACATCCACCAAAGTCCTTTTTAATAAAAACCCTTATCAAAAATAATAATCAATAAGGCTCTCAAAAATATTTTATAACAACTCCTTATTTCTCCTAAATCTTAATTTTCAATTTCATGAATATCAAAATAAATCAACAACTCATCCACCTCTGAAATAATAATCACAACCCTTATAAAAATAAAGTTTAATTAAAAACTTTAATTATTCCTTAACCACCTTATAACTCCTATCCTAGGGCATCAACGAAATTAATTAGAGCAAAACGTAATTACCTCCTCAAGGGGATTCGAACCCCCAACTTGCACACACCGTGAGCGCCTTAGCCATGGCTAAGGTTGCCACATGAGCTAGCCGCTCATTCGAAAGGAAAAGGCATGACGTGCCTTAAGTCCTTCCTCCCTTCCATGCAAACCAAAAGCGCTTCGAGCGCTTTCCTTCCAATGCCTTCGAATGCAGTCAAGGAGATTCGAACCTTGACGTAAAGCGCTGCCACACACCTTAACAAAAATCCAATTGCCAATGTGCCACTCTGCCCACAATGTCTTGGGCTTTCGACCAACCTTGGATTTATTCGTTGTCTCCCTTTTCAAAATGATTTTCGCATGAGCTCTCTTCGGATGCTTAGCCAACGATTAACACGAGCAAGGATTAATTTCAAATGAACCTTAGGATCCCCCTTTATATAGTCTTCTCCTCATTTTTGATGACGTCGGTGCATTATTGATTTTCCCTCTTTCTTTAGACGTCGATGCTAACTTTAATTTTAATTTTAAAATTTAAATTTAAATTTTAAATAATTAAAATTTAAACTAAATATTTAAAATTAAATATCTCCATCATCAGGGCACATTTTTTGATGAAACGAAAGGCCAACCTGGGTTTTAAGAAAAACCCATTTCAAATCTGCCATCCATGGTTTTAAATAAAACCTTTTATTTTGCCTACCTTGGTTTTCACAAAAACCCTGAATTTATCCATGCTTTCCAAAATATCATTTGCCCACCAAAACTCAATGTGATCCATATGACATCAATGATTCATGTGACATCAATGACAACATAAAATAACTCAAATTTCCAACAATATCCCCCTTTGTCATTGATGGCAACACCTCTAAAGCAAAAACCACAATCACTACAAAAACCATCTCTGAGAATCAAAGTTGCTCCCCTGACTCAATAATCTCTATGGAGGCTGCTCCCCCTAACTCAATGCTCTCTTTGGAGGCTGCTCCCCCTAACTCAATGCTCTCTCCCTTACTCAAATCTCTCCCCCTTTGACATCAATGGCAAAAGGGACACCTATGGGGCTAAAATATATGACTCTTAAACTTAGCCCCCTCACCACCTTCTCTCTTGAGGTGATTAATTTTGGGGTGGGAGTACTTTTACTCCCATATCACATTGTTTCTTTCCTCTATCAACTTCCTTCCATGTTTTTTTGATATCCTTCTCTTGATGAATTACTTGATCTTCTTGTCTAGAACCTGTTTGACCTTCTTGCCTTGAACCTATTTGGAATTGAGTCCTACACCATTTTGCAATATGCCCAAAGTTATTGCAATTAAAACACTTGATATTGTAGCCTTTGGATGGTGCCCATGTCCTGAATTCATTCTTAAAATAATTTCCATATCCATTCCTTTCCTGAACCCTGTATTGTGAAGCTCTGTTTTCATGACCATTATGACCATGACTTCTGAATTGTGAAGCTCTAAAACCAAAACCATGTTGCTCATTTCCTTTGCACTAAAAATCTCTATGACCAATCCTGTTACATGAGAAGCAATGTCCCTAAAAACCATACCTTCTTCCTTTGAAGTTTCTTCTAGAAAAATCAAACTTCTTTGATCCATGGATCCTGCAATGTATAGCCCTATGTCCAAATCCATTACAAGAAAAACAATGTCCTTGAAAAGCCCTTTGTTCATGCCTTGGTTCCTCATACCTTTCTTGACCATTATCCTTATGATCATTTTCAACTTGTGCATTGCATCCTTGAACCTTCTTTGTAGCATCTAAAACCTCTTCCTTAGTTTCTTCCTTGCTTTCCTCTTCAAGAATTTCTTTTTCTTTTGAACTTGATTCACCTATCTCAAAACAAGATCCAAACTGAATATTTGGAGCCATAGGAACTTTGGAACTTTCCTCACAAATCTTAGGTGCTTCCTTGCTTTCATATTTTAGAACTTCCTTTCCTTTTGAGTGTGATTCCCCAAACCTGAAATATGAGACCTTTGGTGCTTTGGAATCTTCCTCTTCTTTTTCTTTATTTGTGTCAAGTAGCAACTTGGCATCCATCTCTATAGCCTTTGAAACACATGTTTCCTTCTTAGTGAAAATATCTTGACCTTTTGAGTCATGTGATGGATCAAATTTCTCAAGTAAGGAACATTTCAATTCTTTCAGATTCTCTTTAACCTCTTGTAGTTGCTCATGGATAACATTGAAGTCTTCCTTTAGATCAACTGAGACATTATCCTCTTGCTTAACTTCTTCTATTTGGAGTGAATGTTCTTCTTCTACTTCTCTTATTCCATAGAAAAAACCTTCTTCATCTTCACTATCACTAAGATCATTATAATCTTCTATAGCAAACAAACTCTCAAGATTTCTTTGACCATACCTATTTCCTTGATGTGTCATCTCATCTTCACTATCACTGAAACCATTGCAATATCCTGATCTGTGATCTCTTTGACCACACACAAAGCACTGCTCTCTTTCACCTTCTATTCCTAGGAATAGATGTTCTTCCTTTTCATCATCTGATTTGTCTCTATCACTATGATCTGAGCTATCACTTGCTTCTACAATGTAGTAAGATTTCTTTGCCTTACAAAAATTTCCTCTCCTTCTCATACCTATTTTGCTTGTATCTGTCATCTTTGTCATGCTTATGCTTTCCATATTCTTTTCTTCTGTGACCCTATTTTTCATCATCATTATTTTCTTCATGTGGACACTTGTATGCATAGTGACCAAGATCACCACACTTGTAGCATCTGACTTTCCTTATATCCCTGAAATTCCTTGAGTCCTTATTCCTTTTGATGAAGTTAGCTTCCTCATCATTATCTAGAACTCTATCTATCTCTAAAACTTTCCCTTTCTCTTTTTCTGAAGCCTTGAATGCAATCTCTTTTATTGGAACCTGATGCTTACTTACCCTCATCTCATAAGTTGTGAGAGTTCCTTGCAATTCTTCCATTGTTAGCTTGTTGATATCCATTGTCTCTTCTATTGTTGAAACCTTAGAATCATATTTCATGGGAAGTGATCTCAAAACATTTTGAGTAACTTTTGATTCTTTCATATCAAAACCTAGGCCTCTCATGGTGTTAGTAATCTCATCAACACGAAGTAAAAACTTTGCAATATCTTCAGAATCTTCCATTTTCAATTCCTCAAATATTTTTCTATGAGTTTGTAGTTTTGCCAACTTTACCTTGGAATCTCCTTCATAAGTATTCCACAACTTGGTCCACATCTCATTAGCTGAATTACATACCATGACCTTTGCAAAATCTATCTCATGAAGCCCACTCAAAATACAATTCATTGCTCTTGCATTGATCTCAACCAATTTCCTGATAGTCTTATCTGCCTCAGGATCACCTTCAACCCTATACTCTTTTTCAACCATTTTCCATACCTCATATCCTTGTGATATCAAGTAGTTCTTCATCCTCATGCTCCAGAAAGCATAATTGTTACCATCAAACAATGGAGCCTTATTTGTAGATGATCCATTCTCATGAAGCCATCTGTGTTCTTGTAGAATCTACCCTCAAGATATTAGCTTTTTCGAAGGAACCCACTCTGATACCAATTGAAGAACACAAGCTTATACTGAGAGGGGGGTGAACAGTATAAGACCACTTTTTACTTTCTTTCCAAATCAATATCAATTAATGTCCTTAATTGTAATAACCAAATATAGCAGTGTGCATTAATAACTCAGATAGAAGTAGTAAGCAAGAGCACAAGTCACCACACACAATTGAGACACAATATTTAACGTGGTTCCCCCAATGTGGGGTACTCCACCAGATAATCTCCTTATAATATTTCACATAGAAATAAGGATCCTTATCCAATACAATGATTTCTTTGATCTGCTCAAAGCTAGGCAATAACAAGTTCACACAGAACTTGTCCAAATCTGAATAACAAGCTCACATAGAACTTGTCCAAAATTGAATAACAAGTTCACACATAACTTGTCCAAATCTGAATAACAAGCTCACACAGAACTTGTCCAAAATTGAATAACAAGCTCACATAGAACTTGTCCAAAATTGAATAACAAGCTCACACAAAACTTGTCCAAATCTGCTCCAACAAGCTCACCAAGAACTTGTCCAAATATGCTCTAGCAAGCTCACCAAGAACTTGCCCAAAATCTGCTCCAACAAGCTCACCAAGAACTTGTTCAAATCTGCTCTAGCAAGCTCACCAAGAACTTGCCCAAATATGCTCTAGCAAGCTCACCAAGAACTTGCTCAAATATGTCCACAAATCTATCCCAAAACTATCCACAAAGCTGTCCCAAAACTATCCACAAAGCTATCCCAAAACTATCCACAAAGTTGTCCCAAAATTATCCACAAAGCTATCCCAAAACTATCCACAAAGGCTATCCCAAAACTATCCACAAAGGCCTTCTCAAAGGCTCAATCAATCATGCTCAAGTAGCACTCAAATCTCATCCACAAATCTATCAAGGCAAAGCTCAAAGATGAACTCAACAATGAATGGCAATGTACTCTTCAATGGATGACAACAATGATCCACAATGATCTCAACTCAACTCAACTCAAATCAACTCATAGAAGCATAAAGAGAATTGTTAGAGACTCAATATGTTCTAATCTCAATCTCAACTCAACTCAACTCAAATCAATCTCAACTCAACTCAAGTCAACTCATAGAAGCATAAAGAGAATTGTTAGAGACTCAATATGTTCTAATCTCAATCTCAACTCAAATCAGAATTATGGAATAGTTTGTTTCATGGAACTTGACCAATCACCTCACACAATCACTTGACTAGGCTCAATCAACTCAACTCAACCAATCACCACAAGGGACTACTCTTTCTCACAAAAACCCTAGTCCAAGCATGTATCAACCAACTCAAATATTTCCAACAATGCTCAACCACAAATCTCACATAACAATGATACTCATGTTCTTTTCAAGTTCTTTCACAACCAATGGGCTTCAATAACTATGCTTATAAAACAAGGTTTAAACACAACTCTCAAACTAGAAAACCTTGAAGCATTCAACCAACCACTTTCGAAAAGGAAACCACAATCAATCCTTTTCACTCCAATGATATTTCAGAAATCAACCACCATAAACAATCAATAGGAGAATGTGCCCATACCTTTTTGATGCCAAGAAGTTGTCCACAAAATCTGCCACACTAAACACAACTTTCCTTTCCAATCTCAATAAGGGTTAGTGGACTTCAAATAATAATCACAAGATAAGCATAACTCAATTTACACATTTTTACTCCAACTTAATAAACACATCCACCAAAGTCCTTTTTAATAAAAACCCTTATCAAAAATAATAATCAATAAGGCTCTCAAAAATATTTTATAACAACTCCTTATTTCTCCTAAATCTTAATTTTCAATTTCATGAATATCAAAATAAATCAACAACTCATCCACCTCTGAAATAATAATCACAACCCTTATAAAAATAAAGTTTAATTAAAAACTTTAATTATTCCTTAACCACCTTATAACTCCTATCCTAGGGCATCAACGAAATTAATTAGAGCAAAACGTAATTACCTCCTCAAGGGGATTCAAACCCCCAACTTGCACACACCGCGAGTGCCTTAGCCACGGCTAAGGTTGCCACATGAGCTAGCCGCTCATTCGAAAGGAAAAGGCACGACATGCCTTAAGTCCTTCCTCCCTTCCACGCAAACCAAAAGCGCTTCGAGCGCTTTCCTTCCAATGCCTTCGAATGCAGTCAAGGAGATTCGAACCTTGACGTAAAGCGCTGCCACACACCTTAACAAAAAGCCAATTGCCAATGCGCCACTCTGCCCACAATGTCTTGGGCTTTCGACCAACCTTGGATTTATTCGTTGTCTCCCTTTTCAAAATGATTTTCGCACGAGCTCTCTTCGGATGCTTAGCCAACGATTAACACGAGCAAGGATTAATTTCAAATGAACCTTAGGATCCCCCTTTATATAGTCTTCTCCTCATTTTCGATGACGTCGGTGCATTATTGATTTTCCCTCTTTCTTTAGACGTCGGCGCTAACTTTAATTTTAATTTTAAAATTAAAATTTAAATTTTAAATAATTAAAATTTAAACTAAATATTTAAAATTAAATATCTCCATCACTGGGGCACCTTTTTCGACGAAACGAAAGGCCAACCTGGGTTTTAAGAAAAACCCATTTCAAATCTGCCATCCATGGTTTTAAATAAAACCTTTTATTTTGCCTGCCTTGGTTTTCACAAAAACCCTGAATTTATCCATGCTTTCCAAAATATCATTTGCCCATCAAAACTCAATGTGATCCATATGACATCAATGATTCATGTGACATCAATGACAACATAAAATAACTCAAATTTCCAACATTCATCGATACTTTAAAACTGGTAGTGCCATGGGGCTAGGCTCACCACATCACCCTTTTTGTTGGTTGTGGATTGGTTGTGCTTTATTCCCACTTGATTGTATAACAGTGCAAGGAGATCTTGGAATATGTGGTGACCCTTGATTTGCTTGAGTTGGGCGTACTTTAGTAAAGCATGCAAATTTTTGGGAGGAGCACCTAGAAATTGTACCTCATTAATTCTCCATGCACCTTGAATAGAATTGGATTCATAGATTCTTGTAGCTAATAAAATTTTGTGTGCTCCAATGGAAAAGTGGAACGCATGGACCTCGAGGTGAGTGCATGATCTTATGCATCCATAAAAACCTTGGATGCTCCAATGGAGTGGAGCACGTGGACCATAATGGGTGCATGATACCATGCACCCCTAAGACCTTTGTATGCTCTACTATCCAGTGGATCACACAATCCTGGATGTAGGCACACAACTTTGTGCACCTAAATAAACACTCATGCACTCCATTGGGATGGAGTGCATGAACACTACTTGGGGTGCATGGGATCATGTGTCCCTTAGGACTTTGCACGCTTCACTAGGGAGCAGAGCGTGTGGGCTGGGGGATGGGTGCATGATCTTGTGCATCCTAAAGGCTCTTGTGTGCTACATTGGGATGGAGAACGTGGGTAGTACCAGGGTGTGTAATAGTGTGCACCCCTAAGGGAATTTGTGCACTCCATTCTATTGTGGAATACATGAACTCTAAATGGGTGCATGATATTATGCACCTATAAGGACCTTCGTGTGCTCCATTGGAGTGGAGCGCACAAACTCAACTTAGGGCACACAAAATTCACATTCCCCTAGAAACCTTACATGCTCCACACTTCCATGGATCATGTAGACTCAAAGGAGGGTGTACAAAGTCATGCACCTCTTAGAAAAATTTATGTGCTCCATTCTCCAATGGAGCACACGAGTCAAAGTCGGGTGCACAACTTCATGCACCCAAAGGTACTTTCATGTGCCCCACTTGTGGAGCACATGAGCTAGCTTAGGGTACATAGGCTTATGCACCCTTGGGATTTTTGTGTGCTCCACTCTCAATTTGGGTGCACGGGGTCAGACTTGGGCACACCACCTTGTGCGCCCTTAAGGAATAAAGGGGGGAGACAAAACAAAATGAAACAAAAATGGAAGCTCCCCTTTTGGGGCTAACAGGTATAGGGGGCTAACAGGTATAGGTAGAAATATTGACATAATTTTTTGTTATTGGATTGGAGGGACTGTGTCACATTAAGTTCTAGGGAGTCCAGAGCTAGTTAGGAGTTAAATCACCATAAATACATCCATGGGTGGTATAGTCCTATTTTTAGAGCTGTCATTAGTGCAGTCTATCTCCCTCATGTAAATATAATCTCAAGTGATGGTATATAATGATAGCTTCACAATGGTGGTTGAAAATACTCACTTTATCAATCTCTAACCTATCTCAATAATTCACTCCCATATACATTGGTTCACTAGATTTCATAATTGATTTGGGTTAGGACATCATATCTAGTGATCTAGTTGCTCTAGTGGCCTCCTTATGCTTCTAGTTATTCCCTAGCCTAATTGATATTGCTTCTCATGTTGTATCACTTCTCCTAATAGCTAATATTTTGAATATTCATATATGTGGGATTCCACTAGACCTTGTTTTATGGGTATGCTTTTAGATCTTGGTTGATTTTCCATGATTTTCTCACCCCTCCATCCTATGAGCCTCTATGGGATATATGTGTGTTCCAAAAAGGTCTATTTACCTCATTAAGCCTTTACTTGACTCATATCATCCCCTTTATTCTTTTCCTCTAAGCTCTTTGGTATTCCCTGGTTGTGTATGTCTCTTGTTCCATTGAGCAATTATACATATATATATGGAGTGTTGCAACACAATTATAATAGGAAGTTGGATCGATCTTGGTGCCTTTCTACTAGATTGGTAGATAGGTCCTAATGAATAAAACTCCTAGAGACCTCATCATCAAAGGAACCCTTTTAATCACCACCAAGAAGATTCTAGGGTTTCTTTTGATGATGACATGTGGCGTAGTCACCACTAGAAAGCTAAATTACTTTTAAACTTTGATCTAAGTGAATGAAATTGCCTTGATGTATGGGAATATGAGCATGTTATCATTCTTTGGCATAGAATTTTCTTGGCTAGTGTCTTCTTAAAATCCACTTGATATATGAATGGATCTTAAAATACTCTCATCTAATTGGTTTCAATGATGGCCTTACTTTTATTTACTTTGGATTGGGGGTATGCCCCACTACAAAAAAATCTTCACTACAATTTGGTAACTCACAAGGGACATTTGGTTGCAGGATTAAAGAACCCATAAAATGGTAGACTGATTCTTTGGGTTTATGTTCTCTAGGAAAGATTCTATAAGCTTGGTAACTCAAGATAGAATGTATAGACTATTGAATATGTATAAATGGTAAGCCCTCCATTTATATACTTTTGACTAATGAAACATTGAAGATATTTGTGATGTCTATCTCTCTCCTTAATATTTTCCTTGCGACTGAATCAATGATGGCATAGTTATTTTTGTGCTAACACTTATTAGCTATGGGAGACATCCCTTTATGATTTTTATGGCTTTAGAGAATAAAAAAAGGAATGATTGAATTACACCACTCTTATTGATTATTGGTCCTCTTGATTCATGCAATATCCTTTTTTTTGCACATGTGGCACATTTTCCAAAATATTTTGTATGGTTATTTTGAATTTCTACCCTTCATTTATGTGTCACCTATTTACATTGGGTAATAAATATAATACCCAGCCTTTAACTTATTTATTTAAAAACTAATTATTTACACTATGGTACATGATCTGATGTGTCTGTGCACATTAGTTCTATTTATATAGCCACTTTATTGAAACATAAAATGTTCAAACCACAATGATCCAAACTTCTACTTATCCTAGTGGCCTTGTTAAGTGGGTACACACTTTATTGATTTTTGTGGGTGGTGGATGATTGGAGATTTAATAATTGTATGTGTTAAGTTATTCCCCTTGTATTAGATACATATAAGTTTTGGTTGCATCAAATCACTCATATAAGTTTTCTCCCCACATGTCATCAACCCACTCATCCATATGATCATATAGCACTTGGTTGTGTATCTCATCCCTAAGTATTTTTAGTTATATCTCTTCTTTAGTAATTAGGAAATTTCATTATCACTTAAAATTTACGTGTAGAATATGCTCCACATGATGCATGTGAATGTTTTAGAAGGGACCTTCATCTTGGTCCCATAGCAATTTCTTAAGAACATGTGGGTCCAATCCAAGGAAAAGTACCCCCTAATTTTTGTAGTGGAATTGCAGGAGAGGTAGAGCCCAAATGATATAAGTAATTAATAACTGCTACCTCCTAAAAAATAGTTACATTAGGGTGAGGATACAAAGATAGAGTTATAAATATTTGAGAAGGTCAAAAATAGGGATTGCAGTCTCATCTAATTACACTACCCTTTGCTTGATTGGTTCATAGGTTAGCTCCAATATATGGACTATCCTTTTAGGTATAACTGAAGTACTTGATCCTAAGTCGAAAAGAAAATTTAAAATGTGTTGTCACCACATATTAGTGCCAAGTAGAATGGTTGTAGCTTGGACCTACTAGGACCAAGACAAGATATTTATAGAATGACTTGCTCTTACTTTTTGATAATATTCTACTTATCTAGGGCCTACTCTTGTTGTTTCAACTACTTTGAGAGGGTGAGAACATCCCATAGTGATACAAGCATGGTGGACTTCTTAAGATTCTCAACCACATTAAAGGATTCTAGTGTATGGATCTTCAATATGTTGTTTGGGATCCATTATGGCCTATGTCTCTCTATGTTGAAGTTTGACATTTAGACTGGATCTAATACTAGTTTTCTTGATTTTGGTTGCATAGGAATTGGTGGTGTTGGTTATTCTTGATTTAATCCTTGGACTCCAATCTCCTAACTTTTGGTGCTAGTTCTTACTACCCTTGAAACTCCTCTATTACCCTCATTTTTTTTCTTAAAAGAACACTAGACTAAAATTGGGTCCAATTATTTGTTAGAGCATTTCTTCATTTGAGTATGGTATAGGCTTCTCTTTCATCTCATGTTTCCAAGGTCTTCTCTAGTACTCTAGTTTTTGGTACTAAATGAACCTTCAATGACAATATTTGAATGGTTGGTCTTGATGCTTGGATAGCATTATTTTCATATGCAATCAGAGGCATTGGATATATCTCCTAGTAGAGTATTCCATAGTCTGTATAATAGGGATCAAGGTAATAATATGGTCAACCATACAAATATCCTATATTATTTTTTTAACTAGGGAACACATCTCTCACCAATTTTAGTGCTATTTATTACATAGGTAATGGGATAGGCATCATTTTCCTCCTAGATTTTTAGGTGGACTAGAATCTTTACTAGGAGGAAGCTATCTCTAATATCCATTCAGTGGGGGTTGATATCCCTAATTACCGTACTGTAAAGGAAGGAAAGGGTAGCTTTGATATCCAAACCTTTAAAATTTTTATAGATTATTGAGGGATATAATCTCATTATTTTTATCCCTCAGTGCTTTTCATTATTTTTATTTTTGGTGATTGAGAGGTTAGGAAAGTAGTGCTAGTGATAGATAGAGACGTTGACAGAGGGGACTGAATAGGAATAGTGGTTAGTTGAAAAGTGGTTGGTTGTATGGTTGAAGAGGGATGATATGGAAGTTGGAAATCTAAGAAAATAGGCATAGGTGTTCTAGGGGCTAACCTACCAATCTGAATGAAATATATTTTTACTTGATTGGCTATCCCATAGACTAATGGTAATGATTTGTCTCTCCTATTTTTTACCATCATTGCTATTTCAGAATTAATTTATTTTAAATATTATATGAGATTCATATGTGGTACGGGCCATATTTCTTCTAGAATTTGGTACTAGGACTTCTATAATTTAGTTTTGAAGTCATACATGGATTCCATAGGAGCCATTTTGATGATAGTCAATTGCTCTAATAGCAACACATTGTCCTCCTTTTTGTTGAATCTAACCACTAGTTAGTTTTCAAGTTGGTCCTAATTAGTGATAGATTTGGGGATGAGGGAGGTGTACCATTCTCTTTATTTTCCTCTAAAAGAGATCACTAGTAATTTGAGTGCAATATTCTATTCTCCAATACTGTAGAGAATATACATATTGAGCGTGCGTTGGATATGCTCGGTTAGAGTCATTGCATCTTCTTTGGTGAAGTATAATAGATACTGTGGAAGGTGAGCAATTGATACAAAGGTAATATTGCATTAACCATTAACATCAGGTTACAAAGTTTAAATAAACATTAAAATAACCATACTAGAGAAAAGGGGGGAATAGGAGAAATTAAGGGAGAAGAAATTAAAATCAAATTCTCTTGCCGCCCAAAGATGCTGTCGTCCAACTGTCGTCCAGGTAAGGTAAAAGGTAAGTAATCTTACCCAAGGTAAAATACCTTTTTTAACCTTTTACCAATGGTAATTTTCCAACATTCTCCCCCTTAAAGTTGAGAGGACTGACTATACAATCTCTCAGCTTTATAAATTGAGCTTTAGCCATGCCTTTGGTGAAGATGTCTGGCTAGATTATCCAAAGTGCTGCAAGTATTGAAGCTCAACTATCTCGTTGTTCCACCATATCTCTTATGAAGTGATACTTCATATCAAAATGTTTTGACCTTTTGTGGTGGATCGGATTATATGCCAACCGTATGGCACTAATATTATCACAATTCAGCTTGGTTGGACCAATTTGTTTTTCGCCAATCTCTTCAAGGATTTTCCTCAACCGGAGGATTTGAGTACTAGCATGGGTAATGGCTATATACTCAGCTTCTGTAGATGATAATGCTACAACAGATTGCTTCTTGGAACTCCAAGTTATGAGTCCTGAACCTAGACTAAAACAGTTCCCTGATGTAGATTTTCTGTCATCTATATTACTGCCCCAATCGCTGTCACTATAACCAACTAACTTCACAGAGTTAGACTTGTGGTAATGGATTCCAAAATCCAATGTACCTTTTACATATCGTAAAATTCGTTTGGTTGCTTGAAGATGCAGCTCGGATGGGCATGCCATAAACCTTGATACTAGAGAAACAACATACCGTATATCCGGCCTAGTGTTGGTGAGAAACATTAAACTCCCAACCATGCTTCTGAAATTGGTCATGTCAACTTTTGGTGCTCCATCATCTTTGCTTAGCTGGATTCCATGTCCTGTTGGTGTTGCAACTGATTTGCACTGCTGCATAGCAAATTTTTGAATCATGTCACGAGCATATTTCTGTTGACATATGAAGATCCCATTCTTTGATTGATGTACTTCCATTCCTAGGAAGTATCTCATTAATCCGAGATCCTTCATCTCAAATTGATTCATCATGGAGTTTTTGAACTCCATATTCATTTTATTATTACTACCCATAAATATTAGATCATCCACATATAAACAAACTATGAGGATATCTACTCCATTCTTCAGGTAGTATAGAGTTGGTTCACTCTTGCTTTTTGTGAAACCATACTTGCTGAAATAGCTGTCAATTCGTGAGTACCACGCTCGTGGTGCTTGCTTGAGGCCATAAAGTGCTTTTTTCAATTTATAAACAAGGTTCTCTTTTCCTTGTTCTTGGAAACCTTGAGGTTGTTGTACATACACCTCTTCTGTCAGGTATCCATTTAAAAATGCACTTTTCACATCCATGTGTTGAATGTTCCATCCTTTATGGGCTGCCAAGGAAAGAACAGTTTTGATTGTTTCTTGTCGAGCAACTGGAGCAAAGGTTTCCTCATAATCTATTCCATATTTCTGAGTAAAACCCTTAGCTACTAATCTTGCCTTGTGCCTTTCAATGCTTCCATCAGCATTGAATTTGGTCTTATAGACCCATTTACATCCAACACATTTTTTTCCCTTGGGAAGCTTCACAAGCTCCCAAGTATCATTCTTTTTAATTGAGGATATTTCCTCTTCCATGGCATCTTGCCATATACTTTCAAGACATGCTTTTTCATAGCTAGATGGTTCTAGTCGTGCAAGCAGCCAACAAAGCATAATTGACTACATCACCCCTTGGTTCATGAGACTCATCATCTCCTGACATTTGAAGATTTTCAAGTCTTGACAAAATGTCGTCCATCTCACTAGCTTGACTCCTAGTGTATCTTTGTTGGAAATTCCTATCCAACATTTGAGAAGATGGATGACTCCGTAGTATGCGCTTTCCTTTATTTGTCTCTTTCCTTTGAGAAACTGGATCAATATCCATCGGACTTGGAGCGCTTACAGATCTATGAAATCATTTTGGAGAGTTTGGGGGTGCCAACAAAGAAGTCCCTCTTGGACTTGGTGTACCACTTGATGTACTTGATGAAGATTCCTGATGTGGACTTTGTGGAGGGGAACTTTTTCCACTACTTTTCTTGGGTTGTACAAATGTGGAACTTTCCGAATTAGAGTCTATATCAACAAATTTTTTATGACCCCATTCTCCCCCTTCATCAAAAATTACATCCCTGGAGATAATTATTTTATGTGTCTTGGGATTGTACAATCTATACCCTTTGGTTGATTCACAATACCCTACAAAAATACATGCTTGACTCTTTGGATCAAGCTTCTTTCTTTTCTCCTCAGGAATGTGTGCATAAGCTAAAGAACCAAATACTCGAAAATGTTTGACATTTGGTTTCTTACCGTACCATCCTTCATAAGGAGTGATACCATCTAAACTAGAAGTCGGACTTCTATTTAGAATATATGCACTAGTTCTCACTGCATCCGCCCAATAGTTGTATGTTAGATGCTTTGTCTGAAGCATTTTTCGTGCCATTTCAACAAGGGTGCGGTTCTTTCTCTCAGCCACACCGTTCTCGTTGTGGGGTATAGGCAGTGGTGAACTGCCTTTTTATCCCATTTTGCTTACAATAATGTAAAAATTCATTTGAGGAGTACTCTCCTCCTCTATCGATGCGAAGACATTTGACATAGTAGTCACATTGCTTTTCTACATTATTTCTGAAGTCTATGAAGCAATCAAATGCTTCATCTTTGTGTTTCAGAAAATAGATCCAACACATTCTAGAATAATCATCTATGAATGTTAGAAAATAAGAATTGTTTCCAAGGCTTTTTGTTTGCATTGGACCACAGATGTCCGAATGTACTAGCTGAAGAGGATAGCTTGCTCTCCACGCTTGGCCTCTTGGAAACTTCATTCTGGAGTGCTTTCCCAAAGCACATGCTTCGCATACCTTCTTATGTTCTGGAATTTTTGGTAGTCCTGTCACCATAGCTTGTGATGTTAACATTTTCAAGCTAGCGGAATTGAGGTGACCATATCTCAAGTGCCACAATTCACTTGGATTTGTAATAGCAATGTTTGCAAGTTGAGCTCCCCCTGGCTCACCAAATTTTAGAGGGAATAACCTATTCTTTGTCATAGGTACTTCTGTGATGACTCGGTTACAATTGTTTTTATCAAGGATTGTACATTTGTTGTCATCAAAAACTAATTTGTAATGCTTCTCCATCATTTGGCCAACACTTAACAAATTGTGTTGTAGTTGTGGAGTATAGTATATGTCATTCACTTTTTTAAGGCCTTCTTTTGTTGGAACTTCCATAGCTCCAATGCCTTCAACTTGCAAAGATTTATTATCCCCTAACTTAACATGGGATTTGTAATTTGAATCTAATGTAGCAAAGAGATTTTCTTTGCCACTCATGTGGTTGGAGCAACCAGTATCCAAAATCCATGTATCTTTAAGATTTTGATCTGACTGTCCATAAGAGAGAAAAATATTTGATGGACCTTCTTCTTCTCCGTAGAATGAGCCATATTGACTGCTTTGATCCTTTGAAGTCTTTGACCAGCAGTCACGAGCGAAGTGTCCTTGTTTCCCACAATTGAAACAAGTTGTTTTAGTCTTGTTACTTCCTCGTCCTTGATTTCCATGGCCTGCATTGCCGCTTTGGTTCTGATTGGCTCCTCTATTTTGATTTCCACCTCTGTTTTGATTGCCTCCTCTGTAGGAGTTGCTTTGGCCTTTGCCTCTTTGTTGTTGTCCTCTGCCTCGGCCTCTTCCTTGTCCTCATCTTGCAGCTTCATTCGAAGTGAAGGCTTTGTCATCACCTCCATAGTTTGTTGAAGGTGCTCCTTGAAGTCTCTCTTCATGTGATGTTAATGATCCAATCAAACTATCAAATGTAAGAGTAGAAAGGTCTTTGGATTCTTCAATTATGATGGCAATGTGATTCCACTTAGGAAGAAGTGTTCTCAACACTTTCTTCACAATTGTTTCAATTTGTGTGTCATCACCTAAAGTTTGCATCATATCAACTACTGCTTTGACTCGTACACGGTAGTCACCAACTCTTTCATTTTCCTTCATTCTGAGATTTTCAAAATCTCTTTTTAAGGTCTGAAGCCTGACTTGCTTCACTTTATCACTTCCTTGGAATCCTTCTTTCAAGGCATTCCATGCATCTGTGGCAGTTAAGTAAGATGCAATTCTAGGAAAGATACTTGGATCTAATGCCGCTTGAAGATGGTATAAGGCAAAAGAATTATTTTTCTATGCATCTTTGAAGATCTTCTTGTCGGTTGCACTCAAAGTAGTCCAATCTGTTGGAGCAGTGTAACCGTCTTCAATACTATCCCATAGTCCTTTTCCTATGAGTAATGTCCTCATTTTGATGGACCAGTACTCATAATTATCCCCACCGAATTCGAGGATTGGTAGATTGTTATTTGATCCCATTATTATCTAATAAAACAAGAAACCTCTCTTATATAGTCTTATTTCAAAAAGACTTTACAAACTATCAAGCCTTGCTTGATTTACAATCATAAACAACTCACTCTTGTTGTTGTGATTCAACAATTACAAAATTGTCAACGACTTGTTCATCGTCGTCACTGATCAATATAATTTCAGGAGAAGGAGGTTGTAGGATTTCAACTGAATTACTATAATGAGTATATTCAGATCCTTGTGGAGCAATCTCCACTGTGTCGGATTGTTCAAATCTGCTCCCAAAGGAGTTATCTTCTGAATCAGCTTCGTATCCTAGATCAGGATTTCTCTGTTGGGCAATAACCGCGTTTTGCAACTGTGAAAAGACTGTATTTATTCCTAGTGTTCTCACGTGCTCATCAAAGCTTTCAGCATTTGTTCTCAGTAACAAACTACAAAGTGCTTGGTAACATCCTTCCGATCTTATCATTTAAGAAAATTTCCCAAAAATTTTCTTTTACAAAGATTTCCTCTTAGGAAATTTTACTAAATTTTTTTACCTCTTAAAGCGTAAAATTTTTTTTACAACTATTTCCTCTTAGGAAATGTCAATCATCAACTTTAAATGATAAATAAAAAACTTTTCAAAAATTTTTTATAATTTTTACAGCTATTTCCTCTTAGGAAATGACAATAAAAAAAATTTAAAGTTACCTTAAAGTTTTTTTTTTAAAGAAATTATAAAAAAAAAATTGTTGACCCCGCCGAGGTTCGATCGTGCGACCTCGCGGGCGTCAAGGCAAAGGGTAGCCGCTGTGCTACCGGGCAGATCCGGGAGCATTAGCAGGCTCCCTGCCCTTATTGCTGGCGCAAGCTAGCACGAAGCAATAAAAAAAATGACCCCGTCGAGGTTCGATCGTGCGACCTCATGGGAGTCAAGGCAAAGGGTAGCCGTTGTGCTACTGGGCAGATCCGGGAGCATTGGCAGGCTCCCTGCCCTTGTTGCTTTCGCGTCGAACGTGAAGCAATTTTTGGCTTCGCGCTTCGACGTGAAGCAAAGGTTTTATTTGGGACTTAATAGTCCCACATCGCCTATGCGGCGATGTTTCTGCTCTTTAAAAAGAGCAAAGCACACTAAGTGCTTTGATTGCCTATGGCAGTCATAGGCTGTGAAGAACCTTTTGCCTCGGGCCACGTGCAGGTCGCCACGTCAACGAACCACCTTGGGCCGCATGCCACCTCGGGCCACGCGTAGGTCACCACGTCAATGAACCGCCTCGGGCGTGTAGGTCGCCACGTCAACGAACCGCCTCGAGCTACGTGTAGGTCGCCACGTCAACGAACCGCCTCGGGCCACGTGACGCCTTCTCCAACGTGCCGCCTCGTCAACGTCCAGCTCCACCAACGCCTAGGGAATCATGCCGATCTGCTCCAATGGGCCTCTTCGGGTCCTACGGGCTGCCTCGAGATCCGTGCCACCTCGGCTCCTACGGGCTGCCTCGGGATCCGTGCCGTCGCCTCGAACTACGGGCCCCACCGCCTCGAGATTCGGGCCGATCTCGGCTCTCGGCTCTGATACCAAATGTGGGAGGTGAGCAATTGATACAAAGGTAATATTGCATTAACCATTAACATCAGGTTACAAAGTTTAAATAAACATTAAAATAACCATACTAGAGAAAAGGGGGGAATAGGAGAAATTAAGGGAGAAGAAATTAAAATCAAATTCTCTTGCCGCCCAAAGATGTTGCCGTCCAACTGCCGTCCAGGTAAGGTAAAAGGTAAGTAATCTTACCCAAGGTAAAATACCTTTTTTAACCTTTTACCAATGGTAATTTTCCAATAGATACTTCAAAGTGGATGTAGGGATCTAAGTCCAAGTTATTGATGGTGGTGGAAACTATAAAGGACCTCCATCATACCATGCTGAGAGCCTTCTTTGGCTTGGAATAGCTGATGCAACCATATTTTGTTGTTAGATTCTTTGCCTATTGCCAAAATTAACAAGGAGAAATAGTAGTTGGGGGTTTTATCATGTGGTTAATCTAGTGGTAGGTCCTACACTCATGAAAAAGTAAGCCTATATCTTGCCACTCAGTCTAAGTCTGCCTTTCTTCTTTGTATAATGAAGTCACCATGTTGTAATTATTTAGCCAAGAGGAGTTTCCCATCGTGAATTCATTTGAGAATAGAAAATTATTTTGTATTATTATCTTAAGTAGTGAATCTTTTGGGTGCTACAACAAGCTGATGATCGAGGCCTTAACTAAAACCTCAATTTCACTTTTGATCAAGGACAATTTTTTATAGTTTGGGTCCCATTGGGCATGCTAGTTTGAACTATTGGGGGCCTAAAACAACCCTTGCATCCTGAACATTTTGAAAATATATGGCTATGGTGGTTCTATATTTTTTAGAAGGTGCATATGGTACCCTATGCCTCATGTGGGATGCCAATTCTAAGAAGTCTAGGTGTTGTGGGATGCAACACCTTTGAATGACCTCCAAAGGTTGACTCCTTGACTTGATGCAATATTTCAAAACTTCTTATTACCTATGCTATCGTACTCTATTGAATGTCACTCCAAGGAAAATATAAAGGAAGAAAGTATTAAATAACTATAAATGTAAATTATAGGGAGGAAAATATATCTAGTCTAACTAGCCTAGATAAGGGTGGCAATTCACCAAAGGATTACAATTTATATTCTACGTCTTAGTGGGATGAATGAACACATGAACCAAGAATAGAAACTAAAATGAACAAATATTTAATCACATAAGAATGTGATTCAAAAGACTTCCCATAGCGCCTAGGACAAAAATACTAAAGTATTCATAGCCCCCACAAAGAAGTATATGAAGACTCAAAACAAGACATAATTACTGGTGTAGTCATAACTTCTTGTATTCATATTAAAATACATATTACATTCACATATAATAAAAAGAGGCTCAGTGGCATATACATGCAATTAGACCAAGAATCAAGTCTAGACTAAAATACAAGTGAAAAAGGAAGAGAGAATTGCAATAGGTAAGATGTTATACACAATACTAATTCAACCTCATTTTATTAATCCTGAAGATAGCTATTTATAATATATACAAGAAAATTTTGAAAGTCAAAATTCCCTACAAATGGATATGGGTAGGAGTGTCAATGTAATTTTTCTTGTTGGATTAGGGGGACTATGCCACATTAAATTATGGGAAGTCAAGATCTAATCAAGAGTTAAATCATCATAAATACCTCCAGGGTGGTATAGTCCTCTTTCCATAGGGGTCATTATTGCAAGACACCTCCTTCATAGAAATATGATCTCAAGTGATGGTATTTAATGATGAAGCTCTGCATTAATGATTGCAAACTCATACTTCCTCAATCTTTGACCTGTATCAATGATTCACTCACACATGCACTGACTTATTGAATTTGATTATTTTTTTAGATTGGTATCTCTCCTCTAGTGATATGGTTGCTCTAGTGGCCTCCTAAATTGTGCTTCTAGTCATCTCCTAGATTGGTTTATGTTGCTTCTGGTGTTTCCCCACTTTTCTTAATAGTTAATATTTTTAAGACACATCTATGTAGGATTCCATTAGTCCTAATTTGATGGGCATGTTTATGGTTCTTGGTATAGACACCTAAAACATGTCATGCTTAGGGGAGCTACTCACATAGACACATTCATAAGATCAGATGACATAATATTGGACTTTCCAAGCATCAACGAGTGGTTCTCACCACTCATTTGGGGCCTTTTCAAGCCATCCAAGCCTAGCCGCTCAAGCCAAGAGTCGACCAGATATTAGTCACTGCCAGATGACAATGACTAAACCATAAAAGTAGTTTTGTTGACAAACAGGCCTAATCATGGGTGGAAGTGGTAGTATGCATGCAATAAAGGTGAGGGGGAGTAACTTTGCATTCCTTTTCATGACCAGTTCACATGGGAGACTTGAGTTTGCATTTAGACTTTAGTTAACTGGCCTTCAAACATAGACAAAGGACAAAAATCTTCTCATGCTAACTCTCACTACGCATGAGGAATTCATTCCTAGGGCTTGGACATAGACCTAGGGTTTCACACTATAAAAGGTGCAAGCCTAAGAGCACCAAGGATCCAGACAATTTATCCCGAATTTATCAGGATAGGTCATTGAGGAGAGCTTTCGAGACTTGGAGAGTTTCCCTTGGAGATCACATTTATGGTGAAGCCCTAACAAATTGGAGAGCATAGCAACCATTATTTCAACATCGGATACAAGCTTTGATCCATAGCTTTGGAGCAAAGAGGACGAGAGTCACTTTAGCGGCCGTTGTCTTGGACAGTGGCCCACGGGCTTAGCTTAGGGTTTTAGACATTAGATTCATTATTTTAGCATATCATTAGCATAGCATCATTTCATTCATTCGCATTCATAGCATTAGTCTAATTTGCATTTGCTTTCATTTGTTATATTCATTGCTAACAACCTCATCCGGGGAGGTATTCTCGGACATCTAAGCATGTGTTGTTGTTTCATTGCTTACAGGGCCATAGGTTCATCGGACAGAATCTGCAACATATGAGAGCAAAAGGGATCCCTCTAGGAAATAGGCCTAGAGAAGGAGGCATCTGTAAGCCCTCATACATTTTCGTGTACGAAACTGGGAAGCTTTTGAAAGCGCACCACCTCTTTGTGAAAGGGGCACTCTTTGCCTATTTGTAACCTTATTGTATCGAAATGGGTATCCCTAAGAGGGACCGACATGTAACCGGGTTTCAATACAAATAAAGAGATCCATATTTGTTATTTCTGTGTTATATGCTTTTCATTGTCTTCCATTTCATTTTGGGTTTTTAATACATTGCAAGTAGAGTAAAAAGAGCGGTGCGTGCATCCCGGGGTCACTACAGATGGCGATCATGGTGGGACCTCCACTAATTTTTCATTTTCTACCTAAATACTAACTTAGTTTTGTGTGCAGGTCTAGCCGCTCTGAGCTACAGCGGCCAAAAATCAGTCGCTCTGAGCTACAACGGCCAATAGAGCTTTAGCCACTCCCACTAACGACGGCCAAGAACCAGCCACTCTGGTCAACAGCGGCCAAAACTGGAGAGCAAAAGAGGATAGAAACAAGGTTCCCTAAGCTGGATTAGAGGTTGGTACAACCTCTCTGATATTTTATAGCTTTCTATTTACTTTTGTGTGTCTAAAATAGAGAACTTAAAGCACATTTATGTTTGGAAATTGAAAGAATAAAAGGAGAAAGAATTAAGCATTTTGCATATCTTAGATCTTCTTTTAGATTTCCACTAGGCATTTCTAGGAACAACGGCTTATGCCTAAAAATTTCGTCCTAGAATCCAACGTGCTAGACATTGTATGTTGTTTGCTTGCTTTGAGGCCCTGCTAGAGGCCATAGCTGCACGAAATAAAGTGTGCTCATACAAATCATAGTAGTTCATGCATCTTTCTGAATATTGAAAAGTATTTTTGCACTTAGGCATATAGGAAAGACTCATTGCTGCTATATGATGCACTTTATGTTATGCAAGCTTAAAATGAACACCACACACGCACGTATCATTTAAACATTGGGGAGTTGGATTTCATCACCAACCCTCAATTCAGTCCGATGACGTTGGAATTCATCTCCTTCCATTGGTTTGCCCCCTAGAGCTTCCTAGAAATGGATTGAGAAACTTACTTATAGTGATACTAAGTTACTTGTGCTCAAACTGTCTCCCACTATTGGAACAATCATTGGTTCAGAGTGGAAGAGCTAGGCGAACCCCCCACTGGGACTTCAATGGTGTACCCTAGCTTCTTTTGAGAAAATCATGTTTGGCACGGGTGTACTTGATTGTCACTATGGATGAGTCTTCTCATTCTTAATCCAAGAACAAGAGCAAGAAATCAAAAGAACAACACATCAAAACACACCAAACAGTTTAGGGCACACTTAAATCGATAATCAAGATAAACATTTGTTTGGTATTGTGTGGCTATTCCTAAATTGCAACTCAAATGATCAATTCATAGACAAAATGGTCAAAACAAGAAGTAAACACCCTCGGTATGATACTGAGGGAGAGACTGAAGCAACTCATACCCATAGGCGGAGTCGTAGTAACATTGAATGACCTACCCGTAAGACCGTGGGACGTAGCTCCATGAGCCTAAGGGGTGATAACTCAACCCTTGGGGGATCTCCTCGAGAAACCCCAAGTAGGGAACCACATCATGGAACAAAGTCACATAAACAAAAAGAGGCTTCACAACCATCCTCATCAAGGAGACATGAGGAGACCTCAAGGGCCTCCTCTAAACACATAAAAACATCTCAAAGATGTGAGGAAGCTTCAAGGGCTTCCTCCTCACATGGACATAAAGAAGGTTCTAAAACTCATTCTTCACATAGGGATGACGAGACTGCTACATCTCCATCCACATGGAGAAAACATGTCACCACAAAGCCCTCTTCATCAAGAAGGCAAGCAAGAGTTGCAACACCTCAAGATTCACAAGAAACATATGAAACAGGTCTGCCCACTGAAGGGTAGGAAACTAGAGCTACATCTAGTCATGGGAATCAGATAGAAGAAACCCTTCACACAAAAGGAAATATTCCCATAGACTATGACCTCATAGGAGTGAATGGCACCCCATGGGACCAGCCATGGAAAACAAGACAACTAGATGGGTTGGATCGGTTTCCTACATGACCAACTCAAAGAACTATAGCTACTGAGAACTCTACATCTGGAAGCTCATGAACTGTGACTTCTAAGCACATCTCTCAGTCTGGGGGTACCTTAGAGTGACCCCATAGTAGACGTATGGAGTCTGATCATAGGGATACTCAATAGTACACTGAACAAGTCACATTAGCTAGCAAGAGTATAGGTACAACAGAAACCTCCTCGAGGAATCTATGAGTCAAGACAACAAGAACAAAGTTAGATAAACATGAGTCTTCTATGACAGTGCAAACTGATCATGTGAGATGGTTAGAAAATGCATTACGTAAGGAGCGAGAGCTAGTGGAAGCTCTCAAACAGGATAAACAAAGAGAAAGACTCTTGCGCCAACATGAGCAGCGCTTAAGAGAGCAAGCTGAGTGGCTAGCTCTTAGAAATTTATAGACAAATGGTGGTGACCACCAAAGAACTAGATGCATTGACTCACCTAAGGAGAGGTGCACTAGACAAGATAGCCCACAATGAAATCACCCACCAAACCATGAACAAAATCCAACTAGTGGGGAAAGGGCAAACATAACAAACCAGGATCACAATCCTGAGTCCCCTCATAGGAGGGAGGAAAATAGAACAAATAAAATGGATAGAGAGTTACCTCCATTGCCACTGTGAGTAGGCCTACAAGAGGAGGAAATCCGTGCATCAAAGGCATTTCAAGAAATTGTTGAAAAGATAAAAGCCTTTGAGAAACAAGAGGCAGCTGGGAACTCGCCAACATTGAGTAAAATACACAACCAACCATTGTGCCCATCAATCCCTAGCCCTCCATATCCTAAGCACTTTGAGATGCCTAGGTTGGAAAAATTTAAGGGTGAAGAGGATGCACAAGAGCACGTCACCAATTTTATCAACGCATGTTTTCATCTTGAAGACAATGATGCTCTCATGCTAAGAACATTCATAATGACATTTTTAGGTGCTGCCACTCAATGGTTCAACCAACTACCTAAGCATAGCATAACCAACTTTGAACAACTAGTAAATGCATTCCTAAAGTGTTTCTCCTTTGGTGCTAAGAAGAAGGTGAACCTTTCAGACCTGGCCAACTTGAAACAATATGATGATGAGCCAGTAATGGATTATGGGAATAGATGGAGAAAAGTCATGGCAAAGTTATCATTCTCCATTCCCACAGAAGAGATCATTCGCATGTTCACCAAAAGTTGTTCTAAACACATCTCCCTCTTGCTACAACTTCAGCAGTATCCTTCATTTGAGGAAGCTTTGGCACAGGCCAAACTCATCGAAGACATAAAAGTAGATGAGGGAACCATTAAACTCTAAAACAAAAAGGAGTGGAACAAGAATGGTAAGAATGACAAGTACAAGTAGAAGCAGGGCAACCCTGCTCCAGTCAATCAAGTCGTATTGGCTACACCTAAGGATGGGGGTGCACAACAACCCCAGAACTATCAAGCACATCCCTCGCCAACCAATTACGATCAAAGGAACAATCAGGGGTGAAACAAAGAATGCAAGCCACCTCGCTATTTCATGCCTCTAATAGAATCAATGCAATCAATATTTAATCAGCTGAGCGAGGCCAGGAGGATCAGATTTCTTGATATACCTCTTATAGATCCCAACCATCCTAAGCCAAAAGGATATAGGGAAGATCAATTTTACCCTTATCACAGGATACCGGGGCATGACATTGAGGCTTGCATTGGTTTTAAGCATCAAGTGCAAAACATGATTGAGGCGGGAGAACTCAAAGTTGACAACCCACTGGCTCCCGATAACAGAGACATGGGCATATACAAAAACCCATTGCCCAATCATGAGGCCCCTAGAGAGCAAGGGGCCCAAGTCAATCAGGTTCGAGCTGATATACCTACCCATGGATGCATTGGGATGGTTGAGATTGTTAACATAGCAACCAGGACTAGACGGTATGGTCAACCACAACCTCCTACAGCTCCCATGAATGTCCCAGATGCACCTAGGCAGAGGTAGGACAACCTTCCAGGTCCACCAACATGACCTATGGTAACTATCCGGAGTAGATTGGAGCAAAACCTACAGATGACTCCAGCTAAGTTATCCATCTATGAGCTCATACAATAGTCCCCAAAGCATAGGGAGACTTTAATGGAAATTTTAAGGACAATTGAGCTCCAACCACAAGATGCGAATGCATTCACTCATTTTGTGGGACAAGTACAAGAATGCCAGGAACCTGTAATTTGATTCTATGATTATGAGATTAAGACAATACCTACTGCCTTACCAGACCCTCCACTAAACATTGTGGTGGCAATCAATGACTTACCTTTCAAGAGGGTCTTGGTCGATACAGGTTCATCAATAAACATCATTACAACAACAACAATAGAGCACCTTAAGATCCCCAAGTCCAATATCATTCCAGGAGCCTACACATTGAGAGCTTTTAATGATGCTTTATGCAATACTATGGGAATGATAGTCCTACCCATCAAGGTGGGGCACAAGACCATCCCTGTGATGTGTCATGTCTTGGAAGGAGCTATGCAATACAACATCCTCCTAGGGCATCCTTGGATAAGGGCCATGAAGTGTGTTCCTTCGATCTTGCACCAGTGTGTCAAGTATGTGCACGAAAACAAAGTCTATGTGGTTCTGGCCGATGAAGAGCCTTTTAAATACGTCCATCAGGTGGACATTCTAGGAGAATTTGTAATTCCTTCTACCCACCTGTACGTAGCACCTTCATCTCCAACCACACAATTGGATAACAAAGACAAAAGGGTAAGAAAAGACCCATGCACATCAACACCTCCTGGTGCACTTAAAATAGTCAATGCTTCCAAAGTACCATCAACATCAAAACCAAAAGACAATCAGAAGCTAAAGGTGCCCTTAGTCAAGGAAGAAAGGCCCAAGGAAGTGCCAACTATAGCCATTGCTAAAATGCCAAGTCCTATGGAAGAAGGAGATCTTCAAGATCAAGATGAAGATAGTGATTACCATCCCGCTTCGCCAGTGTCATCCATAGGGTCATCCACATCGCATGCATCAATACACTTGGCAAGCACAGGCATAGGGGAGTACCTTGTGTAGAACATTACCTTTACACCTATCATTGAGTCTACACAAGACATGGGAAGACCTAAGGACTTGAGACCGCCAGTGGGAATAGTGGTTCCACTTGGAATCCCTCCCAACCAAACCAATTTTGTCTATGCCGGCCTAGACTGCACCCATAAGTCTTCAGACGTAGAAGAGGATTATGATGAATTATTCATGGTCAATGTTCGTTACCTCTCTAATACTGAGTTTTCTCTAAGCTACTTTGAGCGTTGCCATTGGCATGGCTATGGCCTTGGTATATATGAGCAAGGGTGTAGGCGGCCATACGAGCCACAATATCAGCTTCCCTCCGATAGGTTTGGGTTAGGCTATTATATTGGAGGTCGAGATGACTCTCTTGTAGTAGCATTGGATAGATTAAGCTTAGGGTTAGGAGAAGACATCGATTTCATTCCTTATCACCCCCTAAGAACAAGAAATTTGAGCAACAGACAAGTGGCCACGGTGAACGTACCACCACCAAAAATTTATCATCCAAACATCTCAATTGATTCCACCCCAATAGGGTACAACTCGTGGGATGAGGAGAATGGATATGAAGCAAGTGATGATGAGGTGCAACTTGGCTTAGCCTACCATGGGCCTCACTATTTACAAAGATTCACATGGTCCATCCACAATGAGAGTGGGTACATATCGGATGAAAGTGACTATGAATCAGAAGACTCAACAGAAAGAGCCTACTTAGGCCTAAGCCATCAACCCCTGACTTTGGGGCAAGAGATAAATGCAAATGGATTCTTCATAAGTGATGAAGAATATGAAGATGAAATGGAGATGGCCTACTTGGGGCCAAGACATGAGCCTTCTATTCTAGGGCCGCATACCAATGCTAACGATTTTTGGATAAGTGATGATGACTTTGAGGATGAGATCGAGATGGCTTATCTTGGGCCTCACCACTTGTGACAAGTCAATGAGCTAGTAGAAAGAGAGGTGGCACTATGTGCCATAGATCCTGGATTAAGGTTCCTCGGAAGACCTGTTGACTTAGGGGCTATTCACCGCATGGTCAATCCCCCTCCGCCCACATTCCGAGAGATCCTTGAGCCAAATGACCCCATTCCATAGTCTGTGCATAGAGAGAATCCAACCACTCGCATGCTGCATAGGGAGGACCCATTCATCCCCAAACCACCAGAACCTCATCGTAAGTATGGAAGGGAAACCCCTGAAATAATATTACACCCATGTGGTCCTAGAGATTTCATCCCATCCATCAACATGATCTCCATTGATTTGGCCACTCCACTTCATAATCCAATAGATCCTACCAAATAATTGCATCTTGATGTAGAGGCTATTGATTGGGATCACGCTGATTCACCCATAGAGCCTAAAGACCTCTTCCCCAATGAAGAGATGTTACAGCCATTCCATTTTGCATCAGGTTGTGCATATGACATCTTCCATGTTGGTTTGGATCCTGAGTCAATAGGTCCTATAAATCCCATCGATGACATTCATTTGATACCCATGCCTCATCAACTAGAGGATGGGTCACATATGGCTATAGAAGCAACTTTCGAGGTGGACATCAGTGATGATCCTACCCAACAAAGAAAATTCAAGTTCAAAGAAAGTCTATCTCTGTTGGCAATTTTGGGTACTTTGGGTACATTGCCTTTGCTCAAGTGTATGAGTTGTCATTGATGTCAAGAAGCTCTTGAAGGAATTTTATTTGATGTCAAATAATTTGTTTTGATGAAGGTTACGACATGACTTCAAAGGTCTTTTGCAAACCCCAAGTTGGCAGGTTTAGAGATTACAGGTGGATGCATTGGTTTAATGCATTTGGGTCCAGGAGGAAGTATTTATTTAAATAATTAAAAACCTTGTTAAGGTTCAATAAATAAATTATTATTTGCAATGGGTTATCCTAATCCATGGCGCAAATGTTTTAACATTGTGGGCACTAGTCAAGACCTCTGTCGACATGTTAAAATCATTGCCGACGTCAAAGATCTTATGGTAAATTGCATATAAATCTCCCTCGATGAAAACAAAGAATTATCCCATCCAAATTTCGAAAGGTGTTGCTCGCTGTAAATTCGACTGTGTCTTCGTTGTTTTTCATGGATATGTTGTTCATTTGTCTGCACTCGTCATTTGTCGAATCCGCCGTAAAGTTTATTGTCGTCATGTCACGGTAGAGGAAAGGAAGGGACTGTGGTTTCATTTTATCCCTGGTGCAGAAGGATCAAGGTTAACAAACATGAGGTTTAGATCTCATCGGGTGCCTTTGGCACACCGGTAGTAGCTAGGCTGTTGGCACGCTACCCGAATAGGAGGTTCTATGTTCGAATATCGTGAAAGGGTTTTTTGTCGTGAAGTGGATGCAGCGGGTGGTGTTAGAATTCGTGCGCAAATTTCTCCATAGCGATTTTTGAAGTTGGCTAAGGTATTTTCGAAATTAATTTTTGCTAAGTGTTTTTGCGGATGGAGGAAGTTGTTAGAGGGAAAAATAGCTTAGGAGTTATAAGGAGTTTAAAGCTTGTTTGTATTTTGATAAAAGATTCTTTTTGAAGATGTTGAAATTTCTTATTGCATTCTTATGAGAGATAAATTTTATTTGTGATAAGACTATAAGGGAGAAATAAGGTATATAAAGGTTAAATCTTTCTTGTAATGTTGAGAGTGCTTTTGGTTGTTTATGGAAATGAAAGCATGATGTTTTAAGGTCAATTGTTTCTTGTGTGAAGTTGTGAAACCTTAAGTGGGCAGCTTTGAGATTGATATTTGCTTTCATTAAATTGGTAATAATCAAGCTATTCTTTACTTGGTTAAAGTGTTGGGTTTACTCCTTTGTTGATGATTTGAAAAGTTGTTTTGTGCTATTATGAGTTGAGTTGGTGGATGCTTTTTGTTCAAACAATATTGGAGAGAAAATGAGTTCTACTTGTTTCCTTTTTTGATGTTGATTGTGAAATGCTTCAAGGTTCTGTTTTGAGCTGAATGGTGTTGATTAAACCTTGTTTGATGAGCATTGTTGTTGAAGCCCTAATTGATGGTGAAAAGAACATGAGTGTCATTGTTATGTGATTCTTTGCATAGTTGGCAATTGTTGGAGTTTCATGTTCTTGAAAGAAAGCATTCTATCCTATCCATTTCAGATATTGAGTTGAGTTTTTAGATTTTAGATTGAGTTTGAGTTGAGTTGATTTGAGTTGATTTTTGAGATTGGGAGTTGAGTATAGAACATATTGAGTCTCTAACAATTCTCTTTATGCTTCTATGAGTTTGAAAAATCACATTGGGTCTCTAACAATTCACCTTGTGATTTCCTACTAAGAAAGTTTTTCTTGGTGAGCTTGTTGAGGTTTTGGATAGGTTCCGGTGGGGACTTGTGAGCAGGTTTTGGACAGGTTCCGGTGGGGACTTGTGAGCAGGTTTTGGACAGGTTTCGGTGGGGACTTGTGAGCATTTTTGGATAGGTTCTGGTGGGGATTTGTGAGTAGTTTTGGACAGGTTCTGATGGGGACTTGTGAGCAAATTTGGACAGGTCCTAGCAGAGGACTTGTGAGCTGAGTTTTGATAGTTCTATCAGAGAACTTGAGGACAGAAGAGCACTGGTTCTTTGAGAAGAACCTGAGGATAGATTTGGCAAGTCTTTGAGAAGGTTTGTGTGCAGAGGATTGATTTTTTCAAGTGTTGGACAGATTTGACAGACAGATGAAGACTTGTACTAGATCGACTAACTGTGTTTGGTACAGGTTGCTGAGCTGTTGTGGACGTGATCATAGAAGGCAAAGGTCTCTTAGGCTAAGCATTGAGGACAAGAGGTCTTCGATGGAAAGGAGTTCCACGTGCTGGCAAGAGGTAGAGGCGATTGATCTTCTAAGGGATCATTTCCAGAGTAGAGGGAAGGTATCTCCTTTGAGAAGAGGCTCATAAATTTTGATTGGGGGAAGGTATCTCCTTTGGGCCGAGGCTCATAAACATTGTAATTGGGAAGGACTCCCAAAGAAATTTTGAGATAACTTTTAGAGAAAAGTTTTGTGGACATAGCCCAACCATTCTGGGTGAACCACGTTAAAATTGGTGTCACTTTGTGGATGATATTATGCATTGCTTTGATATTGCTTTGGGTATATTGCTTTACTGTTTGAAGTATAAAGGAAAAAGTAAAAAGAGGTCTTATACTGTTCACCCCCCCCTCTCAGTATAAGCTTGTGTTCTTCAATATCTAGAGGAAAAAGCCATCCTAATTCCTCTCCTCAAAGAGAGGCCAAATATTTTTGCTTGGACTTACAAAGACATACTAGGGATAGATCCAAAGTTAGTCATTCACAACCTTTCATTGGATCCCATGAAGAAGCCATTCAAGCAAAAGTTGAGGAAAATGCATCCAACCATCACTTTTATGGTGAAGAATAAATTGCAAAAACTACTGGATGCAGTATTCATAGTTCCTATTGACTACCCTGAGTGGGTGTCAAACATGGTACCCATGGGGAAACCCAATAGAAGAGTCCGTATCTACATAGACTTTAGAGATTTAAATAGGGCAACACCAAAGGATTCATTCCCATTGCCAAACATAGATACTCTTGTAGATGCAACCGTAGGTCATGAGATGCTCTCCCTAATGGATGGTTTTTTGGATACAACCAGATCCAGATTAAGCTTGAAGATCAACATAAAATTGCTTTCATTACTCCATGGAGAACATTCTATTACAAAGTGATGCCATTCGATCTTAAAAATTTTGGTGCCACATATCAGCGGGCCATGACATACATATTCCATGATTATATGCATAAGATCTTAGAGGATTACATGGATGACTTACTGGCCAAGTCCCTATTATGGCAAGAGCACATTGAAGTCCTTAGAAAAGTCTTTGATCACCTCATAGAACACAATGTCCGATTGAATCCTAAGAAGTGTGTATTTGGTGTAACTTCTGGCAAGCTTTTGGGATTCATCGTATCCAAGAGAGGCATCAAAGTCGATCCTACAAAGGTAAAGGCTATATTGGAAATGGCCATCCCTACCAACATTAGGGAGCTAAGGAGCCTACAAGGCAAGATAGCATCCATCAAAATATTCATCATGCAATTATCAGAAAAATGCTGACCTATGAATCGGTTGCTATGCAAGGAGGTCCCCTTTCATTGGGATGAAGAATGCCATCAAGCCTTTGTAGAGATCAAAACTTATCTGGCAACACCACCAGTATTGGCTCCACCAAGGCCAGACATACCATTTTTACTATATATATCGGCTATTGATTTTGCATTGGGCACCATGTTAGCCCAAAAGAATGCACAAGACAAAGAGCAAGCCATATATTACATTAGTCGCACCTTGGTGAGTTATGAGCTAGGATATGCGTATGTCGAAAAGTTATGTTTAGCAGTGGTCTTTGCAACTCGAAAGTTGTGACACTACATGTTGAGCCATACGACCTACGTCATATCAAAACAAAATCCTTTGCAGTACATGATGAGCAAGACATATCACAATACACGTACCACAAAGTGGATCATGCTATTGATAGAATTTGATCTAGAGTTCATAAGCCAAAAGTCCATCAAGGGACAAGTCATAGCAGATCAATTAGTAGAGGCACCTCTTCAGGATAACAAGCCTCTCACCATAGAATTTCTTGATGATGCGGTCTTTGCATTATCAGATCCACCAAAACTCGAAGAACCTAAGAAAGAAAGAGACATGTCATTGTTCTTTGATGGTTTGAAGTGTGAACAAGGGGGCAGAGCAGGGATTGTCTTTATCACACCGTAGGGTGCTCCATTACCCTTATCATTCAAACTAGACTTCCCTTGCACAAACAACAACACAGAATATGAAGCATTGATCTTGGGACTCCAAATAGCCATAGCAATGGGCATTAAAAGATTGAATATCTTTGGTGACTCCTTGCTCATAGTAAACCAAGTCAAAGGACTATTTCAATGTAGGTGCCCACTCCTGAAGACTTACAAGGAACTTGTTGACACCTACCTAGCCCGGCTGGAATGGTATGACATCGAGGCAATCCCTCGTACATCAAATAGATTTGCAGACACCATGGCCTCTTTGGGATCCTTAATCCCTCATAATCCATCTACTGATTTTACAACCATTCATGTGAAAGTGCTTTCACACTCAACAATACACCGTGAAGCTTTTGACAATCAAGAATCAATCAACATGATCAACATCGAACCAAATCAGGATTGGTCCTTCGTAGCTAGATATTTCTTGCAAATGGCACCTTGGGGGTCTTTGATCTCCCAAGGACCTATGGAGTGTGGTGCAACCATACACCATAGAGTTGTTCCTCAATCTGTGTTCACCAGCTCGGGAATGCAGGAAAAGCAAGCCATCTTTTCTATAGAAGTCATGGCTTATCAAGATTGGCTTTCCCAACTACGGGACTTCCTAAAACTTGGAATAGTACCTCAAGGTTTGTCACATACTGAAAGGTGAATGTTCAAACAAAAAGCAACAAGATACATCTTTCTAGGAGAAATCCTCTACAAACGAGGATATGATGGAGTATTACTCCATTGTCTTGAGCCCCAGGAAGCATCCTGGGCAATTTTGCAAGCTCACGATGGCACATGTGGAGGGCATTTCAGTGGCATGGCCATAATTAAGTGCATCTTGAGAATGGGTTACTATTGGCCCACCATGGAAAAGGACTACTATGAGTATGTCAAGAAATGCATTAAGTGCCAACATCATGCAAATCTAACGCACTTACCATCGCAAGCCTTGCAACCCATCCAGGCAACATGGCCATTCTCATAGTGGGGACTAGAATTTATTGGGAAGATCTCACCCCCATCCTTAGGCTGACACACATTCATCATAACGGCCATAGAATACTTCACTAAATGGGTTGAAGCGATCCCCTTAACATCGACAACTGGACCAAGGATTGCGGAGTTTATACTCCACAATATCATAAGTCATTTTGGGGTCCCTTCGAAGATAATATCGGATAATGGGCCATCTTTAAAGAATAAAAATGTGCGTGCTTTAATGAACAAATACAATATTTAGCACAATTTTTCAATGCCTTATTATCCACAAGCAAATGGGCAAGCAGAAGCCTCAAACAAAACAATAGTCTCCATCTTGAGGAAGACGGTGCAAGACAATCACAAGGATTGGCACATGCGATTGCCTCTTGCACTATGGGCATACAGGACTAGTATACGGATGCCCACTAGGGCAACACCGTTTTCACTAGTGTATGGCACTGAGGCCATCATGCCACTAGAGTTGGAAATTCCAACTCTACGCATAGCATTAAAGGACTTCATAGATGATGATGCCGTGCGGCAAGGCCACCTTGATCAGTTGATGCTTCTTGATGAACGTCGAGTCAATGCTTTAGAGCATCTTCATGTTTACCAAGATCGCCTTATGTGAGCTTACAATAGTAAAGTCCACTTAAGGGAATTCAAGGTTGGAGATCTAGTGCTCAAAGAAAACCAATAGAATTCGAATCTGCCACCGCACCTGCGAGATAAGTTCATGGTAAATTGGATAGGCCCGTACATGATTTCACAGAGAGTTGGGCCTGGAGCATATTGCCTTATATCATTAGATGGTGTTGAAGAGCCTGAACCTCTCAATATCATTCACTTGAAGGCATTCTACACATAAAACACAAAAACATTCAAATATGTCATAAAACACAAAAACATTCAAATATGTCATAAAACACAAAAACATTCAAATATGTCATAAAACACAAAAACATTCAAATATGTCATAAAACAAAAAAAACATTCAAAGTCAAAAACCAAAAAACCAAAATCAAAAACAAAAAAACAAAACCCAAAAACAAAACAAAACAAAAACAAAAACAAAAATACAAAAAAATCAAATAGTCAAAAATCAAACAAATGATAAACACAAAATCAAATCAAAAAGGCTCCAAGGGTATCCAAGCCACTTGGTCAAAATCAAATCAAAAATGCTCCAAGGGTATTCAAACCGCTTGGTCAAAATCAAATCAAAATGCTCCAAGGGCATCCAAGCCGCTTGGTCAAAATCAAATCAAAATGCTCCAAGGGTATCCAAACCGCTTGGTCAACTCCAATCAAAAATATCCAAGGGTACTTCATGCTACTTGGTCAAAAATCAAAAAGCTCCAAGGGTACTTCATGCTACTTGGTCAAAAATCAAAAAGCCCCAAAGGCACAATAAGCCCTTTGGTCAAATTAAACAAAAATACAAAAACAACATAAAAATAAAAAATACAAAAACAATTGCATCTCATTGCATTACATTTTCACATCCATTACATTCGCATATGTCATGAGAGCCTTAAAAAGTGATGCCATAGTTTGTCTCACAAACCATTCAAAGCCATACCTCCATCAACACATGTGTGTAATTGTGTTTTTCAACACAACCATTATCTGTTGCTATACATAATATACTAAGGTTTTTTTTGGTTATTCAACCACACCTAGTGATCTTATCAACTTTTGTGGAAAACCATCTTGGTTAGTAGAAAATAAGGTCTAGTGGTGACAAAGCCTAGCATATCTCAGGATCCCACCACTAATTACAACACTAAATTCTAGTTGGTACATGGGAAGATGAAAACTACAAAGTGGTCTAGGTTACCAAAAGCAAAAAGGAACTTCCTTGCTTATCCCCCTGTGCAACCGGTTTAAAGGTGCTGAGAATTGGCAAAAGGACAAGTTATGCCCTACCCAAAAATCAGTGATTATCATCATTGCATACATCCCTTGCTTTCATAAAAACAAGCAAAATCCCAAAACAAAGCCAAATTCAAATCTCAAAATCAAAAGTTCAAATTCTTCAAAAGTCAAACATCAACGCCCAAAGTCAAAGTTCAAAATATCAAAAGCAAAACAAACAATTGATTATCATCACTACAAGAATCCCTTGCTCAAAAAAAAAATCAGTCGAAAATAAACAGTGATTTTCATCACTAAGTATGAGCAAGTATCCCAACCAGAATGAAGAAAAAAAGGGAATAGAACTTGAATCCCTAGAATTCTCAACATTGCACAAAACTGGAAGGAGAAATCCTTACGCATGACGATATGTCTATCACAAAAGCTCCTAGCATTTGTATAGACCAATGTTTGAATGTGGATGAGCTAGCTTAGGTAACTCAAAACCGCCTAGTGGTATAGTCCAACTAAGTCCAACATAAGGATGAGATGAACACTTGAGGATCCCCGATCTTAGAAATGGGCTGAAATAATCCCACCTAAAATCGGAGGAAATGCATGGGTTCTATCTAAATATATTCATTTGCACACATAGGGAGAATGAGTATCTAGGACCATGATGAAAGCCTAATTTTCAAAATCCTTAAATGATCAGTACACAGTCATTGATAGGGTAACTAGAGTGTTTGAATCTCTAGAAAGCCCCAAAAATTCTTACATAGCAACAAATCATATCATCATTCACACCATCACTTTCTTTATAAGATTCTATAAATTAGGGGGTATCAACATAGTAGGACAAATACCGCATATATATTAGAAATAGTATATAGATGACCATTGACTACTTTATATCTTTTAATTTACAAAAACTTATCAAGAAAATACATTTCACACCATTACATCTCATATATGAATACTTAATAAATTCTTATGATAAGAGTGATTATTTAAATTCATGATTATTTTTTTACTTTCTGTGGTATCACCCATTAAGATTGTCAATGTCATATGCATTCCTTATGTTTTAAGTGATTAGAGCATACAGGTTCGTTTATACCATCCCATCACATAAGTTAGATGCATACAATTAAAGAAAAATTAAACATGCATTTAACAATAACATCGCATCCATAAACATAAAAACCAAATCACCCATCATTACATCATAAAGCACATCATAAAACATATAGGCAATATCCATTTGCATACAATCATGAATTCATCATTCATCATAAAAATACATCACATCATACCATCAAATCATATAAGCATCTACACATCCATATAAGCATCTACAATATCATCTATCATCTAACATATACATCAAATCATCATAATGCCATCATCACATCACATCATAAAACAAAATAACAACAAAAACATGAGCAATAAATGATACACATAATGAGTCATAATGCAAAGATATCATAAAAGTATGTGTGTCAAGTCCATGGATATACAAAAATTCCCATGGGCTACAGTCATATAGGTCAGCCGACCTCAAAAATGAATCAAAACCAAGTGAACCATCAATCAAATATTGGGCCTACGCCCCCTGCAACACCGCCCCCTATGGATGGATCTCTGGGAGAATGGTGTGAGCTGGACCCTATCGGTCTCTCAATATGATTCCGGGCCCCATGACCAGGCCGGATGGAAGACTACCCTACTGTAGAGCTCCTACTGACCTGTGACCCACCTATGGCTCCTCTCTCCCTAGGGATGGCTCCTAGCCTCCTGATCTACCTCGAGAGAGCGGTAATATGGGCTACATCCTCAATAATCTGTACATCACTCTCATCCATCAAACCCTATAAATGACTGATCTCATCCTTGAGAGCTACCCTCGAAGGACCCTCGAGAGTAGGAGGAGCAACAACAACCTACATTCGGGTAGCTCCTCCCATAGTATCCTATAAAGCCTATATCTGGTCTAACAGCTGCGCTATAGTGGTATCCTACTGAGCTATGATGGCGTCATGTTGTTGTACCTATATCTTGGCTGACTGGAGCTCGGCCTCCACATCATGTAGCTATGCCCTAAGAGGAGAATCTCTCTCCTTAGGCTCCATCTCCTCCTCCACCTCCTCAGGAGCCTCCTACTCCTCCACTACCACCTACTCTACCTATTCCCCATGTCGTAGTCCTAGCATGAACCCTATGCCCCGATGGATCTGCCCCATCTTTGCCATCATCCTCTCGACCTAGACTACCCTCACCATGCCACATCAGGTCACCCCACCACCGCACAAATGCATTTGTGACTCCACTAGCTACTCCAGGATCAACAGTTGGGGCATCCTCCTCATCAGCTAACTTTGTAACCTATTAGGGAGGGAGGTCTCTCTCTGCTCCGATGCGCCTATATAGAAATGGTACTAATAGCACATCCTGCTACAACCCATACTGACGAAGAACTCAAGAGTAGAAGTACTCCTAGATGCTGATCTTGTGGCCGACAAGCCATCGCTCATGCCATGTCCTAGCAGTAAAGCTATCAGGGTCATCCCAAGTGGGACACTCATGATACGGGTGCCATATGACATCTCCAACTTGGAGTCCAGTGAAAGTATCAGTATAATGAGGTAAATCCCCTATAAAAGTGTGGCTCTTGTGCTCCTCGCTCCCTCTAGCCCATCTAGCACCATAGCACTACATCCACCTATCCACAACTATGATCTTAATAGGAAGCCCCTTAGGGTGATCTACCCTAATGTGCTCCCATCCCTAGATCTGCAAGAGCCAACTGTAGGTGATGCTGACATGACCCCTTCGATGGATGTGGTACAACTCGTCATAACACTAAGCCAATAGAGACCTACCCCATGCATATATGATGGGAACCTCGCTATCCATCAGGTCCTGAACCATCGCAAGGAGGTTCCAAGGGAACCTCAAGCCTGAGCAATCTAGGATAAGGATGTTGCTGATGACCATCAGCAACACCGCATGCCTCACTGTGAAAACATGCTCTCGGTACCAGTGGATGATAGAAACTCCCCCAGACTTGGTGTCCTTGAGAGAATCCTCAGAGTGCCCTCCAAACACTCGAGTGAAGACAACCACCTGATCATTAGTGGCCAAAGAAACAATGGCCACTCCATCAAAAGGGATCCGAAATATCCTGTACACATCCTCCGATGTAATGGTCATCTCACCGGTCGGGAGGTGGAAGGTATTAGTCCGAGGGTCCCAACGATGGGCCAAAGTTGTAAGGTAAGCCTGATCTGACATAATATGAGGTAGTATGGTAACATACTGGAGCCCACAAGCCTTAAGCCACCTCCAATCTGTGTCATCTAGAAGAGGTAGAAGGTCATTCATGAGCCTCGAGTCCCGAGCCCGAGTAGTAAGGATCTAAGCAAAGCAAAAGAAATATGAAACATAACTACAGTGCATCTAAGGCATAAATCCTAATAAAACATAAAAAATATGACACTCTCCTAAATCTGAGCAAAGAGGGGGGAATAAATGCACCTAGGCATGCAATACATGCTAAAGAGTAGTTCAAAATTCCAAAAAATTATTAAACTATCTCAGAAAATCCAATAAAAAGCAAAAAATTTTTGCAAAATTGGCTAAGGGGATTAGCCGCTATTGCCTACAGTGGCCAGAATCTGGCCGCTGGAGATAGCAATGGCCAAAGCCCAATGGTCAAATTTTTGACCGTTGGGGTTCAAACTTAGCCGCTCTGAGCGACATCAACCAAATTTCCGCCACTCTGAGCGACAACGGCCGAAAGGTAACATGACAAACCCATGAACCCTAGGCCATAAAATAAAAAAATAAAAAAACAAAAATGGGGACCAACCCACCACTTAAAAACCTAAACTAAGCCTAACTACGGATTTCATTCATTACCAACAGGTTTAGTGGGGTTCATTTACCATTTACTTAGTGAGGTTCAGTTTTACCCAAGAGAAGAAAAGAGGGTAGGGTTTGAAAGAATACCCGAGAAGCTTCGGCTCCTCCAATAGCTGATGCCTCACCCTATGCAGCCATGTCCTCGATGTAGGTAAATTCAGAAATCACAACTGTCACTATCTCACTAGAGCTCTAAAAAGTGAATTGATAGCAAATGAAAGTGACAGGTCAAAACCCTAAAAGTGCATTTTATATATTTTCAAATTATGCCTTGGCCACTACTGACATCAATGGCCCAAACTTCATGGCCGCTCAAGGCAAAAATAGCCATAGGCAGAGACTCAGAGGCCATTGGACCTGACAATGGCCTACTCCACAAATAAAAACAAGAAAATTTCTTCCATGGGGGATAACAAAAAACATTAAATAAATGCATTTTGATGAATTGAAGTCATCTTAATGACCAAAATAACAAAAAAAAAATGCATATAAGCATAATATTGACCAGGTCTTGTATCCAGTTACTTACTCTATCCACTCAACGATTGCAACAATTCACACTCCATGCATTTTGATGAGATGAGTAGGTCACCATAAGGCCACTTGGGGCAAAAAAAATTCATTTTAGAATTATGATGTGCCACCCTTCAATCACGAAGAAGACCAAGAATGTCAGATTGCTCCATGAGTGCGAAAGGATCATCCTAATTCCCCTATGATATAAAAAAAATTAAGCCAAAGTGATACAATATGAACATAAATAGAATCACTCATCCTAACTCCCTAAGAAGGCTATTGATAGTTGGATCGCTCCTCAAGATAGGGATAGATGATTATCATAAACAATTGGAATCACACTTGGATGTGGGATTGCCCATTAAAAGCAACAAATGATAGAAAGGAACCGGATTAGTCATATTGGTCAAGCGACTTGTCACTTCATTCATTGTCATTTCTTCACCAATCCATTGTGTGAGGAAGTAGTTAAAAAATTCAACATAATCATAATAAATCAATAAAATATCACTTGATCATAACAAAATTGTGTTCGTCCTATGAATAATTGCATACAAAAATCACAAATTTTCCTTTTTTACTGGGAACGTGTTGGCATTTTTGCCACATTGTTTTGATTGTTGATTATTCATGCATAAATTGTAAAGTTCTCACTCCTCTATGTTTCTCTACAAGTTTTTGATGCCAAAAAGCTAAGTCCAAAGACTGTCGCGATATCGCGACCAAAAAGCAGCATGGAGAGCACAGGTTCAAAACTGTCGCGATATCGTGACATGTCACGTTATCGTGGGTCTTTGAGGAGAGAGAAGCCAAAATCGAAGAATGTCACGATATTGCGACGTGTTCCAAAATTGCGGTCAAAGTGGTCGACGGGGGCAGAGCAGTAAAACTGTCGTGAAATCACGACATGTTGCGTTTTCGTGACTTGCGATGGCCATGGAGCAAAATGATAGAAAAGGTCATGAAATCACGACATAATTAAGAATAATGGCAATGTCAATGAACCTCGTCACAATTTCGCAATAGAAAAATGAACAAGGGGCAAAATGTGAAAGACATCGCGATATCGCGATGTGTTGCATTATCGTGGCAAGGTTGAAAGAAAAAGCATAAGGCATGAAAGACGTGATTTCGTGACATTTTTGGAGATGGAGTCCAGCAAGAAGAAGACGTCGCAATATCATGACAAAAAGTAGCAATAGTAGAGAAAGCAAGGAAACGTCGCGATTTCATGACATTTTGTGGAGAAAGGCTAAATAGAAGAAGGATGTCGCGATTTCGCGACATGTCTTGTTTTTGCGATGTGAAAGCGCAGAAAGAACAAGATGGTACGGAACATCATGATTTCATGACATGTTCCATTTTCACTACTTGCAAGAGGATGAAGGCCAAGGAAGATAAAACTATCGCAAAATCGCAACATGTTGCAGTTTCGTGGGTATATAGAAGAGAAGGGCACAAAAATTAGAATACGTCATGATTTCGTGACATGGTGAAGCTTTCGCAACATGTTGAGGAAAGAAGTCCAAACAAAGGGAACATCACAATTTCACGACGTATTAGGAAGACAAATCCAAGTGAGAGAAAGGTGTAGCGAAATCACGACGCGTCACATTTTTGCGGTTCAAAGCAGCCAAAGGACAACATGGGGAAATAATGTCGCGATTTCGTGACAGGTTATAGTTTCAAGAAAACAGAGCAAGGAAGGAGCAGAATATGTCGCGATTTCATGACATTGTTGTTTTTCGTGGTCCAAAATGGCAAAAGCGTACGGAGTAAGAAAATGTCATTATTTTGTGACATGTCACATTTTTGCGACCCGTCACAGTTTCGTGCCAGGAAGCAATTCAAATGGCCCGATGAAGCATTGTGATTTCCAAGGATTAAAAGCTCTCCAAAATTTAATGTTTTGCTTCTTTCCAATGTGTGCAAGATAGAAGAACGTGCTCAGGCCTATAGTTTTTGAAGCCACCATAATTGAAGATGCCTCCATTATTCAAAGCTTCTGTTTGTGATTTTCTAACGATCCAAGCATGCTCCGAGAATGACCATTTAATGAAGACGACCGATTCCTTTTTTTATTTAATTTTTGGTTTCTCTGAGGCTGGTTTAAGGGGATCATTTTCTTATTTCTGTTGCACATTTTGTAGATCTCGAGGAAGTTCGTTTCATGTTTTAAATGCTATAGAGAGGCAAGACCTCTGTAAATATCAATGTATATCTCAAGAACAATGATGGGGAGTTTGAGAGACATTTTGCATGAAAAAATTCAAGTTCTTTGCATAAATAAGAGATATTTGGCCTCTGATTTTATAAGCGTCTTTTTGTTTGATTTCCTTCTATTTCATGCATTTCTCGATTATGCTCGTCTTTCTAATCTACTGTTAGATTTAAATTTTGCATCTGAGTTTGAATATTACTAATGAGGAAGTGAGTTCTGGAATGCAATCCTAGAGGTTGTCTGCGCAAGGTCGTAAGTGGATTATGTTGTATTCTATTATTATATGTTGTTCATATGCTTGAGGTTAAATTCTTGTTGATAATATTTCATCGATCATATCAATTTTGCCTGTGGCTATATTTCCCGTTTCTTTCTGCATATTTGCTATTTCTTTCCTGCAACTCTAGTCTTCAACAAAATAGAATTTAGTAAGGGAACCAGCCCTCTCTGGAGATTGGTCCGGGAGACATTTCTTTCTCCTAGCCTTTCAATGTTGGCCGGGTCTAGGGCGCATTTCATATAAAATACTTTCCTATGGCAGATTCATGACCAACAAAACATAAGCAGACATTACATATTCAATTATAGCTCTCCTACCAATTGGAACTATTGTAGCAGTTGAAGCTACCCGATTGAGTTTGAGGAATGAGTGCAATTTAACATGCCCAAGCCACTGAGCTAAGTCCTTCAAAAATTGAGGCAATGATTCAAAGGATGCATGCCATTTTGCATGATTGGGCCATCCGATGTTTATTAGACCATTGATCACCATACACCCTACAGACATATTAGTCTACATTTTTGCTCAGCATTGTGTCTTCCACACAACACATCACAAAAAGGGGCATTTGTAAACACCTAAAACATGTCATTTTTAGGAGAGATACTCACATAGACACATTAATAAGATCATATGATATAATCTTGGACTTTCTAAGCATCAACAATGGTTCTCACCACTCATTTGGGGAATTTTCAAGCCATCCAAGCCTAGCCACTCAATCCAACAACAACCAGATCTTAGCTGTTGTAGACGACAATGACTAAACTATAAAATTAGTTTTACCGACAAATAGGCCTAATCATGGATAGAAGTGGTACTCTGCATGCAATAAAGGTGATTGGGAGTAACTTTGCATTCCTTTTCATGACTAGTTCACATAGGAGACTTGAGTTTGCATTTAGACTTTAGTTAACTAGCCTCCAAACATAGACAAAGGACAAAAATATTCTCATGCTAACTCTCACTATGCATGAGGAATTCATTCATAGGGCTTGGACATAGACCTAGGGTTTCACACTTTAAAAGGTGCAAGCCTAAGAGCACCAAAGGTCAAGACAATTTATCCCAAATTTATTAGAGCAGGTCATTGAGGAGAGCTTTTGAGACTTAGAAAGCTTCTCTTGGAGATCACGTGTACAGTGAAGCCCTAAAAAATTGGAGAGCATAGCAACCATTATTTCATCATAGAATACAAGCTTTGGTCCATAGCTATGGAGAAAAGAGGACGAGAATCACTTTAGCGACCGTTGTCTTGGATAGTGGCTTGCAGGCTTAGATTAGGGTTTTAGACATTAGATTCATTATTTTAGCATATCACTAGCATAGCATCATTTCATTCATTCACATTCATAGCATTAGTCTAATTTTCACTTGCTTTCATTTGTTATATTCATTTCTAACAACCTCATTCTAACAACATTATTGTATCGAAATGGGTATCCCTAAGAGGGACCGACATGCAATCAGGTTTCAATACAAGTAAAGAGATCCATATTTGTTATTTTTGTGTTATATGCTTTTCATTGTCTTCCATTTAATTTTAGGTTTTTAATACATTGCAAGTAGCGTAAAAAGAGCGGTGCATGTGTCCCGAGGTTGCTGCACTTGGTGGCTTTTCCATTCTCTTCTTTCCACTCCCTCATCTAATTTTGTGTAGGATATATGTGTGGGCCAACAAGGTCTATAGACCTCATTGAGTCCTTACTTGACTCATCTCATCCCATACCCCTTATTCTTTTTCTCTAAGGTCTTAAGGCTTCCTCTTGTGGGTATGTGACTTGTATCATTTAGCAATTGTCCTTGGGTATATGAAGCACTACAACCTAATTACCAAATAAGGGTGTCTTGGTATTGGGACCTTTTTTCTAAATAAGCAGACATGTCCTAGTGAACCTAGCTTTTAGAGACCTCATAATTAAGGGTGTTGGAGAATATTATATTGTTTGGTACATTCTAATGTACCCCCATGGTACCTATGGTACAATGTAAATATTATAATAGGGTTTGAGTCTATAGTTTAGGAGTGTGATTTATATTTCCCCTTTTATGTAAGTATCTATGTGTAGGATATGCACAAGTGTCATGTAATTATGTGAGCAAGTATGTAATTTGAAAAAGTGCACAAGTGTCATGTAATTAAGTGTGCAAATATGTAATGTAAAAAAGTGCATAAGTGTCATGTATTAGATGTGAATGTAGAAGTGTGCACATGTCATATATTTAAGTATGCATGTAAATAGAGAGTCAAGATTTATGTATACAAGTGACAAGATGAGAATTCAAAAGGACATGAGAATTTTGTCTTATGTGTAGAATAGGAAAGGTTTAAAATCTTAGATATGTGAGGAGTGCAATAGATAAAGAGTCCAAGAGTCACCTTTCTAATTTTATATTATGGAGATAAAGCTCCATGAATGATATAGAAAAATATTTAGAAAATGTATGAAACATTCAAGCATTAATATTGAAGCTTGTATGCATATTTTGAGCAATTCTACTATAAGTTTTCTTCATGTTATTGCATGAATGACTTTGGCCATTTATATTTATATTTTTAATTTTTATGATTATTATTAGTTATGTTGTCCATTTTATATATTTATTGTTCTTATATTTGAGACTACTCAAGATCTAGAATATTAGGACCTAAGATAATATGGCTTAAATTTCAACAAAAAAAAACCTTTTAGTCACCATTTGGAAGGCTTTGAGATCCCTCTTGATGATGGGATGTGGATTAGTCACCATTGGAAAGGCTAAAATCCTTTGTTGGCTTGATCCAAATGAATTATTTTGAATTGAGGTAAGGGAGATTTGAGCATGCTATCAATATTTGGCATAGACTACCCTTGGTTGGTGTCTTCTTCAAATTAGTCACTTCATATGTTGATGGAACTTTGAGATATCTCATTTGATTGGTTCTAGAAATAAACTTACTTTTATTTCCTTTGAGGTGTGGATTTGTCCCACTATAGTCAAATATTAATTACACCTATCATAACGACATAAAATAGAATGAATTTTATGTGGATAGATAATGATAAGATAAATTTTGAATACATCAAATAAGCCATTACATTGATGGTGCAAAATTTTGATGCTTCTATGAATATTATTGAAATATTTTTTATTGTATATCCAAAAATCACTTCATTGGATGAGGTGTAGAAATATTTTGATAGAATGAATTTCACAAAATAAATGGCAGTTGCACCTTTGCATATATCCTCTAAAAAGATATTTTTTTATTTTATAGAGTTTTTCATCCCAAAGATTGTACATTTTTGCCTACCATGTGATCCATTCACTATAAATATTGTGTTTGCTTTGTAGAGTTATAGAAAGCAAGAGTCATAAGCAAAAGCAACATCAAACAATGATAGTGCTTGTAAGCATTTAACCCCCACTAGAACTTCTACCACTAAGGTACAAATAGGTAGACAATGATAGTGCTTGTAAGCATTTTAGATTAGATAAACTGCTTTTTGCTTACTCTATGTTTTTGTCTATTATTCTCTAATTTTTATTTTAATCATTAAATAATAAAAATGAAAAAGATAAAAACCATTATCTTTAAAAAAATTAGGGGATTGACTATAATCTTACATCTTAGTAACATTGAACTACATATAGTCATTAGGGCTTGCTTGACTACATCACATTTTTGAAACCTTGACTTGAAGTAAAATGTCTTTATATCTACCATTAAAAAATAAAAAAGCATATAGTTTATAGATCATGTATATTGTATATAATTCATGCATTTGTAGTTGAGATAAGATTAAATTAAGGCTAGTTAATCAAGAGAAAATATTAGGGAGAAATAGTGTTCTTTAAATTAAATCCATCAAAAATAGACTTTGGATCATAATTTTACCTATCCTTAAGATGAGATGTTGCATACCTGATACTCCATAGTGATAAGGGTGCCAACATACCCAATCCAATAGGCCAAGTCAGAGTCCCTCATAATTTTTACCATATTACATGTTGGTGAACATGGAGTAAACACTATTATTGGTCCCAAGATTCTTTCTTGACCAATCCAAACTTAAAACCAAAGACTAACATTTGTTAAACCCTAAGCAAGATCATTAAATATATTTATATAGTTAGAATATATTAAAATAGATAAAAATAACCTAACCAAAGTCTAGTCCTATTGCGGTCTTTGCAGTCCTCTAAGTGACTATTATATGAGCTACTAGGATATATTGAGTATATAGTGAGTCTAAACTACTATTCACCCACATAGGGTCTTGCACATACTTATATCTAGAAAGGAGTATATTATGGTAGGTTAGTATTCATAAGGGGGTATACTATTACCCCTCACATACCTGTTGGGGTCTGAATTGACATCAAGGGAACCTTGAACTATAACTATGAATCTATGACTTATAGAACGTGCATACCCGCTAACCACAACTCGAACCTAGACATTGGATGGATCAGATATTTATTTCAATTCAACCTTCACAGTAGTCTAGTATTCCTTATCAACTAATTTAGGTTTTGAATCAATTAAAATCAATTAAAAGTATAGTTTGAGGGATAGGAATGGGATTAGGATTAGAAAACAATTAAGAAAATGATGATCGGGTAGAGCTAACAAAATTGACAAATAACAAGAATTCGTTGACCAATCACATTTCTAGTATGCCACAATTGAGACTAACAATAATCAAAACTTAGCATCTTCACCATTAAAATAAAAAAATGCTCAGAAAACTATTTCAAACATCTAAAATGCTAATAATTCAAATAGAAAAATTAGATCAACTCTTAGACTAACATAAATAGAAGTATTATGTAGAATTTATTTAGACATGAACCATTCCAAGGTGCTCAAAATTAGCAATACAATATCAGTAGAATTAACTAATCACAACATCAATAATAAAAATGTATTCATAAAATGAAATCACAATTGATAAAGATAAAAATTTAGAGGTAAACATCCAAGTAATGCTCCTTCTATTGATATAACAACAATTACAGTAATATATCAAGAAAACACTCCAAAGCTGACCCTTAAACATGAGGGTTCGATCCCTTTATATAGATTTTACAATGATTAACATACTAGAACATTACAAGAAATTTTCCTACCTAAAACAGTAATATGTTGAGGTGGCGGTCTCTCATGGATATTCAAGAAAAGAATCGAGTTGTACTCCATTAATGCTACATCCCTGAGCTCTACAAATGTTCAGCCCTTCAACTGATTTCCATGGTTGGAGAGGTTACATATCAATCTGGACTATTCTTCACTGTTGTAGAGACCTTCCATTGTTGATTTACAACTAAAAATGTAGTCATGTCTTGATCTTGGTGATGCTTGGTCTTCTCAAAAATTTTCACTACCTTTGTTGGGTTCCACTGCCTACTGTATTATTTAAAATATGCTAGTTCATTTTATGTTGGGTTAGGTTTGACTATGTTGATCATGGAGCATGAGTTCTTATATATCTCACAATCTTTCAAAGAATCCATAACTATGAATTCCATTGAGAAAGGTTTTACTGTGCTAACTGCAAAATTAGATTCCTACGACTATCGATGGCTTCCTACAAAATTTGTTACTTTAGTTTTTTCTAGGTAGAGTTTGATTGGTTTGATTGTGGAACTACCATTTTGCTTCAACCTTTGGAGGGTATTAACACTGTTCTTGTTTCTTTCTTTCTAGAATTTGCAACTCCATATTCTTCTTTATGTTGCTTGACCATGATGACCGTGGACTTTGTCTTCCAGCGGATTTATACTCCAAACTATTTTTTGTATGGAAACCTTCCACATGTCGATGTTGCTTCTACCATATTCCATAATTTTGAATTTCACTCGCCCAAGTTTAACTGTGTTGATTGCAGAATCTATCTTTTAGCAGAACTTAACACTGTCTTTGCAACTTTTTGATCACTTAGCAAATTTATAGATTTTTTTTAAGAATGTAACCTTTTGGGTCTACATTTTTGTGCCTCCTAGGGATAATTTCTAGCAATGCTACAAAATTAGATACTTATCCTTTGTGCACTAGAGTAAAAAATAGAATGAGTTAGTACTACCTCTGTGAGTCTCTCATAATCCATTGTCTTTACTAGTTGCAGAACTATGCTTCTAAGCACAAATTCCCTATAAACCCTACTCTCTCAAATCACTAAAAGAAAACTTAGAGAGTAAAGGCTCATATGGAGGCCATGTTTAGGATCAATTTTTGCTATGCATAAAATACATTGGAGCATACTCCTTAATATTTATATACCTAGTCAAATTTGACTTCACGACCTCCTCATGTCTAGGTAAGCTCATGCCTCTTTTTCCCTTTGAAATTGTTAGGTTCAAAAATGCTTCTCAAAATAGCCTTTATGACTTATCCTTCTAATCCTATTTAAAAATTTTGAACTAAGATACAATAAAATTGTTGGCATTATCATGCCTTTGTTGTTAGTCTTGAACTTGGGTGGCATCTTTCGCTACCTCTTCATTTGAGAGGTTTATGATCTTTTCTTCATATTCAATCACTTCCTCCTACTCGTGGTATCTTCTACCTGTTCATATTCCTAATTTTCTTCCTCCTCTTCTTCTTCTGAATGTCGTTGCTCCTATTTATCCTTAGCCCTTTTGGATTATGGTTCTCCTTTCAGTATGTGATTTTCTAGGTTCAATATATCCATAGCATTGTTATAGGATGTTAATGTAGGATTTTGAATATCCAAAAGCTACTGATGGACATATCACAATTTCATTGTTGTATCATTATAGGACCTGAAGAGACAAAAACGTAACACCAAATAAAAAAAATATAAAGTAGAACTCAAAGAACAATATTACATAATGAATGATATTTATTAATGAAGGGAGCCTTAGAATTCTTTGATACAGATTTTACAATAGCTAGGGTTCTCCGAAACCCTAGAAAAAATAATGCTGGTGGTGTATCAAAATGCATCTCTGATCTCAACAAAAGTGAGTGGGCTTCTAGTTATCCAATTTCAGGCCACTCTAGCTTAAGCAGCTGCACAATGCTAATGTAACACTTCCATATCTGTACACAATAAAAATAGAAAACAGGTTAGTAGTTGAGGATAAAAAAATACAACACCAAACAATGTTAAATAAATTGAACTCAAAGAACATAAAATTTCACAATAGATGATATTATATTAATGGGAGAGCCTAAAAAATCCATTGTTACAATGTGGATCCTTGAATACTTTTGATACATATTTACAATGGCTAGGGTTCTTTGAAATCCTAACAGAAAAGGATGGTGGTATCTTAAGCTGCATCCTTGCTCCCAAAATAAGTGAGTGGGATTTTAGTTATCTGATGTTGGACCACTCTAGCTTAAGCAGTTGTCCAATGTTGATGTCACACTTCCAAATCTACAACACTAAAATAGTAAAAGAGTTAGTAGCAACTGTGAGGGCTCCACAATGTGAGGTCCTCATAAAGTAGATAAAAACCCTAGCTATACAATATGAATAAGTGAACATAATATAAAAGTGCATAAATAAAATAACAAACAAAAGGATTTACCTTACGTATTTGCTATCTTTTGGTCTGATGTAGCTTGTTGCAGTGAATTGATGTGACAATGCCCTAGTGTCGCTTGGAGGCTAGGGAGACTTTAGGATCTCTGGCATAAAATGATCGTGGATACTTAGTGGCTATAGGAAACACTTGTGGGCACTTGGTGATGGTGAAAGGCTCCCAAAGGTTCTTGGTAGTGGGGAAGGAAGCTCCCAAATGTGCTTGGGACTGACAAGAAGCACCTAAAGGCATTTTGTGGCTAAGGAGGGAGTCTATAGAAGCAGATCTAATAGGACAAGAGGTATGACGATGGATATGGGGGCTGTGATAGGTGAAGATAAAAGGAAAATGTTCTTGAATTCTCTACAAAAATTTATGATTTCTTAGGACTCCAAAGAATATTTAGGAAGAACTTAGGGGTTGAGCCATCAAAATGGCTCCTATTAATAATCCAACCTAGGGCATACTTAGAGTTTCAAAAACACTAATCGTGTGGTTGAGATAAAAGCACATCAAAGGTTGGATATTAAATTTAGGGTGTGGCATGAATTTATGTAAATGGATGGATGGGATTAAATGAAATCATATGATTGGGACTAATTCACTTATATAAATATATATTTATTAAATATATAAAATATTAATATTATATATATAAATATATGAATAGTGGGTGGAAATGGTAGGAAAGCATGGATGGAGGACAAGTGGCTAGGTTTTGGTGTCTAAAGATGCCCCTTTTTGTACTACATTGTGTGAAACACAATGCAATGCAAAAACATGAGACACCTGTTTTGGCTAGGCAAAGAAGTATCTTCCTCTTGGGATGTGGAACACGAGCTTGAAGATAAAAGAATAAAAGAATTTGAATTTTGTGTAGCTTACCCTCTCAATTGGAAAATGTGTTTGAGGATGAATCTCACAAGCCAATTGAAAAATTTGTGTAAATTAATGATGGATTATGTGATATGCAATACTGTTTTTGCCCCAACGGTGGGAATGGGATTGGTGAGAAATGTGAAATGATGCATCTATTTTTACCCCAATAGATGAAGGGATTTTTCCAAGTGTGGATTCCATGATAATGTAAGATGTATCCCATTGTGTGAAATTAAAACCAAATGTGGTTTCCCAAATTTAGGGTGATTCAATGTTGTTTGAAGAATGTGCCTTCTGGCGTCATTGATATGCAAAGATGAAAAATACAAAGAGTAAAAGTAGTCAACTTTGGAGGGCCAACTAGTGATTGTTAGATAATTCCTATGATCAAAACCAATCATCCTAGCTAAATCCAATCACCATGATGATTGTCAAGAAAATGTGTAATGATGAATTTTGATTTTTGTTCATGTTTTAAGCCCCACAAACTAGGCCATCAATGATAGCTTTTGTGAAAATTATTCTTGGCAAGGTTTCATGCAAAATATGAAGTACCAAATATTGTTATGGTTTCAAACATTGGGATATGAAATTATGAAAATGACCAAGTGTTCTTATGGTAGGCTAATCATCTTCCTAAATTGCATGGATGCAAATCATTGCAATTGCCAAGTATGTAGAAAACCCCACTTGATACGATATTCACTTGAATGTTGGTTTGCACCTGGCAAGTATGCATATGATGATATGGAATGATGTGAAAATGATGTATGAATGATGATATTGATGATTATGGTTATTTTGTGAATATTTGGACCATTTTGGAGGGCTTTTGTAACTTGTTAGGTAAATTTGCAATTTGTGGTCGCAAATGAAAATTATGCATCCAAATCAGTTGGAATATTCACAAAACCTAATAAAATGATGGAATAGATGTCTGGATTCAATTTGAAATGATTTGGTAGGGATAAGACACTATTTTTTAAGAATTTGTCTTTTATGCAATTTTAGCGCCAAATGCCCATTGGCACTTTTGGCCTATAAAAATGTCCATCGGTGTTTGGGAGTTCTACAAAAACCCATGGGCACTTCAGTACACCAAGAAACACCCATGGGCATCTCAAGGTGCCTGAAGTAGCTATAAATAGCTTCCAAGATGAGAAACCAAGCTCATTTGTGTGTTTGAGAATTTGAGAAGCTATGTCTGGGAGAGTGGAGTGAAGTGAGGTGAAGTGACTTAGGTGTGAAAGCTATGGTGGTGGAGGGAGTGGGTGCAAAGAGTGGGATTGATGCTGGAGTATTATTTGTTGAGGTAATACCCTTGTTTATGTATTGTGTAAATTGTTTTTGTTTTTTTTTTTGTAAAACTATTGAAAAATATTTTGTGCTTTACTACAGCTTAGTATTTTAGAGGCTCGACACCGGTTCTCACCTTTCATTACTAGGATGAGGAAGGCCGTTTCATATAAGGAGCGAGAACTGCTGGAGGATTTGGGGCTCATGGAGGTAGCCCAAGTTGATGTGGTGAGGGCTGATAAGGGGTACCTATCTACCTTGATGAATATGTGGGATGCAAATAGGGGGACTTTTTAGCTCCCTATGGGATAGGTGACCGTGATCTTGGAGGATGTATATCACATCCTCAAGGTACCAGTGGAGGGGATCTAGGTTGAGGTTGGGCTCAACCAAAATATAAAGATGATAAAGATGTTTGGATATGCATGGCAAGATGTAAGGGTGGAGAGTGGAGGTATACCATACTTGTTCATGTACATGGACAAGGAGTTGGATGCCCTTCATGCCTTGGATTTGGAGATGGATATGATGCAAAGAAGGTTTCATATGGGCCTCTAGATCAAAGCAAGGAGGATTGGGTGTAGATGGAGCACTAGGTGGTGGAGTGGGATGTGAGGATTACGAGGCTCCAGGTAGAGCTAGTAGAGAGAGAGAATCAACATAACATTGACATAAAACATCTTCACTCTCGGTATAGATATATCGAGGCATTGGAGGATAGGTTGATGGAACATCATATTCCACTTTTGGATCTTCCAACCTCATCTGTATTTAGGGATACTAGGCATAGTGATTTTAGGTATAGCTCTAGGTATAGGTCTCCTCCTAAGTCACATGGGTCATCTTGGAGGACTTAGCTTAGTGCTTAGATGCACTTTTTGTATATGAGCCTTGGTGATCGATTGTATGTAGCCTTTTGGTACTCATTGTACATGAGATATTTATACATATATATATATATACATTGATTTTACCTTTTGTGTTATATGTGTTTTTGTGTGAATGCTTTTTTTGGAATGGATGTTTATATGGATGATGAATACATATGATATGTTATGGATGATTAATGCAAGATGGTATTGTATGGATAATTAATGCAAGATGGCATGTATGGATGATTAATGCATGGTGGTAGGTATGGATTATTAACGCAAGTGGCATGTATGGGTGATTAATGCAAGGTGGAATTAAAATGTGCTAATGATCATTTATAGTTTAGATCTTACTTGGCCATGTTATAACATTGTTGCTTAATCAAGGGCACCAGACTTGGTGGAATTTGGGATGAATGGCTCATGAAGTGACATGTATGTTGACACGGAAGAAGATATGGATGTTGATATGGAAGAAGATATGGATGTTGATATGGAAGAAGATATGGATGTTGATATGAAAGAAGATATGGATGTTGATATGGAAAACTGCCTATTTTACAAAGACTTAGACATACTAGTGGTATCAAACAAACTCACTAAAACTACCTAATTCATCTAGGACCAAATGTGTGTCGAATGGATTCATTTACTAAATAAATATCCTAGACATGACTCGATGTAATAAAGAACCGGTGTGTGTGCAAGTGAGTTCATTAACCCATATTTAGTAAATTAGGTAAACCTGCTATGGATGAAACCAAGAAGCTAGCTTGTCCTTATGTGTGGTTAGAGGTATCTTTAAAAGAGACATGTCGCAAAGCATGAGAATACTCCACTATCAGTCAAGAATATATAGCTTTGGTGGAGGCTAACTCCATAGTTCATGATTTATGTTTTTGATATTTTAAGTTTTAGGGATGACTACTTAACCATCTGACTAGAAATATAGTATGATCCTTACAACTCAATGATCAGTGTTGTGTGATGTAAAATATTTAAAGTTTTTGTTAAGGATTTTTCCCTACTCTTTATTTTATTTTTGGAATTATGATAGTGGTGAACCACTATTTTATGGACTATGTTACATGATGGGACTAGCAAGGATGACCATTTTCACTTCAAGGTACATACCAAGTATGGTGTTATCTCTCTTTGATGCAAGATGTTTTTAAGATGTAAAATTATGTTTGGTTCTAGATTGTTTTGAAGTTAATTTCCAAAACTTAATATTTTATTAGTGTATATGTGGAATGGTCCTAAAAGGAACTCGAAATGTATTATAGAGGTTTTTTAAAACACTAGGAGTGGCTAAGTGACCGAAAACACCTAGGAATTTTATGGAAACATGGTTTGAGTTCATGGAAATTTGACTTGGTGGATTGGTGTGGATGACATTGTGAAGGTGCTCTTGATTAAGGCAACATGACTTTTGTTGGACCAATTAAGATCTTAAAATTAATAAATGATCCCTAATATGGCATGTGAATGCAATGTATGACATGAAATTTTGTGAAATCTGAAATGCAATATGAAATGTGCGTTAATGCATTATTTTTGGAATGTAGATGCAAGTGAAATGCAACATTATGAATGAAATGTATGCAAATGTTTTTCTGTATTAGCCATTTATATATATATAGAAATCAAATCATGCATAGAATGCTCTCAAGTGTATAACATTAAGTGGTTCAGGTTCTTCCTCTCCTTCTAGAATGGCAATCCTATAACTACCATTACCCTCTCTTTGTGTAACAATGTATGGAGAACCAATTAGCCATGAATTTATCATGAAGGTGTGATAATGCATTGGTATTTTGTTTGTTATCTTTAAGGACAAGATATCCTACTTGGAATTCATGTAGATGAACTTTAGCATTGTAAGCACATTTAATGCGATCTTGATAAACTCATAAATGCTCTAAAGCATTGACTTACCTCTCATAAATAAGTGTAAGTTAGACAAGATGTGTTTGTCTAGAAGTTGTTAGAATTAAAGTGCACTATGCCTTCACCTTGACACTTATCAGTTTCACTTGACATTTGTCATGTTATCAAATAGGCCTTTTGCCTATATATGTAATCCATTTGTATCAATACATATTTCATCTATTTTCTCCTCCTAACATTTGGTATCAGAGCTCCAGGATTTCTCTAGCCTTATGAGCTTGAGGGGGGATTTCCCTCATGGAAATCCCCCCTCATCCTTTCCCCCCCATTTTTCATTTTTTTCTCCATTTTATTTTCAAACCAGGGAATATGCTCTCCATCATTGATGGATCAGAAACCAAAAGTTTGCAAAAGAATAATGGCTAAAAAATCTGATTGGCGTTGGTTGACTCCCGCCATGGCAGAATCGAGGAGACGGAAGATGCAACGACATTGCATGGGGTGGATTCAAAATACTGTGTGTCCACAGTAGAGATCCCAAAGATTTCATTTTTTGGAGCCACCAGAATGGTCAAGATGAGATCTATTTTTTTATGGGCGCTATTGTGGCACAGTATGAGAGATATGAAAGTGATATACTACATGTGTTGCTGCATTGAATATCTATTTTGTGATTACAGCAGGACTATGTTAATTTATTTCCAACTCTCCGTTGTTGTAACACAGACACTATGTTAATTTGATTCCAGCAGCTTCATTCCATGTGTGATGCGATGGAGCTTTCAAAATAAGGTTGTGGACGACAAGTATATTTTGTATAGTTTTTTGTGGACGAGGCCACCAGTGGAAGAAGAGATTGTGTTTGGAAGCAAGAACCACATCCAATCGAACTGGTGCAAACTCCATGATGATCGTGCCTCCTCCATTCTATGATAGCTACTATTCATTAGTGACAAAATTCTAGATAATGGCGTACAACTTGCATGGAAATTCCTTTTATTTATTTGTTGGAGATTTTTGTTTAAACTATAGATAGGGCATATAATGGCGACACACCAGTAAAAACATCAATGGGTGCATGGAGGATGCTAGCACTTGATGTAGCTACTCTGGTAGGAGATCTGGATTGTGGCTGAAGATGAATTTGATACAAGCTATTTTCCCATGATTGATGATTCTATAAACAAGGAGAGAACAATCTTATAGATGCAGTAATAGTTATCCAACACAGAAAAAAGGGAGAAATTCCAAATATATTTTTTGGAGCGTGTCACTACTGGTCATTTCAATGGCCCCTTTGGAGGTGTGGACGTGCATCGTATCATTGATCAATAGAAAGGAGTTGCTTAATGGAATAAAAATTGATTATAGGTCGACCTTGCGAGTCTCATTGCCATCATAGTGCTTGGAGAAGAGATCACCATGGATGGCAAGAATGTGTGGCGAGAAGGTAGTTGAGAGATTGAATGATGGCATGGTGGTTGGTGGCCCACGGGTAGGCAGTGGTGATGCACTCCTCCTTGGGCCACGTTGGGCACCCTCGCTCCCATATACTACCACCTCAGTAGACCCACCTCGCCAAACCTGCCGCTTTGCTCTCATTGTTGTCGTGATTGTAAGAACCACCAGATTTGGTTTCAAGCACGCACTCCTACTACATTGAGGAAGAGGAAGAAGCCAAGGGCATGACATCCCTGGCATGGATATGGTTGTGGTATGCAATCGACTACTAGCCAAGGGGGAGAGGGTGAGTTGTAGGTAGTTGCACTCCTCTATTGGGTCATTCATCATTGGGTATATGGGTTTGGTTTATACATAATAGAAATCTAGAAGAGGTGTAAGATATGTAAGATCTGTTCCCACTACGTGTGCCATTTTAGTGGTCAGCATTGCTGAATGGAAAATTTTCCACCCTTTAGGCTCGCTCATGATGCCAAGGTGAGCTTTAGCAGTGGTGGATATAGGTAGAGACAAAAATCATTTCAGGTAGAGGTGCTATATTTCTGCCACTATGATCGACAAAACTATGAAGTTCAGAGTTTTTTGTAGTTGGAGAAACTCGTCATTCTCACATATACGGATCATCGAAGGAGAAAAATACTGCTCCAGGATTTTAGCCAAATCATGTGGCAAGATGCTGGTTAAAGCTGTTTGTTTCAGTTGTTGAATTAATGGGCAATTTTTTTGGTGCTTGGCGGTATTCGAGATGGGTGGCAGAGCGGACATCAATGGATCCACGTGATCTTGGTGATGATTGATGGTGTGGAGACATCCTATTTGGAGCCCACTTTCTATGGATGTAGTGATAATCATCAAAATCTGAATCTGCGTGAATTACCACCAGTCGACACCGGTGAATGTGTCGTTATAAGGATGTTTTCAAAGTTGTTTGGAATATTGGTTGTGAAGTTTTGTCTTCTACAATTTGACTACCGTTTGTTTGCATGAATGACGAGATTACAGTAATTTGGCGTTTGGTGCCAACTTCAGTCAATTGCTGTCTTTTAATGGTTGTCCTTTGGCAATCACAAAACTATTGTAGTTGTCTGCTCATGGAGTATCAGTTGCAGCATGAAGTTTCAATTGTGGGCAGTCATAGGCCCATTTGAATCATGCATGGCCGAGAATAATGGAGATCCGTTGAAATATAAGGCAATAGTTTATGGTGATCGGGCCTTTAACTATGATATCTACAATGGTTATTATGGTGGCCATGGAAGTGGAAGTGGAAGGCCTACATGGCCTACTTTATTGTAATTTCAAAAGTGGAAGGCCCACATGGCCCTATTTTTTTCTACATGGAGGTGGAAGGCCTAGATGGCCCATGTAATTCCCCTACAAGGGTAAATTGATTTGTTTTTATTCTGCTAGAGAGCGATACCGCCACATTGCGAGGGTTATTTGCTGCTTAGTGAGGTTACTGTTGTTTTTCCCATGGATGAAGGACTTATTGAGATCCGACTATAGCCATGTTTATAGTCGTTGGAAAGATTTTTTTGAGACGAACACATTGGTGGTGTCCATTTGTAATTCTGAGGCTATTTCATTTGAGTTTTTAAGCCTCAAAGTTTTCTACCTTGGAGTGCATTCTCGGTTGAACCCGACACTCCCAAGACAATTGTAAGTGAACCTAGTATCTAGTATTCTCCTCTTTCTACTTGGCGGATGCAGTGGCTGGTTACCCATGCATTTCGATAAGATGAGGTGACTACCATAAGGACACTTATTCTAGGGACTATAGACATAGACACCCTAGACTCTATCTAAGGTTTTTTTGGATCTACTTCTGAAGACTACAGACAAAGACACTTCAGAATATTCTCTTATTATCTTCTTGTTCTCCTCCATATTTGGATCTATGGCTCATTTTATTGTATTGAGTGCATTTTCGGTAGAGACCGACACTCTTATATGGCTCATTTTTCCTTTGTATTAAGGTGCATTTTTTGATAGAGACCGACACCTTCTAGATTGAGTTTCACCATGAGGGGGGATGATATTCATGGTGAACCTAGTTAGTGACTTACAAGAGGCAACATCCTCTGAGGATGACCTTTAGAGGCAACATACCTAGGAGTGGATGACCCTGAGGCATCCATGATGAACCTGAGGCACTTAGACGGCTGACCCAGAGGCAAGAGACCCGAGGAAGTGGCTGATCCTGTGAAAACAGACCTAGATGTATACACCGTTGATCTAGCATTTTTAACAGTTGGAGAGCCAAGTGCATAGAGCATGAGCCTAGACCAAATTAGCAATAAATAAGGATGATATAATTTTTTTTAGAGAAGTCAAAATTAATGGGGAATGTTACCTAATGTTGACTTGTTTTTTTTATTTAGTTAGGATGGTGCACTTTAAGGGGGAATGTTAGAATTAAAGTGCACTATGCCTTCACCTTGACACTTGTTAGTTTCACTTGACATTTGTCATGTTATCAAATAGGCCTTCTGCCTATATATGTAATCCATTTGTATCAATACATATCTCATCTATTTTCTCCTCCTAATAGAAGTTTCGTCATCTATGAATTCCTACAAAGAAATTTTCAAGGAGGGAATATCAAGCTCAAGAGGCATGATTGCTTTGACTTCATAGACCAATGAAAATGGTATTTCCCCTGTAGGCATGTGGATGCTTGTTCGATAAGCCCATAATGCCAAGGGTATTTGTGTATACCAATCTCTATGATTTTATTTGATAAGTTTCTCGAGAATAGCAATTAAGGTCTTGTTGGAAGCTTTTTCTTGTCCATTTGCTTGTGGGTAATAAGTGGTTGAGAAACTATGTTGAATATTATATTTCTCACAAAGTTCTTGGACATCCTTGTTATTGAAAGAATTAATATTGTCAAAAATTATTTTTGAGAGAATACCAAAATGACAAATGATATGATGAAGTATAAATCCATAATTCTAGGTCCTATCGTGTTGGTTAGAGGAATTACCTCAATCCACTTTGTGAAGTATTTAGTGGCTATGATGATGAATGTATGTTGTCTCAAGGAATGAGGCAAAATTTTTCCAATTAGATCTAGATCTGATTGTGAAAAGGGCCAAAGGATTTGAATATGATGTAAAGCTTGTGATGGTACATGAGTTAAATTAGCATGTTATTGACATTTTTTGTAATGTTTGACATATATGCAACAATCACATTCTATTATGGTTAAATAATAACCCATGCATAAAATATGCTTTGTAATGGCTATTCCACTAAAATGACCACCACAAGTACCATCATGGGCTTCAGCTATGGATATTTTTACCTCACTAGACTTGAGATAATGAAGGAGGGCTCCATCATAACCACATTTATAGAAAACGTCCCCCAAGAGAACAAGACGAGCTACCTTTTTCTTGAAAGTGCATTTGGAAGTTTGATACATGTCGTATGGGAGTATTCCAAACTTGAGAAAGGCTACTATTTGGATTGACCAAGGCTCATATGGATTTGAATGGATAAATAAAATATCATTTTCATCTTTAGATTTAGCATGAACAATTGCATACTTAGATACCATTGAAATTATAAGGGGTTGTACCTCTCTAAAGGAGTCTTTTGGAATCATGATCCAACGGATGCCATTGCATATACAAATCTATTAGTCAAACATGATAAACTATTGATTTCATACCAATCAAACTTAGAGAGCAATTTCATTGCTACTTCATGATAAAGCTTAATGGTAGGTTCTTTGCATTGGTATTCTTCATTGATTTTCTTAAAAACAAGTTGAGAATCACCAAATATCCTGATACGCTTAATGCTCATAGCTATAGCTGATTGAAGACCTAAGATTAAGGCTTCATACTCTGTAGTGTTTTTTGTGCATTGAAAGTCAAGTTTGAATGATAATGGAATAGGTACCCCTTTGGGTTTATGAAACATGACTATAGCACCCTAACCTTTCATGTACTTAGAGCCATTAGAGAATAGTGTGATATCAACATCTTCCTTTGAAATGCCATCTTCTTCTTGTTTAGTGACTGCAAATATCAAACCACTGGGAGCTCAATAATCAAAGGATAATCACTAGGTAGTGGAGCTTCCACAAGTTGATAAACTATTACCTAACCTTTAATGAATTTTTGGCTAATGAATTCAAGGTCAAATTTAGTAAGGATCATTATCCATTTAGTGGTATGGGTGTTGTTGTAAGTGCAAGACATCATATAACACAAAGGATTTTCTCTAGCTATGACATATATTGTGTGACTAAGCATATAGTGTCAAAGTTTCTTAGTGGTAAAAACCACTGCTAAGAACAATTTTTTGATATAAGCATATATGGTTTCATAGCTTAGTAATGTTTAACTAATGTAATAAATATCTTACTATTTATTTTCCTCATTATTTTGTGCAAGCATTGTCCCTAATGCAAATTCAGTTGCTGATATATAAATATAAATTCGAATCATCGAATGAGGAGGAGCTAAGACTTGTGGAGAAGCTAGGTATTGCTTAATTTCATCGAAGGCTTTTTGACATTCATCTATCCAATAGAATGGCACCCTCTTTTATAGTAGGTGATTTAATGGCCTACATTTTTTAGAAATTTGTGCAATGAAATGACAGATTGATTGGATCTTTCCTTGTAAACTACACAACTCATTTAAGTTAGTTGGGTGAGGCATTTCCATGATGACCTTGACCTTGTTTGGGTCTGTTTGGAGACAATGAATCCTATAATTTTTCCCGAGTTAACACTGAAGACACATTTCTTGGGCTTCAACCTTACATTATGGTCTCGAAGTTGGTTAAAATATTTCTCCAATACACCAATGTGCTCTTGTCGAGTTTTGAATTTATCCAAGAGATCATCCACATAATCTTTGATAATATTATGCATGTAATAATGGAAAATATATGTCATGGCACATTGATAAGTGGCACCTAAATTTTTGAGGTCAAATAGCATCACCTTGTAAAAAAAATTTCCCCAAGGTGTAGTGAATGTTGTTTTATGTTGATCTTCAGGATTTATTCAAATTTGGTTGTATCCTGAGAAACCATCCATGAGTGAAAGCATTTCATGGTCAGCATAGGTTTCAATAAGAGTATCAATGTTTGAGAGAGAAAATTCATCCTTTGGATACACTTTGTTGAGATCTCAAAATTTAGTGCAAACGTGTATCACCCCATTAGGTTTTTGAAAGGGTACCATGTTTGAAATCCACTCAGAATAGTCGATAGGAACTATGAAGTTCACATGAAGCTTTGTTTTTACCAAGAGGGCCATGGTAGGATGTATTCTCCTAAGTTTTTGTTTAACCAGCTTAGCATCAAGATGTAAGGTGAGATTATAGGCAACCAAAATAGGATCAAGACCAAGAATATTCTTATAGGACCATGCAAATATGCCCTTCTTCCTCTTGAGGAGAGCAATTAGTTGTTCTTGTTCTTTGGGTGATAAGATTTTTCCAAGCTTGACAATTTGGGGATTGTATTTATCTAAACTAATATCCACATCAATGGTATCTTAAATGGACATGTGGGAACCTTCCTCAAGTTTATGGGGTGTAGGGATTAGATGAATGTCATCTAGGATGCCATAAAACTCTTCTGGCATATCCTTATCTATTTTTACCTAGAAAACATCAGGATTCGAAAGTGAAGGTGAAGGTGAAGGTAGAGGGTATGGAGGAATGTAGTTGGTGGAAGCCCTTAAAAATTCCTTAGATAAGACAAATTCAAAAAAGGATGGAGGTGATGAAATATGGTCCATATCGATAAGGCTTATGTCAATTGGAATTGGTTTAGCCGGATCGTATGGATTATAAAGTAGGGTAAATATATCAACATGATTCATGTTGACTTATGGTAAAAATGGATAAGGTTTTATGGAATGGATGGAACCAAAGAACCAGTGATAGGAGCTTGATTAAACTGGATAGTAGCAAGTAACACAAATAAATGCATTTAACTAGATGACGCAATGCTAAAAAAAAAAGGTTTTTGTTAATTTTTGATATATTTTGATGATTTTTTTTTTTTGGTAGTGGTGAAAACCACTATTTTTTGTGTTATGTACATATGTTACAAGTTGGCTTATAAAATATCTTAATGGAATGGAGGTGGTGGTTCACCGATAGGGGTGGCTCACTCTTGTGGAAGAAGTAAGTGGAATATGGGCTCATGTATGGGGAACATGTTGAGATAAAACTCATATAATTTAGTATGGGGAATAATGGGTTCTGATTCCTCTTCAAATTCATCTAAAATTATCGATATAAGTTTAAAATATTCATGGATTTCATTGTCATAATCATCAGGATGGAGGGTTTATTCTCCTAAATTTAGATTAAGCCTTTGGAAGGCTTATTCAAGAGAAGAGGTAGTGGGAAGTGGGTGGTGACCTAGACCTAAATGATCATGCACTTCTTGATATGGAAAATCAATAGGTTGAGGTACTCCATGTTCATGTAATCATAGAACATGACCTTTCCAATTGACTATATGAAAATACCAAGATGGAAATCTCGACATGTTTGGAATATTAGAAAGTGCTGGTTCTTTGGGTTCCTCTAGGGGTGATGGGTTTGATGAAGAATAAATCCCCCCATACAAAAAATTTATGCTATTTGGAACTGAATCCATGTCATATATTTCTCCTATGGCTAAATGTGGGTCACATGGATGATAGAAATCCTTAGCCTAGCCTTAGGAATTATGAGTGGCATGACAGTGATGTATTGGACCACATATTCATCAATACTAAGATTAGTGAGGTGAACCTCTAGAAATGATTTGGTGCACTGTTTCAGCATACCGCCCTTGTATGTGCTTTCACCTGTGAGAGGCAATCTAGTCACCTGAGAGATGTATTATGGGGTGATCAGAATCTCCCTTCCACGCACTTGAGCTGCTTCACCTCTCAAGGAGGTACTAAATTCCTTGGCTACATCCATATCTTGGTTCTGACAAACCAGGGTATAGTAATCAAGCCATCCCTCGGCTTCAAACTGAGTCCTAACCGCCCCCCTGATCCCTTCCGTGTCACTTGGCTCATTTTTCTTGATGGTGTGGTTCTTTGATCATCCTCCCATGACACCTTCCTTAATCGCTCCTCTATTTTCATACCTTACCTTCTCAGGAAGGTGCCTTCTTATAAGGAAGGTGCCTAACCCTAGCATTCAATTTTTGGGTTGGCAAGGTACACCTCTCGAGCCATAACGTTGGAATGATGTTTTGGCCATGGGATATGCATGCTTTTTATGGTGGCACTATTTTTTGGTACTGGATAGTTCATGAAAAATGATTTAAAATTTTATTTAGAATCATGCGCATACCTGATTGGATGTTTCGTGTGTCATGAAAAATAGTGATTCATGAGTATGTGACACGGAGGATGGGTATTTTTCATGTGTGGATTATGCTAGACTTTGTTGCTATGTTTTTCGAGGTTCGATGCTAAAGATAGACTCTTGATTGGCTTAAAAACTATCTATCCATCATATTTGGGGTATGTGCAAGGATCCCGTCCCGTAACTCTACAATATTTTTGGTTGGGGTGGATTTCCATCATGTGGGGTGATGGTGGTAATATGGTGCTACCCAATCGTGTGTTGATATCATTCGAATTGAGGCGCACATGAAATAAAAGCATCGGTTGTACACAAAAGACACTTTTGGTGCCTTTCCAATGCGAAAGGTGCTTTAAATGACTAGTGTCTTCCCTAGGTGGAAGGCACTTTCACTTGAAAGTGCCTTCCTGCTATGGGAGGCACTTTAGAAGAATGGTGGCTTCCTCCTATAGAAGGTGCTTTTAAAGAATGATGCCTTCCTTCTACAGAAGGTGCTTTTGAAGAACGGTGTCTTCCTGCTGTGAAAGGCACTTTTGAAGAAAGACACCTTCCTGCTATGGAAGGCACTTTTGAAGAACGACACCTTCCTACTGTGGAAGGCACTTTGAATGGATACACCTTCATAGAGTGGATGATGCCTTCATAATATATATTTTTTTCAAGGCGCCTTCATGATGTGGAAGGTTATTTCTCTCAAAATAATATTTTTTTTTAGGAAATCTCAATGGGTGCCTTATTTATAAGGAAGGCACCTTATTTTAGTTGGGTGCCTTATTTATAAGGAAGGTGCCTTCTTTTCGTGGGATACCTTATTTTTGTGGAATACCTTCTTTATAAGGAAGGTGCCTTATTTTTGTTGGGTGCCTTATTTATAAGGAAGGTGCCTTGCCTCTAGCTTGATACCTTCTTCACGACAGGAAATGTCCACCTTAGTTAGGCACCTTATCTAAGGAGGAAGGCACAATTTCTTAATTGGAGAGTCTTATTTGGAAATGAAGGCATTTTGCAAGGCATTTTTCTTAGCAACCACATTGCGATCGTCTAAGAAAGGGTGATAAATCCTCCTTAGACTTACTTCATGCTGCCCTAGCATCTTCCTGCTAGGCCTGGCATGTGATTTTTCCCTTAGAGGAGAGTTTGTTGCCATCCCCAAGCTTGGATAGATGTTGCTTCTAAACTACATGCGTACATGTCAGGATGATGAGCCGATTCAGGCCTGGTTTCCTAGATACTTGTTTTTCATGTTATCAGGCCCTTCACCTGCAAAAAGTAAACAAAAAGAAAGAAAAATACAGGTATTTAGATGCAATCCATGCCTATTAGGCCCTGAAATCAATATGCCTACAACTTGTATGTGGATGTCATCCTTTCAAAACACACCGTAAGAAATAAAACAAAACCTAAAATAACTAGTTTTCTATTTGCTGAGAGTTTTATCTAGATTCATAATGATGGGATCTCCCCCATGCCTGCTCTGGACTCCACCAGTAAATTCTTAGACATGTTGTAGGTCCGTAATCGATGGTCATTAACTATCAATACAACATTGCTATATTAATGGTCCTGACACACACAACACCATTCCTGATAAGATCTACCACCTCATACGGTCCCATCCATCTCTACATTAATTTTTGTTCACTGATGGTGAACAAATGTTCATCCAAAAACTGGTCTTCCACTGCCACATGGTCTAATGGTATCAATCTAGATAGAAAATCTACTACTACATTGTCTTTGTCTAGTTTGTCAACTATTGTTATGTCAAACTCCTAAAATAGAACCCATTTGTTAACTCTTCCACCAATAGCTGGTTTACTCATTAAATACCTGATGGCTACGTGGTCCGTATGGATGAACACCTAGTATTCGATGATATAATGGTAGAATTTATTGATGGTATGCATAATCATAAGGAACTCTTTCTTCGTCACTGTATAGTTGAGCTCAGTCTCTACTATGTTTTTGCTGACGTAGTAGATGGCATAAAATTCTTTGCCATCCTTCTTCCCGAGGAATGCTCCAATAAAATTTTTGGATGCATCATAATAGATATGGAATGGTATGGCCCAATTTGGTCCCCTTAAAATAGGTGCAGATATCAACTTTTCTTCTAGTTGAACTCCACATTTTTAGACAACTGAGTGTGCGGTGGCTTTACAATTTTACTGAAGTCGGTGATAAATCACCAGTAATACCCGATAGATCTGAGAAAACTTCTCACCTCTCATTTCATTCTGGGGTTGGGTAGGTCCTTGATGACCTTGATATTTCTTTTGTCAATATTTATTCCTTCCATGGAGAGATGGTGTCCCAATATGATGCCCTATTACATCATAATAAATAACTTTTCATTACTGAGGGACAAATTATTTTCCTTGCTTCTTTAGAGCACTCTTTCCAAGTTCGTCAATGCTTCTTCAAAGGCTTCTCCATAAATAATGAAGTCATCCATGTACACTTTGACCGCTTCCCCTATCATGTTTGAGAATATGCTAAGCACCACCATTTGAAAGGTGGTTGGTGTATTCGAGTAGTCCCATGCAAACACCCATTGGTGTCTTTTTAGAAGCTCTTTTACCTTTATCAGCTACATGGGGTTCAACCCACTACTGACGTTTAACATATTTCCAGGCCCAACGTTTATCTGCTAAATATGGTGGTCTTGGGAACCGGCCAACAGTGACTTAGGTATTGTGATGGAAGATTATCCTTGGAGGAATCTCACGACAACACCTTCTTCATCTTCATCCTCCGCTAATTCATCTAATTTCATCACTAGCTAGATTATGGATAATTCATTGTCTCCGTTATTGGTCAACATGGGCTCTCCAAATGAATCCATGGACTGTGCGAGGGGTGAAATAGTTAATATTTTTATGTTTTATCTATTGGAGATAGTCATCATCCCATCATGGCAGTTGATGTAAGCATCAACTTTCAAGTATCTATGGTCTTCCCAAGATAATTGGGTAGCCACCTAGCTTGTTTTGGATTGTAAAACCAAAAAGTCGATCAGATATTCCCACACATCAACCATCACTATTATATCTTCAATCATTCCTTCTGGTGCTATGGTTGATCGATCAACCAGCTGCAACACCATTGTGGTGGGTCTCAGGTTTGTGAGCTGCAACTTCTGCATGGTCTCTTGAGGCATCACATTGATGGCTACACTGATATCGACCAACATATTGGTCAAGGAATTTCCCTCAATTTTACAGTCAACATTGGGCTACCTGGGTCCATGTACTTAGGATGACACATCTCCTCCATCATTAAATCTGCCAATTTCCCCACCATATTGATAGTCTGGGTTACTTTCCATCCTGAATTTCTTAGGCACATCTCCTTTATTACCTTAGCATATATCAGGATGTCTCAGATAGCTTGAAAAAATGGAATTATCACAGTGATATTTTTTAAGATAGAAAGAATATCATGCTCCAACTGCATTTGTTTCTTCTATTCTTGCACCCGGTTAGGAAATGGAGCCTTTGTTCTCTCAGCCACTTCTTCTTCCACCTCTTCTATAAGAGGTTTTTCTCCTATGTTTGCCTCTTCTATTAGCGGAGGTGTCTCTACTCCTAGCCGTCTACCTAATATAAGATGAATATGATTGCAACTAATATGATATATCAGATACATATCATATTCTAAATTATATGCTAGTTGATTTACTCTATTATTTGGATTTGTCATTGGTTGTGCGGGTAACTACGTAGGTCTCACTACAAACAAGACTGACATATTTTTATGAGGGTGAGCTAGTGCTACATTCTATGGAGCTCTCCACTGATGCCTAGAATATTGATATGGCATCCATGGCTACTGGTTTAGAAACATTGCTCCTAGGGGTGCATTGGACCAAGGCGATGGCCCCCACCACCCCATGATAGGTGGTTGAGGTTGGCCTTGTAGTATGTAAGGTCCTCCCCTGTATGATGGAATTCCTGGTGGTGTATTCCCCATAGGGGGTTGTGGCCAACTCCTCCAATTGCCTAAAAAATAAGCTTCCATGACATCAACATCCTCCTTGATACTGGGTAATTGTGGGCACAATCGAGTCTTATGATATAGTTTGTAGACCGCACATACTCTGACTTTGTTTTTTGGGCATGCATTATTTGCATGCTTTCCTCTATATTTCAGGAATAAATAAGCCAATGCTGCCTCATTTTCATGCTTCTTTTTCTCCAACAACAGTATGTCCATTTGTAATGCCAGAGATGAAGGCATTTACATTTCAAATCTTCTAGAATATTGCCTATCTCTATTTTTATGACCGAAGTAGTTGCTTTAATGGTTCTAGAAGTGGTCTTGCCTCTCCTTCTTGAGTAGTTCTAGAATAATTGTCAAATATCTTCCATAGTGTGCTGGTAGATGTCACCTCTAGAAATCATGTTGAGAGATTCTAATGATTCGTTGGTCCTCTCAAAAATATGCTTTTAAAATACTTGTCAACTAACTTTGCATGAGGATATCATTGAAGATTGAAATTAAATCTCTTCTAGTACTCCTCAAGAGACTCGTCTTATTTCTGTGTCATGCTCAGGACTTCTTCTCTGGAGTATCTTGATCTCCTGAAGTCTTGATATTTCTCTAAAAATAGCCTCTTAATTTGATCCCATGTGGCAATGTCTTTATCTCCTAGACCAATGAACCACTGTAGAGTTGCGTCATCTAATGTGGAAGGAAAGAGCTTCAGCTTTTGCATATCAGATTTGTAGTCCACAGACCTACATAGAACATCAAACTTAAATAAAAATAGGTTAGGGTCCTCAATTGGGTATCCTCTGAAGGTAGGAAGGTGAGCAGGGGATATGTTTTTCATTTTGGTTTCTCCTACTCCTTCCTCAATCAGAAAACTAAAGCCAGATGAAGTCTCTTATTCAGCCATTTTTTCAAGATATGTAGTTTCTAATGCAATTTCTATGGCCTCACGTTTATTCAAAACTTTTTGGGTTAGGGCATTAAAGTCTGCTGGTGATATTGTCTGATCCTCTATAGCTTTCCAAAATAGGGCTTCCTCCGAGGGTGTCCTCCTAAACAACAGGTTTACAATAGTTTATTCTTCCTCAGGTTGGTGGGATGAGGAAGCACATTACACAAAGTGAGGATTCTCACTCCAGTGGACTATTGGTGATGAGTCAGGTGAATATAATTCAAATTCAGAGAGTTTGGCTGACTTAGATTTATGTGGACTTTATTTTATGAAATGACCGTCAGGTCCTCTCTTCCTCAAGGGACTCATACAAAGTCATATGGAAGTTTTTTTGGGTTTTGCAATTGATCTAGTAGAGGCGCTTCCCCGAAAAAGGTGCAAAAATGTTACAAGCCAAAAATAGGTTTAATTTGATCCTATTTTGTCACTTTCCCATGCATTTAAATTGTCAACCCAAGGAGCTTCGTAAACTTTAGAAGTTTCTCAAATAAGATCATTTAAAATACCCACTTTGAGATGAGTCCTACTAATTCTATCATTGGTGGGGGTTTAATAGATTGAAAATAATTTATCCACACCACAATAATTTATGTTTAAATAATTAAATCCTTAGAAAGTAAATATTTATACATACATAATTAACTAGACATGAAAGTAAGTTCACTACAACAATGAAAATAACAATACAGAAAGCAAACCTATGAAAGCAGAAAATTAATCTAAGAAAACACAAGTAAAAAGGAAGGAATACTAGCTTGGAGTGGGCCCAAGCTCCAACAACTCCCTTCTAGCTGAACACGTGATTAGGAACTCTCAAACTTTATTATGATTGCAAAATAATTATTACAATACTTCTATCTCCTCAGAATGATAAATGTATTATGAATTATCTTTCTGGATATCTATTAGAGAGGTATGTGTGTGTTTATATAGCACACACATAGATCTTATGTTACAAGGAAGTTACAATAGTAGTTCAATCTAGACTAAACTAGGACAGTCTGGTAAATGCAATCATTATATGCTAAAAATAGGTATTGTTCCTAACGGTGGCACATTCGCTAATTGGTTCGAGTTGCATGAGCTGTATCATGATTTTTCTGGCATAGTAAGACATTTTCATTCGTTGGTACAATTCCTAGAATCATCTTGCATGATGTGGAATTGGAACTGCACCGGTCAACACTACCCACGTCGCGTTATTTGGTCAACTGGCAAAAAATGAAGGCACCTTCTCTATGAGGAAGGCACCTTCCTCATGTGCTTTGGTAGGTGTCTTTCTTATGCAGAAGGCGTATACTGATGTCGGGTGCCTTCCTCATGTGGAAGGTGCCTACTAAGGTTAGGTTCCTTCTTCATGCGAAAGGCGCCTACTGATGTTGAGTGCCTTATTTATGCGGAAGGTGCCTTGCCTTGCATGGGGCACCTTACTTATGTGGAAGGCACCTAAGTATGTCGGGTTCCTTCTTTATATGAAAGGTGCCTACCTTCTGTTGACACCTTCCTTGAAGAGGAAGGCACATACCTTCTCCTAGCACCTTCCTTAAAGAGGAAGGTGCCTACTCACCATACCTTGATCCTGAAATAAACAAAGTGTCGGGTCAATGAAGGACCTCGATTGATCCAAATCTATCAAAACCAACTACATTTCCACACAAACATACTAAAACACACAAATTAGATAACACACAAAATTCTATTAAATAATTACATAATAATTCGTAAAAGTACACAGTTCCTATTCTATTGCAGCATAATAATCAATGAAACTCATACAAAATATGAGCATTTTCAAGGCTTATCACCTTGAGTTACCTGATAATTTTGAGATGGGGTGGAAAAATATTGTAGAGTGACTAAATGATGCTGATATTGGTAATGATGACTAGGTGAATTTGTTGGAAATTGATGGATGGAATATTGACTAGCTTAGATATATAAAATATATATATCTATAAATGTCAAAAGTTATCAATCTTGAGGCACCTATCTCATTTCTTGGAGTTATAAAATAATTTTTAAATATTTTAAATCCATCGTAACCCTTAATGTTGGCAGATAATTTTCTTAATGTCAGTTTTTTTAATAAAATATTAAAATTGTTTATGGCATGGATGACCTTATTGTCTGCCATTGTACGATGCCTATCGGCGTAATGACGAAAGTATAGAGAATTTTGGAATGGGGTTGATGCATAAGGATTATAGCTGGGTTGTCCAATGGTAATAGGATGGGTATTGATATGGCTTGGTTGAGGAACAGGGATAGAGAACACAACAAAATATGGTGACCATGATGAACCTTGGTTAACGAGGATAATATGAGTAGAGTTTGATAAAGGTTTAGGGTTCACTTACACTTGTTGTTGAGCATTTTAATGCTACCTAAGCAATTTGTTCAAGTGTTCCCATGCCTCATTAATTTATATATCAAAATTGGATGGTATGGAAGCATATGGTGTGGAATATGTGGTTGAGGGACAAGTTACACCTAGTATGGTAACTTGGGAGGCTAAAAATTGTGAAGCAACATTTACATGTACTTCATACAAGGGGTTAGTGTATGTGGATGTGTATGAAGTGCTAGAAGCACATGAGGGTTGGTGAATGAATATGTGAGAGGAAGGTGCCACTGATGACTCAAAAAAATGGTTAGTGTACACCTAGATGAAGTTGGATGGTGGCTCAGAATAAACAAACTTCTGCTTTAAAGTAGGATCTTGTCTAGGTGAGTTGGGGACTGAGTCTAAGACATAGTTAGAAGACTTCATAAGAGCTTCTACTTGTGCCATCTTTATGTGGGTAATGTGGTGATCAATGGTTGGTGAGGTTGACTCTACCTAGGTAATAACCATATTAAAGGTTGTGGGTGACAAGGAATGTGATGGACTTGTAGATAAATCTACCTTTGTCACATTTAGAGAATCTACCACATAAGTGGTGGGGAAGGTGGATGAAGGTTCCATTGAATTATCTTGATTTAATGCTTTCTTTTTTTTTCTTATTAAGAACATAAATAAAATAAATCAAAATACAAATTATGGAGAAAAATGAAACACAAAATTTAAATTTCACAAGAAAAATAAACAATCAATGCTAAGTTTGTTTAACACATGTGTCTTACCTCATTCATTGATTATCTCCTTTTAATGTGAGTTCATTTTCTTAGATTTTGATCTTGCATGTTTCAAATGTGCTAATCTAAATTAATCAAATAAAGGTGAAAAACTATGGCTAAGTTGGGGCAACGAGATTATTGCTGGTGACGAAATCCAACAAGTTAGCTTGGGGGTGACCTAAGGTTTCTTAGGGCAAACTTGGTGGATGGAGATGAAAGCCACTATTACCAAATCTCAAGCAATGGCTAGTAATGAAATCCATCCACTACTATTAAATGTGAATCATGCAATGTGATTATTTTTAAAAAAAATTATTTGCTATTGTGTACATACAATGTTAGAAAGATAACTACTTTTGATAGTCTAAATCAGAAGCTATAGAGGGGGAAAACTGCCCTACCACGTACAATTCCCTAAACAAAGAGGAGACCTGGATCTGCTAGGAAGGAGTCCTTTTGCATGGGTAAATCATGGGGGTATGTTGTACTCTACACTCAGTTATCTAAACAAGTATTGGGGGGGGTTCACCAGGAATGATTTTAGGACTCGCTCCAAGTCCTTTTCGAGATACAAGAGAAGGAGACTCCTCAGGATATACCAAAAAAAAATTAATGTGTTCACTTTAAAAAAATAGCTTAGGTTTGGCCTCACTAATTTTAAACTAAGAAGACAAATAATAATATTAACAAAAATTAAACGGAATATAAACAAAACAGAAATTAACTAATAGTACAAAATAAAACATAATGCAAATAAATATAGAATACAAGAAATGCAAAACACAAGAGCTAACCTAATATGAATATTTTATTTGAATGAGGCTAACCTAGGGTTTTGTTTCAAGCAGTTTTTAAAACAGAATTAATAAATTAACTAAAACAAAATTAATTAATTAAAATAGAATTATTTAATTAATTAAAAACAGAATTAACTAATTAAAACAAAATTATTTAATTAATTAAAATAGAATTAACTAATTAATTAAAACAAAATTAACTGATTAAAACATAATTATTTAATTAATTAAAACTAAATTAACTAATTAAAATAGATTTATTTAATTAATTAAAATAGAATTAACTAATTAATTAAAACATAATTAACTAATTAATTAAAACACAATTAATTAAAGATAAATATGCAGAAATTAACCTAAATGTAAACTATATGCTTTTTAATATTCAGATGCCTAAGAATATAGATTAGAAAAACCAACAATAAGAACAAAATCACTTAACTCAAACTGATGGCTGATCCAAGCTTTAATTCTCCTTGCCCTGGTGAAGTCAAAATAAACCTATTACTGTAAAGACAAATAATGGACTAGAAAAATGTTTGATTAGCATTAAGGGGCTTACTTAGACCACTATAAGAGAGTCCTTGGAGGTGCAGCAGTCAAGCCTCTTAGGTCCACTATAAAATAGATGTACAAAAATAGTAAAAATAGAAATAGAATATGCTGCTATGTTTAAAGTATGTAAATGGAAGTAACAGAATTGATAGATCAAAAAAATTGCCCCCAAGCAAATCCCATGATGCAAAATAACATGCAGAGAATATTATGAGCAATGTTTTATAGTAATCTATAGATGCAATGCATAGAAATAACAAAGATATCCTAATTACTAAATGCTTTTAATGATTATACAAAGACAAAAATAAAAATATAAGAAAAACAATATAGTGCTTGATGGATGTTCAGGGAACAGTGAGAAGAAGACGAGAGCCTCCACAAAAGTCCCTTCATCTTTTCACCAAGCTCACACCAACGGATCCATCAAGCCAAAAACAAATCATGCAATGTAGATCAAATCCAGAAGTTGCACTTCGGGGGTTAGTAGTGAAACACAAAATGAAGAATAAGTAGCGAGAAATCAGTAGAGAATAATCGGATTGTAAGAAAGAGTGTGTCATTCATGATTTTGTGTTTGTAGCAGTGTTCATTTTAGTGTTCATGTTATTAAAAATTGATTTTGATCTTCCTTTTATAGGTAAATAAATAGGTCAAATAAACTCACAGCCAATGACACTAAAACCTAGGGTGGGTTTAATAGGTGGTCCAAGTGGACAAAAATTAATAAACTAAATAAATAAAATAAAATAAATTAGAAACAACAAAAACGTGCCCCATAAAAGTGGGACGCGACGTCACACCTATTGGTTTTAATGCATTTAAAAGGGTCAAACAATGTCAAAATAGGTCATATCATATACCGTTGGAAAGCTCTTTTCAATACTAATATAACGGTATAGTATTTAGAAGAAATGGAGAATATTTAGTAGGGTAAAAATTATCTCAAATATGACCCTACGTTTTTAAGGAGAAAACAAGAAATCTAAGGAGAATTATTCACCTTAGTGGGTCAATTTTTCGTGTCTACATTTTACCCCTTATTTGATGTATTTAAGGCCAAGTAAATACACAAAATAAATATGTAGACTCCTATGGGCAAGAAAACAACAAAAATAGATAAGGGGTGGCCTAGTTTGGACAAAGGGGTGGTGCAAAAAGGGGTATCATGAAGGTCACTTTGGACTCTTGCACATAGGGTGAGATATTACTGCTACTAATGCCTCTATGGATAGGATCCCCCCTCGAGTTTCTAAAGGAAAAATACTTCCTTAAGAAACTCAAAACAAAGGCAGAGAAAAAAAAGAAGCAAAACACAAAAACATGAAGAACAAAGCAAATAAAGAGCAAAACATAAGAAAATAACAAAGCAAAGAAAGAGAAAAACATAGGATTATGAAGAATAAAGCAAGCAAGCAAAAAAGAAAATATTACTGGGTACAATATGAACCTAATGCAACTAGCATGAAATGCATGGATGAATAGAATAAGGGGAAAGAAAGAATAAGGGGAGAGAAAAGAAGAATAAGAAGAAGAAAAAAATATCTAAAGACCAACCATTAGAATAGGAGAAAAATGAGTGGTCTAAGTCATAGAACTAGTGTAGGTTGTAAGGAACCAGTGTAGTCAAATGCTATTGACTGTAATAAAATTTAGACCCATCATGGGTGTAGCACTTGCAAAAAGTGTAAGAGAGTATGATCCACTATGGTTGGTTTCTCCCTTATTGACTGCTATGAGGCAATTACCCACTAGGATGTATGTCGAGGCCTACTATCAATGGCGAAGGATATTATCCTATAATTGGGTGTTGAGCCTGTTGAGTCAAAAGAGAGTATGATCTAATAGAATATAAGAATGTAGTACCCGCTAGGATGTATAAGAATCCTGTGTGGGGTGTATAATATAATATAATATTGCAAGTGTTAACCCATAATGAAGAGGGGTTGTAAGAATAATAGTAGATGAGATAGGAGTAATGTAGAATAAAGTGAAATAAAAATCCCTAGGGGGGGTCTTACTAGACATAAGAGTCCTAGTGGGAAATGCAATGCATGTGAGTTATGAATTAACTAGGTGTCATCACATGCCATTGTCGTAAAACCCCCAAGATAAGCTATATTAACAAGCAACCATGGACAATCAGTCATGCAAATATGACAAGTAATCATGCAAGGTTGTTTTTAGTTGTCAGGAAAACATGCAAGGATGATAGACAACAAATGCAATATGTGCAAGCAAGACAAGATGCAGAAGAAGCATGGATGCAACTACATGATGATTTTATTATTATTTTTATATGTTTGTGTATTTATGTTATGTTAAATTTATTTGATTAAGTAGATTTAAAATCTAAACAAAGCCTATATGCATTATGTCCTTTATCAAAGCAAATAAGCAAGCTATGGAGTGTTGGGTCGAATATGTCCTTAAACTCACAAAGGAATGTTTTTAAGGATTTTCGATCAACATCCATAGACTAATGATCAACACATTATCTAAGAGTACCCTGCTTTTTGACATAAGAGATATCATAAACAAAATAGAATCAATCATATTACAATGCACTATATTTGAAGGAAATAAATCATTACTAGTACATTCATCCATTGACATCTTTTGATATTCCATATATTCAGCATAATTCATAAGATGATCATCATCTTCAAAAAGCAAAGGTTTATTTTTATTAGGTATAAAACCTATACCACATATTCCTCGCCAAATCTCAACATTCAAGGGTTCTGGAATACCCTTCTATTGTGGTCCCAATCCTTTACCAACATAACCCATTCTAGACAAGATCTATTTAGGAAGGGGATAATTATTTGTGAGATAACATTGAGAAAAAGAGCCTTTGTCATAAGATGGGTTACTACCATGAATATTTTCTTTGAAAGTAGTTCCACCAAAGACAAAAGTACATGTGCCAATGTGTATAACATCACCCTTTTTATGAGGCAAGCCCATAGTCCGGGGTGAAGATGGTAGTTCGGCTAGATCCAGAAGAGGTTCTTGAAAAAAATGATTATAATGATTAGAGAAAGAATGATGAGTCTCATGTTCTTCACTTATTTTTAAATTTTGAAGATGTTCGAAGATTTGAGATGAGGAACATAAGGGAGTTGTTTAAGAAATAGAAGGACAAGAATAATAATCTAATTGGGCTAACTCAATATTTGAACAAAATTCAAATGGTCGAGGGTTGCTTGGGATAGTCACAACCTGATCCTTAAATTTATATTTAATACATTAATGAAAATTAGAAGGGACAACCTTCATTGCATGAATCCAAGATCGTCCAAGAAGAATATTAAAATATGCAGGACAATGTATCACATAAAACAAAGTATCCAATATTTTTGGTTCAAATTTTAAAGGAAGAGAGATGACACCACAAGACTCTTGGGACTCATTATTGAAAGCATTGATAATGATATTAGATTTTGTTAAATCTTCCTCTTTTAATCCAAATTTTTGAAAGAATCGATATGTACACAAATTGATGGAGGAACCATTATCAATCAAGACTCTTTTGATAAGGGTGTCCCCAATAAGTGTGGTTTGTTGGCAATTTTGGGTACCTTGAGTACATTGCCTTTGCTCAAGTATAGTTGTTGTCATTGATGTCAAAGGAGCTCTTGGTAGTTGTCTTTGATGTCAAGGAGTTCTTGAAGCAATTTGATTAGTTGTCCAAGCATGTGTTTTGATGAAGGTTTCAGTATAATCAGTAAGTTTCTATGTAGCCCAGTTGCAAAAAGATCAAGAAAAAGACAAGTAAGAAGAAGTATGCAGCAGGCTGGCAAAACTGTCGTGATTTCGCGACATGTTTTAGGAGAGAGAAAGTGTTGGCAAAACTGTCATGATTTTGCGACATCTCTGGAAGGCAGAGGCAAAGCTGACAAAACTGTCACGATTTTACGACATGTTTTATGAGAGAGAAAGTTCAGGCAAATCTATCATGATTTCGCGACATGCTGGAAGGCAGAGGCAAAGCAGGAAAAAGTGTCACGATTTTGTGACAAGTTTCAATGAAGTTGTACGGATGCAGAAAGTGTCGTGATTTCATGACAAGTTGAGTTGGCAGTGTTGAGTTGCAGGAAGTGTCACGATTTCATGACAGGTTTCAAAGAAGTTGTACGGATGCAGAAAGTGTCACGATTTCATGAAAGGTTGAGTTGGCAGCTTGCAGTTGGTGAAAGCATCGTGATTTCATGACAGAGTTGCTGATGATGTCAGCAAAAGCAGAAGTGTCACAATTTCATGACAAGAGTAGAGAAGAAGGCCTTACAGACTAAAGCATCATGATTTCGTGACAAGAATCATGATGATGTCAACAAAGTCAGGGAGTGTCATGATTTCATGACAACAGGCTAAAGCAAGGTGTAAGGCAGACTACAGTGTCACAATTTTGTGACAACAAGCTAGCGAAAGTATACGGCAGGCTGTAGTGTCACGATTTCATGACAACAAACCAAAGAAGGTGCACAATAGGCAGTAGTGTCATGATTTCATGATAGCAAGCAATACAAGGTGTACGATAGACAAAGGCTTAGCGATATCGTGACATGTTTGATTTTCGCGCTAGAAAAGCTATAGAACAGTAGAAGCGATTGAAGCCGATGGAGTTAACCTTTGTCGACGAAGTGTAAGGTTGTGCAGCCGACGATTGTTTTAAGGATATACAGTCGACTAAGATCAATAATTTAATCATGAATTATTGCTATAAAAGGACTATTTTCGAGTGTCATGTATCGAATGTGTGTGTCAAGTTTATGCAAGTGAAGTCTGCTATGCGCAAAGAGCAGTCATATCAAATCGATCGAAGTGTGCATTCGAAGTGCAACTTTCATAGAAGTAGAGTGTAGGAAGAAGTTCGATCGAGGAGAAGCAGACTATGTGAAGAGGGTGCTATTGTGGCTGCACATAGGCGCATAAGTTGCTATGCAATCGAGTGCTACAGTATTTACACATACTGTGTAAATAAAGTAGAGTGTGCGAATATTGCGCTATGATGGATGTGCAACAGAGCAGAAGCTAAGTTAAGAAGACAGTGCTGCTAATTTTTGCGAAGATTGCACTACTATGTTTTCATAGAAGTTGAGAATATAGTGCTGCTGTAGTTGCGCAGACAGTAAAAAGTTGTTCTCAACCAAGTGTAAAAAAGAACAGAGGAAGAGGACAATTATGCTAGACCGAAGGACTGTGTTTGGTGTAGATAAGAGGACCAGCTTTGCGGTGATAGAGTTGAGGACAGAGATCTCCAGCCAGAGCAAGGAAGACAGGTGTCTTCTATGGATAGAGTTCCACTTGCTAAGGGAAAAGGAGATAGAGGTCTTCTCGAGGATCACCAACAAAGCAGAATTAGGGGAAGGTGTCTCCTTTGAGCTGAGGCTCATAAAAATTGTAATCAGGAAGGATTCCCAGAGGACTTTGATACAACTTTTAGAAGAAAAGTTTTATCCGTGGAGTAGCCCACCTTGGGTGAACCACGTAAATTGCTGTGTCTCTTTGTGGATTACATTTTGTGCATTGTTTTACTATTGTTATTACTGCTATCTTATTCTACATGTTAATGGTTTGAAAGCTATATTGATAGATAAAGTTAAAAGTGGTCTTATACTATTCACCCCCCCTCTCAGTATAAGCTTGTGTTCTTCAATTGGTATCAGAGCCAGTGCCTTTGAAAAGTTTAACAGCTTGAAGGAAAAGTTTGCAAAGAACACAATGGACTACTCAAGTGGCAATGCAACATCTATTCTTGACGGATCAGATTTTGGCCTGTGGAGTGCAAGAATGAAAGTCTATCTAATGGCACTTGGTAATGAGGTATGGGAAGTTATTGAATATGGGTACACCATTCCTGCAAATGGTCCTTACACTAAAGAAGATAGGCTTCTACATCACAACAACTCAAAAGCCATGAATGCAATCCTGAAGGGTTTACAAAAGGCAGATCTCACCAAAGTTATTCACTGCAAGACGACTAGTGAAATGTGGAAACAATTGCAGGTTGTTCATACAGATGATGCAAATGTTCAAAAGGCCAAGTTGAGACATTTTAAAGGTATGTTTGAACAACTTAAGATGAATGATGATGAAAATATTAGTGACTACATGCTCCGGATGGATGAAGTTGTTAATTCCATGAAATACTTAGGTCTTGAACTTGCTGAAAATGATGTGTGTGATAAGATTTTAAGATCCCTTCCTAAAATATTTAGTGAAAATATTTCTGCTATTGAGGAAGCTAAAGATTTAGATAAATTGAAAAAGGATGAGCTCCATAGTATTCTTGCAACATTTGAGTTGAGAACTCAAGTGAAAGTTGATATAAAGAAAGAGGCAGCTTTCAAAGCTACCAAGAAATCAAAGGGCAAACAGATTCAAGAAAGTGATGAGTCTTCTAGTGAGGAAGAGGCATATTACATCAAGAAAGGCAAGTTTTCTAGAAAGCACAAAAGCAAAAAAAATATAAGATGTTTCAATTGTGGGAAATTTGGTCATTATGCTACTGACTGTATTGTTTCCAAAAATGAAAGTGATGAAGATATATAGGATGTTAAGAGCAAGGATTCTAAAAAGTACAGGTATTACAAAAAGAGCAAAGATGAGTACATCAATCACAAGAAAAGCAAAGATGAGTACAGCAATCATGGAAAGAGGCATTCTCACAAGAATAAGAAGAGCTTCTACTTAGACAAAGCAAGTAAGTGTTATAGCAGTGATAGTGACAGTTCTTCTAGTGATGATGAAAATGAGATGCTGTTCATTTCAGAAAAAGAGGAAGAACCAAAACATGAATTCATTATCATGAAATGTTTTAGATGTGGAAATTTTGGGCACCTTGAGGATGATTGCAAAAATAATGATTTGGCTGCTAGTATGTATGAGGATGCTTTATAAAACTACAATGAAGATGCATGTATGGTTTTTGAAAAAGGTAGCACCTCTAGTGATAAGAAATCTAAAAAAGGCCATGATAATTCAAAGTGCCATCAAATAGAGGATCTTGAATGTGAACTCAATAATGATCTTAGTGTTTTGAAAAAGGAAAGAAAGAAGAATGATAGACTCAAGATTAAATTAGATGAATGTTGTATGGAGAGAGATGAACTTATAGAAAATCTTGAAGTTTCTATGGCTAAGTCACAAGAACTCAGGAATGAGTTGGATTCTAAAATTCTGGAGTATAGTGAGTTAGAACAGGAAATGGCTTCTTTGAAAGAAGAAAATAAAGAGTACAAGGATAAGCTCTACAGATTTCAGGATAGCTCCAAGAAGGTTAAATTTCTCATCAAAGGACAAAGAAAACCAACAAATAAAACAGGTCTCGGTTTTGTTGAGCCGCACAAGAAACAGGTTGGGGAATCTAGCAAGAAATTTCAACAAGAAGAGAGTTCTGATGTAGAAAGTACTTCAGTTCATAAATCCGTAAGTGATAGATATGCAGAAACAGAAAATGATATTCATATTGAGAAGAAGAAGTTTTCGGGACCCATGAAGTCGAATAAAAGAAAATTTCACGGCACATGTTTTGCGTGTCACAGATTTGGTCACATGGCTATACATTGCATGACTCAAGTGAAGAAAATAAATAATAGTTTCAGGAGACGTAATTTCTGTCAAGGGTATTGCTACTCTTGTCAACAATTCGAGCACAAGGCAATTTTTTGCAAGGCAAATAATAGGAACTGGGTTAGTCAGAATAGGCGGATTCAAAGAATAGCCATGCCTAAAAGAAATAATATTGTTACTTGCTATAAGTGCAACAATGAAGGTCACCTGGCTAGACAGTGTAGAGCTGATCTTCTAAGATATGGGAACAGAAATAGTAGTATGAACAAGTTCAAGGATCAAAGCATGGATAAGAATAGGAATGACAATAGAAACAAGAAAAGTGATATGAACAAGTCCAAGGATCAAAGCATGGATAAGAACAAGAATGACAATAGAAACAGGAAAAGTGATATGAACAGGTCCGAGGATCAAAATAGTAACAAGAACAACAATGTGGAAAAAGAATTCAAGAGAAGGCCCGGCAAAGAAATTGTAGACATTAATGATGATGAGTGTCTAATGGGAGTTTCACTCCCAACATTGTTTTAAATCACCTTAATAGAAGGTGGGGGAGGGACTACGCTAAGAGACTCATTCTTAGTCTCAAACCCCAAAGGTGACCCTTTGCCATTGATGACAAAGGGGGAGAGATTAGAGTAAGGGGGAGAGATATGAGTAAGGGAGAGAGCTTCAAGTGAAGAGGAAAGCTTCAAGTCAGGGGGAGCACCAACTTCAATTGCAGAATTCTCAGTTGATGGATCAGTTGGTTCAGTTTTGGCTCTTGAGATATGTTTTAAGTTAAAGGTTGCCATCAATGACAAAGGGGGAGATTGTTGGCAATTTTGGGTACCTTGAGTACATTGCCTTTGCTCAAGTATAGTTGTTGTCATTGATGTCAAATGAGCTCTTGGTAGTTGTTGTCTTTGATGTCAAGGAGTTCTTGAAGCAATTTGATTAGTTGTCCAAGCATGTGTTTTGATGAAGGTTTCAGTATAATTAGTAAGTTTCTATGTAGCCTGGTTGCAAAAAGATCAAGAAAAAGACAAGTAAGAAGAAGTATGCAGGCGGCTGGAAAAACTGTCATGATTTTGTGACATGTTTCAGGAAAGAGAAAGCGTTGGCAAAACTGTCACGATTTCACGACATGTTGGAAGGCAGAGGCAAAGCTGGAAAAACTATCATGATTTTGCGACATGTTTTAGGAGGGAGAAAGTTCAGGCAAATCTGTCACAATTTCGTGACATGCTGGAAGGCAGAGGCAAAGCAAGAAAAAGTGTCACGATTTCACGACAAGTTTCAATGAAGTTGTACGGATGCAGAAAGTGTCACGATTTCATGACAAGTTGAGTTGGCAGTGTTGAGTTGCAAGAAGTGTCGTGATTTCATGACAGGTTTCAAAGAAGTTGTACAGATGCAGAAAGTGTCACGATTTTGCAACAGGTTGAGTTGGTAGCTTGCAGTTGGCGAAAGCGTCGCGATTTCATGACAGAGTTGCTGATGACGTCAACAAAAGCAGATGTTTCATGATTTCATGACAAGAGCAGAGAAGAAGGCCTTGTAGACTAAAGCATCATGATTTTGTGACAAGAATCATGATGACGTTAGAAAAGTCAGGGAGTGTCATGATTTTGTGACAATAGGCTAAAGCAAGGTGTAATGCAGACTGCAGTGTCACGATTTCATGACAACAAGCTAGAAAAAGTGTACGATAAGCTGTAGTGTTGCGATTTCGTGACAACAAACCAAAGAAGGTGCACAATAGGCAGTAGTGTTGCGATTTCATGATAGCAAGCTATACAAGGTGTACGGCAGACAAAGGCATAGCGATATCATGACATGTTTGAGTTTCATGCTAGAAAAGCTACAGAACAGTAGAAGCGGTTGAAGCCAACAGAGTTAACCTTTGCCGACGAAGTGTAAGGTTGTGCAGCCAACTAAGATCAAGAATTTAATCATGAATTATTGCTATAAAAGGAGGACTATTTTTGAGTGTCATGTATCGAATGTGTGTGTCGAGTTTGTGCAAGTGAAGTCTGCTGTGCGCAAAGAGCAGTCGTATCGAATCGATCGAAGTGTGCATTCGAAGTGTGACTTTTGTAGAAGCAGAGTGTAGGAAGAAGTTCGATCGAGGAGAAGCAGACTGTGCGAAGAGGGTGCTATTGTGGCTGCACATAGGTGCATAAGTTGCTGTGCGATCGAGTGCTATAGTATTTACACAGACTATGTAAAGAAAGCAGAGTGTGCAAAGACTGCACTGCGGTGGATGTGCAACGGAGCAGAAGCTAAGTTGAGAAGATAGTGTTGTTGCTTTTTGCGAAGATTGCACTACTATGTTTTCATAGAAGTTGAGAAGATAGTGCTACTATAATTTGAGAAGACTGTGCTGCTGTAGTTGCGCAAATAGTGAAAATTTGTTCTCAACCAAGTGTAGAAAATAACAAAGGAAGAGGACAATTGTGCCAGACCGAAGGACTGTGTTTGGTGCAGATAAGAGGACCAGCTTTGCAGTGATAGAGTTGAGGACAAAGATCTCCAGCCAGAGCAAGGAAGACAGGTGTCTTCTATGGATAGAGTTCCACTTGCTAAGGGCAAAGGAGATAGAGGTCTTCTAGAAGATCACCAGCAAAGTAGAATTAGGGGGAAGGTGTCTCCTTTGAGCTGAGGCTCATAAACATTGTAATCGAGAAGGATTCCCAGAGGAATTTGATACAACTTTTAGAATTTTATCCGTGGAGTAGCCCACCTTGGGTGAACCACGTAAATTGCTGTGTCTCTTTGTGGATTGCATTTTGTGCATTGTTTTACTACTATTATTACTGCTATCTTATTCTGCATTTTAATGGTTTGAAAGCTGTATTGATAGATAAAGTTAAAAGTGGTCTTATACTGTTCACCCCCCCCTCTCAGTATAAGCTTGTGTTCTTCATGGTTATGTAATGTGATGAATCTCCATTAATTTTAAAGGAAGGTTTATCATCATATGAGAATGAAACATGATGTATCCCAAAAGAACTTATGGTGTTAGTGATAGCATGGGGAGGAATGTCTCAAGAAATAGACTGTTATTTTAAAAATTCCATTAAATAATTTCTATGATCTGGAGAAGTCTGAAGAAGTTCAAGCACTGATATCTTTGCTAGAGTATTAGCTAACTATTATTGAAGATCAAATGAAACATTTGGTTTTGGTTTCAACACTATAGGTGGAATCCTTGTAGTTGAACCTTTTTTCTGAATTTATGTTGGACCTAAACTAGGTTGAGATGTAGAACTCTGACCTTGCTAATTATAAACTTGTTTTCTTGTGGTTATCCCAACCATTCTAACTACATTATTATGACATGAAGAGTCACCTTGGTGAGCTACTTGGTTGGCTATTTTTTGATCATATTTTGGTAGGGGATCCTTGAATATCCCCATGTCTTGATTTGTTGTTGGAGTTTTATTACTTGTGGCTTGCAAATTTCCTAAGTCAATACGCCCAACATCAATAAAATACTGAACCACATGTTTTAACTTCTTGCAAGTATTTGTCCAGTGACCTTCTACTCCGTGATAAGCACAATGTTGACCCGACTTGTACCAAGGAGCTAAAGTATTTAGATATCTAACAGGAGGTAACTCAATTGCCTTAACTCATTTGTTGGTGATGTAGAGGATATTCCTCTATGGTGATCACAATGCTACTTGGATGGTGGAGTGAGTACCCAAGATGTGAAGGTGGAGAATGTGCCCATGGATGTTGATGTGGATATGGGACAGACTACTAGAGGAGAGGAGGAGGGAGGTGTCACTACTATTATGGATGATGTGGATGACACCATTGATATTGGTGAATTTGTTGATGTGGAATAGTAGATTCTTGTTGATATGCCAATGAGGGGAGATGTAGCAGATGAGGCACAAGTGTTACGAGATAGAGTCCATCAGTTGAAGGCTAAGGTGGAGCAGTTGAGAGTTGATATGGTTAGGCAGGGGACTAATACGAAGTAGTTGAGGGTCACTATCATGAGGTAGGCTCAAATGATTATGAGATTGACTGGTTAGCTGGGTACAAAGACTACCAGGAAGTTATTGTGTGATACTTCTCTATTGGTGCACAGGATTCCTCTCCTTGACTATACACAAGTGGTGGCACAATTTGGGAAAAAATCATGAGTGCAGGTACCCTCTCATCATAGTCAGCACAATGTTGCTTTGGTGGTAGAGGTTGGTGCAAGGGTTGAGGTACGAGATCCACCTGCTATGGAGTAGCTTATGGTAGATCCAGTTCCAGAGGTCATTGCAAAGTCAAGCCAGGTGGCAGAGAGGCGAGCAATATAGGAGGGGCGTGGGGAGACTCATGGTGATATTTAGAAGTTATATCTTTGATTGTAGCATAAGGGCATTTTGAATATTATATGTGATGGGCATGGGTCCCAAGTTTTAGCCTTCAGGAATTTTTTGGATGATGATATATATACATTTATTTTGGTTGTTATTTATGATTTATGATTTTGATGGTTTGGAATGTATTGAGTTTATATTTGTGTAGATAGCACAATATAGTTCATAGGTATGTATGATTAATAGATACATATGTGTGAATGGTTTAGATCTATTATCGTTCTTTCATATGAATGAATTATAGAATATTATGCATGATTGTGTTTTGCATGCAGTGTGATGTGATATCACATGTGATGTTGTTGTATATGTATGTATATAGAATAAATGCTATGTTATAATTTGATTTTGGAATGTGTGTATCATGAATGCATAATGTAATTTGATTTCGTGAATGTATGTAAGACAAATGCATAACTATAAGGTGTAGAAAATGTATATGACATAGATGTGTGGGTGCATATATGGACTTATTTAAATGCACCAAGGAAGCACTTGTATTGTGGCATTTACCTGTATGGATGTGATCCATTCCATGATTTTAGGGACTATGGATAATGTAAGGCATGTGTAATGGTTTTTACTAACATAGTTATGATAATCAAATCTCAAACCCTTAGCTATACAAATTTTTTGGCAACTTATAACATAATCGGGCTGGTTCAAAGTTTGTCTTGGACCTATGTGTGTGAATGTGTAAGGTTCATTTATCCATTTTGAGGGAGGTAGGATTAACCCATTGTATATTCTACCGAACTAGCTAGATCATCTATCCACAACAGTGATCTCTAGAAAAGCGAGATGCTAATGTGAGAGATGTGTTGTCACATGTAAGACTATTCCATTGGTAGGTAGGCTCTTGGAGCCCATTGCTAGTGATAGGAATCATCCCATGGTGTTATGTTGAACCTAAGGACCAAAGACGATAAGCATAACATGGGTTATATCAAGAGGTATTTCCTTTTGTTTTTTTCCCCTGTTTTAGTGTTAACCTATCTGATCGTGGTAGTGCTCTTTTCATTTCTTTTATTTTATTTTCTTTTCTCTTTTTTTTTTGGTGCTCTTTTTGTATGGGCGATGAAGTTTATTTTCTACCCAATAATTTATTTTTTATTATGCTTGATCCCTTTGTTTATCCCCAGGTCGTATGTTGACCATGCAGGTGATAGGATGAGCAGGGGATATCATTCGCTAGATGGCGATATCTACTCAAGATGTCCTCTTTTCTAGGCTCAAAATTGTTAATGTGTAACCTATTGTAAGCGATCCATGAGAAAAGTTGAACAAACCTAAAATACCATAATAAGAATGTATAAGACTCAGTAGCTATGGGTGACACTTGATTGCCTAAACTACATAGTAGTCAAAACTAAACATGAAACCTATGTATAACCTGATCCTGAAAAGAGGGAATGGACATCCAGGTGGTGATGCTAGCAAATGCATGTATTATTCCTACTAAGGCGCATTTTGGGGGAGAATGTACAAACATGAATTAAAATTTTAACTATAAAGAATATAAATATGTGCAATGGATGTAAATGTAAATAATGCAAGTGGAGGAATACAATATTTAGAAGAGGAAATTTACATTGTGTAGAAGGAGAATTTTAGAAGAACCTATTTATAGATGAGTAAAGTGTGTAACAATGATAAAAAGTGTGATGCTAGGATCATGGTTGCCCCAACATGTGGGGTGTGTGTGTGTAGTAGATGTATAAGTTGTGAGCTATATAAGTGTATGTAATAGTCACCAAAAAGAAGGAAGATGTGAGAGTGGAAAGTACAAGTGGAATAAGTGATAAGAATAGGCTTTGGTAACCAATCAAGAAAATGGGATCACCAAAAGCCAACAAATATAGGAGAGAAGAAACAAACTAACGTATGTAAGAAGTAGAAGAATGATATAGAAGAATAAGTTTAATTGAAACTACTGTCGGGTGAAGTGGTATGGATATGGGTGGGAGCAGGATGGTGAAGTGATGATGCGGCTTGGGTTGCGATTGCTACTGTAATTGGACATGCTGTGTATGTAACAAGATGGAACTATTAGGATACTACGAGGTGGCAAGGTCCTAGGAGTGGTGCATCATGGAGGACTAACAAGTCGACTAAATGGGAGATAATGCTCTGGTGATGGGGTATGCTCACCATGCAACATGTTGTACACCAAGGTTTTGAATAATCTAAACTCTTCAATATCATGAACTTGTTGGTGATGGTAAATGCAAAATTTATTCTCATTGTAGTTGCATGGTTTAGGATGTGAGGAATCAATGGACCAAATCTCGGGTAGGTCAATAAGGCCCTGATGCATGATATGATGGAACATTTCAAAATATGGTGCGTGTGGAATAGGAATAGGATAAAATTATGGGTCTGATGGAGGTGAGCGAGGCCTAGGTGAAGGATGATCTTGTAATGGAGGCATGGTTTTGGGTTCTGGCATGGGTCGAGTTTGAGGTCTGAGAAGGGGTCTACATGGAAGTGAGTATGGATAGGTCGTGGGAGACTGTCATGGGTGAATGTGGTAATGACAGTGGCTCATCTACAACTCTAGAGATTTGATATGAGAGATGATGTGTTGTATCTCATGGTGTTAAGATGATGGTATTAATGAGGGGGCGATCAAGATTACAATGCAAATGGAATGGCTCGATGCGTGCTAAAAAATGGGTGCGACTGGGATGATATCACAATAGAGTGGAATGACTATGGTGATTGCAAGTATTGCTGGAATGGTATACATCATAGTGGTGAAGGTGGTGTCTTGACGACCGATGGCATAGGCAATGGATCTAATCGATGATGTGAATGGGGAGGGATTTTTGCATGACCATCTTGAGTAGCTTGGGCTACACGGGCTTGCAAATCCTGGGCGTAGGTAGACTCACCATTGGGAAGGGGAGCTGGTAGAAATATGGGGTAAGGTGGATGAGATGTATACTCCCTATTAGGTGGGCGATAGGATCCTATGGGATTATGGGGGTGATTTATGGGTGAATAGCGATGTCTGAGATCATCATACGGATGGGAGGGTGATCCCTATGCTTGAAGTTGGGTGGATTCCTATTTATCATTGAAAGAAGACATGGTGATCTGGATGTCATCAGAGTATGGTGAATAATATGAACCTCGCTAGTGAGGGGAATGGTGTGGAGGTGAGGTATGATGACCTGAATGATATGAATGTGAGGAGCACTTGGTATGAGGGGTGACTAGTGGTCGGGAGATATCGATCGATGTAATGGGTTTTTGTTGTGGTTGTAGATGGTATTGCATGGTGGTAGGTGAGGCCGTTGTAGAGCTCTCCTATTGATGATGCGAGTCCTACAAAAGGAAAAATAAATACCCCAAGCATAAAAATGGTAGAAAGGTGAAACATACATGTATAAAGAAATAATAAAGTAGAAATAATAAATTCACATGGTGATGTGCTTGGTGATTTACTTCTAATACTATGTGACACTCATGATGGTGACTATGTTTATACATCATGCATTGAATGCACAAAGGTGCAAGATTTTTATGGGTTTAGGATCATTAAGACCTTCAATATTGGCCAGATGATATGCTCCTGAATCGTATTTGTGTGTGATAATAAATGGGCCCAACCAGTTTGGGGTAAATTTATTGCACTGTTGGTGACGCTGACTTGTGATTTGTTGGTTCTCTTTAACAACCAAGTTGCCAATATTAAACTCATGCTAATGTACCTTACTATTGTAGTCATGACGAAGGTGATCTCGATAAACTTGTGTGTGCTTGATGGCATGGATGCGATGTTCATCGAGGAGTGTTAGTTTATCTAGATGAGCTTGGCGAGCAATGTCGTCGTCAATGAAATATTTAATAGATATCCATAAGGAGGGTATCTCAAGCTCAAGGGACATGATAGCTTCTACCCTATAGAAAAGTGAAAAATGTGTTGCCCTAGTAGGATTACGGATGCTCATACAATATGCCCACAAGGCTAGGGGTATTTGATAATGCCAGTCCTAGTGAGACTCTACTACAGTTTTACAGAGAATAGAATATATGGTTTTTTTTGTGGCTTCTGCCTGGCCATGTCCTTGAGGGTAATATGGGGTCAAAAAGCTATGGTGTATGTGAAAAATGTCACATAGTGCTTAGAAAGTCTTGTTTTTAAAATATTTTCCATTATATGAAATAATATGGGAGGGAATTCCAAAATGGCATATGATATGCTTCATGATGAATGCTACAATTTTGGCTCTTATAGTTTGGACTAGTGGGATGGCTTCGACCCACTTGGTAAAATATTTTGTTGCTGTGATGATAAATTTATGATTGCTATAGAAAGTAGGTGTAATTTTTCCAATTAGATCTAGGTCCCATTGGGAGAAGGCCCACATGGACTGGATAGGTTGAAGTGCTTGGGATGGTATATGTGTTAGGTTGGCATGTTGTTGGCATTTTATGCAACATTTGACATACTCGCAGTAGTCTTGATCCATTTTAGGCCAATAGTAGCCCATATGGAGGACGTGTTTAGTGATTCTTGCCCATTGATATGGCCACCACAAGTACCATCATGGGTTTCTTGTACAACCCATTGTGATTCTTGTGGTTCTAGACAATGTAATAGTACATCATCATAGCTATAGTGGTAAAGGATGTCCCCCAACAAGGTGTAGTGGATCACTCTTTGTTCAAAGTTTTAGCTTTGGGCATGGGGAAAATCACACGAAAGAAAACCTAGTTTTATGTACTCTTTAATTTGTGATAACCATGGGTCATGAGGTTCAGTTTTTACCACATATAAACCACCATTGTTTGTAGGAGGCTTGGGTGATATAGCATATTGCGTAAGTGTATGAATGGATACAAATGTTGTATTGGACATTGGGTTTTATGGGATGAGGGATCTTAAGGAGGCCATAGTGTCTGCAAAACGGTTTGATGACCATGGAGCAGCTTCGAAGTAATACCATTAAAATTGGGATAAGAGTTGTTGGGTGATTTTATTGTATTGTTAGAGAACTTGGCAATTGCATAGCCAAAATTCCTACACTTGATTGACTATCAAAAGTGCATTACCTATGATATGGAGGTATTTGATGTGCATAAAGTGTGCTTGTTTCAATCCTAGTATTAGAGCTTTGTATTCTACGTTGTTATTGGTACAAGGGAAATCATGTTTGAATGAAAATGGGAGTGGTTCTCCTTCAGGTGTAAAGAAGACAATGTATGCACCCCCAGCATGGAGACACCTGGAACCATCAAATAACATGGTGAGGCTAGCCATGAATTCTAGTTCGATGTATTCCTCATATTCAGTTATGTGAAATATAGAATAATTGGGGAGTTGAGTGAGTAGGGGTTGATTATCAGTCAATGGAGCTTCAACCAATTGTTCGATGATTATTTGTCCTTTGATGGATTTTTGAGATACAAATTCTAGGTCAAACTTGGTTAGGAGCATGATCCATTTGGTTGTGCATGAATTGTGATAACTCTTGTTCATCATGTACCGAAGGGGATTATCTTAAGTGATGACAAAATTTGTGTGGTTTAACATGTAGTGTCTTAACTTTTGGGTAGCGAATAATACTTCTAGGCATAGCTTCTCCACGTATTCGTATCTCGTTTCGTAACTAACTAGTGTATAGATGATGTAGTAGATAACCCGCTCTTTGTTGAGAGCATTATTTTGAGCTAGGAGTGTACCTAGCACAAGTTCTATGGCTAAGATGTATAGAGTTAGTGGTAATTGTGGGTGCGATGGTGACATGACCAGTGGCGACATAAGGTAAGTTTTGATAGAATCAAATGTGGCTTGACAATTATCATCCCATTTTAAGTGTACTCCTTTTTGTAGGAGATGATTGAATGGTTGGCATTTGTATGATAATTGTGCTATAAATCTACGAATAGAGGTAATATTTCCCTGGAGGCTGCGCAATTGCTTTAGTGTGGTAGGAGGAGACATCTCGATGATGTATTTCACCTTACTAGGATCTACTTCAATGCTTCAATGAGAGATAATGAATCCTAGTATTTTTCCTTATGTAACATCGAATACACACTTTTTTGGATTGAGGCACACATTGTGTTATAGTAGTCGATCAAAAATATGATAGAGATATTCGAGATGGTCATCACATTTCTTGAACTTAGCGATAAGATCATCCACATAGTCCTCAACATTATTGTGCATTAAAACATAAAATATGTAGGTCATGGCTCGTTGATAGGTTGCCCCAGCGTTTTTAAGTCCTAAGGGCATGACCTTGTAGCAAAAGTGTTGTGAAGTAAGTTTTGTGTTGATCGACTGGGTTGATCCTAATTTGATTATATCCAAAAAATCCATCCATGAGGAAAATCATTTTGTGACCTATGATGGAGTCAACGAGGGAGTCAATGTTGGGTAAAGGGAAGTTGTATTTGGGATAAGCTTTTTTAGGTCATGAAAATATATGCAAACACGAACATCATCGGATGGTTTGGGGATAGGCACCATGCTGGATACCCACTTTGGATAGTCGATGGGTACTATGAAATCAACATCTAAGAGCTTTTGGATCTTGGATTTTACTATCAATACGATAGTTGGATGCATGCATCACAAATTCTATCTTATTGGTTTGGAATTGGAATCTAGTATGAGATTATGCACTACTACATCAGGGTCAAGTCCCAACATGTCTTTGTAAGACCATGTGAACACTTTTATATACTTGCATAGGAATTTCATGAAGGCGATGTGTTCCTTAAGTGAGAAGCTAGCGACTAGTTTGAGGATGTGCGAATTTTTTGGATCATCACCAATTTCTACATCTATTGTGTTCTTGATGAGCATGCGAGATCCATCATGCAACTATTCAGGGATAAGAATGAGATTGAAGTCGTCAATGGCATCACTAAACTCATACTCATTGTCTATGTAAATGCCCATGAGATGGACCTGAGGGGTTTGAGATGACATGAATTAGGTAGGGGTATTTTTTTCACGTAAGACATGAGGAGAGAGAAGGAAGTCTCTAGGTACTGGTATGTGTGAAATGTGTGTGATATCAATAAAGTTTGGGTTTGGGGTATCGTCTCAAATCTAGTAGTGGCTGTAACGAAGGGGAGAGCGTAAGTCCACATCAACCATGTTAATCGATGTTATAGGTGAAGTAGGTGGGGTAGAGTCCAGTGAGGGAGGTTGGGTAGGTTGTGCGCATCCTAATAGACTTAAGGGAGGTTGCAGAATGACTAGTGGTCAACAAGGATGAGAGGCTACTCTCTATAGCTATCTATGTATATACAAGAATACATGAAAGTGTATCAGTGGTGGATCAGGCAGGACCAGGTCTGGCTCGATCGATGGTGGATTAGGTGGGAGTGTATCTAGCTCTATTGGTGGTGTAGTAAGAGATAAGGTAGAAAAGTGTTCTACCAATATCTAAACATCACATAATAAAGAGGTATCAGCTATAGGAGATTATTAGAAGAAATAATAGGGGACGGTGATGGTTGACATAGGTGAAGGCGTGTCCTCTAACACGTCCATATCAATGTACTCTTCCAAGGTGTGTGTTGGGTGCGTAGGAGGATGTAAAGAGAGATATTGGATCTCATATTCTAATGTATAGATGATGGTTGGGTGATAACCTAGGCTATTTTTATCGATGGGTGATAGAACACAAGGATTAATGGGTGTACGTAGCCCTTTCTCATAATGGCCAAACCCAAACCCATGCCAATGAAAGTATTGTAGGTAGCTCAAGGTAAATTGAGGGTTGGCTAGGTGTGTAATTGCATCACTAGAGCTGGATTGTGGTGGTGGAGAAGTTGGTGAGGGGATCGAAGAGTCTACTCCCACATACACAAAGTTGGTGTGGTTTTTAGGACTTCCTAACTATATGACAGTTTTGTTAATCAACACTAAGGCTAAGGGATAGCTAAAATATTATATATATTGGATAGGGGTGTCACATGTGTGGGTATAATGTACGTTATAGTATCCTAGGACATTATTTGTCATGAATATGGATATGTAGACACCTAAAACATGTCATGTCGAAGGTGACTACTCATATGGACATGCTACAATACCATATGAAATATCTTGGATAGACTCCAAGATATAATAGTGGCTCTAACCACTCAAGTTGGGATCCTTGGCCTATTAAGTATGAACTACAGGCTAGACCTATGGTATATAGCCTGAACTATGGCTAAGGCCTATGGTTTATAGTCTAAACCACAGCTTCAACTTGCAGTCTTAACTAAAGTTCAGTTGGCCTTCATCCAAGCCAAATCAGTTTGAATGATCATTTGTTCTAGAAGAATGTGGTTAGAGGATGGAAGCTTCCAATCCAAATATCCTAACCACCCCTTCTTGATATTGGCTTCTCCATGAATCCACCCCTAGACCTGGGACATCCTATAAGTACCCCTTCGAATTAGGGCAATGATATAAAGCATTTTGATAATGAAGCACTGTCAAAATACTGAGAGAGAGTGCATTTGGAGATCAAAGCAATGAAGCCTTATCAAATTATGGACTCACTTGAGTGCATAGAGAGAGCCTTTTTTCCATCCCCATTTTCAATTTATCAAGAATTATGACAAATTAGACCATGGATTTCCTAAGGAACTAGGATAGCCAAGAAATTCTAATTCAGACAAACGGAGGCTCCATTAAATGATCCAACCACCAAACGTGTCATAGGATACTGAAGGTGACCCTTGAAATTCAATTAGACAAGGATATCAAGCCCACAACCCTTGGATTTGAAGGTCAAACCACTTGGTTTCTTATCGTGGCTTTCAGCCACGGTTTACAGTATAGATCGTTCATCAAAGCCATAATTTACAACAGAGGTGACTTCTCCTTACTGTTTCATTTCCAGTATGCTTAATTAGATTACATTTAGAATTTTTATGGTTTAGTTAGGATTTTAGATACTTCTAACCAGCATAATTAGTGTTTTTACTAGCTTGTCCTAATTATAGTAGAATATGCATTAATGGCTTATTTTAACGCTTTCATGCTTCATTTTGCATAATTGATCCATTAGATTGATAGTTGTAGTTCTTTTTTACATATTTCAAGCAATCTTTATGAATATTGCATATGTCTAAAACCTTTTACTATTTTTATTGATTTTAGTTATAATGGCATATACATGTTCATTACCTTCAATGGGCCTCATCACGAGAGGCTGCCTATGTTTTTAACCATCTTCTATTATTTCTTGACCTCATGGATCTATATTCAAAGGAGACTACATTCAAATCCTTCCTCAACATGAAGAAGAGGGTCTACTACACCCTAGAGCAGTTTGTGACTATTTGGAAAAGCATTTATGGTGCGCCTACCCCATTGGGGACTTTGGAAATTGTATTAAGAATATCAACATTCTGGTGACCCTAAGAGGGGTAATATTGTAACCGCATCTCATTGGAAAAATTAAAAAATGAAACATGCATTTTAATTTTTACATGAAATATTGTTATTTTGTGATGCTTTCATGTTGATTTCATTAATGCAATAGTTAGGTGTATGCTTTTTGGGATGGGTCAGAAGGTGATCACGACGAAACTCCGCAATTCATGTGATCTAACTGTTGTTTCTTGATTTTGGAAATTGTAGGTATAGACCACAACTATCAGTTACGAGCCAACAATTGAACCATAGGTTCAACACATGGTTTACAGTTTGAACCACAAACCATACCTGTGGTTTACACCTGACAGCACAGACAACAAATCAGAATATAAATTAACTCAGGACCTGAGGTAGGTCCTATTTTCCACTCTCTATTCTTTTTTTACTCTATGTGTTTTTATAGAACACATAAAAGCGAATGAAAGTAGGAAAAGCAAATTAAAAAATGGAAATTAATCATGTCCTAGTTAATTTAGCATTTACATCTGTAGAAAGGCGCTGCTGGGAACAATGGACCTATGATTGCAGTTTTCCCTAGGCTACATCATGCTTGATAGAAGTGTATGTTTGGTTTGCATCTGCGAGGCCCAATTAGAGGCCATTGTCATCATAATGTGAATTTTCTAAAAGAGCATCTAGATTAGTTTGCATTTTTTGAATGTAAAACGTTCTTTCATTTGCATAATATATAGAAAATGAGCATGAATGCTATCTAATGAATTTCTTTTATGTACAATAAAACAAACCACACACACCACTTGGCACTTAAGCACTAGTTATTTGGGCTTAACATCCAACCACTAGTAGGGTTTAGTGATGGTGGGCATAATTTCCATCCACTAGCCCAAATCCTATGCACCTTTGGTTACTATACCAATACCGGATCCAAGAACCTTTCATACCCTAGAAAATTTGCATGTATTTTCTTCGAAGGGTATAATGTTGACTGGGGGAAAATAGGTGAGGATCTGGGAGGACCTATGCTCCCTTACCATGTGTGGGCTTCATTGCCACACATTATAGGTTGGATTACGTGACTTGGAGTTCATATCCAAGTTGTTGAGCTACGAGTATATAGGTTAAAGCCAATTTAAACTAAGAATATCATTCAATGCTTTTCAAAATACAATAGGAAGTTCTATACTGATGCAAAAAATTATTGAAACACATAACAATTTAGGGCTCAACTTTTATAATTTAAAGGAGATAATCACATTATTTACTTTGTATGCTTCTTTATTGCTTAATTCATCAACATAAGGCCTTCCTTGAGGGCACAATTTTTAGTAAGAGATGCAACATCTCAAGTATTATTTATTTGGTTCATCATGATGACTAGGAATGATAGAGCTCAATCATGAGCTAATGAGTTAGAGAGTTAATGAAGAGGCTCTAAACACTTCCAATGTTCTCTTGAGGAGCTATCAGACCTCGCACACCTCCTTTCTAGGCATCACACTCATCATGCATCAGAGGATCCAATCCTCCTAGCATGACATTCTGAGAGTTGTCATGAGCTCCCTTTGTCATGCAAGGGGTTCAACCATATATATCATGTGGTTTCCTCACATACATTAAGAACCCATGTCATTAGGTCTCTGCCTAGTGAGATAGAGAGTTGTGTATCGTACTCCATGAGTCAGTACCATTGGGAATCTGAGTCTCATGTAGCCCATGAGAGGAGACTACTCAAAGACCAATTGGAGGAGGCACACCGTGAGCGTAGGTATGTAGATAATGAGTGTGTAGAGAGAAATAGAGCACATCAACAAAGGTTTGATGAGCTCCAACAACATGAAGAGAGAATTTACCAATAGAAAGCACATGAGGAATAATTATGTGAGATAAGTCTTGAAAAGAAGCTCATACCTAGAGTGCTTAGGCAAAAAATCAACGTGATGCACCTAGTGCATCGTCAAGAATTTCCACTTAAGCAAGTAGATAGCCATTATTATAGACGGATGGACATGCCTAGGGTTGTTGAGGAACAACATAAAGATATGTTTAAGGATCCCATGCGTAACCGTGAGATCGAGAGTAGTCAAGTCTGACAGGTGAGCAGTGCTAAAGATCGAAATTCATCATAATACTTGGGGTATATACAGTCTATTCCACCATTTAAGGAACCTGTTATTACTTTCCATAAATAGGAAGTCAAACCTGTCCCTATCAAGGAATATGATCCTCCATTGCATATCGTAGCGAGGATAAAAAATATTGCATATAAGCGAGTGTTTGTGGATACAGGATCATCGATTAATATCATCACCACCTCAGCATTCAAACATCTCAAAATTATAGAGGAAAAACTACTTTGCTAGGGTTTGATGAAGAAAAAATGCTCTACGGTGATGGTAGCAGCTTTCGGAGGAGGTCTTAAAAATTGGAGGAATGTCATGATGGCATCGGGTCTGTCACATAGAGTGCATGCTCGTGATGTCTTTTCATCTAAAAATTATTGGAAGGAACAAGATTTTCCAGTGCATGTCAAGAACCTCTTGTTAAATAATAATGGATGTTTGGAACGATGTGAAGCCAGGCCAGTTCTAGTGGTTCAACCAGACTCTATGGTGGAATATGTGGAGTATATAACCAAACATGCCCTTATTGGAAAATTTTTTGGCATCCAAATTTCTCTCCCATTTGTAGAGGCTTGGGTCAGGAAAACTTGGAATCCTAAAGGATATGTGGAAGTGATGTTGAGTGTGAAAAACTATTTTATGGTGGTTTTCTCCTGTATTGCAATTGTAACAAAGCATTTGAAGGGGGTACTTATTACTATAACCAAGTGGGACTATTTCTTAAACCCTAGCATGTGGGTTTCAACCCATCAGAGGAGTGGTCATAGCAGATTCCAGTATGGGTGCGGCTTCCATGGCTCCTATTGGAATTCTGGAGAACTAATATCTTGCATAAGATTGCCCTTCTACTTGGGAAGCCGGTTGGACCATCACAACAAACAATGGATAAAAATGTAATCTTTGTTTCTCGTATTTGTGTTGAAATTGACTTAAATAATCCTATTCCATATTCTATTGAAATACAATTTGGATCAACTGCATGGGTTCAAAAACTTGACTATGAAGCTCTTCCATTTCATTGTCAGATTTACTGTGAATATGGCCACCTGCAAATAAAATTATCTAAGTTTGTCCCACCTATGGCTTCAAATATCAGGCCCTCTTAGTCTAGACAAAGTTTGGATAAAGGAAGGGGAATGGGATAAGGAAGGTTTTGTTCTGGTAAAAGACCAAAATGAAGGACAAAGGGCAAACAAAGACCTTAAGGATATCCAGCCAGATGCTCTACTCAACCATTTTTAAATATTATATGATCTTGATCAGTGCATGGAGATACCTAAAATGTCACTACCTAATGCAAATATAACAAGGCCAAATCAGACACATATTCTTGAGGGGGAACTTAAGGAATCAGATCTAGGAGGTTTAAATGAAGAACAAAGGGCTTTGGATTTGAGTATAGGGGACATGGATCGGTCTATCCCTATAATGGAAACTATTTTAGAAAGTGGTACAGTATTAATTATACCCTCTCCTACTTAGGCACTAATGCAGTCATCCTTGGACTGCAAAACTTCTACGATGTTGGGATTGCAGTAGAAAATAATTAAAAAAAGTTTTTCGGATAAGAATATGAAGGTGGGTTGGAAGGACTAGGATAAAATTAAGTTAATGGGGGAGACTTTGGTGGAGTCAAGCTTGGTGAGAACATTGGAATCCCATTTTTATAACCCCCAAAAATTATTATCCTCTCATGGAATGTAAGGGGGTTGAACAACATCCCCATATATGATTTGGTTCATGTGCATTCTCCGGATGTGGTGTTTATTCAGGAGACTAAATTGGCTATTGATAGTATGTTCAACATTGCTCCCAAGTTATGGAGAAGGGGGCAATTCCAGTGTATTGGTGCATGTGGATATGCTGGTGGCATCGCTTGTTTATGGGATCCGGTTAAGATATCCCCTCTTACTTGGATTTCCAGCAGATGGTCTATTTCAATGGTCGGGCATGATAATGAATCTAGTGAAACCATCCTACTTAAAAATGTGTATGATCCTATTGATTACAGTGGTAAAGTAAATTTGTGGAAGCATATTTTATTTCTAAGAAGTTTGGTTCCCCTATACCCATGGATTTTTGCTGGAGAATTCAACTCTATCACTTGTCTGGAGGAGAAATGTGGTGGGGTGGACCATCTTGAGCCTTTTTATTCTATCTTCAGTGTTCATGTCTAGGCCCTAAACTTGGTTGAAATCAAGCCATATAATGGGATCTTTAATTGGCACAATAGAAGGTGTGGGGAAGCTTCCATCTTAGAGAGACTGGATAGGTTTTTGATATCCAGTTATTGGATGGGTAATAACAGAAGTGCTAGTTTTGTGATTCTAGAGGGTAGGGGATTTGATCATTGGCCTATAAAACTCTCTGCTTTGGAGTTAGGGCTAAAAAATAATTCCCTCTTTAAGTTTAAACTTGTGTGGCTTTGTGATACTAAGCTTCATGATTTCATGTGAGGCTAGTGGACCACTGGCAAACCTCCTCATGGCACCGCTATGTATTCATTTATGAAGCGACTATAATTTGTAAAACATAAATTGAAGAGATGGAATAGACTAAATTTTGGGAACCTTTCCTTAGCTAAGCTAGAAGCTATTAGGAGGATGGAAGAAGATTAGAGATCAAGGATTCATGAAGGAGCTTCTTGTTGAGGAATCTGAGGCTGCAAAATACCTTGCTAAATGGGAACTAAGGGAAGAAATTTTTTGGAAACAAAAATCTCAAGTAGATTGGATTCAGGAAGGGGACAAGAACACAACTTTCTTTTATAACTCAGTTAAGGCTCACCATAATGGTAACCTTATTACCTCTCTTGTGAATTATTAGGGTGCCCTCATCTCTTCTTTCAGGGATATTTTAGAAGAGACTAAGAGGTATTTTTCCTCTCTCTTCAAGGAGAACTCCCTATCAAATGATGAGAATGAAAATATTATTCTAAATTGTATTCCAGTGATTATTTCTATAGATATGAATGAGCACTTTATGGGTCCAATTCCCCTTGAGGAGATGGAAAATATTGTATTTAATATGAAAAAAGGAAAAGCCCCAGGCCCATATGGATTCTCGATTGAGTTTTATCAGATTTTTGGAATTTAATCAAATTTTATCTTTTGGAGGTGGTCCATGAGTCCCAAAAGAACAAACAGATGCTAAGGGCCCTAAATGCTACCTTTGTGGTGCTTATACCCAAAAAAGAGGGAGCAAATTCCTTGGATATGTTTAGGCCTATTGCTATTTGCAATGTTGTGTATAAGATCATCACAAAAATTATTGCTGAGAGGCTGAAGATATGGTTGAGCAAAATCATCTCTAAGGAGCAAGGAGGGTTTGTTGCTGGTCGATAAATCTTGGATGGGGTTATTATTGCTATGAAAGCTATTCACTCGATGAAAAATTCTAAGGAGAAAACTATGTTCATTAAGTTGGACATGGCCAAAGCCTATGGTCGGGTTAAATGGTCCTTTCTTTAGAAAGTTCTTGTTGCTTTTGGATTTGAGGAGGAATAGATTAGATGGGTGATGAGCTATGTTTCTTCTTCCTCATTCTCTATTCTTGTTAATAAGGAGCCATCAGATCTGTTTGAGGCCTCAAGGGAATTGATGCAAGGAGATCCTTTATCTCCTTATTTTTTTATCATTATGGTGGAAGGGTTGGGAAGATTGCTTAAGTCTTAAGTCATGTAGGGTCTCATTCAGGGGTGGAAATGGGATAGTATTTTGCCACCTATTTCCCACCTTCAATTTGTTTATGATACTACTTTGTTGGGAGTTGCCACTATCAGGGAAGCTGGCAATATTAGAAAGTCTCTTGACATATATCTTGGTGCTTCTGGACAGTTGATTAATGAGGAAAAGTCTTCTATTTTCTTCTTCAATACCCCTCCTCTTATTCAAGCCAATATTGCTCGTATTCTAAGATTTCAGGTTGGGAATCCCCCCTTCATTTATCTTGGTATTCCAATTTCATCTCATCCTCTACCTAGATCTTCTTGGTAGTCTATGCTTGATAAGTTTAGAAGGAAGGTGAATCACTGGACTTTCATATGGCTATCCACTACAGGTAGAGTGTTGCTTTTAAAATATGTTGTTCAAGATTTACCTATTTATAGATGTTTTGTACAAATAGCTCCCTATCACTTCATCAAGAACATGGATACTTTGTCAAGATAGTTTTTATGGTCTGGAAAAATTGATCAATCTAAATGGATTTTTGTTAGGTGGGATTCTATATGTAGGCCGATGCAAGAGGGAGGCCTTGGATTGGGACAAAAAACTCTTTTTGGGCAGGCTTTGGATGAAAAAATTTATTGGAGATGGTGTACCTCTCAAGATCATATTTGGGATAAAATATTATCTTGTAAATACTTGAGAGGTATTTCTAAGGCTGAGATCCCTAGAGTCAACTTGGTTGGGAAAGGTTCAGTTATCTAGGACACTTTGAAAAGAGGAGCTAATTTAATCAAGTAGGGTTTGTTCTAGATTTGCAATCGGGGATCAAATGCTCTTTTTTGAGAGAATTCTTAGGATGGTCACCCTCCTATCCTGAATCAATATCCTAGGTTATGTTCCCTAAGCATTTTTTTCTTGGAAGGAGGATAGTCTCATGTGGAGGACTTTAAAAAAATCCAGTCTTTTGGAAATATGGAGATGTACAGGTGGAAATATCCATAAGAATGGCCCCACGGGGGACTGGCCAAGGACAGAGAGGTTTTTGCTCTTATTTTTATGGGGAGGCCTTGTTCTTCATTGAGGGTTAAAGGTATTCTATCTTGGAACCATGATCCTAAGGGAACCTACTCGGTAGCCTATGGTTATCAGGTTCTTAATAAGCAAAAGTATGGAAATATTCCTATCACTTGGTGGAAAAAGGTGTGGAGCAAATTTTCTTGGCCAAAATGTAACTTCTTTCTATGGTTGGTAGCTCATAATAAATGCCTCACTTGGGATAATGTGAGGAAGAGGGGATTTTAGGGTCCTTCTTTTTATGTCCTTTACAGTAAGAATGAGGATGAATCTTCTCATTTATTTTTCCAATTCTCCTTTGCCAGAGACATTTGGCACCATTGGTGGAGCACTTGGAACCATCCATGTTTTCATGTGCTATCCTTGGTGGAGTTTTGGAGTAGTCTGGGCAGACCTCTAGCCAAGGCCCCCTTCCTTCGGGTGGCTTGGAATTTGGGCCCTTCTTGCATCATCTAGAAAATTTGGCTTGAATAGAACCAATGCATATTTTAGGGCAGTTATTTGGCTGTTCAACAGATCTGGAAAAGGATTATGTATATGGTTCAAGAAACCATCCATAGCAAATGTGATGTGGACCCTCTTTTGGATTCTAGGAAGAAGAAGGTACAACAAGACCTTGGTCTCTTTGGGTATGGTGTGAACTTTTCTAGCCCTAGTAGGGTTCCTCAGCTCAACAAGAATGTTAGGAGAGATGGTAGGTGGAGGCTACCCCCTAGAGGAGTTTTAAAAATTAATACTGATGTATCATCCAGGGGTAATCTTGGATATTCTGACATTGGCAGTGTTGGGAGAGATTCTACTAGTGGTGTTAATTTTTTCTTTTCCATTTATAAATGTGTTCACTCCAATAATTTTATGGAAGCTCATGCAATTCTTGAGGTCTTGTGGAGGGGGTTTTCTCTTGGTTGGCATAGGATTATTTGTGAGTCTGACTCTCAAATTGTGGTTAATATTTTAAATAGTAAAATGGTGGAGGAAGTTAATTGGCAGTTGGCCTCTGTAGCAATTCAGATTCTCATAATGAGTGAAGAGTTCAAATTTATATCCTTTGTGCACATTCCAAGGGAATGGAATGTGGTTGCTGATTACCTGGAAAAAAGGGATTTTGAGCTGCTGGATCCTTGGAGTATCAATAATTGGGAGATTCTCTCATCTGGGGACTCTCAACACCTATGGGAGTTGATCCACAAATATTTATAGACTTAATGTGGCTTTTTCTTCTTGTATTTTTCGAGTGTCATTCTAATCTAGTGGTTTTAGCCTATTTGGCTATTTATTTGAGTCCTGGTTGGAAGCTCAGTTGCACTTTGTAATCCAAAATTTTTATCAATAAATTTTTACCCCTTTATTTAAAAAAAAACATCTCAAAATTCCATCGTACCACATCAAGAGAAAAACTTTAATGCTACAAGCCTTTAACGATGTGGAATCCCCTACAATAGGCACAATAATCCTCCCATCGAGGTGGCACAATATATTATTCCTACATTGTGCTACGTTTTAGAGGGATCAAGATAGTATAATCTACTACTTGGAAGACTGTGGATAAGAGCCATGGAGTGTGTGTCGTCAATAGTGCATCAGTGTATTAAGTACATCCATGGAGGTGAAGTCCATATAGTTGAGGTGGACCTAGATCCCTTCAAATATTATAAGCTCGAGGATCATCCGCAGAAGCCTGGTGAGGTGCCTATGCATCTACAAGTTAAATTGGATGAGTCTATCCAAAGTGTGGACTCTACATTGTAGATGATGGTGGAGTTACCATCCCCACTGCTATCACCTGTGGAGTCACCTACAACCTCTGTAGTTTTGACACTACTTAGCAAGGAGGGATTGATGAATGCCCTTACAGAGTTGCTCACAATTGCTTCGAAAGTGTCTCTAGAGGATCTACATACTCCTATCAAGGATGAAGAACCTAGCATGGTCATGGATGCCCTTGAGTGTATCACACCCTCTTCATCCACCATGTCATCAGATAGTCCTCATAAGGATGATGGTGGATATGAAGAGCTTATAAAGGCCAGTATTATGATGCTACCCACCATAGATTCCATTGAGGATCTAGGTCAAATTTTCATCGAGTCTTTACCTGTGGATCCTATCCTAGAGACATCGTATGAGTATGAGGAAGGTTCAGTTATCACAACTAAAATAGGACAACCTCAGTATGTTGATGAATTACCTACGACGCACATAGTTGTGGAGTCTTCTCATGAGTTTGTGGGAATGGTTAACATTAGGCCAGAATATTAGGTGATTCCTAATCACATAGAGCTAGAGATGGGACAATCTTGTGGGGTTTCCAAATTTTTAGGGCCATAACATTTGATACTGGTCAATCCTGACTCATTCCTTATGACACCATCTCAAGAGAACAAACAAGTAGGTTCCTCACATCAAATTTGGGGTACCGAATCTAATACAATTTGACATAATAAAGTGAAACAAGAGCTTGAGCTGCATCATAGGTATGAGCATGTGGATAGCACTGACAAAGTGTGTCATAAAGAAGCTTCCACATCAAATAAAATGAAGGAAATAGGTTATTTGAAATTACCTAATGGATCCACAACATCCACTTTTATTTTTCCTTCAAATGACAAAGGTATTTCAAATTAGTCATTGGAAATACACATGAACTCTTTTTCAGTCTTGTGATTCATTTCAAGCCGTCTAGAATGAATGGAGAATCAAATGGATGAGCAATATAAGGTATTGCATTTTATCAGGAACTAGTTTGAAAACCTGGGATCACAAAGTCAACCCTTGTCTAAGGCTGAATCGCTTCCTATGCAAGTACATGAAAAGCCTTAGTGAAAGCAAAAGCCCATGCGGCCAACCCAACCATTAGATTCTCAAAGCAAGTCAATGTGGGTTAAGAGCCCAAAACAGTCACAACATAGTGGAACTCCATTAAAATAGCCTATGTTAGACATATTTTAGAAGCTGCAAGAGGCTAAGGTCATCACCTTACCTAATATTATACCTTTGAAACCTAGCAAAGTTAAACCTACAGGTTACAGGGAGCATCACTATTGCCTCTATCACCAAATAAAGGGTCATGGAATCTGAAACTATCATGAATTTAAGAGTGTGGTGCAACATATGATAGATAAGGGAGTTTAGCATGTAGATGGTTCTCTCAGAGTACCCCAACATTATGAAGTGGAGGTCACACCTCCTTAAGAGCGATCTCAAAGTTGTCAGTCGCCTCGTAAGCCCAATAGGCCAGTGCAATGAGTAGTTTCATTTCAGATTACTACTCTAACTTTGTTATAAAAGTTACACAAGGCAAAGGCATTCATATTACCCAAAGTCAAGTATAGGGCATAAAATACTGGGTCACCTGATAGGGGTCCCTTTTATGTGTATCATCGAGCGTATGGACACGACATTAGGGGTTGCCAATAATTCAAGATGGTCATACAAGACCTAGTAGAACGGGATGAGATCCATGAGGATGGTTCTCTCATTCACTCTTGTTGAAGTGTAGACACTTCAATGAGGTCCGTTATTCACCTAGGAGAGTTTATTTCTATCACTCTTCCTAAACAAGTTGATTACTTTTTAGTAAATAGCATGCATGCTAGGGGTCTTCAAGGTAGCATACATTTTCCACAAACCATGCCAATTTTGATAAGAAAAAATGAGTAATATAGAGGTATTGCACCTCCCTCACCATCATCGAATGGCACATACATTGGGGCTACATAGGGTATCATACCTTATCCAAAATGCTCCAAGGGTTCTTGAAAACCGCTTGGTCATGTCAGTCATAGGCTTTGAGGGTTTTGCTGAAAACCGCTTGGTCATCCCCAAAAGGCTCCAAGGGTTCCTAAAACCACTTGGTCATGTCAGTAAAATGCCCTAAGGGTTTGCTTATAACTACTCAATCATCCCAAAATGCTCCAAGCTCGTCGGTGAGTAGTTTGGTCAATCAAAAGGTACCAAGAGTTTTTGAAAAATTGCTTGGTCAACCCAAAAGCTCCAAGGATGCTTAAAATATCACTTGGTCATCCCAAAATTTCCAAATGTGCTCATAAACCCTTTGGTCAAACCCAAAAGGCTCTGAGGGTTTGCTTAAATCCGCTCGGTCATCCTAAAAAGCTCCAAGGATTTTGCTAAAAGATTGCTTGGTCAATTTAAAGGCTCCAACGATATTTTCACACCAGTTGGTCACTCCTAAAGGCTTCAGAGGCATGTACTCACTGTTTGGTCAGATATGAGGCTCAAAACTCATAAAAATTATAAAATCAATAAAATATAAAAATATTGGTAAAGCATAAAATCCAAAAACATTTGCATTTGCATTTTTATTTTGCATTCACTCATGCATCCTCTACATTATTGCATTGCATATAGGCATTCATCATCTGTTGCATTTCGTAGTAGGAGGGATTATGTTTTTTCAGTCTTACAAGTGACACCACATTTGTGTCTAAATCATGCATCTCTGCATTTATCATAAATTCATAATTCATGTAAGTAATTATGTTTTCAACCCAACCTATTTTGTTTCTATGGAGATATACTAGGGTTTTTCGGTCATTCAACCATACCTAGAGGTCTTATCAAGAGTTGGTGGAAATCTTGCTTTGTTTTTGTAGCTGAGGTTCAATTAGTATAGCCCTTAGCATATCAGAATCCTATCACTAACCAATAAATTAAACAATCCTAACAAGAACTAGGGGAAGATGAAAGTCACAAAGTAGGACTGGGTATCCTAAGGTAAAAATAGTTATTCTTGCTTATCCCTCTGTGCAGATGGTATGGAAAATGTTGGCAGTTGGCAAAAGGACAGGTTAGATCCCTATTCAAAATCCCTTATGATAAAATGAGCAATATCCCAGAGTGATATCCCACATAAATCCTCAATATTGGTACCTATTGAGTGAATATTTTGCCCTATTGCAAAATTATCACCACAAATAGAGTATTGAATGGAAAACTCTCTCTTGCAAAGAAATTAAATGAGACTTATTCATTTCTCCAAGGTTATGGTAAGCAAACATTCATATAAAATAAAACATGTATACCAGAATAACTCAAAACTTGCAAGTGGTAGTTAACAAGGGGCCTTTACGGTTCCTTTCAAACATTGCTTAGTAATCACGACCTTCAAAACTTCCAAGGTGCAAAATATTGATTCCTTTTAGTGCTCTTGATATTAAAATAGTCTACCCTGAACCCCAATTAGTAGACTCTTTTATCTTCCAATTAGAAAGGTTCCAAATGCAAAAGTGCGTGGAATAGTCCACTTCATTTTAGAATCTGTGTCTTTAATGTGTGGTTCATTTTGAAGTTAGTGGATTCATTTTATCTTCCATTGTAAATGTTCCACTATCCCTATGTCAGAATTTGGTGTTAGTAGAAGTTAGTAAGTTAGCATGTTAGTGTTCATTTGCTTTATCTGTCTTAGTGTAAATTTGGCGTTAGTAACCCTCCTAAACCAATATTTTATCTGAATATTAAATGGATGTATTTGGAGGTGCAAAAATTCTGGATAAGGACCAGAATAGAAGCAAATGAATCAAAAATAAAATAGGAAATTCTAGAAAATGGACCAGAATGAAAATGAAAACTGAACACAAACAAAAATTCTGGAAAGACCAGAATGGAAATGCTTAAACTAAAATTCTGGAATGGACCAGAATGAAAAAGAAAAAAAACTTAAATTCTAGAAGGACCAGAATGAAAAAGAAATAACAAAAATTCTAGAAGGACCAGAATGAAATGGAAAACAGATTAAAAATGCTGAAAGTAAACAACAAAAAGAAATTATCTACAAGGTTAGCTGGAAAATAAAAAAAATGACATCAAATTTGGTTAGCAATCCCCTCCCTGCAAAACCCCAAGTCATGAGATGAATCTAAAACAACTTGACCTAACGGACCTGCAACATAAGCACAATCAAATTAGACCAAGTGCGAGACTCCAAGGATGAAACAAACTTGCATTATTTCTAGCATTCACCTATTGTAACCCATTTCATGGCATAAACAAATAGATACAAGCATAAAATAATGCAGAACATAATATACAATAACAAAATAGTCTTAGACGTGATCTCCCTTTGATCTTGCACACAAAGGTTGCTCTTGCCAAAATGAAAGTCTTATATTCCGAAAAAAATCTCTTTGGTTACACAGTTTCCAACCCCCCTCGTACAATCACTTCATTGGGCTTTTAAAGAACACGAAGTCCTTCCGTTTCAACTTCTCATACTTGATGATGTCAAAATGAATAATAACAAAATAATAAAACACATTACATTATTTTGTCATTTTCTATAACTTCTCTTTAACATCAACAAAAGTTGTTTTCATCCCTTATAACTCCCATAGGACCCTATAATATAAAAGGTTGAGAATCCTTTATTAAATCCAATAAAGAACCTCAATAATTATATTATATAATATAATTTTTAAATAACTTTATTAAAATCTAATAAAGAAATTTATATTATATAATATAAAAATTAAAGAACTTTATTAAAATCTAATAAAGAACTTTAATAATTATATTATATAATATAAAGTTTAAATAACTTTATTAAAATCCAATAAAGAACTTTAATAATCATATTATATAATATAAATTTAAATAACTTTATTAAAATCCAATAAAAAACTTTAATAATCATATTATATAATATAAAAATTAAAAAAACTTTATTGAAATCAAAAAACTAAAAAAAAAAAATTAATAAACAAAAAATAACATATAAATTAAATAAATAAATAAATATAAAGAACTTTAATAATCATATTATATAATATAAAAATTAAATAACTTTATTGAAATCCAATAAAGAACTTTAATACATATATTATAAAATATGAAAATTAAATAACTTTATTGAAACTTTAAAATCTGCATGCTATCACCCTATTCTATTTTAAATAAAATAGAACAAAACCTTTAAAGCTTCTCATTTCACTGTGAAAAACACTCTAGTGCAATCGCCAAGCTTCCAACTATGCCATTCTACGATTTGCTTTCTCCGCCAACTATCGTTCAGGTTTTGTATCCTCAGCACATCGATCCGAAAGCCCAAAGGAGAAACAAACAACAAAAAAAATTCTATCCCATGGCTTGTTGCTTTATGGATAATTTCTAGGGTTAGGGTTTCAACTTGCTGTCACATCGTGACCCTCCCATTTCGGCATGTTACTGCATTGTCCTGACAGATTCCCTGCCTTCTTCGTGCATTTCACTGCGGCATCATCTATCCTGGGAATGGGCGTTTCATTCTACATTAATGCTTCTGTCGCTGGGATGTGCCAGTACCTGCAAAAAGAAAATGACGAGCTTTAGTTTCTTTTTAAATGCAAATAAACACGAAACCCTAATATTTAAATAAGCATAATGTTGAAAACTTTATTTTGATTTTACTTCATTAAAAGAAAGAAACAAAAGACAAACATTACATAAATCTTGAATCGCCTGAAAAAAAAGCTTTCCTTCCTTTTATTGCCTTTTTTTTTATCTTATTTTATCTTTTAGCTTTTTTTGTGACATATATTATTATAATATATATAGAATATATCCTAATAATATATATCGTATTTTATCACAATATAAATAACTATATATATTACTTTTTTCATTTTCATTTTGATTTTAATATTAATATATATAAGATTATATATATTAATATATTTTTAATTTAATTTATTTATTATTTTTTTTTGTTTTATAATAGCTTATATATAAGGTATATCTATATATAAAAGATATTATTTCATCTTTGATTTTATTTTGAGACATTAAAATTTAACATTAAAATTCCTCTCAAACCAAGCCCTTTCCAATATATGTTGCAATATATGAGGGGAAGGTATAAGCCAAAGATGAACTTTGGAAATATGAATTGCAACCCCTAGGTGGCACCTATCAGAACATTGCAACAAAACTTATGAGAGCAATTTCAACACCAATCTCAAAGCAACCAAATTTGAGGCTCTAGAATAAAACAAGGAGGCACTCCTCTCAAGCAAATTGCATTGCACTCTCATGAATGGAACCTACGAAAGCTGCTACTCAAAACAACCAAACAAAACTCAAAAACCAAAATTTTAAATTGGGTCCCCAGACTTTGGGGCTAGTTGTGGAGCAGCCACAACAAATGGTGACTCTGCTGGGAAATGCTCCTGAGTGTTTCGGGTGAGAACCCAACCTAAAACATACAAAACCCAACAACTAAAATTATGAGCGTCAACAAATATACCAAGAATGAAAGTAGACCAAAAGACATGAACCATCAGAATTATTCAGCATCAGCTCAGTGTGTGCAGAGAGATTCATTCCTTATCGTCTGAAACTTTTCAACATTCCATCGTCAGTTTCACCTGGAGGCATATGAGAAGTTAAGAATGATTTATGCAGGAGTGAATATAGGCTAAAAGGATGTATTGAAAGGATGCTATGAACAACCTATTTTGCAAATACTCAACATTCTAATACCACAAACAAACACACTAAAACTGTCTAACCCTCTTAGGACCAAATGTGCGTGCAGTGAATTCATTTACCAGATCAAGAGGTCAGTTATGAACAGTTACCATCCAGAACCAGTGTGTGCAAGTGAACTCAGAGCTTTGGGGAATCGGATTCTCAACCTAAGTATGATGAGAATTTGACCCTATCCTTACTACTATGATATGAGTTCATTACCTCATCTTGATCAAAATAATTAAACCCATTATGGATGAAACCACAAGGCTAGCCTGTCCGTGTGAGCGGTCAGAGGTCTCACTTTTAAATGAGACATGTCACCACGCATGAGCATACTCCACTGCCAGTCAAGCATCTATAGCCCCGATGGAGGTTAGCCCCATAGTCCATGATTTGGATTTTGATTTCTTGAATCTTGGGGATGACTACCCATCCTTCTGAGGGGACATGTAGTACAATCCTTACAACTCAATAATTGGTGGTGTGATGGAAGTGAAATGGTGAAAGTTTTGCTTTAAATTTCTTGAATCTTGGGGATGACTACCCATCCTTCTGAGGGGACATGTAGTACGATCCTTACGACCCAATAGTCCATGGTGTGATGGAGGCAGAATCAGAGCTTTGGGGAATCGGATTCTCAACCTAAGTATGATGAGAATTTGACCCTATCCTTACTACTCTGATTTTGGGTTTTCAAGTATTGTGGAAGTGGTGAAAACCACTATTTTATGGACTATGTCGCATGATAGGACCGACAAGAATGACTCTTTTCACCTCGCACTTTCTCCCAAGTATGGTTTTGACCATTTTACCCAAGATGCTTTTAACATGTGCAAATTGTGTTTGGTTCAAGACGGTTTCGACATCAGTTCCCAATCTCAATATCTTCTTAGTGTATATTGTGCAATGATCCTAAGAGAATTTGACATGTTTTCGATGATTGCCTTTGAAATGTAGATGCAAGTGAGATGCAATGCAAGGTGGAAGGTACCATGAAATGAAGCTGAATGAGATGGAGCATGCAAAATATTTTACCCTAATTTACAAAATTGACAACTTCCTGCATCACAAGTTTCAAACGATATACTTTAATATGTTTGTGATAATTGTGGAGCCTTCTGCAATACAATTCTGATGTTTCACATTCTCTTGGTCTTAGTGAACATTCATAAGGACATAAACTGACATCTTCACAAGAACACACCATAAACCCAAAACTAAAATAAATGACAACAAAACACCACACATCCAAAACCCAAAACCAATCAAAACCAACACCTTCAAACTATGTACAAAATACTGGAAATCAACACAAAATCAGAAGTGAATGAATACAAACATACAACTAAACTCAACATTCTTAAAACACGAGCATATTTACATATAATACAAGACTCTACCCCTTTCAGGCCTGGAAGTAGTGCTTTAGATGCAGCCCATTAACAGGCAAAGCCAAATCGTTCCCATCCAAGGTTTTTAGTCAAAAACTATTCTCACCTAGGACTTCAAAAATTTGATATGGACCCAACCATAAACAATCAAATTTTTCATGATCTCCTTTCTTTTCATGTCTTTTATCCCACAACAAAACTAGGTCTGAAATTTTAAACGTTTTTATTTTAGACCTCTTATCAAACCATATTTTTACTACATCTTGATGTTTGCTGAAATGAAGCATAGCCTCATCTCTTTTCTCATCAAGATGCATTAACTGCGTCAACCTAGCTTCAAGTTTATCATTAGTTCCAACATACTCTTTCATGAAGTGCAATGTTTGTAACCTTAAATTTATGGGAAATATGGGATCCTGCCCATAGACTAAATGATACGGAGATGTTCCTATTGATTCTTTGGTTCTGATCCTATCAGCCCAAAGGGTAAACTTTAACTTGCTATGCCAATCCCTAGGGTTCTTTTCAAGTAACCTTTTTATTACACACAACAAGTTCTTGTTAGAGGATTCCACCAAACCATTACCTTGTGGATAATAATTTGAGGAGAATTTCAAGCTTACCATATTATCATATGCCCAATTTGCAAACTCCAAAGAAGAAAAGGCAAAGCCATTATCACTTACAATTGCATTGGGCATTCCAAAATGAGTAACAATGTTATCCTCTAAAAACTTAATGACAACCTCTGAAGTGGCATGCTTAGTAGGAATAGCTTCGGTCCACCTTGTGCAGTAGTCTATGGCAGTAAGGATATATTTATGGGAATCGGATGAGTTGGGATTGATAATCCCAACAAAATCTAATCCCCATTGTGCAAAAGGTCTTGCCTCTACCACAGATTGTAGTGGCATTGCAACATTTCTTTCTCTATTGGCCGCCACTTGGCATATGTGGCATGATCTCACATGAGCATGTGCATCCTTGAACATATGGGGCCAATAGTATCCAACCCTTAGGATTTTATGGGCTATCGCATTGGCTGACCCATGTCCCGTTCCATACTTACCATGGAAATCCTTAAGTACTTGGGTCGCTTCTTCTCGATTAACACAACGAAGGTAAATCCCTTCATGGTTCTTCCTGTACAAAACACTAGATTTAATCAAAAAATTCATAGATTTCAAATGCAAAGCTCTGCGTTGAGTGGAATTTAAATGTAATGGACACTTACCATGCAACAAGAAATATGCAATGTCAACATACCATTCATCTTTGGTTATGTCATCTACCTCGTAATGTTGGCATGATATCAATGGATCAATTTCTGCAATTGCCTTGACCAAACCTTGTCCATGAACTATTTTCATGGGTCGGATTTCCAAATCGAATTCTTGAAGGGTCGAAATCCATTTTCCCCATCTTTCACCTAGTTCATTTTGCAAAAACATAGACTTAACGATCGGGTCAGGAACTACCGCAAAAACTTTACTGTGAACTAGATAATGCCTGAATTTCTTGATGGTCTTGAATAGGGCATACATTTGTTTATCCAAGATAGAATATCTCAACTTTGCATCCTTCAATGGAGCACTCAAGAAGGCTATGGGATTTTCAATGCTACCCTCACTCTTTTGGGTTAAGACACTCGCAAAAGAATGATCTGAAGCAAAAGTATAGACATAGAACGACTTAGAATAATCTGGACTAATTAAAATAGGGGCTTTAGAGATAGCATCCTTGATGCTTTTGAAAGCTTCCCTATTTTCATTTGTCCATTTGATCTGAATATCCTTCTTTAACATGTCGTTCAAAGGCTTGGCAATCTCGGCAAAACCTGAAATAAATTTTCTCACAAAGTTAATCTTACCGAAAAAGGATCTTAACTCTTTCTTGCTATTAGGTGGAGGAATGGCTAGTATAGCTGAGATTCTTTCTGGATCAATAGCAATCCCATCCTTGGAAATGACATGACCTAATAACTTACCTTCTATTACCCCAAAGATGCATTTTTTTGGATTAAGGGAGATCCCATGTTCCCTACATCTTTGAAGTACTTTTCTCAAGTCCCTAACATGATCTTCCCTTTTCTTAGAGAAGACAGGAATGTCATCAACGTAAACAATGATACACTTACCAATGAGCCCTTTGAACATGAAATCCATGGCTCGTTGGAAAGTTGCACCTGCATTCAATAATCCAAATGACATCCTCCTATATGCGAATGTTCCCCATTTCGTTGTGAAGGTCATTTTCATTCTATCATTTGGATGAATGAGAATCTGATTATATCCTGAATAACCATCCAAAAATGACATCATTTCTGACCCATTTACCTTTTGAAGAATCTCATCGATAGTGGGTAATGGGTAATTATCCTTTTGGCAAGCCTTATTCAGATTCCTGAAATCTATGCACAACCTTATCTCTCCGTTCTTCTTTCTTACCGGGACAAGATTGGCCACCCATGTGGAATGTCTAATAGGAAAGATGATTTTTGCTTCTAGCAATCTCTTCACCTCTTTCTCTATTAGTGGCTCTAAAATCGGGTTGACCATTCTTTGTCTCTGTCTGAAAGGCTTGGAGTCAGGTTTTAATGGAATCGTATGCATTATCACATTTTGATCATAAGTTTTCAAATCCTTATAGCTCCATGCTATGCAATCGATGTATTCCTTTAATGCATGAGCGATAGACTCCCTTTCTTGCCTTGTACATGCCTTAGCAATAAATACCTCTCGTGGATTTTTTGCACTCCCTAAATTGATTAAATCACAAGATTCTTTAGGGGGTGGTACCTTTCTTCCTCTTTTCGCTTGATATCCAATGTCAAATATTTTCTCTAACGAAGCCATACCATTCGGCATATCATTCCACACTCTGGTTGCTTCGCATTGCAATTCCATTTCTTCTTGCCCTCTCTTGTCTTCATCTATTACCTGATTTTCAAAAATGCCAGAATTAGTGATAAAATTGAACACATGTCTGTCACTATCGAATACTTGAAAATTAGTAACATTATCTGGTATCGAAGGGCAAGGCACTAATTCGATTGAGAATTTCTTGCACTTTTTATGGTCCATAGGTTTAAGCATACTTGTGGCTACAGCTAAAGAATCTGCCATGCGATTATTTTTCCTAGAGATAAGGGATATATTGAATGCATCAAACTCATCTATCAAATCCTTAACTCTGGTTTTGTAAAGGCTTAATATTTTATCCCAACAAGTATATTGCCCTTTAACTTGTTTAACCACCAACTCCGAATCTCCCAACACTTTGAGACATTTTACCTTCTTCCTTAGGGCAAATTGAAGTCCAAAAATAAGGGCTTCATATTCTGCCACGTTGTTGGTGGCTGGAAACTGTAATCTATAGGCAACAAGCAGAGGTTTGCTACCAGGACATGTAAGTTCGATACCAGCTCCAACACCTTGTTTTGACTTAGATCCATCAAATCTTAGAGTCCAAACCAAATTATCCTCTTTCGAAGTGTTACAAGAAAAATTCTCCTTTTGAGGTTCTTCGATAGCTTCTTCTATGTCCAAGCTATAGGCCCCTAACTCAGTTTCAACATATTGGATTTCGTTGGGTCTATTGTATTCAGTTATCATCTCCTTGAGTCTAGGTTCACTATCCACCCGAATTTGATTTGCTACTCCTCTCCAAGGTAACCACATATGGGAAGAATCTGTTACAATATACCCATTCAGATTTTTACTCCAATCTCTTCCCAATACCATTCCATATTTGGTAGGAATATTAAGCACCAATATATCTATGTGATGTTGAACCCTAGGTTCCGAGTTAATCTGAATAAGGACATCATTTAGACCTCCAACCGCATCCATAACAGATCTATCCAATTGTACCACCTTGCTCTTAGAAGGGATTGGTGTGAGTCCTAACTTTTGGCAAATTTCCAGGGGCATGATGTTGGTCGAAGCACCTGAATCTATCAAACAATTGTGTAAATTTTTACCTGCAATTCTAATGGTTATGAGAAAGGGAGGTACTTCTCATTTTTCCCTTTTCAGAACCAATTGAGACTCGACACCCTTAGCTTCATGGACTTGACTAGGTGGGTTCAACCTTTTCGGTAAACCTATCTCTTGACCCAAAAGTTTAGCTACTTCGAACAATGAGATATTAGCCTTATTTCTCTTCATGTCTTCTTCTAAGTCATAAGTGAGTTTTTTTGAATTTGGCATTTTTTTCTCTAGCTTGGACTTCTCCACAATCGGTGGAGGAGGTGGATTAACCTCACCTTTTGTATCAGGAGGAAGTAAGGGGTTGTTTGGAGGAGTGGAGGAAGTTTTGGGATCCTTAGAGCTTCTTGTATAATATCGATGATTTCCTTTCCCAAAATGTCTAGTGGCTTGGACTTCCAAAGTCTCTTCATCCTCTTCTCCTAAGACCTCAACATCCTCCTCTTCCTCACTCTCTTGAATGTGGACAACTTCAGTTACCAAAGCATCTTGCTTCCCTTGGCAACAATGGGGCAATTCATCATCACAAGGTTCTAACTCACCATAATCTTCCAAAACATCTGCCTGATTAGCTACTGGGTTGGGTACGCGCCCATTATTGGGATGAGTGTTGTATGGCCCCTTTCCTCTATGGTTGTGAGGTCGGTTATGTCCGAAGGATTGTGCCAGACTTTTATTCATGTTTCCCACGTTGATTGTCAACTTGGCCATTTGTTCTTCCAACTTATCCATCCTGGCTTCAGGCCCTTGCGGTTGGGGCACTATGATTCTAGGTCCAAATGTCTTTCCTACATTAGCCACTTCTAGAATGGGCACAATGGCTTGACTCTGAGTATTTTGGTTCCATCCAAGATTCACACTTTGAAGCGGTGTGATCGAAGGATAAGTCATTGGGCTTTGGGTATTAATTGCACTGAATCTAGGCATGGTCAACTGATTGTTAAGCATGTTGAACCCTGGCATGGTCATATGATTGTTTGGCAACATGGCTGGTGGTGGGATGGATGTGTTAGGAAAAGTGAGAAATGGTGAATACGCTTGCGTCAATGGACCCGATTGTTGGAAATTGTTCATTGTTGGGACTTGTGGTGCCATTACCTGATTCATCATGGTGAATTGACTGTATGGACCATATTGTCCCATCCTAGGCCATTGAGATAACCCCCCTCCTAGTGAGTTCATTTGTTGCTCAAGGGTCATGGTTTCTGTGTAAGCCAAGGCAAGGGTAGTGACCTGAGCATTTCTTCTAGAAAACAAGGATGTTAAAGGGTCTAAAGCTCCAAAATATAATTGAAGAGCCACAACAGCATCTACCACAAAGTGGTGAGTTACATTCATGTATAGCTTTTGGAACCTAGCATTGAACATCCTAATAGGCTCATTGGGTAACCATTTACAGGACACAAACAGATTATAGATGATGGAAGGATCTAACAACAATCAAAATTGGCTAATGAAGGCAGCTTCCAATTGGGCCCATGAAGTAATGGACCCTACGGGAAGATTTTTGTACCACTCATTAGCCACATGGTCCAAACTATTAGGAAATACTCGACATGCAACGTCTTCATGAGTGACCCCATGTCTGAACATGTAATCTTTGTAAATTTGGACATGCTCTTCGACGGTAATGGGACCATCATATATGAACTTGGGTAGCGATCTTTCAATATGCCTAGGTAAGTCATGGACATCCCCAGGTATATTCAAGGGAGAGCTTTGCACACCACACCAAAGAGCAGGTGGTTGTTGTTGTTGTTGTTGTTGGGCCATGTTATTCAATGATGATGACCCTACGGGAACAATAGTAATCATAGTAATAGGGACAAATACACTTGATGTAGCTGTCACAATAGAAATAGTGGGTGCAGGCCCACTAGATGTACTTGAGTCTAATGATGATCCTAGCTCAAGTATACTAGGTGGGATTTCGATCTATTGAGTTTTGTTTCTTGGTCTTCTAGGATTGGGAGAAAGACTTTGGAAAATAGTTTCCCCGGTGGTTTTAGACCTAGTAGCTATGTACTCAGGTTGATCCAGCTTGGGAACCCTAGCTCTCTAAAAGACTTCTCACAAATCACTTACAATAACACTTGAATAAATATTGTACCTGCAAGCACAATAAGGTGGAAACAAAACTGACCACGTTAACCGTTAGAAAGATCTAAATCACAAAGCAATAAAGAAGGCCCTCCTTCTAGCGCCAAAATGTTGAGTGAATATTTTGCCCTATTGCAAAATGATCACCACAAATAGAGTATTGAATTGAAAACTCTCTCTTGCAAAGAAATTAAATGAGACTCATTCATTTCTCCAAGGTTCTAGTAAGCAAACATTCATATAAAATAAAACATGTATACCAAAATAACTCAAAACTTGCAAGTGATAGTTAACAAGGGGCCTTTACGGTTCCTTTCAAACATTGCTTAGTAATCATGACCTTCAAAACTTCCAAAGTGCAAAATATTTATTCCTTTTAGTGCTCTTGATATTAAAATAGTCTACCCTGAACCCCAATTAGTAGACTCTTTTATCTTCAAATTAGAAAGGTTCCAAATGCAAAAGTGCGTGGAATAGTCCACTTCATTTTAGAATCCGTGTCTTTAATGTGTGGTTCATTTTGAAGTTAGTGGATTCATTTTATCTTCATTGTAAATGTTCCACTATCCCTATGTCAGAATTTGGTGTTAGTAGAAGTTAGTAAGTTAGCATGTTAGTGTTCATTTGCTTTATCTATCTTAGTGTAAATTTGGCGTTAGTAACCCTCCTAAACCAGTATTTTATCTGAAAATTAAATGGATGTATTTGGAGGTGCAAAAATTCTGGATAAGGACCAGAATAGAAGCAAATGAACTAGAAATAAAATAGGAAATTCTAGAAAATGGACCAGAATGAAAATGAAAACTGAAAACAAACAGAAATTCTAGAAAGACCAGAATGGAAATGCTTAAACTAAAATTCTGGAATGGACCAGAATGAAAAAGAAAAAAACTTAAATTCTGGAAGGACCAGAATGAAAAAGAAATAATAGAAATTTTGGAAGGATCGAAATGAAATGGAAAACAGATTAATCTAAAATGCTGAAAATAAACAACAGAAAGAAATTATCTACAAGGTTAGCTAGAAAAATAAAAATGACATCAAATTTTGGTTAGCAATCCCCTCCCTACAAAACCCCAAGTTATGAGATAAATCTAAAACAACTTGACCTAACAGACCTGCAAAACAAGCACAATCAGATTAGACCAAGTGCGAGACTCAAAGGATAAAATATATTTGCATTATATTTAGCATTCACCTATTGTAACCCATTTCATGGCATAAACAAATAGATACAAGCATAAAAATGCAAAATATACAATAACAAAGTAGTCTTAGACGTAATCTCCCTTTGATCTTGCTCACAAAGGTTTCTCTTGCCAAAATGAAAGCCTTATATTTCGAAAAAATCTCTTTGGTTACACAATTTCCAGCCCCCTTTTGTACAATGGCCTCATTGGGCTTTTAAAGAACTACAAAGTCCTTCCAATGATTTTTCAACTTCTCCTACTTGGTGATGTTAAAATAAATAATAACAAAACAATAAAACAAATTACATTGTTTTGTCATTTTCTATAACTCTCCTTTAACATCAAAAAAATTTGTTTTCATCCCTTATAACTCCCATAGGACCCTATAATATAAAAGGTTGAGAATCCTTTATTAAAATATAATAAAGAACTTTAATACATTATATTATATAATATAAACTTTAAGGATCTTTATTAAAATCTAATAAGACACAAAACAATTTATATTATATAATGTTTATATATTAAAACCTATAAACTTTTAAAAAAAAAACTTTATTAAAATCTAATAAAGAAACTAAATCTTTTATATTATATAATATAAAAATTAAAGACCTTTATTAAAATCTAATAAAGATCTTTAATACTTTATATTATATAATATAAAGTTTAAATAACTTTATTAAAATCTAATAAAGAACTTTAATACTTTATATTATATAATAAAAATTTAAAAAACTTTATTAAAATCTAATAAAGTACTTTATATTATATAATATAATATAAAATTTTAAAAACTTTATTAAAATCTAATAAAGAATCTTAATATTTATATTATATAATATAAAGTTTAAATAAATTTATTAAAATCCAATAAAGAACTTTAATAATCATATTATATAATATAAAAATTAAAGAACTTTATTGAAATCCAATAAAGAACTTTAATACGTATATTATAAAATATGAAAATTAAAGAACTTTATTGAAACTTTAAAATCTGCATGCTATCACCCTGTTCTATTTTAAATAAAATAGAACAAAACCTTTAAAGCTTCTCATTTCACCGTGAAAAACACTCTAGTGCGATCGCCAAGCTTCCAACTGTGCCATTCTACGATTTGCTTTCTCTGCCAACTATCGTTCAGGTTCTGTATCCTCAGCACATCTATCTGAAAGCCCAAAGGAGAAACAAACAACAACAAAAGTTCTATCCCGTGGCTTGCTACTTTATGGATAATTTCTAGGGTTAGGGTTTCAACTTGTTGTCACATCATGACCCTCCCATTTCGGCATGTTACTGCATTGTCCTGACAGATTCCCTACCTTCTTCGTGCATTTCACTGCGGCATCATCTATCCTGGGAATGGGTGTTTCATTCTACATTAATGCTTCTGTCGCTGGGATGTGCCAGTACCTGCAAAAAGAAAATGACGAGCTTTAGTTTCTTTTTAAATGCAAATAAACACAAAACCCTAATATTTAAATAAGCATAATGTTGAAAACTTTATTTTTATTTTACTTCATTAAAAGAAAGAAACAAAAGACAAACATTACATAAATCTTGAATCGCGTGACAAAAAAAAAAAAAAAGCTTTCCTTCCTTTTATTGCCTTTTTTTTATCTTATTTTATCTTTTAGATTTTTTTTGTGACATGTATTATTATAATATATATAGAATATATCCTAATAATATATATCGTATTTTATCACAATAAAGAGGCTCTTTGTCATTACAAGATCTCCGAAATTCTTCCCACTTCTAGAGTTGACCCCATCACCCACCAGCAATTCGTGGATGACACCCTCATCTCCACTGGGGCATTGGTAGCCCAAGCCAAATCCCTCAAGAAAATCCTCTCCCATTATGAACAGGCTTTCAGGCAAAAGGTCAATTACATTAAGAGCAAAATCTACTTTATTAACACTCCTCTACGAAGGCAACTTAGAATTGCCAGAATTTTGGAGTGCACCATTGACTCCTTGCATACTTCTTATCTGGGGTTACCCCTTTCTTGCAAAGGGCATGGTGATGGAAGTATGTGGAACATGATCCTAGAGCACCTTCATAAGAAGCTGGGCACTTGGAAATGCAAACTCCTGTCACAAGTTGGGAAAGCCACCCTTACCAAAGCTTGTCTTTAGGGGATTCCAACCTATTTTATGTCTATGTTATTGCTTCTAGCTTCTGTCCTCTAAAAAATTGAGAAGATCCAGAGGACCTTTCTGTGGTTTGGAAATGAAGAAAAACTCAGAATCCCCCTCGTGGCCTGGGATAAATTTTGCTCGCAAAAAGACCAAGGTGGCTTGGGGATGAGGAGATCAGGGCTTATGAACACAGCTTTGATTGCTAAGCATGCATGGAGGATCCTAGAAAATGACTCTGTTGAGTGGGTCAGGTTGGTCAAAAGGAAATATCTTGGTTCCAATTATTTCCTTGATGTCGAGGCTCCCTCCAAAGCTTTGTATTTTTGGAAATTGGTTCTCCAAACCTGTCATTTGATCATCTTGGGAGCCCACTGGATTTTGGGTGATGGCAATATCATCCTTTTTGGAAGGACAGGTGGGCTTCTGATGAGCTCCTTGGTTTGAGGGTGGACCTGGCTAGCCTGAGAACTTAGACCGACCCAAATTACCAACTCAAGGTGATGAATTTCATATACCGAAGTACCTTTCCCACTCGATGGAAGTTACCAGTTGTGGATGGGTTCAATAATGAAGTGACTTATCTTTCCAACATCCTCTAATTGGTTATCATCCCATCTATTAGGAGGACAAATAGAATAATTTGGCAAGGCATGGAGGATGGTCTATTCTCTGTCAAATCTACCTATGATTTTCTAACTAGCGAGATTGACGTGGATCATTGGTGGCAAGTTGTCTAGAGGAAAGGGGTAATCCCTAAAGTGAATTTCTTTGCTTGGATTTCTTTCCACAACAAATCTTTAACCATTGACAACCTTCACAAGAAGGGCTTTGCCTTCCCCAATAGGTACTACATGTGCTTAGCTGAGTGCAAGATGGCAGATCATTTATTATTGCACTGCCCCTTTTCCCACTCAGTCCTCAGCATTGTCCTATCCTCCTTCCAAATCCTCTGGTGCTCCACCCGATCCCTCAGAGATGATTTCCATCAGTGGCCCAATCCTTTCAAGAATCCAAAACTCTGATTCCTTCTTGAGGCCTCCTTCCACCACTCCATCTGGAAAATCTGGCTTGAAAGGAATGCCAGAGTCTTTGGTAGAGCCTCAAAAATGCCTCCTTTCATCACTCAAAGTGCCTTATCCTATGGCATCGAGAACTCCAAAGCCACTCCTGGTCCCCGTCCCCTCATCCCAAGTGAAGAAGTGATTTTCAGAAGGATGGATCTCTGCCCGTCATCGAAAGCTGACACAGGACCCTACCGAAGAAGTGTCATTTGGACCAAGCCTCCCATGGGGTGGATTAAATTGAATTTTTATGGAGTGGCTAAGGGCAATCCAGGGCCCACTGGATCGGTTGGAGTAGTCAGATATCATGATGGGAACCTGGTTTTGGCCTACTATGAAGATTTGGGCTCCCAGTCGAGTCACTTTGCTAAAGCCAGAGGGGTCCTGAGAGGAATCCAGATCCTCTCTGAGGATCCTCAAACTTTAATTATAGAAGGAGATTCGCTCAACATCGTAAACTACATTCTAGACACCAAGGACCCATCTTGGACGGTCTTTAACATCGTTTTCGAGGCAAGAATGCTCCTATCCCAATGTGGTAGGTGGAAAGTGAGTCATATCCTTAGAGAAGGCAATCACATGGTAGACCACATGGCCAACAAAGGTCTCCCGACCACGTGTCCAGTCGTGTGGCGGTCACGCTTCCCATCCGAAGTGTAAATATTAGCCAAAGTGGATATCCCATCATGTCTTCCCCATGCAGATTTTGGAAGGTCCTTCCTGATGTGTGTCGGGTTGGGGTGGTAGCTCTCTCCAATCCCCTGTGTGGTAGTGGCCGCACGAGCCACACAAATTGTAGTCCTTTATTCAAAGCCAGAAGATTTCATGTTTCCAAGGCATTCAAGACTTGGTGTCCTGGTGGCTATCAGTGTACCCTTTTGCACCGAGGTGGTCTAGTTGGATTTTACCTCACGTGGCAGATCCCAATTATGTTCAGTGATGGAAGTCCAAAGTGCCCCTTCCCAATGGTGACCATGCATGAGTGGGACAATGGTGTTTTGTTGGAATGTTTTTGCAAGGCTTTCGCCAAATCCTTACCTCGAATTTGGCACAATATTTGTAGTCCTTCCATTGTTCGGTGCCTCTATCATATTGCCTCCCTTTCGTTGGATACTGAGAGTGATAGGGAGATCCCTTCCGAAAAGGCCCTCTTGGGCTTGGCATCTACCATTATCACTTTTGTTAACTCCATGATCAAAATTTTGAAGCAGACCCAGGAGCGTCAGAACTCGGAGGATCAGGAGGATCCGGAGTAGCTGTGTTTTGACTGGTGAAAGGCTGTTTGTTTTTGTTCTCTAAATGTTTCTATTTCTTCGGCTATTATTTTTTGTTACCTCGGTTAAAAACGTCTTGTTATCTCTTTATTCAGGCATATATGCCTTCACTGTAGCCTTCGGGCAATTAGACTAGGTTTTGCTATCTCTACAATCAGGCTTATTTATCCAGCTAGGAGGCATGATGCATTATTAGAAGTAAGGCTGATTTTGTACATAAGGTTTTGGGATCCTCTATAAAAACTCACTGTTAATATACTAAATTTACCAAAAAATATAAATAACTATATATATTACTTTTTTCATTTTCATTTTGATTTTAATATTAATATATATAAGATTATATATATTAATATATTTTTAATTAATTAATTTATTATTATTATTTTTTTTTTCGTTTTAATTTTTTTGTTTTGTAATAGCTTTTATATATATAAAAGATATATCTATATATCAAAGATATTATTTCATATTTGATTTTATTTTTTTATTTTTATTTTTTATTTTATTTTTATTTTTAAATTCCAATGTCTATTTAAATTAGATTTAAAAAGAAATCAAACATTTGATTGATTTTTTATTTTTTATTTTGAGACATTAAAATTTAACATTAAAACTAATCTTAAACCAAGATGATTTTATTTTGAGACATTAAAATTTAACATTAAAATTCCTCTCAAACCAAGCCCTTTCCAATATATGCTGCAATATATGAGGGGAAGGTATAAGCCAAAGATGAACTTTGGAAATATGAATTGCAACCCCTAGGTGGCACCTATCAAAACATTACAAAAAAACTTATGAAAGCAATTTCAACACCAATCTCAAAGCAACCAAATTCGAGGCTCTAAAATAAAAACGAGGCACTCCTCTCAAGGAAATTGCATTGCACTCTCATGAATGGAACCTACGAAAGTTGCTACTCAAAACAACCAAACAAAACTCAAAAACCAAAATTTGAAATTGGGTCCCCAGAATTTGGGGCTAGTTGTGGAGTAGCCACAACAAATGGTGACTCTGCTGGGAAATGCTCCTGAGTGTTTTGAGTGAGAACCCAACCTAAAACATACAAAACCCAACAACTAAAATTACGAGTGTTAGCAAATATACCAAGAATGAAAGTAGACCAAAAGACATGAATTATCAGAATTATTCAGCATCAACTTAGTGTGTGCAGACAAATTCATTCCTTATCGTCTAAAACTTTTCAACATTTCATCGTCAGTTTCACCTGGAGGCATATGAGAAGTTAGGAATGATTTATGCAGGAGTGAATATAGACCAAAATGATGTATTGAAAGGATGCTATGAACAACCTATTTTACAAAGACTAAACATTCTAATAAAAAAAATAAACTAAAATTGTCTAACCCTCTTAGGACCAAATGTGTGTGTAGTGAATTCATTTACCAGATCAAAAGGTCAGTTATGAATAGCTACCATCTAGAACCAATGTGTGCAAGTGAACTCAGAGCTTTGGGGAATCAGATTCTCAACCTAGGTATGATGAGAATTTGACCCTATCCTTACTACTATGATATGAGTTCATTACCTCATCTTGATCAAAATAATTAAACCCATTATGGATGAAACCACAAGGCTAGCCTATCCGTTTGAGCAGTCAGAGATCTCATTTTTAAATGATACATGTCACAACACATGAGCATACTCCACTGCTAGTCAAGCATCTATAGCCTCGATGGAGGTTAGCCCCATAGTCCATGATTTGGATTTTGATTTCTTGAATCTAGGGGATGACTACCCATCCTTTTTAGGGGACATGTAGTACAATCCTTACAAGTCAATAACTGGTGGTGTGATGGAAGTGAATGGTGAAAGTTTTGCTTTAAATGTCATGAATATTGGGTATGACTACCCATACTTCTGAGGGGATATGTAGTACGATCCTTACGTCCCAATAATCCATGGTGTGATGGAAGCAAAATTAGAGATTTGGGAAATCAGATTCTCAACCTAAGTATGATGAGAATTTGATCCTATCCTTACTACTCTGATTTTGGATTTTCAAGTATTATGGAAGTGGTGAAAACCACTATTTTATGGACTATGTCGCATGATAGGACCGACAAGAATGAATCTTTTCACCTCGCACTTTCTCCCAAGTATGATTTTGACCATTTTACCCAATATGCTTTTAACATGTGCAAATTGTGTTTGGTTCAAGATGGTTTCAACATCAGTTCCCAATCTCAATATCTTCTTAGTGTATATTGTGCAATGATCCTAAGAGAATTTGACATGTTTTCGGTGATTGCCTTTGAAATGTAAATGCAAGTGAGATGCAATGCAATGTGGAAGGTAACATGAAATAAAGCTACATGAGGTGGAGCACATAAAATATTTTACCCTAATTTACAAAATTGACAACTTCCTGCATCACAAGTTTCAAACGATATAATTTAATATGTTTGTGATAATTGTGGAGACTCTTGTAATACAATTCTGATGTTTCACATTCTCTTGGTCTTAGTGAACATTCATAAGGACATAAACTAACATCTTCACAAGAACACACAATAAAACCAAAACTAAAATAAATGACAAAAAAACACCACACATCCAAAACCCAAAACCAATCAAAACCAACACATTCAAACTATGTACAAAAGACTAGAAATCAACACAAAATCAGAAGTGAATGAATACAAACATACAACTAAACTCAACATTATTAAAACACTAGCATATTTACATATAATACAAGACTCTACTCCTTTCAGGCCTGGAAGTAGTGCTTTAGATATAGCCCTTTAATAGGCAAAGCCAAATCATTCCCATCCAAGGTTTTTAGTCGAAAACTATTCTCACCTGGGACTTTAGAAATTTGATACACACCCAACCATAAACAATAAAAATTTTTCATGATCTCATTTCTTTTCGTGTCTTTTATCCCACAATAAAACTAGGTCTAAAATTTTAAACATTTTTATTTTAGATCTCTTATCAAACCATTTTTTTACTACATCTTAATTTTTTCTGAAATGAACCATAGCCTCATATCTTTTGTCATCAAGATGCATTAACTGTGTCAACCTAGCTTCAAGTTTATCATTAGTTCCAACATACTCTTTCATGAAGTGCAATGATTGTAACCTTAAAATTATGGGAAATATGGGATCCTACCCATAGACTAAATGATACAGAGATGTTCATATTGATTCTTTGGTTCTGATCCTATTAGTCCAAAGGAAAAATTTTAACTTGCTATGCCAATCCCTAGGGTTCTTTTCGAGTAACCTTTTTATTACACACAACAAGTTCTTGTTAGAGGATTACGCCAAACGATTACCTTGTGGATAATAATTTGAGGAGAATTTCAAGCTTACCATATTATAATATGCCCAATTTGCAAACTCCAAATAAGAAAATGTGGAACCATTATCACTTATAATTGCATTGGGCATTCCAAAATGAGTAACAATATTATCCTCTAAAAACTTAATGACAACCTCTGAAGTGGCATGCATAGTAGGAATAGCTTCGGTCCACCTTGTGTAGTAGTTTGTGGCAATAAGGATATATTTATGGGAATCAAATGATTTGGGATTGATAATCCCAACAAAATATAATCCCCATTGTGCAAAAGTTCTTGCCTCTACCACAGATTGTAGTGGCATTGCAGTATTTATTTCTCTATTGGCCACCACTTGGCATATGTGGCATGATCTCACATGAGCATGTGCATACTTGAACATATAGGGCCAATAGTATCCAACCCTTAGTATTTTATGGATTGTCACATTGTCTAACCCGTGTCCCATTCCATACTTACCATGAAAATCCTTAAGTACTTGGGTCACTTCTTCTCGATTAACACAATGAAGGTAAATCCATTCATGGTTCTTCCTGTAAAACACACCAAATTTAATAAAAAAATTCATAGATTTCAAATGCAAAGCTTTGCATTGAGTGAAATTTAAATGTAATGGACACTTACCATGCAACAAGAAATATGCAATGTCAACATACCATTCATCTTTGGTTATGTCATCTACCTCATAATGCTGGCATGATATCAATGGATCAATTTTTACAATTGCCTTGACCAAACCTTGTCCATGAACTATTTTCATGGATCGGATTTCCAAATCAAATTCTTGAAGTGTCAAAATCCATTTTCCTCATCTTTCACCTAGTTTTTTTTTGCAAAAACATAGACCAAGTGCGATACTCCAAGGATGAAACAAACTTGTATTATTTCTAGCATTCACCTATTGTAACCCATTTCATGGCATAAACAAATAGATACAAACATAAAATAATGCAGAACATAATATACTATAACAAAATAATCTTAGGTGTGATCTCTCTTTGATCTTGCACACAATGGTTGCTCTTGCCAAAATGAAAGTCTTATATTCCAAAAAAAAAATCTCTTTGGTTATATAGTTTCCAGCCCCCCTCGTCCAATCACTTCATTGGACTTTTAAAGAACACGAAGTCCTTCCGTTTCAACTTATCATACTTGATGATGTCAAAATAAATAATAACAAAATAATAAAACACATTACATTATTTTGTCATTTTCTATAACTTCTCTTTAACATCAACAAAAGTTGTTTTCATCCCTTATAACTCCCATAGGACCCTATAATATAAAAGGTTAAGAATCCTTTATTAAAATCCAATAAAGAACCTCAATAATTATATTATATAATATAATATAATTTTTAAATAACTTTATTAAAATCTAATAAAGAACTTTATATTATATAATATAAAAATTAAAGAACTTTATTGAAATCTAATAAAGAACTTTAATAATCATATTATATAATATAAAGTTTAAATAACTTTATTAAAATCCAATAAAGAACTTTAATAATCATATTATATAATATAAATTTAAATAACTTTATTAAAATCCAATAAATAACTTTAATAATCATATTATATAATATAAAAATTAAAAAACTTTATTGAAATCCAATAAAGAACCTTAATAATCATATTATATAATATAAATTTAAATAACTTTATTAAAATCCAATAAAGAACTTTAATAATCATATTATATAATATAAAAATTAAAGAACTTTATTGAAATCCAATAAAGAACTTTAATATGTATATTATAAAATATGAAAATTAAAAAACTATATTGAAACTTTAAAATCTACATGCTATCACCCTGTTCTATTTTAAATAATATAGAACAAAACCTTTAAAGCTTCTCATTTCATCGTGAAAAACACTCTGGTGCGATCACCAAGCTTCCAATTGTGCCATTCTGTGATTTGCTTTCTCTGCCAACTATCGTTCAGGTTCTATATCCTTATCACATCGATCCGAAAGCCCAAAAGAGAAACAAACAACAAAAAAAAATTTATCCCGTGCTTGCTTCTTTATGGATAATTTCTAGGGTTACGGTTTCAACTTGCTATCACATCGTGACCCTCCCATTTCAACATGTTACTGCATTGTCCTGATAGATTCCCTATCTTCTTCGTGCATTTTACTGCGACATCATCTATCCTGGGAATGGGTGTTTTATTCTACATTAATGCTTCTATTGCTGGGATGTGCCAGTACCTGCAAAAAGAAAATGCAAAAATAAAATGACGAGCTTTAGTTTCTTTTTAAATGCAAATAAACACGAAATCCTAATATTTAAATAAGCATAATGTTGAAGACTTTATTTTGATTTTACTTCATTAAAAGAAAGAAACAAAAGACAAACATTACATAAAACTTGAATCACATGTAAAAAAGCTTTCCTTCCTTTTATTACCTTTTTTTTATCTTATTTTATCTTTTAGCTTTTTTTTGTGACGTATTATTATTATTATTTTTTTATATATAGAAGCAATGGTTACAATCACGATTTTTAGTAATTACCAGCACATCTGGTAGGGTTCAAACTATCTACGAAGGCTTCCAAAGACTTCCACCGTCTCGGTACATGGCAACCCGACGTAATAATATATATTGTATTTTATCACAATATAAATAACTATATATATTACTTTTTTCATTTTCATTTTGATTTTAATATTAATATATATAAGATTATATATATTAATATATTTTTAATTTATTTATTTATTAATATTTTTTTGTTTTTTGTTTTATAATAGCTTATATATATATATAAGGTATATCTATATATCAAAGATATTATTTCATATTTGATTTGATTTGATTTTTTATTTTTTATTTTAAATTCCAATGTCTATTTAAATTAGATTTAAATAGACATCAAATATTTGATTGATTTTATTTTGAGACATTAAAATTAATCTCAAACCAAGATGATTTTATTTTGAGACATTAAAATTTAACATTAAAATTCCTCTCAAACCAAACCCTTTCCAATATATGTTGCAATATATGAGGGGAAGGTATAAGCCAAAGATGAACTTTGGAAATATGAATTGCAACCCCTAGGTGGCACCTATCAGAACATTGCAACAAAACTTATGAAAGCAATTTCAACACCAATCTCAAAGCAACCAAATTCGAGGCTCTAAAATAAAAACAAGGAGGCACTCCTCTCAAGCAAATTGCATTGCACTCTCATGAATGGAACCTACAAAAGTTGCTACTCAAAACAACCAAACAAAACTCAAAAACCAAAATATTAAATTGGGTCCCCAGACTTTGGGGCTAGTTGTGGAGCAGCCACAATAATACCCTAGATTGATATCATAGATTGACTTCCCATATTAATATCTCACATTGATATCATAAGATCGATATCCTCAAATCGATATACCATAATTAACTTTCTCATGTAAATCCCCCAAAGGAAATTTTTTGAAGAAAATTATCAAATGTAAATTTTGAAAAGTGAAGATCAAATGAAGATCAAAAAACAGGCTCAAATCAAGTTCAAAGTAAAGATCATAAATCAAAGTTTGAGTGGAGATCAAATGAAGATCAAAAATCCAGTTCGAAGAGAGATCAAATGAAGATCCAAATATATTTCAGAATGAAGATGGAATCGACTCCCTTGCTTCACCACATATGAGCAAGTATACCAAAAATTGAAGGATAGAAAGGAATGAGCCTGAATACCTAGAATTTTTGGCACTGATATACCTTACACATGACGATATTTCTAATACACTTGGATTTTGCTTATGGGCAGACCAATGTTTGAATGTGGAAGAGCTAGATTCAGGTGTCCTGCATTGCCTAGTGGCTTAGTCCAACTAAAATTTAAACTTGGGATTGGGTAAGAAATTTGTGGAACCCCTATATCTTAAAAATGACCTGAAAGAATCTCGCTTGACATCAAGGAATGCTCGTGTCTTATCTTAATATAATCATGTGCACACACAGGGATAATGAATAGTTAGGGCCTATCCTAACAAAAGCATTGCATTTCAGAAGTCTAGTGTGGTTAGTATTCAACTTTTGATAAGTCTATTAGGGTGTTTGAGTCTCATGGAAAACCTCAAAAATCTCTCTCATATCAACAAAATATCAAATATCACAAACCATATAAAATCATCAAACTACAAAGTATCGAGTCGATGATACATCATTATATAGAGCACAGTCAAGATAGGATAGATACCAGATGGATATTAGAAATAATATTTAGACGACCACTAACTATATCATGCATATTTTTCAAATTTGCAAAAGAAAATAGAATGACACATTATATCATTCGCATCATACAACTGCATACCATTGCATTTCATATATGAGTGATTAATTGATTAAATTCTTATATTAAGGATTTTTCAATTAAATTCATGATTTTTATATAGTCTGTGGTGTTTTCCATTAGATTGATAAACATATTTGCATTCATTCCTTATGTTTTAAGTGATTAAAGCATACAAGTTCATTTACATTATATTATCATCATATAATGTAATACATACATTTCACATCTAAGAATCTAGATCACTGCATATCATTATCATCATAAATTAAATAGCTATCTAGTGTATGTCATCCATACATCACATCATATAGCATCAAATTAACATAAGCATTGCATCCATGTGCATCAAATAAATAGAAAATTAAAAATACACAAGTACACATAATGATTCATAAATGATCAATCTCATATATATATATATATGTGTGTGTGTGTGTGTGTATGTCCAATAGAGTACATAAAGAGTACAAAATACCCGTAAGCTACAATCATGTAGGTCCTAGACCTTACACCCAAAAATGATATATGCAAAAATGTAGCCTAAATATAGTAGAGCCCTAGCTCTGGCCTGCTCCCCCTAAACTGGAGCTCTGGCCACCTCCCTCAACCCTATGCTCTGGAGCCTGCTCTACAGTTATCTCTGGTGCCTACTGTATGCCCCCTAACCCAAAGAGGCCTCGCACATGGGATACTGGTATATATATGCAGATAGACCTGTGACTAGAGGTTACACCCATCTCCTTGTGACTCCTATGAGAACTGCCTTTGTGTGTGCTAGAGGACCTATGTGTCCTCTATGTCCTATGAGTCTAATGGATGGAGCTCATTGTGGACTATCCTGTAGTCCTAGACCTAGTCCTCTGAGGCCCTGTAGCATGCCTATCCTTTTGCACCTGCAAGCCCTACAATATGATAAAGCCTTATAACTAGGAGATGTGAGCTACCCTCACATCATAAAGGTAATTTCCCTCCTCTACGAGGGAAGTGAGCCCCCTAACCTCTACCATGGGATCACCACCTCTTGGAAGTATAACTGATGGTGCTACTGGTGGTACCATGATAGCTTGAGATGAGGTGAGGTCTCCTCTATGAGACTAGGACTGAGCCAAGTCCCTCTCTACTATAACCACATCTCATCATGCATCTACTACCTATAGCAAGCTAGTCAGCTCCTGAATCTAACCCTCTACTACTGTAACATGAGTCGTGTCACCTATAAGCTCCTCCAATATTTGCTACCACTATCTCTCGCTATGAGCTAGATTTATCTCTAACATGGCAATGCTAGTGTCCCTCTACAACATCTAAGTGTGGAATTGCCCAACCTAGCTTTGCATATCTGCTACCTAGGCTAGTAGCTCATCGACCTCATTGTTCGGAGGCACCTCTCCCTCATCTAGTGGCTCCTCCTTGATATCCATAGGGGGTGCATCTCCTATTGCAACCTATGACCCTCAGACACCCTTAGTCTATGGGTGCACATTGCGCCCCTGTGGGTCTACCTTAGCCTCATCATAAACCTAACTGAGGGGTCCAGATCCTTGCCACTGTAGTAGATACCACCAAGCATTGTAAGCAAGAGTAGTCCTAGCCACAGAAATACTTATCTCCTAGAAATCATCAACTGCATCACCAAGTGTTATCAGTTGTACCCACTATAAGTCTATATCTAGATACAGCTGCCTATAGATGATCAGTATCTCTGGTATGTCTTAAACTAAGCCAAACTACCAGAAGACATGACAATAAAACTACTACTCCCTGATCTCATCCTTGTGGCTCAGGAGCCACATGTCTTGAGGAGCCTGACACAATCACTCATCAACCTTTGGCCATGCATGGCACCCCATGTATGGGCCCCACTCTATATCATTAAGCCTCAATCCTATAAATATTCTAAGGTAATGCCTAATATCCCCTGCATGGGACCTACTTCGAAAACCCATTTTCCTCATGGGGCCAGCAAGCTACATAGTACTAATGCGCATAATCAATGGTAGTAATTTCAAGTGGAAGATCTATAGGACACTCAATTCAGATATGCTACCAACCCCATATCTATAGTAGTATGCTACAGATGATGCCTATCCAACTCCTACAAGTCACCTGATACAACTCCTGATAGAGCTGGCATAATAAGGTGCTCCCCAGGCTAGGAGTAGTGGCCAATAGATGGTTCTCGGAACAACCCTCATGATGATGTAAAAAAGGTTCTATGGGATCCTCACACCTGAAGAGTCTGGAAGGACTATCTGCATGATCAGGTGCATGAATACTACCTCTCTGACAAAGAAGATGCACTCCCCCTGCTAGTAGCTAATGTGTACACCTTCGTGATCCATCTATTGTGGGGCCTCATCACTTCGATCATAGAATATAGCATCACAGATAGCATTCTTACTTTGAGAGGAAGAGGATGTGATGGCCTCACCATAAATAGGGATCCTAAAGATCTAGTAGACATCCTCCAGGGTGATGGTTATTTCACCCATCGACAGATGAAATATGTTGGTTCGAGCATTCTAGCTTCGAGACAACGTGGTCATATATGTTGTATCTACCCTAATTATGGGTATATCCAAGACATAGCCAAATACAATGGCTCTGAACCACTCCCACTCCCATGGACTAAGCTGTTCATGGAGGGTGCGAAGTGTGTCTGGCTCTTGGGCCCTAGAATTCAATGTCTAGAAATAAACAATGCATAAGAGAAAAATCTAACTTAAAAAAGCAAAAATAGATAAAAAATGACTCTAAAAATGTCAAAAACATCAATAAAATTCAAAAGGCATATCATACATGCAATAACTAGCATTAATTGCTAGAAAACATTAGAAAAGTTTGAAAAATTAGAAAAAAAATCCAAATTCATCGAACTGTGGATCAACCTTGCAATCCGACGATGGTCAAATTTGATCGTTGGAAATTTGAATTCTAACCACAACTGATAGCAATGGTTCCAAAAATAATAATTGGGAGTTGTAGGTGCCAGCTACGGTCTAGGAACGAGACCCATTTCGGATCCCTTCCTAGCCTAGCTAGCCAAAAAAATAAAAATAATAAAATCTAACCTAGCCTAGTCTATAGTGAGGTTCGTTTCCAAAAATTTAGTGAAGTTCATTAACCCATTACTTAATGTGGTTTATTTTAGTTGGTAATGAGTGGGAGGACTTGGTTTTGAGTTACCTTACCCACACTGTGACCTCTGCTAGTGGATGGTTGTCCCGGGTCCGCCATCGGGGTACGAGTGAAATTTGAGGTCAAGTTTGGCAGCGTTTCGGATCAAGGAATGTCTCTCACCTCTCAGAGATCTCTGAAATACAATAATTGGAATGAGAATAATGAAATTTTCAAAATGGGAAAGCTATTTATAGTTTTCCCTAATTTCAATGAACCACAGCCCCGACTTGCGGTTCCAAAATTGGAAATTTTCAATCGCAAACCGTACCTACAGTTTGCAACCATCATTAAATGCACTCAAACCCCATCGTGGGAAGGTATAAAATGGAAAATTAATGACTCCTAAAGGATAAAATTTCAAAAATAGCAATCAATATTGCAAATTTGGTGATATTCAAAGCACCAGGATTGATCAATAAATCAAAATTAAAAAAATCAAATAATTAAAAATCAACTGTGCCTCGTATTCAATAATTTACCCTATACACTTGGTGGTTGCAGTTACTTGTGATCCGTGAAATTTGGCAATACGATTAAATTACCATAAGGAAATTTGGGGCAAAATGTTCATCGTTGATATAATATGTTTCTTTTCAATCCCTAAGAAGGCCTTCAAGGCTAGACTATTCCACGGGATCGAGGTGTTGCATGTCATTTCTCCTAAGACATATTTTCAGCAAAACTTTGATAATTTGATTCAACACAAATCTAATTGGACTTGTATCAATTTTATTCTCTAAGATGGCTATTGTAGCTTGACTACTCCATGGGATCGAAATGTGAAAATACTATTAACAGTTGCAATTAGAAGCTGAACTAGGCCTAGCCAAGGCATTAAAATGCTCAAATCTAAATTTGTTCAGATCATTCATACTGGTCAAGCGAACTTGTCACTTCAATAATTATCATTACCCTTATTGACTAATCGCTTGAGGGGGTAGTCATAATATCAAATCATAATCAAAATAAATAGAATATCCCGAAGATCGTAGATCCCTTGATCTTATCAAAATTGTGTCTGTCCTTGCAAATCATTGTCAATAGCTATCATAAGCTTACCCCTTTGCTTAGGAAAAATAGCAAATATGATAATTTATTTGTAACTCTTATCCTTTAGGCTATATAGGTATAACTCTTATTGTAGTGCCAACGCTACTAGAATATCTGATGACAAGTGCAAACTCTTTCAAGTTTAAGCTTCCAAAGAGTTGGAAGTAATGATTCCAAGATGCATGTCCTTTTGCAGGACCTAGGGCATCTAATGTTGATCCGACTAATGATCATCATAGAACCTTCGAAATCATTTTAGGAGGTCTATTTTTTCTCAGTGTTGTTTGATATCACAACGCATCTCAAAAGGATCATATGTAGACACCTAAAATACATCATGTCGAGGGAAACTACTCATATGGACATGGTACAAGACCATTTGGAAGATCTTGGAAAAACTCTAATATAGAGCAGTGGTTCTAACCACTCAATTTGGGATCCTTGTCCTATTCAATATGAACCATAGACCAAACTTGTGGTCTACAGCCTGAACCATGGCTAAGGCCTATAATTTATAGTTTGAACTACAGCTACAATATGCAGTCTTAACTAAAGTTCAGTTGGTCTTCATTTGAGCCAAATTAGTTTGAACAACCATTTATTCTAGAAGAAGGTGGTTAGAGGATGGAAGCTTTCAATCCAACTATCCTAACCACCCCTTCTTGATCTTGGCTTCTCCATGAAGCCATCCCTAGCCCTGGGACATCCTATAAGTACCCCTTCAAATTAGGGCAATGATATAAAACATTTTGATAGTGAGGCTCTATCAAAATACTGAGAGAGAGTACATTTGGAGATAAAAGTAGCGAAAATCTATCAAATTGTGGACTCACTTGAGTGCATAGAGAGAGCCTTGTTGTCAACCCCATTGTCAATTTGTCAAGCATTATGATGAATTAGGCCATGCATGCCCTAAGGACCTAGGAGAGCCAAGAAATACTAATTTGGGCAAACGGAGGGCCCATTCAATGATTCAACCATCAAACTTGTTATAGTACACTGAAAGTGACCCTTGAACATCAATTAGACAAGGAGATCAAACCCAAAACCCTTGAATTTTGAGGGCAAACCACTTGGTTGCTCACCATGGCTTTCAGTCATGGTTTACAGTGTAGGCCGCTCATCAAAGCTACGATTTGTAACAGAGGTGACTTCTCCTTACTGTTTCATTTGTAGTATGATTAATTAGATTACATTTAGCATTTTCATGGTTTAGTTAGGATTTTGGAGACTTTTGACCAACATAATTAGTGTTTTTACTAGTTTTTCCTCATTATAGTAGAATATGCATTAATGGCTTCTTTTCATGCTTTCATGCTTCATTTTTTATAATTGATCCATTAGATTGATAGTTGTAGTTCTTATTTACATATTTCAAGAAATCTTTATGAATCTTACATATGTCTAACACCTTTTATTAGTTTTCTTGATTTTAGTTATAATGGCATATACATGTTCATTACCTTCAATGGGCCTCATCACAAGAGGCTACCTATATTTTTAACTATATTCTATTGTTTCTTGACTGCAGGGATCTATATTCAAAGGAGCCTACATTCAAATCCTTCCTCAATGCAAAGAAGAAGGTCTACTCCACCCTATAGCAGTTTGCAACTATTTGGAAAAGCATTTATAGTGCGCCTACCCCATTGGGGGCTTTGGCAATTGTATTAAGAGTATTAACATTCTGGTGACCCTAAGAGGGGCAACATTATAACTGCATCTCATTGGAAAAATTAATAAAAGAAACACACATTTTCATTGTTATATGCAATCTTGTTATTTTGTCATGCTTTCATGTTGATTTCATTAATGCAATAGCTAGGTGTACGTGAGCGTAGAGTCTCCCCACCTGGCTCTATAGATCAACAATCTATGCTCTTAATTTTCCCACCTCATTGTTTGGAGCTACCTCACCCTCCTCAAGAGCCTCCTCCTCTACCTCTACTTGGAGGTATTCCTCTACTATAGCCCCTATGTCCCATGCACCCTCTATCCTTTGGTGAGACCCGTGCCCATAAGGATCTACCTCTTCACCCTCTGTTCCCTCTACTAGAAATCCCTCAACTGGTTGGCCTATAGGATCCTCTCCATGCCACTAGAAATATTCCTACCAGCCATCATAGTCTATAGTAGTGTCTGCATTGGCCAGGCCCAACTTTTGAAATTCATCATCATCCTCTCCTAGTGGTATCACATGGGGCTAGGTTAGGCCTCACTCTAAAACTAGGTTTTTGTAGATAGTCAGCATATTAAGGATATCCTATCTAATCCCAAACTGCCTCAGGATATGAGAGAAGTAATGATACACCAATCAGCCTTATGACTAATGAGCCACCTATCTTTACATGCTTGGTGCAGGTACCTATCTACCTCTATCCAAGCTAGGTAGTCCATGTATGGACACCATGATATGTGCTCGAGGTGAAGCTGAGTGAAGCGAATGGTGTAATGATCTAGGTCTCCTGCATGAGACTTACTCTTGAAGCCTCCTACTCCCAGGGCTAGCAAGTGGTATATCACTGATGATCGTAAACAATAGTAGTGATTACCAAGGGTAGATCCACTGGGTACTCTATCAGAATATCCTGCCAGTCCCAAATATGTAGGAGGAGGCTGTAGCCAATGCCGAATCTACTACGGTGGATGATATAAAATAACTCATTGTAGAGTTGTGCTAAGAGAGCACTCCCCCATGATAGGATGAGTGGTCGCTCGATCGAACTCACAATCACATCTCGGGTCCTGGCCAAGATGTTCCAAGGGAACCTCACACCTGAAGAGTATGGAAAGATTATCTAGATGATGAGATGCACAAATACTGCATCCCTTTGTGAGAATAATTTGGCCTCATACCACTCATGAATATGGATGTCACCATGGTCAATGCGGTCATGTGCCTATGCTCCTTCCCCTAAATATAGCATCAATACGAACTTTCTCACTATGTTAGTAGATAAGGTGATGGTATCTCCATCAATGGGAAGGAGCATAGGCACATTTCACCTGTGAGAAAGGTCCTCGCATCTATAGTGATAGTCATTTCACCCGTAGGTAGGTGAAATGTATTGGTCCTCGCATCCTAGCGACAAACCAAGGTAGTGAGGTATGCTTGATCCACTCTGATGGTGGGGAGGTCTAAGATGTAGCCGAACCTGATAGTAGTAAACCAACACCACTCTACATTAGTAAGTGGGCGATGAAGACTACAAAGGAGATCAATATCCCTCTCTCTATTCATCAGGGACTAAATAAAAGTAATCAAGTAAAAACAAAAAAAACATTTAAAACTAGCTAAAAAAATGACAAACAAATCATAAAAAATTCTAAAAATGCAAAAAAATGCATAAATATGATCAAAAAATTCAAAAAAAATCAAAACAATACTTCACAACTACAATAAATGGTATTAAGTGCCTAGAAAAATTCAAAAAAATTATAAAATTGGAAATTTTTTCCAAAGGATGTGTCCCACGGGTCCGAACCGTAGTCGACACAACGATAAAATTTTTTATCATTGGGATTTGAATCCCATTGTGAATGATAGATGTAGCCCCCAATCTACCAATTGGGGATCACGTCTAACACCAAAGACTATGGAGCAAGCCCATATTAGGGCTTGTTCTTCCCAAAAAGCTCCAAAAATTAAAACCCACCCCCTAACTAACCTATGCTAAACCCTAACTATGGTGAGGTTCATTATCAAAAGTTTAATGAAGTTCATTTACACACTATTTATTGTATTTAATTTTAATCTGATAAGGACAAGCATGGTCTTAGTTTGTGTGTTACCTTGGAGGCCCCAGCTCTCCTGTTGGTCGAAGCTTCTGATTGGTCAAACATCAGTCAGAAATATAGGTAAGTATGGTTTTCAACAACGTCTTAGGTCAAAGTTTCTTGTTTACCTCCCAAAGCTCTCAGTTTCACTATCCACATCAGGTGAATAATGATACTTTTTCAAAAAATCAAACCTTTTTATATTTTCCAAAATTGGTCATCCTGCGGCTGACAACCGTAGTCCCCGAATTAGGGTTTTGTGCCCATGGGTCCTAGTCACGGTTAACGAAATTACCCATAGTTGAGAGGTATGGTCATAAAGCTACATAAAATATTCCTAATTCCCATGGAGGAAAGTTTTTAAATGGTAAATAAAGCATACCAACTAAACCAGACAATTCAAAAAAAATATAAAACAACAAAAACATTAGATAACATTCAAATCCAAATGTGCCTCATATTCAGTAATTTACCCTATACACTTGGCGGTTGCAGTGACTAGCGCTCCATGCAATTCGACAAGATGAGTAAATTACCATAAGGAAATTTGGGGTAAATTAGTCATTATAGAATTGCTATGTCTCTTTTCAATCCCTAAGAAGGCCTACATAGCTAGACTACTCTAGGGGAATGAAGTATTCATCGTAATTCTCCTATGATATTTTTAGAAGATCATCGACAATATGATTCCACATAAGCCTAATTAGAATTACTTTCATTTTGATTCCCTAAGAAAGCCTTCGTTTTTGGACCGCTCCATGGGATATAAATAGGCAATTATCATTAACAATTGTAATCACAACTGATTAGGCCTTTCCAAGTATTTAAATTCTAAATCCTTAAATTTGTCCTAGATAATTCATAGTTGTCAAGTGACCTCATCGCTTAATTTCATTGTCATTACTCTCATCGACTCGTCGCTTGAGGGGGTAGTCATATTATCAAATCATAATAAAATTCAATATAAGATCCCTTGATCTTGTCAAAATTGCATTTGTCCTTATGAATCATTACCAACAACTATCATAAGCTTACCCTTTGTTGGGGAATATAGCAAATATGACAATTTTTCTTGTTGCTCTCCTCATTTTAGATCTATAGGCATTCAACCCTATAGTGCACATAGCAGTACCGAATGAGAAGAGATGGGTACAAGATTTTCAAATTTAAGCCTTCCAATTGGAAGTAATGATTCTAGGATGTGCGTCCTCTTGCAGGACCTGGGGCATCTAATGTTGATCAGACTACTGATCATCATTCAACCTATAGCTTCATTTTAGGAGGTCTATTTTTTCTTAGTGTTGTTTTATCTCACAATGCATATCAAAAGGGGCATCTGTAGACACCTAAAATACATCATGTCGAGGTGAATACTCATATGGGATATGCTAGAAGACCATATGGAAGACCTCTAGACAATTCCAAGGTATAGCAATGGTTTTTACCATTCAATTGGGCACCTTTGCCTAGTCAGTTCTAACCATTGCTGACACCCATGGTTAGCAGAGCTGACCACACCTGTCAGCCATGATCAAACCTTTGAATCAGTTGGCCTTCATCTGACTCAAAATTGGTTTCAACGGCCAATTGGTTGTAGATTTGAGTGGTTTGAGCGAGGAAGGTTTTGGATCCTTCCATCCAACAAGCTCAACTATCCAATCTTAATTTTGGATTCATGAGGAAGTCGCCCCTATCCCTTGGAAAATCCTATAAGTACCCCCTCCAAATTGGTGAAAATAGAGGAAGAAGTATAATTGATTGAGAAGTGAAGCCTTGTTGAATTGCATACCCAATTACATGCATTGATATGGACACTTTTGCTACCCAATTGGAGATCAAATTACCATGGAAGCCCTAGGAGCCTAGGAGAGCCAAGAAATGTTAATCCATGCAATCCATGCATAATTTGAGTATTTCAAACTCCAAACCTATCATAGGATACAAAGGTGATCCTTGACCATCAATTTGGCAAGGTGGATCAGAGATTAGACCCTAATTTGGAGGGCAAGTCTATTCAGAGCCTTGTCATGGCTGTTAGCCATGGTAAATAGTGCCAATCGCTCATCAGACCTGTAGTGAGAAAATGACTATAGATCCCCTTGTGCTCTTTTCTATATATTAATTAGCTAGATCATATTATGCTTAATGTAGGTTTAATTTACATTTTAGAGATTTTTGACCTGTCAAATTAGACATTGAAGGTAGATTTCCATTCATGTTATCAATTTAGTAATTAGTGCAATTATTGTCATTTCATGTGTTTATGCTTTACATTTGATAAACTGATCTAGTATATAGACAATATCTCTTATCTCACACATGTTTAAAATGGCAACATTTCAATATTAACTTAGGTTTCTTGTGTTTTATGCATTTTCTTGATTATATGCCTGTCATGGCACATTTTTGTGAAATCTCCTTAAAAGGCCTCATCAAGAGAGGCTAACTTTGCTTCTGATGAGTTTTTGTTGTTTCTTGACTATAGGGAATAAGTATATAAGGAGTTAAAATCTTTCCATTCCCTTCGATCGTGGAGAAGAGGGCAATATCCGCCCTAGAGTAGTTCGTGTCTCCCTATAAGGCATTTGATTAACATCTATCCTAAAAAGGGATTAGATCTATTGTAATTGAAGTATCAAATGGGTATCCATAAGAGGAACGAATATCTAACTTGAATAAATTTGGAATTAATAAAATATCCTTGCATTTCATTTCATTTTTTTTGTCAATTTGTGCATGTTTATTTGTTATCTCTCCTTAATTTCAATAGAACCTATTAGGTGTGAGCCTTTTTGGTGGTTATAGATACTATTAGCCAAATATGGAACACGACTGTTGTGAATACGTGAAGTATTGCATAAAATGCCAATAGCACGCAAACCTTGCACATATTTCGTCTCAAGCACTCCAACCAATTCAATCCATGTGGCCTTTCTCCCAATGGGGCCTCGATATCATTGGACAAATTACACCTACTTACTCCAGCAATAATAATTTCATCATCACTACTATAGAATACTTTACAAAGTGGGTTGAATCCATCCCAATTGTCCAAACTATAGGAGCAAAGATAGCAACATTCATAATATATCACATCATATGCCACTTCGGAATCCCTTCCCAAATCATATTTGATAATGAGAAATCCTTCAAAATAAAAACCATCTGAGCACTTTGTAGCAAGTTTAAAATTCATCATAGCTTCTCTATCCCATACTACCCACAGGATAATGGCAATGCAAAAGCCACAAAAAAAACAATTTGCTTCATTATTTGCAAAATAGTAGCAAAATCACATCGTGACTGGCACAACCAAATACACCTAGCCTTGTGGGCCTATCATATAAGAATTCATACCCCCACTGGGGCAACCTAATTTTCACTTGTCTATGGGACCAAAGCTATCATGCCCCTAAAGCTTGAGATACCTTCCTTACGGGTATCCATTAAAGAATTCATAGATGATGACACCACCCGTAAAGAATGCTTAGATTAGCTCACACTCCTCGATGAACATTGCATCCTTGCCATTGAGCACAAATGAGTTTAACAAGATTACCTTTTCCATACATACAATAGTAAGTTACATCAAGGTGACTTCCAAATCGGTGATTTAGTCCTCAAAGAAAACTAATAGATCACAAGTCAGCCTCGTCAACAGCGAGATAAGTTTACCCCAAACTGGTTGGGCCCATCTATTGTCACACTAAAATATGATTCAGGTGCTTATCGCTTGGCTAATCTTGAAGGTCTTAATGACCCTGATCCTATTAAAATTTTGCACCTTCATGCATTTAATACCTAACATGTATAGCCATCCATGATCACAAATGACACGTATCGCTATTCACAAATGCATCACTCAATAAGCACATCACAATAAATGCATGTCTTTTTATTCTTATTTTATATATTTTACATGTAATTTCTACTTTATATCATTTTTATGTTGCTGGTATCTATTTTCATTTTTGTAGGATCTACACCATCTACAGCTACACTATCATCTATGAGATAAGATAGCATCCACAAAAAACATCATGCAGGACCCTCTACTACCACAGACTATACTGATCATGTTGGTTGACCTAGACTGACTACCAATCACTCTCTATACTAGATGATCTTCCCATTATTCACATTCAGACCATTACACTTCACCCCAATGCCTTTCCCCTCATCACTGAGGTTCATCTTACTCGCCCCATTCTGGAGATAGTCAGGTCTCCCTATCCTCTTTTGATGAAAAAGAGGAAACATTCCATCCCCAACCACAAGTGTCTCCTTCTCATCTACTTTATGATACTAGGAACCCTTATTCACTGAATGATTCCCCAATAACCCTTTAGGAGCTTATTATCCTACTAACTAAGGATACACCCCCCATTCGACCCGTCCTTCATGTCTCTTTGTAGACACCTAAATCATGTCATGCTTAGGGGAGCTACTTACATAGACACACTCATAAGATCATAAGACATAATCTTGGACTTTCCAAGCATCAACAATGGTTCTCACCACTCATTTGGGGCCTTTTCAAGCCATCCAAGCTTGGCCGCTCAAGCCAAGAGTGACCAGATCCTAGCCGCTCAAGCCTAGAGCGGCCAGACCTTAGCCACTGTAGATGACAGTGGCCAGATCATAGCCACTGTAGATGACAGTGGCTAAGCCATAAGAAGTGGTTTGCCAACAAATAGGCCCAATCTCGGGTGGAAGTGGTAGTCTGCATGCAATAAAGGTGAGCGGGAGTGACTTTGCATTCCTTTTCATGACCAGTTCACATAGGAGACTTGAGTTTGCATTTAGACTTAAGTTAACTGACCTCCAAGCATAAACAAAGGACAAAATCTTCTCATGCTAATGAACAATTTACATAGAAGACTCAAGTGGGCAATTAGATTTCAGTTAATTGGCCTTCAAATATAGACAATAGACAAAAGCTTCTCATGCTAACTTGCACTACGCATGAGAAATTCATTTCTAGGGCTTGGACATAGACCTAGGGTTTCACACTATAAAAGGTGCAAGCCTAAGAGCACCAAGAACTGATCTATATAAGAGATCCTAATTTAATATTTTATCACATAGAGGAGAGAGACATATTCTGGGAGATCATTTTGAGAGAGAGTTCTCTTTGAGATCACGTGTGTGGTGGAGCTTTGACAAATCAAAGGGCATAACACCTACTTTCTTCAACATCAGATCATAGTCTTTGACCCATAGCTTTGGGGCAAGGAGAGCAAGGTTTTATTTAGCAGTCATTATCTTGGACAGTGGCCCACAGGCTTAGCTTAGATAGACATAGCATATTTTATCTTGTTTTCTTATATCATTAGCATAGATTTACTTGATTCCATGGTATTGTTTTATCATATTTCTATTACATTATTTGATTACTAACAACCTCATCCGGGGAGGCAATCTCGGACACCTAAAAGTGTATTGTTGTTTCATTGCATATAGGGCCACAGGTTCATCGATACATAATCCATGACATACGAGAGCAAGAGGATCCCTCTAGGAGACATACCTAGAGAAGGAGGCATCTATAAGCCCTCATACATTTTTGTGTGTGGAACCGGGAAGCATTTTAGAGCACGCCACCCTTTTGCAAAAGGGGACATCTCTTCATCCACTTGTAAATTATTGTATTAAGATGGGTATCCCTAAGGGGGACCGACATATAACTGAGCTTCAATATTAATAAAGAGATCCATTCTTTATCATTTTCATGTTATATGCTTTTTCCTCGTAATCTTTTCACTTCATCTTTGGTATAGTAAATAACATTGCAAGTAGAGTTAAAGAGGGATGCGTGCATCCTCGAGGTCGCTACAGATGGTGATCACGATGGGACGACCACTAATTTTTCATTTTCTACCAGAATACTAACTTAATTTTGTGTGCAGGTCTAGCCGCTCTAAGCTACAATAGCCAGAAACTAGCCGCTCTGAGCTACAATGGCCAGAAACTAGCCGCTCTAGTCAATAGCAGCCAAGACTGGAGTGTAGAAGAGGTCAAAACATCGACTCTCTAAGCTGGATCAAAGGTTGGTATAGCTTTTCTGATATTTTACAGCTTTCTATCTGCTTTTGTGTGTTCAAAATAGAGAACTTAAAGCACATTTATGTTTGGAAATTGAAATAATAAAGAAGAAATAATTAAGCATTTCGCATATCTTAGATCTTCTTTTAAATTTTCCACTAGGCGTTGCTAGGAACAATGGCTTATGCCTAAAAATTTCACCCTAGAATCCAACGTGCTAGACATTGTATGTTGTTTGCTTGCTTTGAGGCCCTGCTAGAGGCCATAGTTGCATGAGATAAAGTGCGCTCATACAAATCATAGTAGTTCATGCATATTTCTAAATATTGAAATGTATTTTTGCACTTAGGCATATAGGAAAGACTCATTGCTGCTATATGATGCACTTTATGTTACACAAGCTTAAAATGAACACCACACACGCACGTCTCATTTAAACATTGGAGAGTTGGATTTCATCACCAACCTTCAATTCAGTCCAGTGATGTTGGAATTCATCTCCTTCCACTGGTTTACCCCCTAGAGCTTCCTAGAAATGGATTGGGAAACTTACTTATAGTGACACTAAGTTACTTGTGTTCAAACTGTCTCCCACTATTGGAACAATCATTGGTTCAGAGTGGAGGAGCTAGGCGAACCCCCCATTGGGTCTTCAATGGTGTACCCTAGCTTCTTTTGAGAAAATCATGTTTGGCATGAGTGTACTTGATTGTCACTATGGATGAGTCTTCTCATTCTTAATCCAAGAACAAGAGCAAAGAAATCAAGAGAACAACACATCAAATAGTTTAGGGCACACTCAAATTGGTAATCAAGATAAACATTTGTTTGGAATTGTGTGGTCATTCCTAAATAGCAAACTCAAAAGATCAAGTCATAAAACAACATGGTCAAAACAAGAAGTAAACACCCTCGGTCTGATGTCGAGGGAGAGATAGAAGTAATTCATACCCATAGGCGGAGTCATAGTAATGTTGAATGACCTACCCGTAAGACCGTGAGACGTAGCTCCACGAGCCTAAGGGGTGATAACTCAACTCTTGGGGGATCTCCTCGAGAAACCCCAAGTAAGGAACCACATCATGGAACAAAGTCACATAAACAAAAAGAGGCTTCACAACCATCCTCATCAAGGAGACATGAGGAGACCTCAAGGGCCTCCTCTAAACACACAGAAACATCTCAAAGACATGAGGAAACTTCAAGGGCTTCCTCCTCACATGGACATAAAGAAGGTTCTAAGACTCATTCTTCACATAGGGATGATGAGACTGCCACATCTCCATCCACATGGAGAAAACATGTCACCACTAAGCCCTCTTCATCAAGAAGGCAAACAAGAATTGCAACACCTCAAGACTCACAAGAAACATATGAAATAGGTCTGCCCACTGAAGGGCAGGAAACTAGAGCTACATCTAGTCATGGGAATCATATAGAAGAAACCCTTCACACAAAAGGAAATATTCCCATAGACTATGACCTCATAGGAGTAAATGGCACCCCATGGGACCAGCCATGGAGAACGAGACAACTAGACAGGTTGGATCGATTTCCTACTCAACCAACCCAAAGAACTGTAGCTACTGAGAACTCTGCATCTGGAAGCTCATGAACTGTGACTTCTAAACATACCTCCCAGTCTAGGGGTACCTCAGAGTGACCCCATAGAAGATGCATGGAGTCTGATCATAGGGATATTCAATAGTACACTAAACAAGTCACATTAACTAGCAAGAGTACAGATACAACAGAAACCCCCTCGAGGAATCTATGAGTCAAGACAACAAGAACAGAGTTAGATAAACATGAGTCTTCTACAACAGCACAAACTAACCGAATGAGGTGGTTAGAAAATGCATTACGTAAAGAGCGAGAGTTAGTGGAAGCTCTCAAACAAGAGAAACAAAGAGAAAGACTCTTGCGCCAACATGAGCAACATTTAAGAGAGCAAGCTGAGCAGCTAGCTCTTAACAATTTATAGATAAATGGTGGTGACCACCAAAGAACAAGACACGTTGACTCACCTAAGGAAAGGTACACTAGACAAGATATCCCACAATGAAACCCCCCACCAAATCATGAACAAAATCCAACTAATGGGGGGAGGGCAAACATAACAAATCAAGATCACAATCCTGAGTCCCCTCGTAGGAGGGAGGAAAATGGAACAAATCAAATGGATAGAGAGTTACCTCCATTGCCAATGCGAATAGGCTTGCACGAGGAGGAAATCCATGCATCAAAGGCATTTCAAGAGCTTGCTAAAAAGATGAAAACCTTTGAGAAACAAGAGGCAGTTGGGAACTCACCAACATTGAGCAAGATACACAATCAACCATTGTGCCCATCAATCCCTAGCCCTCCATATCCTAAGCACTTTGAGATGCCTAGGTTAGAGAAGTTTAAAGGTGAAGAGGATGCACAAGAGCATGTCACCAATTTTATCAATGCTTGTTTTCATCTTGAAGACAATGATGCTCTCATGCTAAGAACATTCATAATGACATTTTTAGGTGTTGCCACTCAATGGTTCAACCAACTACCTAAGCATAGCATAACCAACTTTGAACAACTAGTAAACACATTCTTGAAGCATTTCTCCTTTGGTGCTAAGAAGAAGGTGAACCTTTCAGACCTGGCTAACCTGAAATAGTATGATGATGAGCCAGTAATGGATTATGGGAATAGATGGAGAAAAATCATGGTAAAATTATCATTCTCCATTCCCACAGAAGAGATCATTCATATGTTTACCAAAATTTGTTCTAAACATATCTCCCTCTTGCTACAACTCCAACAGTATCCTTCATTTGAGGAAGCTTTGGCACAAGCCAAGCTCATCGAAGAGATAAAAGTAGATGAGGGAACCATTAAGCTCCAAAACAAAAAGGAGTGGAACAAGAATGGTAAGAATGACAAGTACAAGTAGAAGCAGGGCAACCCTACTCCAATCAATCAAGTCGTATTGGCTACACCCAAGGATGGGGGTGCACAACAACCATAGAACTATCAAGCACATCCCCCACCAACCAACTACGACCAAAAGAACAATCAAGGAAGAAATCGAGAATGCAAGCCACCTCGTTATTTCATGCCTCTGACAGAATCAATGCAATCAATATTTAATCAGTTGAGCGAGGCCAGGAGGATCAGATTTCTTGATATACCTCTTGTAGATCCCAACCATCCTAAGCCAAAAGGATATAGGGAAGATCAATTTTGTCCTTATCACAGGATATCGAGGCATGACATTGAGGCTTGCATCGGGTTTAAGCATCAAGTGCAAAACATGATTGAGGTGGGAGAGCTCAAAGTTGACAACCCACTAGCTCTCGATAATAGAGACATGGGCATATACAAAAACCCATTGCCCAATCATGAGGCCCCTCGAGAGCAAGGGGCCCAAGTCAATCAGGTTCGAGCTGACATACCTACCCATGGATGCATTGGGATGGTTGAGATCATTAACATAGCAACAAGGACTAGGTGGTATGGTCAACCACAACCGCCTGCAGCTCCCATGAACATCCCAACCGCTCCTAGGCAAAGGTAAGACAACCTTCCAGGTCCACCAACGAGACCTATGGTAACTATTCGGAGTAGATTGGAGAAAAACCTACAGATGACTCCAGCTAAGTTATCCATCTATGAGCTCATACAATAGTCCCCAAAGCATAGGGAGACTCTAATGGAGATTTTAAGAACAATTGAGCTTCAACCGCAAGATGCGAATGCATTCACTCACTTTGTGGGACAAGTGCAAGAATGCCAGGAACCTGTAATCTGATTCTATGATCATGAGATTAAGATAGTTTCTGTTGCCTTACCAGACCCTCCGCTAAACATTGTAGTGGCCATCAATGACTTACCTTTCAAGAGGGTTTTGGTCGATATAGGTTCATCGATAAACATCATCACAACAACTGCAATAGAGCACCTCAAGATACCCAAGACCAATATCATTCCAGGAACTTACACATTGAGAGCTTTTAATGATGCTTTATGCAATACTATGGGAATGATAGTCCTACCCATCAAGGTGGGGCACAAGACCATCCCCATGATGTGTCATGTCTTGGAAGGTGCTATGCAGTACAACATCCTCTTAGGGTACCCTTGGATAAGGGCCATGAAGTGTGTGCCTTCGATCTTGCACCAGTGTGTCAAGTATGTGCACGAAAGCAAAGTCTATGTGGTTCTGGCCGATGAAGAGCCTTTTAAATACGTTAATCAGGTGGATATTCTAGGAGAATTCATGATCCCTTCTACTCACCTATACGTGGCACCTTCATCCCCAACCACACAAGTTGATAACAAAGACAAAGGGGTAAGAAAAGACCCAGGCACATCAACACCTCCTGGTGCACTCAAGATAGTCAATGCTTCTAAAGTACCATCAACATCAAAACCAAAAGATAATCAGAAGCTAAAGGCCCCCTTAGTTAAGGAAGAAAGGCCCAAAGAAGTGCCAACTATAGCCATTGCTGAAATGCCAAGTCCTATGGAAGAGGAAGATCCTCAAGATCAAGATGAAGATAGTGATTATCACCCTACTTCACCGGTATCATCCGTGGGGTCATCCACATCGCATGCATCAATACACTTGGCAAGTACAGGCATAGGGGAATACCTTGTGTAGAACATCACCTTTACGCCTATCATTGAGTCTGCACAGGACATAGGGAGGCCTAAAGACTTGAGGCCGCCAGTAGGAATAGTGGTTCCACTTGGAATCCCTCCCAACCAAACCAATTTTGTCTATGCCGGCCTGGACTGTGCTCATAAGTCTTCAGATATAGAAGGAGATGGTGATGAATTATTCATAGTCAATGTTCATTACCTCTCTAATCCTGAGTTTTCTCTAAGCTACTTTGAGCATTGCCATTGGCATGGCTATGGCCTTGGCGTATATGAGCAGGGGCGCAGGAGGCCTTACGAGCCACTATATCAGCTTCCTTTCGATAGATTTGGCTTAGGCTATTATAGCGGAGGTCGAGATGACTCGCTTGTAATGGCATTGGAAATATTAAGCATAGGGTTTGGAGAAGACATTGATTTCATTCCTTATCACCCCTTGAGAATAGCAAATTTGAGCAATAGACAAGTAGCCACGGTAAACATACCACCTCCAAAAACTTATCATCCAAACACCTCAATTGATTCCACCCCAATAGGGTACAACTCATGGGATGAGGAGAATGGATATGAAGCAAGTGATGATGAGGCGCAACTTGGCTTAGCCTATCAAGGGCCTCACTATTTACAAAGGTTCACATGGTCCATCCATGATGAGATTGAATATACATCAGATGAAAGTGACTATGAATCAGAAGACTCAATAGAAAGAGCTTACTTAGGCTTAAGCCATCAACCCATGACTTTGGGGCAAGAGACAAATGCAAATGGATTCTTCATAAGTGATGAAGAATATGAAGATGAAATAGAGATGGCCTACTTAGGGCCAAGACATGAGCCCTTTGTCTTAGGGCCGCATACCAATGCTAACGGTTTCTGGATAAGTGATGATGACTTTGAGGATGAGACCGAGATGGCTTATCTTGGACCTCACCACTTGTGACAAGTCAACGAGCTAGTAGAGAGAGAGGTGGCACTTCGTGCCATAGACCCTCAAATCCAATTTTTGGGGAGACCTATTGACCTAGCTACCATTCATCGGATGGTTAATCCCCCTCCACCTACATTCAGAGAGCAGTTAGAGCCCAATGATCCTATTGTCCACCCTACTCATGGGCCAGATCCAAAAATTCCCATTCCTCCAGAACCTCATCGTGAGTATGGAAGGGAAACCCCTGAGACAAGATTGCACCCATGTGGTCCTGGAGATTTCATCCCATCCATCAACATGATCTCCATCGATTTGACCACTCCACTTCATAATCCAGAAGATCCTACCAAATCATTGCATCTTGATATAGACACTATTGATTGGGATCATGCTAGTTCACCCATAGAGCCAGAAGACCTCTTCCCCAATGAAGAGATGTTATAGCCATTCCATTTTGCATCAGGTTGTGCATATGACGTCTTCCATGTTGGTTTGGAACCTGAGTCAATAGGTCCTATGAATCCGCGATGACATTCATTTGATACCCATGCCTCATCAGCTAGAGGATGGGTCACATATGGCTATAGAAGCAACTTTCGAGGTGGACATCAGTGATGATCCTACCCAACCAAGGAAAGTCAAGTTTGGAGAAAGTCTATCTCCATAGGAACAAGCCATCTTGATTCCTCTCCTCAAGGAGAGGCCAAATATTTTTCTTGGACTTACAAAGACATGCTAGGGATAGATCCAAAGTTAGTCATTCACAACCTTTCATTGGATCCCATGAAGAATCCAGTCAAGCAAAAACTAAGGAAAATGCATCCAACAAACAAACGGGCAAGTAGAAGCCTAAAAAAAAACAATAGTCTCCATTTTGAGGAAGACAGTGCAAGAAAATCACAAGGATTGACACATGTAATTACCTCTTGACTATGGGCATACAGACTAGTATACATGCCCACTAGGCAACACCATTTTCACTAGTATATGGCACTAAACCATCATGCCTCTAGAGTTGGAAATCTTGACTCTACGCATAGCACTAAAAGACTTCATAGATGATGAAGCTGCACAACAAGGCCACCTTGATCAATTGATGCTTCTTGATGAATGCCGAGTCAATGCTTTAGAGCATCTCCATGTTTACCAAGATCGCCTTGAATAAGCTTACAATAGTAAATTCCACCTAAGGGAATTCAAGGTTGGAGATCTAGTGCTCAAAGAAAACCAATAATTCAAAACTACCGCATCTACGAGATAAGTTCACGATAAACTGGATAGGTCCATACATGATTTCACAAAGAGTTAGGCCTAGAGCATATCACCTTATATCATTAGATGGTGTTGAAGAGCCTGAACCTCTCAATATCATTCACTTAAAGGCATTTTACACATAAAAACACAAAAACATTCAAATATTTCATCAAAAACACAAAAACATTCAAATATGTCAAAAAAAAAAACATTCAAATATTGTCAAAAAAAAAAAAAAAAAAAAAAATTAAAAATGTCAAAAATCATAAAATTTCATTTAAAAATCAAATCAAAGGCTCCAAGGGTAATTCATACCGCTTGGTCAAAAATCAAATCAAAGGCTCCAAGGGTAATTCATACCACTTGGTCAAAAATCAAATCAAAGGCTCCAAGGGTAATTCATACCGCTTGGTCAAAAATCAAATCAAAAGGCTCCAAGGGTAATTCATACCGCTTGGTCAAAAATCAATCAAAAGGCTCCAAGGGTAATTCATACCGCTTGGTCAAAAATCAAATCAAAGGCTCCAAGGGTAATTCACTACCACTTGGTCAAAAATCAATTCAAACTCCAAGGGTAATTCAACCTTGTCAAAATCAAAGCTCCAAGGGTAATTCAACCTTGGTCAAAAATCAAATTCAAAAGGCTCCAAGGGTAATTCATACCGCTTGGTCAAAAATCAAATAAAAAAGGCTCCAAGGGTAATTCAAACCGCTTGGTCAAAATCAATAACAAAAGCCCCAAAGGCATAATAAGCCCTTTGGTCAAATTAATCAAAAATACAAAAACAACATAAAATCAAAAATACAAAAACAATTGCACTTCACATTTTGCATCCACATCATTGCATTGCATTTTCACATACATTACAAGATATGTCATGAGAGTCTTAAAAGTGATACCACAGTTTGTCGCACAAGTCATTCATATCCATACCTCCATCCACATGTGTGTAATTGTGTTTTTCAACACAACCATTATTTGTTGCTATACATAATATACTAAGGCTTTTTGGTTAGTCAACCAAATCTAGTAATCTTATCAAATTTTGAGGAAAACAACTTTGATTAGTAGAAAATAAGGCCTAGCTATGATAAAGCCTTGGATATTCAAGATCTCATCACTAATTGAAACACTAAAATCCTAGCTGGTACAAGGAAAATATGAAAGCTGCAAAGTGGTCTAGGTTACCTTAAGTGAAAAGGATTATCCTTGCTTATCCCCCTATGCAACCGGTTTAAAGGTGTTGAGAATTGGCAAAAGGACAAGCTTTACCCTATCAAAATCCCTTGCTTAAATCAAAATAAGCAAAATCCCAAAGCAAAGTACATATTCAAAAGGCCAAGCACAGTCATATTTCAAAGCTTAAAAAAAAAAAAAAATAAAATAAATAGTGATTATCATCACTACAAAAATACCTTGCTCAAAGAAAAAAAAAAAAAAAATCAATAAAAAATAAATAGTGATTTTCATCACTACATATGAGCAAATATCCAAAGCAAAAAAGCAAAAAGAAGGGAATAAAGCTTGAATCCCTGGAATTCTCAAGCATTGTACAAAACTGGAAGGAGAAATCCTTATGCATGATGATATGTCTATTACAATTGCTTCATGCATTTGTGTAGACCAATGTTTGAATGTGGATGAGCTAGCTTAGGTAACCAAATATTGCCTAGTGGTATAGTCCAACTAAGTCCAACATAAGGATGAGATGAACACTTGAGGATCCCTGATCTTAGCAATGGGTTGAAAGAATCCCGCCTGACATCGGAGGAAATGCTTGAGTTCTACCTCAAAATATACAATCACATGCACACACAGAGATCATGAAAAACTAGGTCCATGGTAAAAGCCTTACTTTTCAAAAGTCTAAGTGGTAAGTAGACAATTGTTGATAGGGGAACTAGAGTGTTTGAATCTCCGAAAAGCCCCAAAATTTTTTACATAGCAACAAATCATAACATCATTCACACCATCACTTTTCTTTATAAGATTCTATAAATTAGGGGGTATCAACATAGTAGGACAGATACCGCATATATATTAGAAATAGTATATAGACGACCACTGACTACTTTATATATTTTAATTTATAGAAACTTATTAAGAAAATACATTACACACCATTACATCTCATATATGAATACTTAATCAATTCTTATGATAGAAGTGATTATTTAAATTCATGATTATTTTTAAACTTTCTGTGGTATCACCCATTAAGATTGTCAATGTCATATGCATTCCATATGTTTTAAGTGATTAGAGCATACAGGTTCATTTATACCATTCCATCACATAAGTTAGATGCATATAATTAAAGCAAAAATTAAACATGCATTTAACAATAACATTTGCATCCACAAAAACAAGTCATTAATCATCCATAAACCACATCATAAAACATATAGGCAATATCCATTTGCATACTATAAATTCATCATTCATCATCAAAATACATTGCATCATATCATCAAATCATATAAGCATCTACACATCCATCTAAGCATCTTCAAATATCATCTATCATCTAACATATCCATCAAATCATCATAATATCATCATCGCATCATATCATAAAACAAAATAACAACAAAAACATAAGCAATAAATGATACACATAATGAGTCATAAAAGGTAAATCTATCATAAAAATATGTGTGTCAAGTCCAATGGATATACAAAAATGCCCATGGGCTATAGTCATGTAGGTCAGTCGACCTCAAAAATGGATCAAGAACCAAGTAGAACATCAATCAAGTGTCAGGCCTGAGCCCCCTGCATCACCTCCTCCAGTGCCACCTCCCCCTATGGTGGTGTCGCGAGTCGAGTGATGTGAGCCTATAGGTCTCTCTATCCGAGTCTGGGTCCACTGGCTAGGACGGGTGGAAGACTACCCCGAGGTAGAGCGCCCATTGACCTGCGAACCACCTGCACCTATTGGATCCTTAGGGACAATCCCATGCCTCCTGAGCTGCATCTGAAGGAGGGTAACATGATCCATAAGACCCCAGATCCAAGCCTCATGCTCATCCAACAAGGAATGAAGTCATCCCACCTCTACCCCTGAGCCTACTATTGGAACCTCCTATGGTGTAGAAGTAGGAACAACAAACTGCATCCTGACATCGCCACCCCCAATAGTAGCCTATAGAGCCTGTATCTATGCTGTGAGCTGCTCAATCATAGCATCTCACCATTGTACCTGGATCTTAGTAGCCTGGAGCTCAACCTCAACCTCATGCAACTATGCTCTCAGAGGAGAGTCTCTCTCCTCAGGCTCTAACTCCTCCTCCTCAAGAACATCAAGATCCTCTACTACCACCTGCTCTATCGATTGGCCCCATACCTCGGTCCTAGCTCGAACCCTACGTCCTATCGGATCTGTGCCATCACCCCCACCATCATCCTCATGCCCTAGACTATCGATGCCATGCCACATCCGATCACCCCACCACTGAGAGTAGGCCTCTGTAACTCCCCTAGCCACTATAGGGTCTACGGTTGGGGCATCCTCCTCATCTGCAAGCTCTATGACCTATCATGGAGGTAGGTCCCTCTCTGCTATGAGGTGCCTATACAAGAATGGTACCAAGGGCACATCCTGCTGCAATCCGTACTGACGAAGAACCCGAGAGTAGAAGAAATACTCCTAGATGGCAATCTTATGGCCAATGAGCCATCGCTCGCATCGTGTCCTAGCAGTAAAACTAGCTGGATCATCCCAAACCGGACACTCATAATAAGGCCACCACATGACATCTCCGACCAAAAGTCTGGTAAAAGCATCAGTATAGTGGGACAACTCCCCTACAAAAGTGTGGCTCTTACGCTCCTCATGCTCCCGAGCCCATCTGGCAGCATAGCACTATGTACGAGCCTCAATAGATGTAATCTTAGCTGGGAGCCCCTTAGGGTGATCTACCTTAATGTGCTCCCATCCCCAAACCTGTAAGAGCAAACTACAAGCAATGTTGATGCATCCCCATCGATGGATGTGGTACAACTCATCATAGCACTGAGCCAATAGCGATCTACCCCATGCATAGATGATAGGCTCCTCGCTATCCAGTAGGTCCTGCACCATCGCTAAGAGGTTCCAAGGGAACCTCAAACCCGAGCAGTCTAGGATAAGAACGTTGTTGATCACCATCAACAACACAACATGCCTCACTATGAAAACATGAGCATCATACCAAGTCTTGATAGATACTCCCCTAAACCTAGTCTCCCAGAGGGCCTATGTAGAGCGTGCTCCAAACACCCGAGCATAGACGACCACCTGATCATTAGTGGCCGATGAAACAATGGGCACCCCATCGAATGGGATCCAAAAGATCCTGTAAACGTCCTCCGGCATGATAGTCATCTCGCTAGGTGGAAGGTGGAAGGTGTTGGTCCATGGGTCCCAACGGTGGGCTAAAGCCGTAAGATAAGCCTGGTCGGCCATAATGTGGGGCAACCTGATAACGTACTATAGCCCATGGGCCTTAAACCACTCCCAGTCAGTGTCATCAAATCTAGGAAGCAAGTCAAGCAGGAGCTTTGGGTCCCGAGCCCGAGCAGTGAGGATCTAAACAAAGCAGAAGAAAAACAAAACATAACTACAATGCATCTAAGGCATAATTCATAATAAACATGAAAATGGTGCAAAAGAGTATGAGTTACTCTAAATCTAAGCAAAAGAAGAATAAATTGCACCTAAGCAAAGAAAAAATTCAAAAAAAATCATAAAATCAATACATAAAATGCAAAACAAGGCTCAAGCTTTAGCCATTGTCGCCTACATCGGCAAAACCTGGCCATTAGAGGCAGTAGCGGCCAAGGCCCAATGGTCAAATTTTTTACCATTGGGATTCAAGCTTGGCCACTCGAGCGACAATAGATCAGACCCAACCACTCGAGCGACAACGGCCAAGAGGCGACACGACAAACCCATGAACCCTTGGCCATAAAAAAAATTACAATTTGACAAAATAACTTAAGCAAAACAACAAAAGGAGGGAAAGCAAACAAATTGGAAAACAAATCCCCTACCCAAGCATCAAAACTAAGCTAAGTTTGAGAATGCCCAAAATGGCGGCAACAAGTGAATAATGGAAAATTTTCAAAAACCCTAGGCTAAAGCCACTGACAGATTGCAAAATTGGGGACCAACCCACCATAGCAAAAAGGAACCTAAGCCTAATTACGGAGTTTGTTCATTGCCAACAGGTTTAGTGATGTTCATTTTGCTCATTTCTTAGTGAAGTTCAATTTTACTTAGGCAAAGAAAAGAGAGCTAGGGTTTTGAAGAGAAATACCCGAGAAGCTTCGGCTCCTCCAACAGCTGATGTCTCACCCCATGCAGCCATGTCCTCAGCACCAGCAAAGTTTCAAAGTCGCAACCATCGCCGTTGCACTAGAGCTCTAAAAATGGAATCTTCAATAGTGAAAATGATAGGTCAAAACCCTAGAATTGCAAATTTTATATTTCCTTAATTATGCCTTGGCCGTTGCTGATGTCAGTGGCCCGAGCTTCTTGGCCGCTCAAGGCGACAGCGGCCATAGGTAGGAAATCAGAGGCCACTGGACCTGACAGCGGCCAAGCCCATAGGTCAAAATAAAGTAGTTCCTTCAATGAGGGAATAACAAAAATAATAAATAATCACACTTTGATGGTTTAGGATCATCAGAATGTTCAAAATAACAAAAAAATTCACATAAAATCACAATCTCAAGTAGGCCTCGTATCCAGTTACCTACTCTATCCACTCGATGATTGCAGCGATTTGCACTCCATGTATTTCGGTGAGATGAGTAGGCAACCATAAGGCCACTTGGGGCAAAAGCAACTCATTTTGGAATTATGATATGTCACCCTTCAAAACCCGAAGAAGATCAAGATGGTCAGACTGCTCCATGGGTGCGAAGGGGTCATTCTAATTCCCCTATGACATCAAAAACATTAAGTCAAAGTGATACAATCTAGACATAAATAGAATCACTCATCCTAACTCCCTAAGAAGGCTATTGATATCTAGACCGCTCCTCGAGATAGGTATGGATGATTATCATAAGCAATTGGAATCACACTTGGATGTGGGATTGCCCATTAAAAGCAACAAATGCTAGAAAGGAACCAGATTAGTCATATTGGTCAAGTGACTTGTCGCTTCAATTCATTGTCATTTCTTCACCAATCCATTGTGTGAAGAGGTAGTTCAAAACTTCAACTTAATCATAATCAAAATCAACAAAAGATCACTTGATCATAGCAAAATCATGTTCATCCTTTGAATCATTGCATACAACAATCACAAATTTCCCTTGTTTGCTGGGAACGTAAGCAGACATGACATCTTCAATTGTAGCTCTCCTACCAGTCGAAATTGTTGTAGCAACTGAAGCTACCCGATTGAGTTTGAGGAATGAGTGCAATTTAACATGCAAAAGCCACTGGGCTAAGTCCTCCGAACATTGAGGCAATGATTCAAGGGATGTGCGCCATCTTGCATGATTGGGCCATCCGACGTTGATCAGACCATTGATCACCATACACCCTACAAACAGATCAGTCTACATTTTTGCTCAGCGTTGTGTTTTCCACACAGTGCATCGCAAAAAGGGGCATCTGTAGACACCTAAATCATGTCATGCTTAGGGGAGCTACTTACATAGACACACTCATAAGATCATAAGACATAATCTTGGACTTTCCAAGCATCAACAGTGGTTCTCACCACTCATTTGGGGCCTTTTCAAGCCATCCAAGCTTGGCCGCTCAAGCCAAGAGCGACCGGATCCTAGCCGCTCAAGCCTAGAGTGGCCAGACCTTAGCCGCTGAGTAGATAGTGGCCAGATCATAGCCACTATAGATGACAATGGCTAAGCCATAAGAAGCGGTTTGTCGACAAACAGGCCCAATCTCGGGTGGAAGTGGCAGTCTACATGCAATAAAGGTGAGCGGGAGTGACTTTGCATTCCTTTTCATGACCAGTTCACATAGGAGACTTGAGTTTGCATTTAGACTTAAGTTAACTGACCTCCAAGCATAAACAAAGGACAAAATCTTCTCATGCTAACGAACAGTTCGCATAGAAGACTCAAGTGGGTAGTTAGATTTCAGTTAACTGGCCTTCAAATATAGACAATAGACAAGAGCTTCTCATGCTAACTTGCACTACGCATGAGAAATTCATTTCTAGGGCTTGGACATAGACCTAGGGTTTCACACTATAAAAGGTGCAAGCCTAAGAGCACCAAGACATATGACATATCAGAGATACTTGAATATTTAATATTTTATCACATGGAGAGAGACATATTTAGGAGATCCTTTTGAGAGAGAGTTCTCTTTGAGATCACGTGTGTGGTGGAGCTTTGACAAATCAAAGGGCATAACACCTACTTTCTTCAACATCAGATCATAGTCTTTGACCCATAGCTTTGGGGCAAGGAGAGCAAGGTTTTCTTTAGCGGCCGTTGTCTTGGACAGTGGCCCGTAGGCTTAGCTTAGATAGACATAGCATCTTTTATCTTGTTTTCTTATATCATTAGCATAGATTTACTTGATTCCATGGTATTGTTTTATCATATTTCTATTACATTCTTTGATTACTAACAACCTCATCCGGGAGGCAATCTCGGACACCTAAAAGTGTATTGTTGTTTGAATTGCATACAGGGCCACAGGTTCACGAGACATAATCCATGACATACGAGAGCAAGAGGACCCTCTCGAGAGACATACCTAGAGAAGGAGGCATCTATAAGCCCTCATACATTTTCATGTGTGGAACCGAGAAGCATTTTAGAGCGCACCACCCTTTTGCAAAAGGGGACATCTCTTCATCCACTTGTAAATCATTGTATCAAGATGGGTATCCCTAAGAGGGACCGACATGTAATCGGGGTTCAATATTAATGAAAGATCCATTCTTTTTCATTTTCATGTTATATGTTTTCTCGTAATCTTTTAGCTTCATTTTTGGTATAGTAATAACATTGCAAGTAGGGTAAATAACGGCACGTACGCCCCGGGGTCGCTACACCTACCAGCCCCACTACCCAATGGGAGTCCACTTAAACCCAAGCCTTACAATCCCGTATGACTCAAGATACCCAATATGGCTACATGCACATACCCCCTTCCCATTTGTATCATCATCCAAATCCATCTCCTATACCACCTGTCCTTAAGATGCCACCTTCATCACTACAAAGTTTACCTTTCCAACAAGCTTCCCCATCCCATTAGGAATTCCACTCCATCCCCTCATAATCATGACCTCATCCACTTTCTCGTGCATACCAGGCCACTCCACATACATTGGAGTCTAGATCGCTACCCTCCTCGATACCATCACCTCCACACCATGAGATACAATATCTCCTTTCCCATATCGAGGATCTCAAGTTATAGATGAGCCATTACCAATGCCATGTTCATCCACACCAATATCCCATGACCCATACATCCTTGCCACCATACAAATCCATTCCTCGACCTCATATTTACTCCATGTTGGACCCTCGACCCATACCTTCACTATTAGATCACTATTCATCTAGGCCGCATTCACCTCAATTAGAATCCTATATTTATGCCATACTTATTCTATTCACTCCACTATCATAAATGTTATATCATCTCATGCATCAAGGACTTATTGACTTACCTGAGATTCAACCCATAGACCCCTCATGTCCTAAACCATGTAACTACCTTGAGAATCAATATTACATCTATCATCACCAACTAGGTCATGACATCGAATAATATCGATCATTCAAGAACCTGGTTTACCACATGTTGCATGGTGATTGAATTCCATCACCTAAATTTTCCATATCATTTAGTTGATTCTTGAGTCCTCCATGTGGCATCATCCCTAGAAATTTTCTACCACAAGAAACATTGACAACACCAACTCGCTACATTCACAACATCTCCAATTACACTACACATTGAAGTCCAATCCATACCACCACTTCACCATCTCGTTCCTAACATGACCCACGATACTTCGCCCATCAGTAGTTCCCATATCTTATTCTCTCTTTATTTCTTCTTCTTCTTATTTCCTCACATAGTTGTATGGTCATGCTTTGAGTGGCTACATACCTATGCTGACCTACCCCCTTTTTTCTATTATCCCTTTGACTTTGGTAATCCCAATACCTTATTGGTTGCCAAAGACTACTTCTTCTATTCCACCTTCATCCATTTCCTCCTTGTGATATTATTGCATGCATATAACATACCATATATTATGCACCTACTACACACACACACCCCACACGCTGGGGCAACCATTATTATAGCATCATGCTTTTTGGTCATTATAATACAACATACTCATCTGTAAATAAGTTTTCTAAACTTCTCCTTCTATAAATCATAAATTTCCTCTTGTAGATATTGCATTTCCCCACTTGCATAATTTAAATTACATCCATTGCACATATCCATATGTTTTTCATGTTAATTTCATTGTAAGTTTGTACATTATTCCTCCCAAAGACAAAAAAAATACGCCTTCAACAGGAATAATACACGCACTTGTTAACATCACCACCTGGATGTCCATTCCCCCTTTTTAGGATTAGGGTATACATAGGTGTTGTGTTAGGCTTTGACTACTCACTAGTTTAGTCAATCAAATGTCACCCCTAGCTGATAGGTTTTACATTCTTCTTATGGTTCTTTAGGTTGGTTCAACTTCTCTCACGAACCATTCACAACAAGTTACACATTAAATGAATTTTGAGTCTATAAAAGAGGACACCTTGAGTAGATAATGCCATCTAGTGAACGGTTATCCCTGCTCATCCTATCACTTGCATGGTCAACATACAACCTGGGGATAAACAAAGGGATAAGCATAAGCAAAAGTAACACAACTAGGAAAAAAAAAGCCAATGCCCATACAAAAAAAAAAAGAGAGAAAAGAAAAGGACAAAAAGAACACCACAATAAATAAATCAACAATATATAGAGGGAAATAAACAAAAGGAAAAGCCTCCTTATATCACCCATGTTATGCTTCATCAACTTTGGTCCTTAGGTTTAACATAACACCATGGGATGATTTCCATATCTAGCAATAGACTCCAAGAGCCTGCCTACCAGAGGAATAGTCTTACAAGTGGTGATATATCTATCACATTAGCTACCTAATTTTGTACAGATCATTATTCACTTATGGATGAGCTAGTTAGTTTGACCATGTCTACAACAGGTTAATCCTACCTACCTCAAAATGGATAAATTAACCTCACTCATTTACACACACAGGTCCATGACATATTTTGAACCAGCCCGACTAGTTATGATACCACATAAACTCACACAGCTTGGAGTTTGAAATTTTATTTTCAAAACTACATTGGTCAAAGTCATTACATTCCTCCTATACCATCCAAAATCTCTGAGATAATAGAATGGATAACATCCACATAGGTACATGTAACAATACAAGTGCTTCATTTGCACATTTCAACATTTCCATACATACATGTATTTTCTTACATTGCATCATTGCACCTATGTCACATGCATTTACTACAATTGCATTCACATAAAATCACATTACATACACATTAAATCACATACATTGTATGTAGGCACAACATAAAATCATCATGTGCACCCTTCACAAGGCTTGAAATTGTGCATTCATCACTTCTAAAAGTAGGGTCATCTTTGGCCTACCTTTTAACCTACAAAATCATCTCCAAATTTTCTAAAACTTTTACCATTTGATCAAGCTCAAAAAATTTATTTCCAATGGTATAAGATTTGTCCAATTCTGACATTGTTTGGTCTCCCAAACTACCAAAACACTGCACATGGTTCAAATAGTCTAATTCACCCCCAACCCCATGATTTAGGCCCAATTCACCCCTCGCCCCATGAATCAGGATTCAATTCCCTGCCCTATGAATTGAACCTATGACCCCTAAAACCAATCAAATTCATTCCAAAACCCTAGGAAATCATGCACATGTCCCCTAAAACCCTAGGAACCCTCCTAAACTAACCTCTCACCTACTTTATCACCATTTTTTCATCATATATTGGTATTCTATCAATCCCTTCATCACCAAATAACTACATTCCATTCACCTCATTGTTGATTCCTTGTTTGAGGGGGTATTCATATCCAAAGATGGCTTTGCATGCAACCAACCAACTAAACATCCAAAAGCACGGATATCACATCCGTCTACAAATTTTTTTGCTGAAGATTATCTTACAATTATAATATCAATCCCAACCAGATATTTGTTATATCACGAGAGCTATACATTTCTATGGAGAAATTAATCTAAGCATTCAAGTACATCGAGTACATAATGAATTATAGATTTGATGTAATCCTAGCACAATATTTGGAAAATATTTTCTTGACCATGCTGAACTAGTCACATTTGAATAATCCAAATGTCCCTTTAGCTCAAATGGTTTGACACTTGTCACCACGTACTAATCAATCAATCAACAACAAATATTTGAATAGGAATTTTTTCTATTTATACTTTTGGACGATGTTGATCTGGTCACAAAAGCAAAGTAGTCAAAATTTGCCTACCCCAAGCAACTAGTATGACATCAAAAATGTCATACGAATCAACAAAATCACTGTTTTGAATCCACAATCATCCATTTCCATTTATAGGTATTATTTCATTGTATTTTATCCCTTTCCTATTCCCTCTTTCTTCTTCCTCCATATTAGCTATCGATCAATGTTGTATGGTCATGCTTCGAGTGGCTACATACCTTTGATTGGATCCCATTCTTTTCCCCTCTTCGTATTGGCTATTGATCAATGTTTTATGGTCACGCTTTGAGTGACTACATACCTTTGATTGGATCCCATTATTTTCCCTTCTCCTTCTTGGCTATCGATCAATGTTGTATGGTCACGCTTTGAGTGGCTACATACCTTTGATTGGATCCCATTCTTTTCCCTTCTCCTTCTTGGCTATCAATCAATGTTGTATGGTCATACTTTGAGTGGCAACATACCTTTGATTGGATCCCAATATTTTCCCTTCTAATTCTTGGCTATTGATCAATATTGTATGGTCATGCTTCAAGTGGCTAGATACCTTTGATTGGATCCCATTATTTTACCCTCTTCGTATTGACTATTTATCAATGTTATATGGTCATACTTCAAGCCTCTACATACCTTTGATTGGATCCCATTCTCTTCCTTTCCTCCCCTTGGATTCCTAGTCAATGTTTTATGGTCATTATTTGACCATATACATACCTTTTGCTGGATTCCATTCTCCTTCTATCCTTTCTCCTCTACACAACCCTTCATATTTTTGTATTAAACTGTGTCTCACATAGTATAGTATAAAAAGGGCCAAAATGTAGACACCTAAAAGTCACACATTGCTATACCTACGTACTTGTAGATCCTTTTGGAAACTTGTAGGTTTACATAAAAAATCCTAGATACCCCTAGCATATCATAGACTAATGTATACTATTGTATATCCTCCTATACATGCATAGATAGTCGTAGTCATGTGTATTCATGCATAGATCACTGTATATTATCATAGCATTACGTAGACTTCCACACACCACTTTGCTAGTTTTCAGGTCCAAAACCCTAATAAGTTAGCAAAATCACACATAAACATGTCCCATGCATCAGGACACCTTCCATCAGCTTCCCAATGTGATACAAGGCCTATTTTTAGTCAATTGAGGCCCCCATGAGGCTATTACTTGGCAAAAGTAATTATAAAGTCAATTCATAAATCTAATTTTAAGTTGACTTCACTTAAATTTCACTTTTAGGGCTAAAAGGTTAATTAGTTCCTTAATCCCTAATTACTCCTAATTATTCCCTCCCACATGTGTGTGCACTAGGTTATTTAGGATACTTCTTAGAAAACCCTAACCTAACCCCACATTTAACCTAGAGTTGACTAACCCTAGTTAACCCTAATCTCTCCTCACACATGTGTAAGGATGAGATATTTCCTAGAGGGAATGTGAGGAAGCCACCTCACAAACCCTAACCTAACCTTCATGGGATCTCACCCTAGGGATTAGTTATCCTAACTACCCCCCAAACATTGCCACTTTCTATAAATATTGGGCCAAAACCCTTAATTATCTCTCTCTCCATCTCATGTCAAAAGCATAGAAACTCTGCCAAAATATGTACATAAGCATTAAAATCATATTTGAACCTGCATATTAGTAGTATAGTACCTGAGGAACTTTTCCATCGAAGGATTTTTGTATAAAAGTACTCTAAGTCTGATTTACCCCTGCCCTGCGAATCCGACACTAGTTTGCCCCTTGGGAGGTAAGGTTCATTTTGCAATTTTATGAGTTCTTGCATAGTTTATTTCAATTTTTATTATGTTTTTATAGTCGATTTGTCTTCCTAAATATAGGGCCTGACTGAGGCAAGTCCATTGGGCGGAGAGGAGGCAGCGGGAGGCGGAGAGGGTGCGGAGGCACCAGGAGAGGGTTGGGGAGCTCCTGCGGATGTGGAGATGGTGGAGGTGGCAGAGGCAGGAGATGACTTTGGGGATGAGGAGCATCCGGAGATGCAGGATGCTCCAGAGCAGGCTGGCTTGGGGGAGACATAGGCGGGGTTGCGCGCGGAGGTAGCACGTCTGATAGGGTTACTGCAGAGGCGAGATGGAGAGCTTGCTGAGATGATGCAGGAGAGAGATTTCCTACGAACACAGTTGGTATGGCGGGGGAGTGCAGGGGCTGCATCTCACCAGCAGGCAGGGGATACAGATGCTGCACAGGAGAGGGATCTCCTATGGGTGTAACTAGCACAGCGTGATGACGCCATCACGTACTACCATAGGCGGGAGGCAGAGTGGAGGCTACGGGAGGCAGATTTGAGACGACGGGAGGAAGCTTGGGGGCGGCATCGGGCAGAGATGGAGGGTGAGATTATCCACCTTGGTGGGTGAATACCAGAGCCTCTGGCCAGTGGCTCGTCGCACAGGACGAGAGATAGCGGGATGGAGCAGTCAACATCATCTTGACGCAGGCGACGAGAGGAGGGCGGAGCGAGTGGTCGGGATGCAAGGGTGAGCAGTCACCCTGAGAGGTCTCAGAGGACGAATACCATGGGGGGTAGCTCTCGTCGCACCGATCCTGCATGATCATGGTGGCCGACGCCCTAGGCTGGGGGTTTTGGGATGTTGGATGATGGGAGGGAGGTCTGAGGACCAGTTTTGTAGCCTACGGGCAATTTTTGTTATGATATATATACAGATGATTCTTTTTGGTGTGTATCATTTTTCATGAGTTATTATTATGTACATGTTTTTACATTGATGTATGCATATGCGATTTATGAATGCGATGGTTCTAATTTGTGCAATGATTTGTTGATGATTTGTCGATGCACCATAGACTAGACAAAATCTGGATTGGATTTGCTAATAATGGGATAACTTTGTGGAATGCTTGTGCATGTGGAAACTTTGTTTTGGTATTTTGTTTATTTGCGGATGGTGATGTACGAAATGAAATATACCAGTTGTTTTAAGCTTTTCTGAGATTCAGATATTTTAACTAACTAGCCAAGACTGTACATTTATCTCGCAAGACTTCTAAACAAGGTCTAAATCTGACTTGAATTGAACCAAGTTATTTCACATCCCTGTGTGTGCAATTGAGTTCATTTATGTGGTATTTGTCAGGATACCGCCGATGCCAGATGGGCTTTCAACCGAACCTGTACTCGAGGATCACCTAAGTAGCTCCACTAACTCCTTTATTGTATTTAGTTAGATTAATCTGCAATGCTATCTAGGATACCATAAGCTAGCTCATCCACATGCAAACATTGATCTGCACACAAGTTAATGTGACAGATATATCGTCATGCGGGAGGATTACCACCAGGTGACCAATAGGCTATCAACCAAACCGGTATCGAAGCTTGCCTCATGACCTGTTGAAATACTGAGAGTTCCAGGGATTCAAGTTCGACTCCCTTCTTTTCTTCAAGGGCATGGGGATACTTGCTCTTTTGTAGTGATAAGATCACTGTTTATTTTTTATGATAGTATTCGTCTCTATTTTTTTGTTGTTGTTTTTTTTTTTTTTTGAGCGAGGGATTTGAATATGGAGTGACGAGAATCACTATTGTTTGTGCCTTTTGATGTGTGCACTGTAGGATGTCAAATTTTAGTGTTTTGACGTTTTGCAAATTTTTGATGTTTTTGCAACTTTTGAGAACTTGGGATTCATGGGGAATTGGGTAGGGAGGATGCTTGTCCTTTTGCCAACTCTTAGCATTTCTAGGGTCAATTGCACAGGGGGATAAGCAAGATAGCCATTTCGCTTATGGTAACCGAGATTACGGTGCAGGTTTCATCTTTCGTTCACACAACTTAGGAATTATTTTATGTGTGAATTAGTGTTGGGATGCTATGTAACAAGGCGTGGTCCAAGTAAAACTTTCCCGTGTAAAATCTGTTTAACTTTGTACAGTTTTGGCTAGAAATTTAAAGACATATGAAGGAAGAAAACCCTATATACATGAAGCGACAACTGACGATGCTAAGATAAAAGGGTGATATGTTGGATGTATGCGTGTATGAAAATGGAGTTGATGCAGAAATGATGGAATTGCCAAATAATGACTGTCTATGGTGCTTGTGACTTGTATGACCTATCGAAGTATGCAATGTATGGATGCAATGCTTAATGCAACCTATATTTTTGTATTTTTGATTTTTATGAGAATGCATGGAATTGGAATGCAATTGTTTTTGTGATTTTGATGTTTATTAGAATGCATGAAATTGAAATGCAATTGTTTTTTGTTGATTTTGTTTTTTTTTTTTTTTTTGAGTATGCATGAAATTGAAATGCAATTGTTTTTGTGATTTTGATTTTTGTGCTGTTTTTGTTGATTTTTGAATATGTATTTTGACCAAGCAGTTATGGTAACGCTTGGAGCTTTTGGGTTGACCAAGCGATTGTGGTAATCCTTGGAGCGTTTGGGTTGACCAAAGGGTTTATAGATACCTTTGGGGCATTTAGGGTTGACCAAGCAATTGTGATAATCCTTGGAGCTTTTGGGTTGACCAAGCGATTGTGATAATCCTTGGAGATTTTTGTTGGGCTATGGCTCTCTAGGTGTGGAATGGCCTCAAATGAATGATGTTCAAGGGTTATTTTTCCTTGATTCCTTCAAGATATGCAAGACGGTATGTTTCGGGTCCTATTTTACTATCAATGATGTAAGGACCTAACCAGTTTGCTACAAACTTATCTCGTAGATGGGACGGCAAATTAGAATTATTCTAGTTCTCTTTTAAGACCAAGTCACCAACCTAAAATTCCCTAAGATGGACTTTCATGTTGTATGCTTTCTTAAGTCGCTCTTGATATATACGCAAATGCTCGAGAGCATGAACGCGTCGTTCATCGAGCAACGTCAATTGATCTAACCGGGCCTGTCGCGCAGTGTCATCATCGATGAACTCTTGCATTGAAATGCGTAGGGAAGGAATTTCCAACTCAAAAGGCATGACTGCCTTGGAGCCATACACCAACGAAAATGGAGTTGCCCTAGTGGGCATCCGAATGCTGGTGCGATAAGCCCATAGGGCAAGCAGGATCTGAATGTGCCAGTCTTTATGATTGTCTGCAACTGTCTTTTTAAGAATGGCGACTAGCATTTTGTTGGATGCCTCTGCTTGCCCATTTGCCTACGAATAATAGGGTGTCGAAAAGCTATGCTAAATCTTGTACTTTGTGGTCAAAGCACGCATGTCTTTATTCTTGAATGGTGTCCCATTATCCGAGACAATTTTGGATGGAATACCAAAACGACATATGATGTTATGCAAAATAAACTCTGCAATGCGGGATCCAATCGTAGTGGTCAGTGAAATTGCTTCCACCCATTTGGTAAAGTACTCTGTGGCCGTTAAAATAAACGTGTGACGACCAGACGATGCCGAGGAGATCTTGCCAATTAGATCAAAGCCCCACTACGAAAAAGGCCAAACCGATTGAATCGGCTGTAAGGCCTGAGAAGGTACGTGTGTCAAATTAGCATGGTGTTGACACTTCACGCACTTCTTCACATATGCGCAACAATATTGCTCTAAATATGGCCAATAATAACCCATGCGAAGAATGTTCTTTGCGATGGCCATACCACTGAAGTGGCCACCACATGTACCATCGTGAGCTTGGGTGATCGCCCAAGCGGACTCTTGCTGGTCCAAACAACGAAGGAGGATTCCTTCATAATTTCGACGATACAAAATGTCTCCTAACAAGACATGCTTTGTCGCTTTCTATTTGAATGATCTTTTCGTGGCTTGTGTCAATCCAAGTGGGAGATTACCTAGCTTGAGGTAATCCCGAATGGGTGTATACCAGTCTTGCTGATCAGAAACCTCGATAGTATGAATGACCAATCCCTCTTGAAGTTTATCCCGAACAAAATCTGAGCAGGAAATAACTTGTAAAAAAAATGTGGTGTTGATAGTAAGAGGAGTCGGGGAGAACAAGGACCCCCAGTTGGCTTTAGTCAAACAATCTCAAATTCGAGAGAACTTATCCGGAGATGGTTCAATCTGAATCATGTGGATTCCTGGCGTCAGATCAGAGCTTGCACGCTCCATCGTAGATTGCGATAATGTTGTAACCTGAATGGTTGTCATGTCACCAGAAGAGTCTTGCGGGATAAGTGACCCCAAGGAGGCCATAGTATCCACAAAATGATTTTATGATCGAGGGAGTGCCTCGATGTCATACCATTCAAGTTGTGCCAAAAATTTATCCACAAGGGCTTTATAAGACTTCAAAAGTGGACATTTACATTGGTATATCCCTTTTACTTGATTGACAATTAATAGCGAATCACCAAAGATATTCAATCATTTAATGTTTATGGTGATTGTTGTCTGAAGACCTAGGAGCAAGGCTTCGTATTCTATGTTATTTTTGGTGCACGGGAAGTCTAATTTAAATGACAAGGGCATTGGAGCGCCTTGCGGAGTGAAGAATACAATTCTCGCACCACCCCCTTGCTCACATTTTGAACCATCGAAGAATAGGGTTATGTCATCATGTGACTTAGGCTCATCAGAATCTGGCGACTCTGAAACATGAAAGACTCCATCATCAGGTAGTTCAAAAGTCAGAGGCTGATTTTCTTCAAGAGGAGCCTCAGCTAGTTGATCGGTGATGACTTGACCTTTTATAGATTTCTGTCCAATGAAATCTATGTCAAACTCCGTCAACAACATGATCCATTTCGCCGTGCGGCTACTATGATAAGTACGACTCATCATGTATTGCAATGGATTCTCCTTAGACACAACATATGTCTTATTACTAAGCATGTAATGGTGTAGCTTTTTGGTAGCAAACACCACTGCCAAGCAAAGTTTTTCAACATATGCATAGTTAAGTTCATAACTGACCAGGGTGCGGCTAAGATAATATGTAGCCTGTTCTCTTTTAAGTTCATTTTTCTGGGACAGCATGGCGCCTAGTGCCACCTTAGTGGCTGAGATGTATAAATAGAATGGCACTCCTGGTCTGGGTGGTGCCAATACTGACGGTGAAGCCAAGTACTGTTTAATGTCGTCAAAGGCTGACTGGCACTCGTCATCCCAATGAAATGTGACCCCTTTATGCAATAATTTATTCATGGGTCAGCATTTTTTAGATAACTGCGCTATGAAGTGCTTGATCGACGCAACCTTTCCCTGCAAACTCCTGAGCTGCTTGATGGTGGTTGGGGGACGCATTTCAAGGATTGTCTTGAATTTGTTTGGATCAACCTTAATTCCTCATTTGGATACTATGAAACCCAAAAGCTTTCCAGAGGTGACGCCAAAGACGCACTTCTTAGGGTTTAGTCTGACTTTATGCTCAATGAGGCGATCAAGGACCTTGCTCAAGTCATCGATATGATCTGGGTGCAAAAGAGATTTGGCCAACAAATCATCCATGTAATCTTCCAAATTTTTGTGCATGTAATCATGAAAGATGTATGTCATGGCACGTTGGTAGGTAGCTCCAGAATTTTTAGGTCCAAAAGGCATGACCTTATAGCAAAATGTCCCCCAAGGCGTTGTGAATGCCGTTTTGAGTTGGTCTTCAGGATTAATACGAATCTGATTGTATCCTGAGAAACCATCCATTAGGGAAAGCATTTCGTGGCCCGCTGTAGCGTCTACCAATGCATCGATGCTCGGTAAGGGAAAATCATCCTTAGGACTCGCTTTGTTAAGATCTCAAAAATCGGTGCATATGCGAATCCTCCCATCGGGTTTCTTGACAGGAACCATGTTAGAAAACCATGGCGAATAATCCACATAGATGATAAACTAGGCATCCAACAACTTTTGTAACTCATATTTTACCATTAAGGCCACTGTTGGATGCATCTTGCGTAGTTTTTTCTTGACTGGCTTAATTGTCGGATCAAGCGTTAAATTATGTGTGACTAGCTGTGGGTCTAGTCCCGACATATCCTTATATGACCATGCAAAAACCTCCTTCTTTTCCTTAAGAAGGGCAACATAATTAGCTCGCTCTTTAGGGGAAAGACTTACCCCTATCTTGAGAATCCGTGGATTCATTGGATCTATGCCGATGTCTACATTAATCGTTGCTTCAACTGACATATGGGATCCGTCTTCCAATTGATGTGGAATTGGGATCAGATGGATATCGTTTTCCGAATTAAGATCATCATTAGGAACGTCAAGTTCCTCTTCAGCATGGAAGACTTCCTGAGTCTGTCCTGGAGTGAAATGAAACATCCCACCGCAAGGCCAATACTCTGATGGATATGGTGGTGTGTCAGCGCGATCCCAATTAATAGCTTCTATGTCTAGATGCAATAATCGTGTTGGATTGGCTAGATCATGGATGAGAGCGGTCAAGTCAATGGAGACCATGTTGATGAAATGATTGTAATCTCAATTACCGCAAATGTGAAAACTCTGACATTTTGGATGTTCTTGGTGCTTTGGATCGGGTTCTGTAGGCACTGGCACAAAGGGATCAGCCCTATGCGCGGACCCACAAACAGGGGTCTGCCCTAGGTACATATGGTCCGATAGGGTCTCCGGGCGAAAGATGCTCGTTGTATGCTCCGAGTGGCGGGTGCAATAATTGCTATAACCGCACCGAGGTTGAAATGCCTCCTAGGTCTTGGATCTATGTGTAAGTGTTCAAACATGTCATCTATGTCCAAAGGATTTTGTTGTTGTTGAGGTAGCCTATGCTCACTAGGATCATTCAATGGGAACATCATCAGGAAGTCTTCCTGATCGTCATTCATTTGATATTCATGCGAATGATCGTACACTGACTCATCTTCAAAAGACCCTTATTAGTCTTGTCCATCTTCCCCTTGTGGGTGAGTCCATGAGGTTTCTCCTTGTTCGGTCGTAGGGAAAGGGTTGTTGAGGTCAACAAGGTTATTTGTTTGCAATGGGAAATAATCCCCCAATGTATAAGTTGTATTTGGATTGGCATATGGATCTGATGCCAACCCATCCTTGTTGCCTATCCATAGGCCTTGCATGTTTTTGACCAAGATTTCGAGAGGCAAAGGGTGATTAAACCCTATTCCTGACTTGTCATAAGGCATTTGGTATCTTGGTTGACACAAAACATGCATTCCTTGTTCATACCGGCCTAACTCGTATCCATGCCAATTGCATTGGCTAAGATATCGTAATGCGAAGTCTAGGTTGGCTAGATAGTTAACATCTTCCACAAAAGGATCTTCATCTTCTTATTTATGTCGAGAAGGTTCAACGCCATGATCTAGGCCCCCAAAAATAAAGTTTGTCTGATTATGTGGGTAACCTAAAGGAACCACGGAGCCTATGGGGAGGCGAGGTCTTCCCATGTCTTGCATAGACTGAAGTGTGGGCGGTGCAACAACATTGCGCACTATATACTCCCCCATGCCTGTGTTAGACATCTCAACAGTAATTGTTGGCGATTGAGGGGAAGCGAATGGGAGTTCTCCTTGAGTCCACTCCATGTGGGGTGAACTAGGCATCTCAACTTCCATCCTATTATGCGTCTCTTCTGTAGAGATATTGGAGACTAAAGGTGGTTCCGCTTCCAGGGGCTTCTTTCCTTTGTCCGTTGGAGTGGCCACTATAGGTGGCATCATTGTGGGAGGACTGGATGAAGAAGATGATCCCGCCTGAGAATTTGATTGATTTGGTGATGAAGATTCTTGCTTAGTCGGACCCCGTTTAGATGGATTTAACTGGAAATCCACATGCGTTGAAGGAAGGGTCGACTGCGGCATGATTTGCACTGAGTTGCAATATTTAAAAGATTCCAAATCTGTAGGAACCACGTGCACTTGTCCTTCAAATGTATATTTCAAACATTGATGAGAAATTGAAGGGACACACTTCATATCTCGGATCCAAGGCCACCCAAGAAAGATATTGTAAGCCATCTCACCTTCTAAAATGTGGCACAACGTATGAATGGTCTTTTGTCCCACTTGGATTGGCAAGACAATTGTGCCAACTGTCGAGCATATCATATCATTAAATGCTCGAAGGGTATAAGTGGAAGGTGCAATGTGAGAGGTCTGGTAGTTTCAAATGTTTCAAAGGCAGGCGGTTGTAATAAGGTTACTGGATGAACCAGTGTCTATCAACACACGTTTGTATGGAGTCCTGTTGACCCGTGCAATAACGTGCAGGGGTGGATCCGTTACATCTCCAATCACAGTTTTTAGCTCATCTTCCATGAAGGTAATGACTGGTTCAGTACACTGTTTGACATGCCCCACAAAATTGTTGAACGAATCTGCTTCGTGGGGTTGCAATTCAATTGCCTTTAATATCTCCATAAGAGCTTCCCGATGGGCTGATTTTTGAATAATCTCATAAATGGAGAGCCTAGCCGATGTGGTCCTTAGACTTTGGGTAAGTCTAGTTCGAATCGTGGCCACTGGTCTAGGCGGGGGCAACTGTGTAGGATTTGGTTGATGTTGTGATGTGGATGAAGCTTCCCTAGGGGCTGTTGCGGGGACAACTCCTGGGTGTCTCTTGTTTCTTGTCACAATGCTAATCATTCCAACATACCCTTCCATGGGGTAACTCTGTTGCACTTCATTGACATGCAGAGGTTTTTTTTGTGCATCATGTGTGGGTAAAGGATCTTTGAAAACACCCATTTGTTGGTTGTTGGGTGCGATGGGGTTATCCACTACCAATGTGTGATTATCAATGAGATCTTGCACTAAACCTTTAAACGTCCAACAGACATTAAGGTCATGCCCTTTCCTTCTATGGAATCTATAGAAAATATCCTCTCTATACCCTTTAGGCTTTGGCACATTAGGATCAATTGTTGGAATATCTGGCAGATTAATCAAGTTTGCCACTGACAAATGGTCAAACAAGGAATCCCTAGACTCAGTGTATGGTGTAAATTGTCGCTTGGGGCGACGCTGCTGATTTTGATCCTGCTTCTTGTTATCTTTCTCATAATTATTATGAGGCACCGCCTGATAGTTAGCCTTTGAAGGCTATGTTTTTTGGGTAGGCGTAGGGGCATTAATAGCAACTTGATTGACCGCGGTGGGTTTCTGTTGCGTATTCCCTATTTTGGTGCTCTTGTTCCACTCTTTTTTCTTAGGCTTGGCAATTTTGCCATATTGTATCTTGATATCTTCGATACGTCTAGCTTGCGCCAGAGCTTCTTCCAAATTGGCGTATTGATGCAGCTGCAATAGCACAGAGATCGATCGCAAACAACTCTTTGCGAACATTTGAGTTAAGTCGGACATAGGAGGGAGGTAGGACAACTTTGAAAGAACTGTCCTCCATCGATTCCCATATGCTACCATAGACTCTTCCTCATACTGTTTGAGGCTAGCTAGATCACTGAGTGACGCCTTTTTCTTCGTATTGAAAGCAAAACGTTCTAGGAATGCGTCCACTAGTTGATCCAAATTATAGATGCTATGCTTTGGTAGATGGGTAAACCAATACGAGGCAGACCCTGCGAATGTGGTTATGAATGTTCTTAATAATAATGCATCATTATCTTGTATACCAAAGCACTGGCTCAAAAATCTCGTCACATGATCTTGAGCATCCTCATCCCCTTTAAAGAGTGCCAACTGGGGCAGCTTGAAATGTTCGGGGTATGGAGGTGCTGGCACTGATGGATGTATTAGATGACTACAGAGTTGGCATAAGGTAGGCTTTTGAGGCCCACCAGTCTTAAGTTCCATATTCTCCAAGTGTTCCAACAACACTTTGTAGGCATCGAAGGATATAATTTCCTCCTCCTTAGTTTGTTCCCGTTGTGTGTTGCGGGGAACTTGAGGCCTTTGAATGACTAAATGGGTAGCATCCCTTCTACCTTGATAGGGTGTTTTAGCCCACTATTCTTCTTGATAATAATCCTCATAATCTTCTTGAGGAGTTTTTGTCCTAGGCCTGTAAACATGGATGGGTGCCCGTAGAGGATGCCCATCATGGTCACGATGAATGGCCTCCCGCCCAGGTCTAAGAGGTCTTGGAGGCGGTGCTTGTTGTGGTCACGGAGACTTGTCTCGCACTAAGGGGTTGTGCCTCACATACATCTCAGATTGTTGTGCACGAGGAACTGGGGCCCTCTCAGGTGCATGGTTGTGAAGCAATTCAACTGTATGACACTGAATGCGCTCTTGATCAAGGAGACACAAATGTTCTAATTCTTGTTGTTCTTGCTTAAGCCGCGTGATGTGCGCTTGGCGGGTGGCTAGTTGTGCAAATTCCAAGTTATTTTGTTCTGTTGTCTCTTGTTTAATAGGCCTAGATGTCTCTCCTACATATATTTTTCGATCATAATGCTCTGAGACTCCTATATGTTGCTTCCCTCTGTCGAGGTTGGCCGCATTGACTTGAAACTCTGGTCTCAATAAGCGATATGGATATAATGCAGGTGCAGACGTGCATTGTTTTGGCACTGGATATTGGCCTGGAGGAATGTAGTGATCCTCCTCTCTCTCTCTGTGATATGCATAAAAAGTGCGGGCAGAATTGTTTTGCCCTGTCGGGAGAACTTGTTGTTCTGGATATGGTCTACTATGTTCGACATTGATCGGGGGTAAATTAGGAACCACAAAATCATATGGTTCTTCCTTTTGGAACCTGTGTTGTTCAATAGCAGTACACATTGCTGCATCACTAGGCCACCCATAATGAACTTCTAAAGGAGGCCTCGTGCTTAGACCAGGTGGTATATATACGTTATTTTCTTGAAAAGATTCTTGTTGCTCATGAGTTTCCCTTAGAGAGGGGGTTCTAAAGTCTCATCTATTGAAGGCTTGATTTGGAGAGCCACTCCTTGAGGCACCTCTAGAACCATGTTCTATGACTGTATGGGTTGGAGTGCCCCTCACGGAGGGGCCTCTAGAGCCATGTTCTGCATGGTGTGAACTAACTGGTGTACCTCGCCGATGAGGTGGGATGACTAAGTCGTCAAGGCTATATCGAAGACGATTTGTCTCTCTTGGTGCATGTTTTGCAGCTTCTTCCCGTGATTGGGCTTGGCTACGAGTATTCACCATGGTAATGCTAACCTAAAAATGCAAAAGTTCTTTTTGTGATTTTCTTTTTATGATTTTTTTTGTCTAAACGAGAAAATAGCATACACACTCACAAGCAATGATTATCTCTTTTAAAGATTAATAGTGTGCCCTAAATCTGGTTTAGTGTGTTTTTGTTGTTTGTTTTGTTTTTTTGAAAATTTTTGTGAAACGTTTAAATGCAAGTATGAAGGCTCTTATAACTCCCAATATGGTCGCCCCTTCAATATACCATTGCCGGACCGATATACCAACCTCTCTATATACCCACCCTTATGTGAGGGAGACTATAGGTACGTGAGAGCAGATGATACGTGGAACATAGGCGGTATGAAAGGGGAATCATTCTATTTATGACACCTACCATAGAAGGCTTATCCTCACGTGCTGGGAATCACCCCAAGCTACACTTGGTTAGCTTTCGTCAGGATTTACGTCTAGCAACAGTCGCGATCGAGGTAATGGATGCAATACCTCAAGCCAAAGTGATAATGGAATCCACCTTTGGTCTTGCTCAAGGGTTGGGGTTTTACGACCAACGCCTTGGTTTAAAATGTCATGTGATGTGTGGGGTTCATTTTAATTTTGCAAAATTGAAATAGGCAAATGAAAAGAAATCTTTCCCTAAGCCATACAAATTGAAAACCAGAAAATAGAAAAACAAAAATTTGACAGAAGCTGTAAAAACCCCTACCTCTTCTCTGCCTAATCGGAAGTTTCTGATTTGCTCTAAAAATTTGCACAGATCTATAATCATCCCTGGGTGAGGTGAATAACAGAACCGTAATCGTCACAAGGTGGAACGAATAATTTATTCATCCCGGGGTGAGACGAGTACCAATTCTGCAATCGTCACTTGCAGAGACGAATAACAGTCCGATGTTGAAAAATAGGTACCTGTAAAAAAAAAGCAATTTTAGATCAGTAATTTAACCTAAACAAAAATAGAGGACAGACGACCCACCGTGATCGCCATTGAAAGCACGAGATTCCAAAAACAAAAAGGAAATACTAAACAAAATTGTATTAAAAGGAAAGAACACAAATGAATGAACACAAGATATAAAAGCAATATAAACTATGGCCCTTTTTATTGATATTCTTTTCAATTCGTGTTACAATGCGTCTCCTTCCTTTTTAGGGGATAGGAGCATTAGATATTGATCTCTACAACTTGTTCGCAAAGATTTCCTCTTCCGCGTGCCCACATATAACATGGGCGAACCAAAACGTTGTCGCCGCTTGCGTTGATACAGGTCGATTCCTTGCTGCTCCTCCAATGCTGCAGATCTGCGTTCAAAGAAACAAACAAAGCATCAGTAGCACCTGTGTATGAAAAATAAAAGATAAATCTAACTATGACTAAAATGAATCTAAATGAAATGAAAACTTGACAAAAGCATAAACATGAAACTAGCTAAAATACTATAAAAGAAATAAAGCGGGGAGGTGCCCGAAGGCAGACCACCCGCAGATGAAACTTTGCTTCGACACCAATCCGCTTGAGATGGGTCCGAAACCTGATGTGATGTGTTGTCGGCAAATTCGTATACTATTGTGGTCAAAAGAATGGCGTTTGGGCACAAATCACAAGTAAGTGATTTAGCAGCACTTCGTCGCTCAAAATGCTCCTGCTCGGTATATCTTTTGGGTGAGGAAACTCACCATTTTATAGACCCAAGGGGTCTCTTTGAATTAACATGCAAAAGTGTTTCTTTGCATGAATGCTTTGTGTGTGCAGAAAATACTTCTTCTTGATCAAGGGATTCTTAACTGTCTCTGTGCATGTCTTTGTGTGTTTTAGAAAAGCTCACTTGCACTCCCATGCAATGAAGGAATAGCTAAGTGGCAAATCTGAGTTGTCTAAAAAGCTTACTCTCATTCCCATGCAGTGAAGGGAAAGTCAATTGGCGGATATGAGTTGTCAAAAGAACTCACTCGCACTCCTATGTCATGCAGGAAAAGCTAAGTGGTAGTTCTGAGTTGTTACATGCCGAGATTTGACTTTTTGTCGGTCAAACCTGACATTCGTCCCACCTCGAAGTGAGCCCTGGTAATCGTCCCTAGGTGAGACGAGTATAAGTCAACACTCATCTCTAGGTAGGACGAGTAAAACTTTCACTCGTCCCTGAGTAGGACGAGTAAAACAACACTCGTCCCTTGGTGGGACGAATAAGCAATAAATTGTCTAAAAAGTGCCAAATTGGTTTCTGACTTGCAAAACTATTGTGTGAGTGGTTAGAACCATTGTTTAACCTTTGAGGGCTGCCCTGGGGGCTGTGTGTGTTATTGCGATCAGTGCTTGTCATCACATAATCGTATTGGTGCTGTTTTGGTGTCTACACATAGTTTATTTCAATTTTTATTATGTTTTTATAGTCGATTTATCTTCCTAAATATAGGGCCTGACTGAGGCAAGCCCCCCCAATGAACTAACCCCTTTTTGTAGGTTTATCCTAGAACCAAGGAGGGAAGTAGCTACAAACTAGAACCCCATGGTGGTATGCAAGCCCATCCATACTGAGGAACCCAAAAGAAGGTAGCAGACCTATTGTAATGTTCATGAAAAGAAAGGATAAAAGGGGAATTTTCCCCTATTGTAACCTATGCACTCTTTACATGAATAAAAATATATTGTTCTGAATAGCATGTGTCTTTAATATGTTCTTGGATCAAATGCTCTCTTTTTCCCATTTTATTTTTATTTTTATTCATGGTTGCCATATAGGCATGCATAGAAATGAGGTCTAACTACATTCAACATGAACAAACAATGTTAGCAAAACCTTGCATGTCATCATACACGATAGGCCTTTATTCAAAGCAGGGATTTTGACAAGATAGAAAATCTATCAATAAATAACGTAGCATCACAATGTTAGGCATAGATATGCAAATGTATTAAAATAGTGAGCCCCAGATAATAAGCACAATGGATTTTGGACCATGGTATCCCTAGCAAGAGTAATTATGCCCAAAATAAGACATTGCAACACAACAATGTTTCACCTAATATTAGCCTATTTTAAGTGGTTAAGAAGGATTTTGAAATATGTTTTTGATTCATGTAATCACCGTAGGCGTATGGTCGAGGATGTCAGTCGCATGGGAAAGGGAGGCTTGATTAGCATGTAAGGGTCAAAAAATTCAAAGGAAGTCGATGGAAAAGCATGTTGAATAATTTTAATAATTATTTCATCTGCTCATATATTTCAATATATTTCATAGGTGAAAAGGGAAAATAAAGGTGTTACAAAATGTATTGTTGAAAAAGCATTATATAAAAAGGAAAATCCAATTATAAGCTATAATGGCAAAAAAAAAGTGGTTATGAAAGCCAAAAGGGGGAAACGTAAAGGGTTTTGCTATAGAAGAGTGCATTGGAAAATGGCCAAAAAAAAGAAATGAAACAAACTATTTTCATCGAAGAAGAAGAAGAAAGCGAAGGGAATTATTGTAAAACTTTAAGTAATGCACTGAAATGTAGAACATGGTTTGGACATTTTTTGGAAGTTAAGGTTGGAAGTTTTGGAATAGGAAGGAGGTGGAAGATATTGGAAGGTTCACAAACTGCTACCAACATTTTGGCTTCACATTTGTATGCAGGAAGGACAAATTTTGAATAAAATAATGCTTGTATTGCAGATTTTTCTCCAAATACTTTAGAAATATTTGATGGTGTTTTATGCATGAATACGGTAGCATTGTTGGAATATTTTTAATGCATGTTTTTTTCCTTAGACTCTCACCATAACTGGATCTTATATTGTGTGGATGTAGGTCTAACTTAGTTGTGTTTATATTCAGGATCTAACATTTTCTATAACGTAGACTGGATTAGGGTTCTGTAGTTTCCCTTTAGTCACTTTCCATATTCTGGTCCATATTACGGATTTTCAGTTTTATTTTTCTAACCCTTATCCTTTTCATTTTTTTAAAAATGTTGCAAATAAAATATAAAAATTAAAAAGAAATTAAAATCCAAAAATAAATGAACGAACTCAAATATTAAGCTGCAATGTTTCATTTTAAGCAAATTCGATATCATTTTGAAGCAATTTCAAAATTATAAAAATTATTCAAAGTTGTTTTTTATAAGGAAGTTTGTAATTTCGAAATTTGACATAATGTCACATTTTAAAGGTAAATCAAATTTCAAGCTTTGTATTTCTTTTTTCAAGCAATAAATTGACTTCCCTTTATGAAAATTACAATTTCATTAAAGGGGATAATCTATATGGCATTTCCAAAGGCCATTATATTTAAAGTGATAAATTAACGTCTCTTTATGAAAATTTCAATTTCATTAAATAGGGGCAATTTATATAGCATTTCAAATACTTTTACATTTTAAAGCTAGTCATTTCATTTTTTAATTGCATGCACAAAACAACATAAATAATGAATCTAATAATAATTTAAGATTCACACTTAGAGATAGATTTTAATCTTTCGTTTCATGGTCAAAGCAGGGTTTAAAGAAGATAAAACTTGTTTAAAATCTGCTCAACCAAAAGAAGATAAAATCGACCTAAAACACTTCAAGATAAAATGACCTAAGGCTTTACATCATGGTCATATGAGGGCCAATTACACTTCCTTTTTTTTTAAGTTTCATGAACAATCACTAGTATAGCAATAAAATAATACCAACACAAGACCCTTCTTAAAAACTATTTGCAAATCACTAAGGTATTCAAAGCACTTATTTGATACATCTTCATAAGATTACAAGCACACATCAAGTAAAAGGAACCTTGGAGAAATTTCATTTCTTTGCAAGAGAGGGTTTTCTTATCAAAATCCTAATTGTGATGGTGATTTTGCAATTGGGAAAAATTTCCACTCAATAGAATTGGCACTAGAAGGAGGGCATGAATTGGTTTATTTTATTTCTACTTAAATGCTAAATTTTTCATTGTTACTTGAAATTTTATTTAAAGGCATTGGTATTGACTAATGAGGTTTTGTTGGTTACATTCATTGATTAAAAATTCCTTGAATTGATGATGCATTAATGCTAACATTTTTTGCAAATTGGATAATGTTATTTGATACCATGGTTTAATTGATGCATATCTTTGGTTGATGCTGACAGGATGATCTATATGTTAAAAATTTGATATTTTTTAGTCATTTCATGCTTCTTTGCAAGATATATTTATTTTACTAACAAGATTGGTACTAAAGTCACATTCTTTAAGGTATAGATTGTGCCTCAACTTGACTCATGGTTGGTATTGGTTGGAATCCGTAAAGATTGGTATTAGATGCTGCAATAATAGTAGAACAATGGTGGATTTCACACAATCAAACACCACCCATGAGTCAAGTTGAGGCACAACCTCCTCCCATGATGAACTGTTCTTCAGGAGTTATGGATTCCAACCAATACCAACCATCTAATATTGCACTCTCAAATCAAATGATGTCTAATATGAAAAATCATAGGATGGATTTGAATATCCAAATATCATAACCACCCTAGATATCATCTAAGAGGAAGTGCAAGTTTCAAAATTAATATCCACCAATGAGGATTGTGGTGAGCAAGCCCATTAATATATAGATGTTGACTCAATACTGGAAACATATGAACCTTTAGAAATAAAATATTTAGAGTCATTATTTACATGGAAGGATTGGGATAATCTTAGAAAGTATGAAAGGGAATTTGAAAAAGAATCGATAGATGAATCTAAAGAGTCGTCAAAAGATATGATAGAATTTCATCACTTGTTTTTAGAAGACAATTGTTATAATTAAGAAATCCAACATGAGTCAAGTTATGACTTAGAGTCATTATTTACAAATGAGGATTACAGTGATCACACAAACCTAAATGCAGGAATTGATTCCTCTACAGAAACCCTTGAGCCACCAAAAATGATTGAAGGAGAATTTGAAGAAGAGTTTTTTATAAATTCTAAATATTACAAGAAAGACATAATATAATTTCATCTCATGAGTCTATATGAAAATTATTGGAAGAAATATATAGAATTATTTGTTACTCCTACTGATGAAATTTCTATTCCATCGAATATGCAGGACGTTGAAATTGCTATCTCACATAAATATCTTGCAATTCTTGTATAATATGAATACTACATGAAATAAGAGATATCAACAAATTTCTCAAGAAGATAATAATTCTACTATTCTAGATAAATAATAGGAATTTTTTACTTATTTCATAATTCCTAAAGAGATTTCTATTCCACTTGAGCCATCAAAAGTGGTCGAAAGTGAATTTAAAAGGGAATCAATAGATGTATCTAAATTTTATGCAAAAGACTTGATGGGATATCATCCTTTGATTTTAGAAGATTATTATTATAATGGTTGGGTAATATATGAATAATCATCAGTTGTTCACACCCCTATTGATAAAATTTCTATTGATATGTAGGATGCTAAAAATGCTATCTCACATGAAGATCTTGTAATTCTTGTACAATCAAAAAAGGGCATACCCATTTCAAAAATAGAAAAGGTTTCAAACTTTAATCATGTTGATTATGAGTTTATTGGAGATCTTGTTGAAATAGAAAATGAGGATATGGTAAAAGTTTCTTATGATTCAGTTTTTTGGTATCAAGAAGAAGTAAAACCTTCTCTTTCATATTGGAATACTAAAAATTTGGGTAAAAATTCACATGATTTTCTTGAAGATTCTAAGGAAGAAATACTGTGGATGGTCAAAAAGGAATTGGAACCAAGTTATGAAAATATTATTTTATTCAAAGAAACTCAAGGGATTGATCATGGATATGTGTTATTTGACACATCCCTTGATCAACAAAATTTATGTTTTAAAAAGGATGGACATATATTTAATTGGGTGTCTATTTTTGGTGTTTTTGATGAACAAGTAAGTTATGAAAATTAAGGGATACAAGATGATGATGATGACAGAGACCATGATGTAAAAGAGGAATTAACAAAGGTTCACTATGTCTTGGTAAATGAAAGTGCACAAAAACCAGAATCATACTTTTTATGTTCAACCATGCAAAATCCAAGTGAAAACTTGCCTAATTGTCTATGGGATTCAAATGTTATTTATGATGAAATACCATTAGAGTGGAATGAAGAACTAGAATTGATTTCTACTCACACTACTATTTTTATTTCTTTGTTGAATGAAATAAAAGTTTATGTGCTTGAATTTTTGAATCAAATTCATCAACAATTGATAATGGAATCTAGGATAAAAACCTATAATGATCCTCATTTAATAGATATCCTATATGCTTGTAAATTGTTGCATAAGCATGATTGGCCTAAAGATGTGAAAAATTACTTGGCTTTGAAATTTTTTATAAATAGTCTCCTACTTGCAAGACCTCATATTTGAAAATGAAATCCTAATTCTAAATCATGAATTGAATTACGAAATCAAAATTTTAAGAAATAGACAAGAAAAAATTGAAAATTATTTATCGCCTTATCAATTTAATGATTTTAAGCTTCAACATGGAATTGCTAATACCATGGAATCAAATTGGTGGTATAAAAAAGGCAAAATTAGAATTGATGCATTGCTTGAATTAATATTTTTTGGTTATATTCTTATAAGTTTTGGCATGCATATCATAATATATATATTTTAGGGTATGCTAATCGTGTTTGGGATCCAGGGAAGTGATGACCCAATTTTTGGCATTATCTTGTATATTATTGTATATATCTTTTGGTTTTTGTGTGTTTTCTTTTAGTTTTTCTTTGTATGATGATTTTGTGCGTAATCCCATGTTTTGGCAAGTTTTTTTTTTCTTTCTTGTTAGTTTGCATAAGGTCAAGTTTTAGGTTTGTTTCCATGTTTTGATTTGTGAGTTTTGCATTTTGAGGTTGGTCCCTTTGTTTGAGGTGATGTTTTGTGGTTTCTACTAATGGACTCTTGATAATTTTTGTGTTCCTTTGTCATGAAGGGTGAATTGCCTATCACATGGATCAAGGAAAAGGGGATGAAGTTGTTTAGTAACCACTCCTAGATTTTGGGACTAAGTGAATTTTGGAATAATAAATTATTTTTTTGAAGCTACACACAAACACATCATATTAAAAGGTATGCTTTGAAATCTTGAAGGATGAAATAATTTTGGTTTACAGATTAAGGCAAAAATCTAATATGCTCCATATCTAACTTCAAATACTCTCTAACCCATGTGGTGCATAAAATTTTACAAGGCATTATAAAAAAAGAAATATAAAAAGTAAGCAAAGGAAAACATGCTCAAATTAGTCACCAGGTTTGGATAAACTCTACTGGGGCTATAGACACCTGACTGGTAGTAGGGCTCTATCTAGAAAAAAGCTTGTTCAAAAAAAAGATATTGCAAAACATCAAGTAAACACAAGGGTAATATAGATAAACTCTACTAGGGCTATGGACGCCTGACTGGCAGGAGGGCTCTATATAAAGAAATTCATTTTAATGAACAATATTTCTATAGTCTAAATTTGACTCATGTGAGGGAGTCCGAATGGTTTTAAAGAATACAAATTAAATCACTTTAACACAATTTCGCTAATGTAAGGGGTTCATGTGTTTCATTTTAAGTTATCTACCCCACCTTCTGGATGTTACTAGATGGTTTGTCTTTCTAATATTTGTTTTTTTATTTTCAAAATTGGGTTCTTCACTCAAAATACTTGGGAAAATTCCCTAGTAGAGTGGCCATTTGGTGTGGCTATTGCACAACTAGCCCCAAATTTGGAGATCCACCTTAAAATTTTGGTTTATTTGGGATTTATCTTTTATTTGAGGGATAACTTTTGATGATCTTTGCACATGATCTTACATTCCAAGGTTCACTTTTGATTGTGTCTTCTTGTCTCCTTTTGAAAGTGTCTAGGATTAGAGCTAGGTTAAAAGAGGCTTGTGTCCTTTGCATGGTTTTAATCTTGGTTTGTAATGCTTCAATTAATTTTAATGTTTGAATTAAGTTAATGCAAGCATTAAAATTAATTAATTCACATTTGAAATGGATTAAATCAATTTTTCCATAAAAAAATAATATAAATAAATAAATATATGTATATACATATAAATAAATAAAATAATAATAATAATAAATTTTGTTTGTTGTAATTAATTGTATTAAGTTATATGAAATAATGTTATGTTAATGTCATTCACCTCTCATAATGTTATGTTAATTTCCTTTATCTTTATGCACACAAACTTGCATGACATAGCTTTATAGTAATACCTTCTATTTTTTTATCTTAATGTAGGATGTGCCCATCAAGCATGGATTCAATGAAGTATGCATGGCTTCCAAGGTGCACGACTACCAATATGCACAAGGTAGCAGCAAATTACCCCCAATGACATGGATAGGTTCCAAGGTCACATGGATAGAGGGTTTAGATGGATAATCGTAATGGGCGTAATGACTTGGATCTTGACAAAATACAGACCAAAACCAATGACTCAACGTAGGAGGATGACATAGTGACATCCATAGTGGACCACTGGTGGATGAGTATGGATATCTTGAACTGGATCCACATGGTGGTGACTCGACGGATGCAGTGATGAGGGTTTGGACCAACAACGTGGGCACTATGGATTGCAGTGTGACAATGATAGTATTATGGAAGGACTAACATGGTGAGTGCATGGGGTGTGATCATCAAGAGAAAAAAAAACACACAATGCAATGTAAATGTGGTTTGGTAGTGACTATATCATATTATTCGATGGATAACACCATGTGCAATATAGTTTGACGTATACACAATTATGGCAATAGTAGTTATAGTTTGGTAGAATATAGCAACATTGAGTAAAATAAGGGTGGAGCAGTTGATGAAGAAAAGGTATTAAACTGGAACAAAATTCCAACATATGAGCATAGTGTTAAGAACAGTTGCCAGGATAAACACAATAGTAGGGAGGGCATTACCCAGAATAGTGCAGGATAAAACATAAAATCATTAAATGTGTCATTGTATTGATGGAAAATAGACTACAAGGAATCATTCATCCTAGTTTAAATTTCCCCCATGAAAGTGGTCTTATCAAAGGTCAGAATTTATTTTATTAGAATAAAGTGACTAAGTCTACTATAAGCGACAACACTCACATAGAAAAAATGAAAGATGTTGGTAACAGAACATGGCCCACACAATAGCAAAATGGGCACAATCACTGATGTGGACTAGCTATAAATAAAATATGATTATAGGTAGTTGATGGTGAACAACATGGATGCTTGGAAGGGAATTCTATGATTATACAAATACGTATCGATGACAAACAAAGATGTTGCTTCCTGTACAGATTGTGAAGCTTGGATGAGCAATGAAGAGTTTGGTAATAAGTCCATTGTCAAATATTACAAATACCAAGGGGTGTAGAAGTAGTAGAAGACATCGAAGCATAGTCTAGTACATTAATATCCTCACTGAAAGAAATATGGGGTGTCTCTTTTAGTTATGCAGGTTTCACATAAGCAGGCAATAGATTGTTCAATCGAAGCTCATCTAGGATGCCCGACGGGGCCCCATGGTTTGCTTCATAATTTTATTTGTATTCATGGTTTTTGGATAGGCATACACAGAAAGGATGTCTAATTACATTTAACATAAATAAAAAATGGTAGCAAAACCTTACATATCATCATGCACGGTGGGCCTTTATTCAAAGCAAGGATTATAGAAATATAGAAAAGCAGTTAGCAAATAATATAACATCGCAAGGTCAGGCATATATATGCAAATGTATTAAAATAGTGAGCACTATATAACAAGGATAGTGGACTTTGAGCCACAGTATTTCATTGATGCATGTAATCACCACAGGTGTATGGTTTGGGATGTCGATCATGTGGGAAAGGGAGGCTTGATTAGCATATAAGGATCAAGATATGCATAGGACATTGGTGGAAAAGCACATTAAATAATTTTAATAATTATTTCATCACAAAAACCACAAGGTTAAGTACTCATATATCTCAATATATTTCATAGGTGAAAAGGGAAAATAAAGGTGTTACGAAATGTATTGTTGAAAAAGTGTTATATAAAAATGAAAATTCAATTATAAGTTACTATGGAAAAAATAAGTGGTTACGAAATCCAAAAGGGGGAAATGTAAAGGGTTTTATTGTGGAAGAGTGCATTGGAAAATGGTAAAAAAAAAGAAATAAAATGAATCATTTTCATTGAAGAAGAAGAAGAAAGTGAAGGGAATTATTGTAAAACTTTAAGTAATGCATTGAAATGCAGAACAAGGGTTGAACATTTTTTTGAAGCAAAGGCTAAAATTTTTGGAACAAAATTGAGGTGGAAGAGATTGAAAGATTCACAAACTGCTACCACCATTCTGGCTTCACATTTGTATGCAAGAAAGATAGATTTTGATAAAATTATGCTTGTATTGCATATTTTTCTACAAATACTTTAGAAATATTTTGATGGTGTTTTATGCGTGAATATAGTAGCATTTTTGGAATATTTTTAATGCATATTTTTTCTTAGACTCTCGCAATTAATGGATATTATATTGTGTGGATGCAGGTCTAATCTGGTTGTGTTATATTCAAGTTCTAATGTTTTATGTAGCGTAGGCTAGATTAAGGTTCTGTAGTTTTTTTTTGGCCACTTTCCATATTCTAGTCCATATTTTAGACTTTTAGTTTTGTTTTTCCAACCTTTTCCCTTTTCATTTTTTTTTTTAAATGTTGCAAATAAAATATATATATAAAAAAAAAAAATTAAAATCCAAAAATAAATGCACGAACTCAAAAATTAATTTTTAATGTTTCATACTAAGCAATTTCAATTTCATTTTGAAGCAATTTTGAAATTATAAAAATTATTCCAAGTTGTTGTTTTATAAGGAATTTTGTAATTTTGAAATTTGACATAATTTCACATTTCTAAGGCAAATCAAATTTCAAGCTTTGAATTTCATTTTTCAAACAATAAATTGACTTCCCTTTATGAAAATCACAATTTTAGTAAAGGGGGTAATTTATATGGCATTTTCGAAGTACATTGTATTTAAAGCGATAAATTAACGTCTCTTTATGAAAATTACAATTTCATTAAAGAGAGGTAATTTATATAGCATTTCAAAGGCTTCTACATTTTAAATCTAGCCATTTCATTATTTTATTTCATGCACAAAGCAACATAAAAATGAATCCAATCATCATTTAAGATTCACACTTAGAAATAGATTTTAATCTTTAGTTTCATGGTCAAAGTAGGGTTTAGAAAGATAAAACTTATTTAAAATATGCTCAACCAAAAGAAGATAAAATATACCTAAACACTTCAAGATAAAATGAACTAAGGATTTACATAGTGGTCATATGAGGACCAATTACACTTCTTTTTATTTTAAGTTCCATGAACAATCACTAGTATAGCAATAAAATAATTCCAACACAGGCCCCTTGTTAACAATTATTTGCAAATCACTAAGGTATTCCAAGAACTTATTTGATACATCTTCATAAGATTACAAGCACACATCAAGTAAAAATAACATCGAATAAATTTCATTTCTTTACAAGAGAGGGTTTTCTAATCAAAATCCTAACTGTGATGGTGATTTTACAATTGGGTAAAATTTCCACTCAATAGAATTAGCACTAGAAGGAGGGATTGAATTGGTTTATTTTATTGCTAATTAAGTGTTAAATTTTTCATTGTCACTTGAAAGGTTATTTAAAGGCCTTGGTATTGACTAATGAGGTTTTTTTGGTTAAATTATTTGATTGAAAAGTCCTTGAATTGATGATGCATTAATGCTAACCTTTTTTGCCAATTGGACAATGTTCTTTGATGCCATGGTTTAATTGATGCATATATCTGGTTGATGCTAACATGATGATCTATATGTTAAACATTTGAGATTTTTTAGTCATTTCATGCTTCTTTGTAAGATATATTTATTTGACTAACAAGATTAGTACTAAAGTCACATTCTTTAAGGTTCACTAATGGCATTGTTTACTCGAACCAGGGCAGGAATTGCGTCTTGGATAGGGGATTATTATAGCCATTCAAACAAGCCTACCCATTAAATCCTTGAAGGTTTAGAAGAAGATTTACCTCAGTTTTGGCATGATGTGTACTCGACTAAGGAACATATTTTGATATACAAGGACATGTTAATTCATTTGTGAATTATGCATGCAAATTTTTCTTGTAGGTTATTTTCATACACATTGGATGAGGTTGTGTTTGATTGGTACATCAACTTACCTTAAATTTCTATAACTTATTTTTTTTTTAAATAAAGGGGTAAAAATTTATTGATAAAAAGTATGGATTACAAAGTACAGCTGAGCCCCCACCCAGGACTCAAATAAGCAACAAGATAGGCTAAATCACCAGACAAGGTCAACTCCCAAAGAAAACCAAAAAAAACAAACCACATTAAGTCTGAACATCCTTATGGATCAACTCCCGTAGGTGTTGAGAATCCCCAGACGGGAGACTCTCCCAATTATCAATAATATGAGTATCCAATAGCTCAGAAGCCCTTTCGGCCAGGTAATCAGCAACCCCATTCCATTCCCTTGGAATGTGCACAAAGGATATAAATTCGAACTCTTCACTCATTCTAAGAATCTGAATGGTCACAAAGACCAACTGCCAATTAACATCCTCCACTCTTTTGCTATTTAAAATATTAACCAAAATTTGAGAGTCAGACTCGCAAATAATCCTACCCCAGCCAAGAGAAAACCCCCTTTGCAAGGCCTCAAGTATCGCCAGAGCTTCCATAAGATTGTTGGAGTGAACACCTTTATAAATGGAAAAGAAAAAACTGACCACGCCAGCAGAATCTCTCCCAACACCACCAATTCTAGCATGTCCAGGATTGCCCTTGGATGACCCATCAGTATTAATTTTTAAAACTCCTCTAGGGGGAAGTCTCCATCTACCCTCTCTCCTAACCTTCTTGCTAAGTTGAGGAATCCTACTAGGGCTAGAAGAATTCACACAAACCCCAAAAAAACCAAGGGCCTATCATACCTTCTCCTCCCTAGAGTCCAAATGGGGGTCCACATCACATTTACTATGGATAGTTTCTTGAACCATACACAGGATCTTAAATTTCTATAACTTATTAGGATCTACTAGAAGCAATGTTTATCAACCATTTTGGAAAATCGGTTGACTCAGTTGGGATAAAGAATCATTTTGTCTCTATCTGTAAATATCCTAATGAATCCATGAGCCAATTCAATGATAGGTTCCATAGGTTGTATATCAAAATGGATACACATTACATAAATATGAAAGAAGAATACATTCAATTATACATGGAAGTCTTATACCCCTTAATTTCTACATTTCTAGGATAGAATATTGAATATTTATCCTTGCCTAGAGCCTACGATGCCATAATAATAGTAAAACAATGGTGTATTTTACACAATCAAACACACCCATGAGTCAGGCTGAGGTACAACCTCCTCCTATGACGAACTATTATTTAGGAGTTATGGATTCCAACCAATGCTAACCATATAATCTAGCACCCTTGAATAAAATGATGTCTAATATGAACAATCAATGGGATGAGTTTGAATGTCCAAATTTCCTAACCAATCTAGATATCATCCAAGATGAAGTGCAAGTTTCGAAATAAATATCCACCAATGAGTATTGTGTTGAGAAAACCCATAAATATGTAGAGATTGACTCAATATTGGAAATGTATGAGCCTTTAGAAATAAAATATTGAGTCATTATTTTAACAAGAGGATTGGAATAATCTTAGTGTTGGATGTGTCTCATTCTTTTCCGGAAAAGAATTGTACGACAGGAACTACAATGCAAAAGACAATGGGTAGGGGGGGTCCGGGGGGTCCGGAGGCCCCCAAGGACCCCCGGCTACGGTAAAGGTGATTATGTAATAGGTGATGGCTCGGGGTGCGTAGGGGGACGCCCTCGGATACGATGAAAGTGATTGAAGCCGGCGAAGCCCAAAATTTTCACCTACTTTTATCGCTACTTTTCACCTACTTTTATCGCTACTTTTGGAGCGACCCCCGGGATTCCCACGGTTGGTGGGTGGTTAGTGGGTGTGGGTGGTTTAGCCCATGGTGTTGTATCCATGGTACCTTAATACCACTTGGTGGTTTAGGGTTGTATGAGTTTCCTTATATAATTATTGTAATGTCCCATTTTAGGGACAAGAGAGAGAATAATATATCAAGGAGGATAGACTCTTGTTTGCTGGACTAGCCCAAATTGGGTGAACCAGGGTAAATCTTGTGTGTTATATGTGCATTGAATGGTGTCATTATTTCCTTAGTTATTATTTTTGCATTATTTCTAGAATATGTTTCTATAAATTCTCTTCATTTGGTATCAGAGCCAAGTCATTAGCCATAGGGGGACACCTTTATTGCTAAGGTTTAAATTCGTTTTAAGAATATCTAGGGTTTCTAGGAGTGAGAGGAAACCTTTTATGGAGTGGGAGTTACGTAGAAGGAGTTTGAAGGAAAAATGTTAGGAAATCATTCAAGGATAGAGATCGAGAAATTTGACGACAAAATTTTTGAGCTATGGAAGTTAAAGATGGAAGATATGCTTGTGGACAGAGATCAGTGGGCTGCTATTTCAAAAACAACAAAACCTACGGGTACTTTCGATGAAGATTGGGAGAAGATGAATCGAAAAGCAAGGAGTCTGATTCGACTGTGTCTTGCAGATTCGGTGCTCATCAATGTTTTGGGAGAAGCTACAGCAAAGGATCTCTGGGAGAGGTTAGGGGCTTTGTATCAATCGAAGTCCCTAGTGAACAAATTATTCCTCAAAAATAAACTGTACAATATTAGGATGCATGACGGGGATTCGGTTGCAGATCATCTAAATGCATTCAATACAGTGGTAAGTCAACTAACATCTATAGAAATTAAGTTGAGTGAGGAAGATAAATGCATTACTTTGTTATGCTCTTTACCGGATTCATGGGATAACTTAGTAGTAGCAATTGGTAGTACAACTTCATCCACATTGAAGTTTGAAGATATAGTGGCATCTCTATTATCTGAGGATATGAGGAGAAAAGCCATGGAGGGCACATATAAGGAAGCCCTAACAGTGAGAGGGCGTGCCAAGGAGAAGTACAAATCTAGATATGGTGATAGGTCTAAGTCTAAAGGTAGATCCAAGTCTCGAGGGAAGTTTGAGAGAAAATGCTAGAATTGTGGCAAGCCTGGTCATATGAAGAAGGATTGTAGATCAAAGAAAGCTGAGTCTGGAAAAAATTCTGATGAATCGACTTCCACAGAGATGAATAAATCCATTGATGAAGTAGGGGATGTATATCTGGCATCCTGCTCATCATGCTCCACATGATCAGATAAAAATGATTGGTTGATTGATACTGGTGCCTCTTTTCATATGACTCCTCATAGAGGGTGGTTTAGTGAATATGAAAGATATGATGGAGGGGAGGTACTATTGGGAGATGATTCACCACTCAGAATCATGGGTCGTGGAAGAGTGAAAATTTTTCTACAGGATGGTAGGGTTAAGACCCTACCAAGTGTGATGCATATTCCAAGACTTGCTAGAAATTTGATTTCGATAAGCAAAATGGCCGATGCAGTAGTGAATGTCAGTTTTGGCAAGGATTCATGCAAAATGGTTCGTGGATCAATGGTGTTGGCAAGGGGAGTTCAGATTGGAACATTGTATAAGCTATTGGGAAGCACTATGACAAATGAGTGCAATAGCTCAATTGTTCCTGAGGTTGATTCTAATAAAATCTCAACACTCTGGCATCAAAGGATGGGACATATTGGAGAAAAGGGATTGCATACCCTGTACACAAAAGGTATGGTTCATGGTATCCCTAATTACTCAATGTCTTTCGAGTTCTTGAAAATTGTATTTATGGTAAACAGAATCGGGTTAGTTTTCCATCTGGTGCCACAAGATCTAATGGGGTACTAGATTTGATCCACAGTGATATTTTTGGTCCTGTTCCTATGCCGTCTCTTGGAAAATCATGGTATTATGCTTCCTTTGTTGATGATTTTTCAAGATATGCATGGATTTACTTTCTTAAGAGCAAATATGAAGTGTTTGAAAAATTTAAGGAATTTAAAGCACTTGTTGAGAATCAAACTGATAAAAGGATTAAGGTGTTGAGGTCTGATAATGGAGGGGAATATTGTTCTAATATATTTGAGAAATTTTGTAAGCAATGTGGTATTGCAAGACAGAATACTACTCCATATACGCCTCAACAGAATGGAGTTGCAGAGATGTTGAACAGATCACTGATGGAGAAGGCTAGAAGTATGCTCGATGGTGCGGGTTTGGCACGAGAATTCGGGCAGAAGTAGTGAGTGCAGCATGCTACTTGTGAAATCGGTCACCTACATCAGCATTGCCGGATCAAACTCCATTTGAAGCTCTATTTGGTAAGAAACCTTCTATTTCACATCTCAGAGTTTTTGGCTATGATGCATACATGCATATTCCAAAAGAGAAAATAAGTAAGCTAGATAATAAGGTTGTTAAATGTATCTTTATTGGTTATAAAGATGGTGTTAAAGGATATAAGCTTTGGAATCCAAAAACTAAAAGTACAGTGTACAATAGAGATGTGGTGTTTAGGGAGATGATCAGTGATTCTAGGAAGGTAGTTACATAAGAGGAACCTGGAACGGTCCAATTTGATCTCATGGAAAACTATCAGACAATAGAGGATCTGGAAGAGGAGCATACAGATGAGGATATGGAAGAGGAGCATACAGGTGAGGATCTGGAAGAGGATGAAGAAGAGGTTCATACACCTATGGTAAGGATATCAACATGGGAAAGGAAGCAACCTGAAAGGTACAGTCCATCTGCTTTTCCTACTTCTTTTGTACTATCTATTACTAATGAAGATCCTAGAACAGTTAGAGAAGCTGTTAATTTTGGAGAGGCAAACCATTGGGAAGAGGCCATGGATGAGGAAATGATGTCCCTGAAAAAGAACAGAACATGGGATTTAGTGAAATTACCAAGTGGTAGGAAAGCAATAGGTTGCAAGTGGATCTTTAAGAAGAAGCAGAATGCTAAAGGTAAAGTGGAGAAATATAAAGCTCGCCTGGTTGCTAAAGGTTTTTCCCAAGTTGAAGGAATTGATTATGGTGAAGTTTTTTCTCCCGTTGCAAAGCTAACATCAATTAGATTTATGTTAGTTGTGGCTACTGCATTTGATCTTGAAATAGAACAGATGGATGTGAAAACTGCATTCCTTCATGGAGATTTGGAGGAAGAAATCTATATGAGGCGGCCTGAAGGTTTCACTGTTGCAGGAAAGGAGGATCTGGTATGTAAGTTAAAAAAATCATTGTATGGACTGAAACAATCACCTAGAATGTAGTACCAAAAATTTGATACTTATGTTTTAGGAATTGGTTTTGTTCGTAGCAATGCTGATCATTGTGTGTATTCAAAGAAAATTGGTAATGTAATTGTCATTATAGTTCTTTATGTTGATGACATGTTACTAATTGGAAATAGCAAGAGACCGGTCGGGGAAGTAAAGTCTCAGTTGGCATCACAGTTTGACATGAAGGATCTTGGCCCTACAAATTTTATATTGGGTATGCAAATAAAAAGAGATCGCTCTAACAGAAAGTTGTGGTTGGATCAGAAAAAGTATGTTGAGACAGTGTTGAAAAGGTTCAATATGCAGGATTGCAAACCGGTGAAGGTACCTATTTCTTTAGGTGAAAAATTGCCTGCTAAACAATGTCCAAAAACAGAAGAAGAGGTAGAGGAAATGTCACATATTCCTTATGCAAATGTTGGAGGTAGTTTAATGTATGCCATGGTTTGTACTAGAGCAGACATTGCCCATGTAGTGGGAGTCTAGAGTAGATATATGTCTAAACCTAGTAAAGAGCATTGGACTGCTGTGAAAAGGGTTTTCAGATATTTGCGTGGCACCTCTAATTTTACAATCTTCTATGAGGGTACAGGTAAAGAAAATAGACAATTGGATATAGAAGGGTTTGTTGATGCAGATTGGGCTGGAGATCTAGACAGGAAAAGATCTACTAGTGCTTATGTATTCAATTTGTTCGGAGGGGCCATTAGTTGGATGAGCAAGATGCAGACTGTTGTTGCTCTTTCAACTACCGAAGCTGAGTATATGGCAACCACTGATGCAAGTAAGGAAGCTGTATGGCTGCAAAGACTATGGGCTGAAATTGGGTTCTTTCAAGGAGCTGTAAAGATAAACTATGACAATCAGAGTGCCATATTTTTGGCAAAGAACCCTGCTTACCATTCAAGAATGAAGCACATTGATACAAAGTTCCATTTCTGCAGGGACATGCTTGAACAGAAGAAAGTGTTGCTGGAAAAGGTAGACACCAAGGAAAATGTTGCAGATGCTTTAACCAAGGCTGTAAGCACTGAAAAGTTTAGATTCTGTACAATTGAAATGGGTTTGGCAAAGTATTCAAAAAGTGGGATAATGTTGGATGTGTCTCATTCTTTTCCAGAAAATAATTGTACGACAGGAACTACAACGCAAAATACAATGGGTAGGGGGGTTCGAGGGGGCCGGAGGCCCCCAAGGACCCCTGACTACGGTAAAGGTTATGGATCGGGGTGCGTAGGGGGACGCCCTCGGATACGATGAAAGTGATTGAAGCCGACGAAGCCGGTGCCAAAATTTTCACCTACTTTTATCACTACTTTTCACCTACTTTTATCGCTACTTTTGGAGCGACCCCCGAGATTCCCACGGTTGGTGGGTGGTTAGTGGGTGTGGGTGGTTTAGCCCACGGTGTTGTATCCACGGTACCCTAATACCACTTGGTGGTTTAGGGTTGTATGAGTTTCCTTATATAATTATTGTAATGTCCTGTTTTAGGGACAAGAGAGAGAATAATATATCAAGGAGGATAGACTCTTGTTTGCTGGACTAGCCCAAATTGGGTGAACTAGGGTAAATCTTGTGTGTTATATGTGCATTGAATGGTGTCATTATTTCCTTAGTTATTATTTCTACATTATTTCTAGAATATGTTTCTATAAATTCTCTTCACTTAGAAAGCATGAAAGAGAATTTGGAAAAGAATCAATAGATGATTCTAAAAATTCATCAGAAGTCATGATATAATTTCATCACTTGTTTTTAGAAGACAATTGTTATAGTGATGAAGAAATTCAACATGATTCAAGTTATGAATTAGATTCATTATTTAAAAATTAGGACTATAGTGATCATGCATACCTGAATACAATATTTTATACCTTTGTAGAAACCCTTAAGCCACCAAAAATGATTGAAGGATAATTTGAAGAAAATTTTCTTGAAGAATCTGAATATTACGAGGAAGACATAATAGAATTTCATCTCATGGTTCTAGACAACAATTATTGGAATAAATACGTAGAATTATTTGTTACTACTACTAATGAAATTTCTACTCCATCAGATATGTAGGACACTAAAATTGTTATCTCACATAAAGATCTTGCAATTCCTGTACACTTTGAATATGACATGAAAGAAGGGACAAAATCTAACCAAATATTTTAGGAATATAATGATTCTACTATTCTAGACAAATAATTATAATTATTTACTTCTTTCATAATTCCTAAAGAGATTTATATTCCACTTGAGCCATCAAAAGTGGTCGAAAGTGAATTTAAAAGGGAATCAATAGATGTATTTGAAGATTATGCAAAAGACTTGATGGGATATCATCCTTTGATTTTAGAAGATGATTATTATAATGGTTTGGGAAGATATGAATAATCATCAGTTTTTCACACCCCTATTTATGAAATTTCTATTGATATGCAGGATGCTAAAAATGCTATTTCACATGAAGATCTTGTAATTCTTGTACAAGCAGAAAATGGCATACCTATTTCATAAATAGAGAAGGTTCCAAAGTTCAATACTGTTGAATATGAGTTTATTGAAGAACTTTTTGAAATATAAAATGAGGATATGATACATTTTTCTTATGATTCAATTGTTTGGGGTCAGGAAGAAGTAAAAATTTCTCTTTCATTTTGGTATACTAAAAATTTTGAAAAAAAATTCGCATGATTGTTTGAAGATTCTAAGGAATAAATACTGTGGATGGTTAACAAGGAATTGTAACCAAATGAGGAAAATATTGCTTTATTCGAAGCAACTCAAGTTATTGATCATGGATATGTGATATTTGACACATCCCTTGATCAACAAATGTTATATTTTGAAAAGGATGAACATATCTTTAATTGGGTACCTAATTTTGGTGTTTTGATGAATAGATAATTTATGAAAATGAAGGGATACAATATTATGATGATGATGATAGAGACCATGATGTAAAAGAGTAAAGCACAAAGGTTAACCAATTCTTAGTAAATAAAAGTGCACAAAAGTTAGAATCATAATTTTTATGTTCAACTAGGAAAAATCTAGATGAAAAATTGCCTAATTTTCTATGGGATTCAAATTTTATTTATGATGAAATGCCATTGGAGGTGAATGAAGAACTAGAATTGATTTCTACTCACACCATTATTGATATTCCTTTGTTTAATGAAAGAGAAGTTGATGTGCTTGAATTGTTGAATCAAATTCATCAACAATTGGTAATGGAATCTAGGATAAAAACCTATAATGATCCTCATTTAATAGATATCCTAGATGTCTGTAAATTATTGCATAAGCATGATTGGCCTAAAGATGTGAAAAATAACTTGAATTTGAAATTTTTAAAAATAGGCTTCTACTTGCAAGACCTCATATTTGAAAAGGAAATCCTAATTCTAAATCATGAATTGAATTGTGAAATCAACATTTTAAGAAATAGATAAGAAAAAATTGAAAATCAATTATTGTCTTATCAATTTAATGATTTGAAGCTTCAATATGGAATTGCTAATACCATGGAATCAAATTGGTGGGATAAAAGAGGTAAAATGAGAATTGATGCATTGCTTGAATTAATATCATTTTGGCTATATTATTATAAGTCTTGGCATGCATATCATGATATATATATTTTGGGATATGCTAATCGTATTTGGGATCCAGGGAAGTGATGACCCAATTTTTGGCATCATCTTGTATATTATTGTATATAACTTTTCATTTTTGTGTGTTTGCTTTTAGTTTTTCTTTGTGTGGTACTTTTGTGTGTAATCCCATGTTTTGGCAAGTTTTATTTTTTCTTTCTTGTTAGTTTACATTAGGTCAAGTTTTGGATTTATTTCCATGTTTTGATTTATGAGTTTTGTGTTTTGAGGTTTGTCCCTCTATTTGAGGTGATGTTTCGTGGTCACTATTAATGGCCTCTTGATAGTTTTTGTGTTCCTTTGTCATGAAGGGTAAATTGCCTATCACATGGAACAAGGAAAAGGGATGAATTTTGAAGGCTAAAAGTAGAGTGATGGTATGCCAGACTAGATGGTGCAAATGAAATTGATATAAAAATGCTAAGTCCTATGAATGCAAGAAATTAATGCATGAAGGAAATGCCACATAAGCAAAAACGAGATGTAAGCAAAATAAAGGAAAAGTGGGGCTTATTTTATTAATGTTTCTTTTAGTTCGGTTACAATACGTCTTCCCCTCTAGGGCTCAGAACATTTGATACAGTTCGTTACATCAACGGATGGTACGCTTCCAGTGTCTTTCGCATGCCTCACATTCGAAATGGGTGGGCCAAAGGTTGTCGCTGCTTGTGTTCGTATGCTCATCATTCTTTGCTGCCCCTCTAGTGTTCTTGATGGCTAGATCCTACACATAGAGAAACAAAAAATAGTTAATAGCATATGCAGATAGAAGGAAAACATGCAATCCCTAGGGCCTCCAGCTAGTGAATACATAAAATAGCAAAACGATGGTCAGAACATGTCATAATGAATTAAAACTTTGATAGAATAATGGTGACATCATTAGAGATACATTTTAAAAATAACATTCAAGAAATCATGCATGTATTTCTAATCGCTCCAGGGTGGGATGATTAGGACTGTCACAAAACATGCAAAAACCAACCTTGCAAATGTCCTATCCATAGGCCTCCAAAATTCTTGCAAATTTGGGTTTAGACAAAAGGAGGGCATTTTGGGATGACCCAGAAGGTCAGATTTGGTAGATTCTACCTAGATTGTCCTATATTCGAAGGTGCTCCTTGTAGGTTAGTAATGCATAAAAATGATAAAAACAAGGTCAAAACAAGTCAGAATGCCATGAAACTTGAACAAAAGCATAAGTAAACCAAATAGAATAGAATACAAAAAGAATAGTAAAGAAATCCTTTACAATTTTCTAATCACTCCGGGGTGGGATGATTAGGACTGCAGCAGTGCGGGGGGCGCTCGGGGGCAGGACGCCCACCGTTTGGGACTCGATTTTGACACCAATCCACTTGGGATGGGTCCAAAAACTCCTAGGGAGTTGTGTCAATGAATTTTGTGTGGGATTGTGGCTGATTTCTTAGGTTTTGGGTCAGGATTTCTTTCTTAGTGTTCACCCGATAACCTCTCTTCCGAAAGAGAAATTAGGGATGTAAGAAGCACAAAGGGGATGTGGGTAAAATTTGGTAGCACTTCGTTGCTCCAAATGCTCTAGCTCTGTTATTTTTTGGGGTGAGGAGGCTCACCATTTTATAGACCTAAGGGTATCCTTTGAATGTGCATGTGAGGGAGCCACTTGGATTGTCATACCTTTTTTGGGGGAGAGAAGATTCCTCCCTGATTTAGGATCTCCTTGCATGAGGCCTCCATAATCAGGGCATGCTTGACTAAAGTCCCTCTCTCTGATTTGAATCTGTTCCTTGCAATTGCATGCCCTAAAGGCATAGTTAAGTTGCATATCTGGGTTGCCATTTGTTAAGGTTTGACTTTTTGCCAGTAAAACTTGCTACTCATCCCACCCTGAGACAATCGCTCCTAATCATCCTAGGGTGGGACGAATAGGATTCTAATCATCCTAGGGTGGGATGAATAGGGAGCAAAGTGCTTAAAAGGTGCCAAATTGACCTTTGACCTTCCAAAACTGATTTGGGAGTGGTTAGGACCACTTTTTAACCTTTGGAGGCTGCCCTAAGGGACACGTATACCAATTCGATCAGTGCTTGTAGTCACATAATTGGATTGGTGCTATTTTGGTGTCTATAGATGTCCCTTTTTGGGATGTGTTGTGTGTGGCACAGTACTGAGCAAAAATAGATGACCAAAGCACTTAATAATTAGGGTTTCTTAGTAACCTAACCAACTATTAATGCCCCAAGTATGGAAATGGCATGCATTCTTGAATCCTTGCTTTTGATGAGCTAAGGAGCTTAACTCAAGTGTAACCTTTTTCGGTGAGGTGTACTTGATCTTGGACATTGTTTAGTCATGAATAGGCAAAGGGCACAACCTTTTGTCTAGGGAACCTTGTCTTCATGCTTCTAGAATACCAAGTGTTTTTTTAGCTTGTGATTATTTCTTGTTTGCTGCCCCAAGCAGGGGCGTGATTGTCTTTGTCAATGATTCTTTGAATGCATGCCATTTCATTGATAGGGTGTGTATTTGTTGATTGGTGACTAAGTCTGACTACCCCCTCAAGCAATGAATCGATGAGGGAATGACCAAAATGAGAAAATCGATGAGTCGCTTGACCCAATATGATGTTTTTAAGGGTGCCTTCAGTTGGTTTTCTTTGTACGCGTGTAGTTTTCTAGCAATCGGACCTATTTTTGGTGGGTTTTGACATTTTTTCTGATGCTTATTAGGGTAGAAATTATCGAAAATATTCCTTCCTGTGGAGTGGTCCGGCTATGGTAGCCTTCTTAGGGAGTAGGATAGTGATTATTTGTGACCCCAACATCAATTTTTCATGCCATGAATGTCAGGTGCAAATGCACCTTTGTTCGACAAGTTTATTGTTGTTTTTGGTGCATTTTTTGGATGCAGTTTTTAGTGCTTTATTTCTTGCTCTGTAATCGTCCCATGGTGGGACAAATACCAATTTGGTTATCTTCCCAGGGTGGTACGAGTGTTAACTAGAGTGCTCATCCTAGGGTGGAACGATTACAGGCCTAAAAACCTATATAAGGTCCAAAACTAGGTTTTGGGCTCATTTGCAACTTTTTTTTTTGGCGATTTGGAGCAGTGAGGAGGAGGAGTGCAAGTTTACGAAGCAGAGCGCCACCGAATTTTCATGGACATCATGAGTGTGAGGACTGAATCTTCAAGCGGAGGAGCTGAAGCGAGACCGATATGATGTTACTTCCTTCTGCTTGTTATTTTTTTTGTTTTTATATGAATTTGTAAAACACACATAGAAAAATGCTTGTTAGCGTTATTCTGCTTGTTTTTTAGTTCACATTAAGGTTAAAAATCCTAGTATGAATTTTATGTGTTTATTTGATTTTTTTGTTCACACTTAAGGTTAAAAACCCTAGTATGAATTTTTTTGTTTGTTTGATTTTTTTGTTCACACTAAGGTTGAAACCCTAGGGCGATTACTCATTTTATTGTATTTTCTGTTCATGCTAAGGTTGAAACCCTAGGATAATTAATTTTGTTGTATTTGATTTTTTTTTTGTTCACACTAAGGTTGAAACCCTAGGGCGATTTATTTTATTTTGTTGTACATTTTTATTGTATTTTTTTTGTTCATGCTAGGGTTGAAACCCTAGGATGATTTTTTTTGGTGTTTCTATTTTTTTAGTTCACATTAAGGTTAAAAACCCTAGCATGAGTTTTTTTTGTTGGATTGTACAATTTTATTTGAATGGTCTATACTTTTGCTGTATTGTTTAAGGTTTTTGTACTTCTGTTATACAATTCTTCTGTACTTTATTTTGCTGTCCTTTGTTGTTCTTTTGTATAGTTTTATTTGAATGGTCTGTACTTTTGCTATACAGTTTAAGGTTTTTGTACTTCTATTGTACAGTGTTTTGTACTTTATTTTGCTATCCTTTGTTGTTCTTCTGTACAATTTTATTGTATTGTTTTTGTTTAAAGTAAGGTTGAAACCCTAATTTGTTTTTTTGTTTTGTTGTGTTTTTTTTTTTTGCGGGTTGTGAGGAGTCGGCATCGCTAGTCGACTATGTTCCCTAATTCTTGGGATGCACTAACAGTTGTGTATTGGGAGTGGCTTGATGCCCTTGGGCTCAAGCAGGTGATGCATTTGGAGCTTGTGGTGGGGGACGGGCATATTTGACTACCCTGATCAATCTATGGGATCCTCGCACCAACACCTTTCATCTCCCAACAGGGGAGATGATGGTTACTTTGGAGGACGTACATCAAATTATATAGATTTTGATAGATGGGCTACCCATCAGGATGACCCATCGAGACCAACAGACCATAGTACTGACACGGTGTTTTGGTTCGATGAGGGAGAGGGGGGTGGATAGGCCTATGGAGAGGGCAGAGGCTAACTACCATATAGGTGGTATTCTGGTGTGGTGATGGCTAGAGAAGGGCGTATTGGGGGTGAGGCATGCTTTACTCATGGCCCTCATTTCCAATATGCTGCTTCTTGAATCCTCAGGTGTGAGGTTCCCTTGGAACCTACTAGAGTTGGTGTTCACTTTGGTGGAGTGTCCTACCGCAACTCCACTGATTATGAGATAGGGTTAGACATTGTTGGCACAACTGTATGACAAGCTGTACGAGGTCTGCTATCGAAGGTGAAATGGGATCAGGTGCAGCTATCTCTTGCAGTGCTGGGGGTGGCAGTACATAGCTATGGAGCGGTCGTAGGGTTTGCCGTAGACCACCCAAGGTGAGATGGTGGATCGGGAGATTAGATATGCTGCATTATGGCAAAGGTCAGAGGATCATGGGTAGAGTCAATGGTGGGTAGGTGTCGTAAGCCACTATACTGAGGCCTTCTCTCCTTTAGCACTAGGGTAGGTGTTTTGTGGCCGTATCATGACTATCTAGCTTGTCCTAAGGCTGGCGAGTGGCTCTGATGGGTGCATAGGGGTAGGTGGTTGATAGGGTAGCATGGGACATAGTAGGAGTACTTTCCATACATTCGAGTGATGCAGTAGTTTGGGGTGCACCAGGGATTTCCTGGTGATCCCTTGATCTATCGACATCATGATGATGAGAGGACGCTAGTTTGGTTGATAATTGAGTCATTGGGTGAGGGATCTGATGCAATTATTGAGGTACTTGATGTGGAAGATGTCAGGGTAACTACAAAGTATGACCGATGGTGGACTATGTGGCGATGGCAGGGTGAGGGGCCTCTAGGAGGCGTAGATGTGGTAGCAGTAGGATGCGCGTATGTAGAGGCATCAGGGGAGGGTTGTGGGGCTCCACTTGATGATGTAGACATGGTGGAGTTTGATGACTTCACAGGTGATGGAGACGATGCGGGGGTTCCAGAGCAACCGAATGTCCAAGACATCTCAGAGCAGTGGGTATCGAAGAAGCAGCCCATCCCAGAGGTGCCCATGCCTTAGGCTATCTCAGGGGATGTGGAGGTTGGGTTTCATGCTGAGATAGCATGATTGGAGGATCTCTTACAAAGACAGGAGGAAGTGCACAAAGATGTTTTACAGGAGAGGGATCTCTTGCGGGCTCATTGGCACAATGGGACAACGTATTGGTGGTGTATCACTGACGAGATGTAGAGTGGGGGTGGTATCGGGTGGAGTTGGATACTGAGGTTATCTATCTCGATGGACAGTTACCTAAGATTGATGGAGGTAGTTCATCACACCATATGAGAGGCAGCGAGACTAAGTAGTATGCATCCTCTCATCGTAGGCAACTAGATGAGGGTAGCATTGGTAGGCAGGGTGCGAGGGCTGGCAGAAGCCGCCCTGAGAGATCCCATAGGACCCATACTACTGGGGGTAGTTCCAGTCGCACTGATCCTGCGTGATCATGGTGGTTGACTCTCTAAGCTTGGGGGATTTTAATTTTTTGATTTTTTTGTGAGGTCAATGGACCTTCTTATTGTAGCCTGAGGGCATTTTGACTTGATATATATACATGACGTATTTTTGGTTTGATGATATGCTTGTCATGGTTTATTATTTTTTATGCTTGTTTATTTACTTTGTGTAGACACCAAAACAACACCATTTCGATTAAGTGATTACAAACATTGATCACATTGATATCACAGCTTTTAGGGCAGCCCTTAGAGGTCAAATAGTGGTCTTAACCACTCACCCAACAGTTTAAAAGATCAAAAAATGAGCGAGAGCAAAGTCGGTCGTTCTAGAGCCTTTAACAAACTTCAAAGCCTTCTTAGCCTTCTTCAAAGCCTTCTTCAAGCCAAGCCTTTATCCGCGCCAAGCCTTTTGTCAAAAACCAAGCCCTGGCCGAAGTGTCGCGATATCGCGACACTTTGGGCCCCGACCCAAAGCGGGCCCAAAGTGTCGCGATATCGCGACACTTTGGGCCCCGACCCAAAGCGGTCCCAAAGTGTCGCGATATCGCGACACTTTGGGCCCCGAGCCAAAGCCGGCCCAAAGTGTCGCGATATCGCGACACTTTGGGCCTCAAGCCAACACCTGGCCAAAGTCAAAAGCAGACACGTCACCAATCAAAAGCATACATTCGACCATCCAAGGAACGACCGCCACGTGGCACCTCTACGTGTCCCTTCTCGAAGAGACCCCATGGCTACGCAGAAACGGCGGACTTCACCAACTGAAGTAATGAGACGAGCACTCTCAACAACAAATCCGACTGAGGCCATACTTCATAACTCGCCGACACGATTTTCTAGCGAGAATCTCCGTGCGAGCCATGCCTCATAAATGACCCGATAAGGATGAAATTTGAGCGGCGCCTGTGAATTTAGGGTTTTGAACATTAATGCTCTCAGAGGCCGAACCCTCTATAAAAAACTGGCTCGATACGCAATATGATAGACTGCGAAGCATTTTGTTAACACAACAAAGTGCTGCTCATTTGGATATCCGACTGTATCAATGTAAGTTCACCTTCTTTACATCTAGAATCTCTCAAAAATAGAGGTTGGTGGGTGATTCTTAGAAGAGTGAACCGGACTTTCACACCCGACAGGTGGATCACTGCATCCCACTAATTCGACGACAACACACGGCCTTAGATCTCGAGCCCATTCCTAGTGGATTGGCGTCGAGACTAAGTGTAAACCGAGGGTGGCCCGCTTGGGCAGCCCATGAACGTTCCCTAGTTAATGCAATATATGTTGTTCTCTTTTGAAATACATTGCAAAAACTAACAGTATCGAAATAGCTTATTATTTACGTTTTTCAAATAAACTTTACGTTAGAATATATCGTGTCATACATTATATGCTCGAATGCATCTTGCAATACGTTTTATCGAATATTGTCATGCAACACAATGAAGTGCTAACTTGCAGGCAATAGCATTAGAATCGGTTGATTATTTTAATGACTGTCCATGTCTCATGTATTGTGTTGTCTTCAAGTAGAATAAAAATAATAGTTTACGTTTTACATCCTCGGATATATGCCATTTCGAATGTATACTGTTCTCTGTTCTCGACAAAAGTTGCAGTTTCACGAAGAGTTGTTTTATTCATGCATCTGATCTATCTTCATATGTATGCTAAAGTCAGAAGGTTCTGCCCTCTTATTACAGGTGCTACTAACATTCTTCTCATGTTTTTGAATGCAAGGTAAGCGGCTGAACGCAAGATAGGCAATGGCTAACAAGACTCATTAAACATCAAGCGGCGGCAACACTACAGCCCGCCCATTTTACGTGTGGGCATGCGGAAGGGGATCACTTTTCATCTGTTGTAACCGAGAACGTGTAACTGAAGAGAGATACTGTAACCGAGCGGAATTACATTAATAAAAAGGGTTGTGCTCTTGTTTTTAATTTAATTCTATCTGTGTTATTTTATGCCTCGATTTAGTTCTGTTTTATTTGCATCTCAGTGTTTTATTTCCGAAATCTCATGCTTTCAGTGGCGATCACGGTGGGACCGGTTCCCATATTTTTAAAAATCACAGAAGTTAATTAAACTTGTTGTGTCTTGTGCTTAACAGGTACTTCTTTTTAGCCGGAGGTCAGAAACAACAATTTCGGGCAGAAAGGAGGTAACGATTCTAGCCGTCCATATCATTTTCTGTTGCGAAGTTTCGGGTTATTTCATTTACTGTCATTTTAATTTCTTTTAATTATTACAGTAAGGTAGAAAAGTTTTTCTTAAAAATTTTTCTTGCTTTATTTAATTATGTAGCTATCTGCGTAATTATTCATTTAATAATTAAATCTTTTTAATTATTAAAATAAGGTAGAGAAATTTTTCTTAAAAATTTTTCTTGCTTTATTTAATTATGTAGTTATCTGCGTAATTATTCATTTAATAATTAAAAAAATTTGTTAAAGAAAGGTAGAAAATTTCTTTGCAATTTTTACTTGCTGTTTTCAGTTAGTATTATCTGTCTGGCATAGGGAAAGATTTCTTTTTCAGTTGCCTATTTCAAATTTGCAAAGTAAAATGAACCCCACACACCACGTGGTATTTTAAACCAAGGCGTTGGTCGTAAAACCCCAACCCTTGAGCAAGACCAAAGGTGGATTCCATTATCACTTTGGCTTGAGATATTGCATCCATTACCTCGATCGCGACTGTTGCTAGACGTAAATCTTGACGAAAGCTGACCAAGTGTTGCTGGGGTGATTCCCATGCACGCGAGGATAAGTCTTCTATGGTAGGTGTCATAAACAGAGTGATTCCCCTTCCGTACCGCCTATGTTCCACGTACCATCTGCTCTCACGTACCTATAGTCTCCCTCACGTAAGGGCGGGTATATAGAGAGGTTGGTATATCGGTCCGAAAATGGTATATTGAAGGGGCGACCATTTATGGGAGTCATATGAGCCAACATTATGCATTTAAACGTTCTTCCAAAATTGCAAAAACAAAACGAAACATCAAAATGCACTAAACCAGTTTAGGACACACTATTTAATCCTTAAAAGAGATAATCACGGTTTTGTGTGTGCGTGTGTTCATTTCTGCTTAGTGTAGACAAAAAAAGACAAATCATCATAAACGAGATAAAATCTGCTTAGACAGTAGAGAAGCAACACAATGGTGTACACCCGTAGCCAAGCCCAATCAAGGGCGGACGCTGCAGAAGGTGCACAAAGAGAGGGCACTAGTCGCCTCCCCTTTAACCCCAAGGATTTGGTCATACCACCTTGGCGGCCTGACACACAAGGTGGTCCCCTCCACACCTTAACAGATAAGGACTATGGGGGTACCCCTTCTAGGAGCACTCATGTTCAGCATAGCACTCAACACACATCCTCCCATGAGGGGTACATCCATAGGAGAGCTCCCTTAGATGCTCGTTATGAGCGGTCACCGCGCGATGAAGCGCTGAGTCAACCTAGGGTTCGACGAGAGGAACCACATGGTTACACTATCCCTCCTTCAACCCCTCCAGTTGTCAGGACTACAAGGACAAATTCAGAGCACAAGGCTCCTCAGGAAGGCCAAGCCAACTCCGTCCGCCAAATCGTGCTCACTTATGAAAGAGAGCATGAGGAAGATTCCTACCTTCCTCAAAAACAATACACATCGCGGGAGCAATACGCCTCCGCACCTGCTAGATATCATGGTCACACTCGAGGCCAGTACCTCGGATAAATGCCGCTACCCCCATCAGAGAGAGACGGCCTCTAGAGATCTTGGATCACTACGACCAAGATAGATATGTCAGAGAGGTGTCTAACCCTTCTACACATGGGAAGGCAAGACCAACCATCTTAGAATCTGTCAAACATTTCGCACGCCGGGTGCAACTCACGCAACGTGAGCGAGACCGACTACCGTTAGAGCAATGGTATCTTCTAAATAAAGAACACCTTCAACACCAGGAGGAGGAGTTGTTCCAACACACTATGCAGGAAAGGACTCCAACCCCTCACACACATAAGACAAAACATTATGAGAGGCACAAATCCGAACCTCCTGAGCAAAATAGGGTAGACCAAATTGACCCGATAGTCGCCAGAAAATCCGCCCGCCAAGCTCGAACCACGCGGCTTGAGCAAGGTCGTCAGGAGTTAGAATACTTATACATGCAGCGCAAAGCGGATAAGTTGCGCCGAGACGAGTCTCCGTGACCTTATCAAGCATCGCCCCCGACGCCTCCCAGACATGAGCGGGGGGTTAATCTTATAACCAATGATGGGCCCCTTCCTCGGGAACCCACTCAGGTTCATGGGCCACCCTTAGAAATTCATCAAGAAGCCTCTGAGGAATCAAAGCAAGAAGAAGAGAGGGATGAAATGCCCTGTCAAGGCATGGGGGGTGCCATCGAGCCACCCCTTCATAGGCCTCAAGTCCCTCAACAAGAACCAACCAAAGAGGAGGAGCTCAAATCCCTTGATACATGCAAAACATTGGAGCACTTAGAGTCGCTAGAGACCAAGATTTTGGAGCTCCCAATGCCCAACTTACATGAGGCTCCTTTCGAAGAGGATCAACCTTTAACCGTAGGTCTACCTGATGATGCAGTCCTCCATATCTTAGAATCTCCAGATTCTGATGAGCTATACACATTGTCCGAAGGTGAGGATGAAACAGAGATAGCTCAAAGCAATCACATACGACAACATCGACATCCCATAAATATCGATGAAGCATGTCAACAGATAAACATAATACTAGGGCATGAGTGGCGCATAGACCCAGCCCACCAGCATCACATGTCGATCCCACTCCTTTGGGAAGGTCGCGAACAACTTCCACCCAGAGATATCATAGCACCATCAGTGTCGAAGGCAGACCCTGTCCTCCTATCCGTGCATAAGGCCGATCCATTCGTGCCAATTCCTACAGAGCCAGATCCGGTGCACAAAGATTGTCAAGCTGGGGGTACCTCTATTCCCTGAAGAGTAAGTGGATTACACCAAATGCTCCAAAGGTGTTCATAAACCCTTTGGTCAAGCCCAAAGCTCCAAGGATTATCGCAATCTCTTGGTCAATCCCAAAAAGCTCCAAGGATTATCACAATCGCTTGGTCACCCAAAAAGCTCCAAGGATTATCGCAATCGCTTGGTCACCCCAAAAGCTCCAAGGATTATCGCAATCTCTTGGTCACCCCAAAAGCTCCAAGGATTATCACAATCGCTTGGTCAAACCAAAAGGCTCCAAGGATTCTTGTAATCGCTTGGTCAATCCCAAAATGCTCCAAGGATTATCACAATCGCTTGGTCAAACCAAAATGCTCCAAGGATTATCACAATCGCTTGGTCAAACCAAAATGCTCCAAGGATTATCAATCGCTTGATCACCCCAAAAACTCCAAGGATTCTTGCAATCGCTTGGTCAAACCCAAATGCTCCAAGGATTATCACAATCGCTTGGTCAATCCCCCAAAATGCTCCAAGGATTATCAAAATCGCTTGGTCAATCCCGCAAAGGCTCCAAGGATTCTTGCAATCGCTTGGTCAAACCAAAATGCTCCAAGGATTATCACAATCGCTTGGTCAATCCCAAAGGCTCCAAGGATTTTTGCAATCGCTTGGTCAATCCCAAAACGCTCCAAGGATTTCCACAATCACTTGGTCAAAAATCATGAAAATTCAAAAACAACAAAAATCATCAAAAACAACAAAAATTTGCATCTCATTTCTAGGCATACTCAAATTCATCAAATAGAGAGTTCTTCTCGCAATTCATCTTCATATTCACCAAAATCAATCCATCAAAAATACAAAAATATGTAGCTGCATTAAGCATTGCATCCATACATTGCATATTCATGGTCGTATAGGTCAAAGGCACCATAGGCTGTCATGATTCTACTAGTCCATCTTGTTCCACACTGTTCCATTTTACAAAAACAACAAAAACACCATGCACTTTACCACACTAGAGTCAGTGGTCTTTTAATGTATCAAGAGTTTTTCGTGATTCAGTCATCATTTTGCTCTTTAGCAATGAAATGTATCAAGTCAAACAGATTTTACGAAGGTAGAGTTACACTTGCAATACACCTTGTTACGTAACATCCCAACACAAATTAAAACACATAAAAATTCCCGAGTTGTGTGAACGAAGGATGAAACCCGCACGATAATCCCAGGTTACCATAAGCGAAACGGTTATCTTGCTCATCCCCCTGTGCGAATGACCCCAAGAATGTTGAGAGTTGGCAAAAGGACAAGCATCCTCCCTACCCAATTCCCTAAGAATCCCAAAGTTGCAAAACGTCAAAAATTTGCAAAATGTCAAAACTTCAAAATTTGACACCCTACAGTGCACATCTCAAAAGGCACAAAGAATAGTGATTATCGTCACTCCATATCCATATCCCTTGCTCAAGAGAAAAGAAAAATAAATCAAAATAAACGAGTGATTATTATCACTATAAAGAGCAAGTATCCCAATACAATTGAAGAAAAGAAGGGAGTTGACCTTGAATCCCTGGAACTCTCGACGATTCGACGGGTCATGAGGCAAGCCTCAGTATCGGTTTGGTTGATAGCCTATCGGTCACTGGCGGTAAACTTCTCGCATGACGATATATCTATCACATTAACTTGTGTATAGATCAATATTTGCATGTGGGTGAGCTAGCTTATGGTATCCTGGAGAACACCGCAGATTAATCTAACTACATACAACAAAGGAGTTAGTGGAGCTAATTAGGTGATCCTCAATACGAGGTTCGGTTGAAAGCCCATCGCAGCATCGGCGGTATCCCGACAAATACCACATAAATGAACTCAATTACACACACGGGGATGTGAAATAACTTGGTTAAAAACAAGTCCGATTCATACCTTGTTCAAAAGTCTTGTAAGATAAAGTACAGTCATGGCTAGTGAGTTAAAACTGTCTGAGTCTCAGAAAACCTTAGCTACATTTCTAAACCAATTACACTACTTTTCATCCTTGCAATACCATCAGAAAATACAAAAAGAAGAAACACCACATTTGTACATAGCAAAGTAATGGAGTTCTAAACAGTCTATGGTGCCATAACCAAATATCACCAAGTCCATACATCCATTTCATTTCTGCATATCACATGCATTTGCATTCATCATGCATCCATCAAAATAAATCAACATACAACATTGGTAATTATCATACCATATGCATCCATCAATATAAAGTAGCATGCATCCACCAACATCAATCATTGTGCATAAAATCATGACATATACGTAAAGAAAGAAAATCAAAACAACAAAAACATCACAAAAATGCAACACAAAAAGAAGCAATAAGCATTGTCGGACACGAGTGCTCTTGCACTCAACCTCTTGGCATAGAAAATCGATTTCGGGGCTCAAATTCTCACTCTCCTACTTCCCCAAGAAGGCTATCATAGCTGGACCGCTCCACGGGAAGATGGGTTTTTGATGATTTCACCCCATTATGGCATCACCAAAAGGGTTAACACCCACCAAAAATAGGTCCAAATGTCGGGAAATTGCACCTGCTCAAATGGAAAAACATCTAAAGGCACCCTAACCTAAGTCATCTTGGGTCAAGCGACTCGTCGCTTTTCTCACGAAGGTCATTCCCTCATCGATTCGTCGCTTGAGGGGGTAGTCACACTTAGTCACCAATCAACAAGCACACACCCAATCAAGGCAATGACATGCATTCAAAGAATCATTGACAAAGACAATCACGCTCCTGCTTGGGGCAGTAAACAAGCAATCATTAAGTTGATCAAATACTTGGCATTCCCGAAGCATGAACACAAGGTTCCCCTGTGGATAAAAGGTTGCGCCCTTTGCCTAATCATGACTGATCAATGTCCAAGCTCAAGTCACACCTCACCAAAATAGGTTAACACTTGAAATCAAATTCCTTAGCTCGTCAGAAGCAAGGATTCAAGAATGCATGCCCTTTCCATACTTGGGGCATTAAAAGTTGGTTAGGTTACCAAGAAACCCTAATCATTAGTGCTTTGGTCGTATATTTTTGCTCAGCACTGCGTCACCCGCAGCGCTTCCCAAAAAGGGGCATCTGTAGACACCAAAACAGCACCATTTCGATTAAGTGACTACAAACATTGATCACATTGATATAACAGCTTTTAGGGCAGCCCTTAGAGGTCAAACAGTGGTCTTGGCCACTCACACAACAGTTTAAAAGATCAAAAAATGAGCAGAGCAAAGTCGGTCGTTCTAGAGCCTTTAACAAACTTCAAAGCCTTCTTAGCCTTCTTCAAAGCCTTCTTCAAGCCAAGCCTTTATCCGCGCCAAGCCTTTTGTCAAAAACCAAGCCCTGGCCGAAGTGTCGCGATATCGCGACACTTTGGGCCCCGACTCAAGCGGGCCCAAAGTGTCGCGATATCGCGACACTTTGGGCCCCGACCTAAGCGAGGCCCAAAGTGTCGCGATATCGCGACACTTTGGGCCCCGACTAAAGCGGCCCAAAGTGTCGCGATATCGTGACACTTTGGGCCCCGACCAGCGTGACTGGCAAGCGGGCCCAAAGTGTCGCGATATCGCGACACTTTGGGCCCCGACAAGCGGTCCCAAAGCGTCGCGATATCACGACACTTTGGGCCCTGAGCCAAAGCTGGCCCAAAGTGTCGTGATATCGCGACACTTTGGGCCTCAAGCCAACACCTGGCCAAATTCAAAAGCAGACACGTCACCAATCAAAAGCATACATTCGACCATCCAAGGAACGACCGCCACGTGGCACCTCTACGTGTCCCTTCTCGAAGAGACCCCATGGCTCTGTAAAACGGCGGACTTCACCAACTGAAGTAATGAGACGAGCACTCTCAACAACAAATCCAGCCTGAGGCCATACTTCATAACTGCTGACACGATTTTCTAGCGAGAATCTCTGTGCGAGCCATGCCTCATAATGACCCGATAAGGATCAAATCTGAGCGGCCCTTGCGGATTTAGGGTTTTAACATTAATGCTCTCAGAGGCCGAATCCTCTATAAAAACCAGCTCGATACAACGTAAATGAGAGACTGCGAAGCATTTTGTTAACACAACGAAGTGCTGCTCATTTGGATATCCGACTGTATCAATCTAAGTTCACCTTCTTTACATCTAGAATCTCTCACAAATAGAGGTTGGTGGGTGATTCTTAGAAGAGTGAACCGGACTTTCACACCCGACAGTGGATCACTGCATCCCACTAATTTGACGACAACACACAGCCTTAGATCTCGAGCCCATTCCTAGTGGATTGGCGTCGAGACTAAGTGTAAACCGAGGGTGGCCCGCTTGGGCAGCCCATGAACGTTTCTAGTTAATGCAATATATGCTGTTCTCTTTTGAAATACATTGCAAAAACTAACAGTATCGAAATAGCTTATTCTTTACGTTGTTCAAATAAAATTTACGTTAGAATATATCGTGTCATACGTTATATGCTCGAATGCGTCTTGCAATACGTTTTATCGAATATTGTCATGCAACACAATGAAGTGCTAACTTGCAGGCAATAGCATTAGAATCGGTTGATTATTTTAATGACTGTCCATGTCTCATGTATTGTGTTGTCTTCAAGTAGAATAAAAATAACAGTTTACGTTTTACATCCTCGGATATATGGCATTTCGATCTCGGCAAAATTTCTGGTTTCACGAAGAGTTGTTTTATTCATGCATATGATCTATCTTCATATGTATGCTAAAGTCAGAAGGTTCTGCCCTCTTATTACAGGTGCTACTAACGTTCTTCTCGTGTTTGAAAAGGAAGGGAACGCGGCAAAAAAAAAGGGAGGCCCGAAAAACGCTCATTAAACATCAAGCGGCGGCAACACTACAGACCCGCCCATTTTACGTGTGGGCATGCGGAAGGGGATCACTTTTCATCTGTTGTAACCGAGAACGTGTAACTGAAGAGAGATACTGTAACCGAGCGGAATTACATTAATAAAAAGTGCTGTGCTCTTGTTTTTAATTTAATTCTATCTGTGTTATTTTATGCCTAGATTTAGTTCTGTTTTATTTGCATCTCAGTGTTTTATTTCCGAAATCTCATGCTTTCACTTTGATGTATGCATATGCTATTATGACTATGGATGATTTTATCTATATGATATGGATGTATACATATGGAATGGATGGAATGATTTGTTGGTATACAAGCGATGACATCATAGACTATACAAGATTTACTGGCTTTCTGTACTATGTGATTGCTTTGTGAAATAACTTTGCATTTGTATTTTTTTTTTGTATTTTTTGATGGTGATGTAAGTAAAGAAATGTACAAAAATCATTTTTAGAATGTTGTTATGGTTTTTCTGAGACTTATATGCTTTAACTAACTAGCCAAGACTGTACATTTATCTTACAAGACTTGAGTCAGACTTGAGTTTGACCAAGTTATTTCACATCCTTGTGTGTACGATTGAATTCGTTTATGTGGTATTCGTCTAGATACCGCCATTGCCAGATAGTCTGTCAACCAAACCTGTACTAAGGATCACCTAATTAGCTCAACTAACTCCTTTGTTGTTACTTAGTAAGATTAATCTGCGACACAATCTCGAATACCATAAGCTAGCTCATCCACATGCAAACATTTATCTGTACACAATTTAATGTGACAGATATATCGTCATGCGGGAGGTTTTCCACTAGTTCCAGTAGGCTATCCACCAAACCGGGACTAAGGATTACCTCATGACGTTTCGAATGCTGAGAGTTCCAAGGATTCAAGTTCGACTCCCTTATTTTCTTCAATTTTATTGGGATACTTGCTCTTATATATAGTGATAAAAATCACTATTTATTTTTATTTTGTTTTTGAGCAAGGGATTTGAATTTTGAGTGATAGGGATCACTATTTCTTATGCTTGTTGACGTGTGCACTTTGAGGGGTTTGATGCAAACTTTGGAATTTGTATTTTTACTTTTCCAATTTTTTGATGTTTACAACCTTGTAGGAATTTGGGATTTTTGATAGTGGTGAAAACCACTATTTATTTTGGGGAATTGGGTAGGGAATATGCTTGTCCTTTTACCAACTCTCAGCATTCTTGGGGTCATTCACACAGGGGGATGAGCAAGATAACCATTTCGCTTATGGTAACCTGGACCACTTTGCAAGTTTCATCTTTCGTTCACACAACTTGGGAATTTTTATGTGTTTTAAGCTTGTGTTGGGATGTTATGTAACAAGGCATGATCCAAGTAAAAATCTTCCTTGTAAAAATCGGTCTGACTTTGTACAACATTTGGCTAGAAATCTAAAGATAGCTGAATGACGAAAACCCTATAGACATTAAAAGACAACTGACTATGACATGGCAAAAATGTGAATGGCGTTATTCTTTTTGGATCATTTACAAAGTGGACAAATGTGGAAAATGATGGGATTGTCGAGTAATTATAGTCTATGGTGCATTGGACATGTATGACCAACAAATATGCAATGTATGTATGCAATGCCTAATGCAGTTCTTTTTGTGTTTTGATTTTTAAGCTTATGCATGAAAGTGAGATGCAATTTTTTTGTTATTTTTTATTATCTGCTATTTTTTGAATATTATTTTTTGACCAAGCGATTGTGGGAACCCTTGGAGCTTTTGGTTTGACCAAGCAATTGTGGGAATCCTTGGAGCTTTTGGTTTGACCAAAGGGATTATAGATACCTTTGGGATGTTTTGGGTGACCAAGCGATTGCGGGAACCCTTGGAGATTTTGGTTTGACCAAAGAGCTTATGGATGTATTTGGGGCATTTTAGGTGACCAAGCGATTACAAGAATTCTTGGATCTTTTGTTTTGACCAAAGGGATTATGGATACCCTTGGGGCATTTTAGGTTGACCAAGCGATTATGGGAATCCTTGGAGCTTTTGGTTTGACCAAAGGGATTATGGATACCTTTGGGGTGTTTTGAGTTGACCAAGTGATTGTGGGAATCCTTAGAGCTTTTGGTTTGACCAAAGGGATTATAGATACATTTGGGGCATTTGGTTGACCAAGCGATTGCGGGAACCCTTGGAGCTTTTGGTTTGACCAAAGATATTATAGATACCTTTGGGACGTTTGGTTGACCAAGCGATTGTGGGAACCCTTGGAGATTTTGGGGTGGGCTATGGCTCTCTAAATGTTGAATGGCCTCAAATGATTGATGTTCAAGGGTTCTAGTTTCTTGATTCCTTTAAGAGAGGCAAGTCGGTATGTTTCGGGTCCTATTTTACTGTCGATTACATAAGGACCTAACCAATTTGCCATAAATTTATCCCTTAAATGGGGTGGCAAGTTAGAATTTTGTTGGTTCTATTTTAAGACCAGGTCACCAACCTAAAAGTCCCTCAAGTGAACTTTCATGTTGTATGCTTTCTTGAGTTGCTCTTGATAGATACGTAAATGCTCGAGAGCATTGACGCATCATTCATAAAGTAACTTAAGCTGGTCTAACCATGCCTGCCATGCAGTGTCATCATCAATGAATTCTTGCATTGATATGCACAGGGAGGGTATTTCCAACTTGAGAGGCATGATTGCCTCCGAGCCATACACTAGCAAAAATGGAGTTGCCCCAGTGGGCGTCCGAATGCTAGTGCGATAAGCCCATAGGGCAAGTGGTATTTGGATGTGCCAATCCTTATGATTATCTATGACTGTATTTTTAAGGATGGCAACTAGCATTTTTTTTTATGCCTCTTCTTGCCCATTTGCCTGCCGATAATAGGGTGTCAAAAAACTATGCTGAATTTTGTACTTTGTTGTCAAAGCATGCACATATTTGTTCTTAAATGACGTCCCATTATCCAAGATGATCTTGGATGGAATACCAAAATGACATATGATGTTATGTAAAATGAACTCCGCAATGCGAGGCCCAGTCGTAGAGGTAAGTGAAACTGCTTCCACCCACTTAGTGAAGTATTTTGTGGCCGTTATGATAAATGTGTGATGACCTGACGATGCAGGGGAGATATTTCTGATGAGATCTAAGCCCCACTATGAAAATGGCCAAGCCAATTGGATCGGTTGCAAGGCCTAAGAAGGTATGTGTTTCAAGTTAGCATGGTGTTGACACTTCATGCACTTTCGCACATATGCGCAACAATCTCACTCTAAATATGGCCAATAATAGCCCATGCAAAGAATGTGCTTTGTGATGGCCATACTGTTGAAGTGGCCATCACATGTACCATCGTGCACTTGGGTGATCACCCAAGTGGACTCCTACTGGTCCAAGAAATGGAGGAGGATTCCTTCATAGCTTCGATGGTATAAAATGTCTCCTAGCAAGACATGTTTTGCCACTTTTTGTTTGAATGATATTTTCATGACGTGTGACAATCCAAGTGGGAGGTTACCTAACTTGAGATAGTCTCTTATGGGTGTGTACCAATCCTACTGATTAGAAACCTCAACGGTATGAATGACCGATCCCTCTTGAATTTCATCCTTAGCAAAAGCTAAGAAGGAAAGAACTTGTAAAAATAGCATTGTGTTGCTATTAAGAGGGGTTGGGGAGAACAAATATCCCTAGTTTATGTTATTCAGACTATCATGGATTCAAGAGAACCTATATTTAGATGGTTCAATCTGGATCAAGTGGATTCCTAGCGTTATGTTAGATCTTGCATGCTCCATCATGGATTGTGATAATATTTTGACTTGAATGGTTGTCATCTCACCGGAAGGGTCTTGCAGGATTAGTAACCCCAATGAGGCCATAGTGTCTGCAAAATGATTCGATGATCGAGGGAGTGCCTCGATGTTGTACCATTCAAGTTGTGCCAAGAATTTATCCACAAGGGTTGTGTAGGCCTGTAGAACTGGGCATTTTCATTGGAATACCCCTTTCAATTGGTTAACAATTAACAGTGAATCACCAAAGATATTCTAGCATTTGATGTTCATGGTGATGGTTGTCTGAAGACCTATGAGCAAGGATTCATATTCAACATTTTTATTGGTGCATAGGAAATCAAGTTTAAATGATAAAGGTATTGGAGCCCATTTATGTGTGAAAAATATGATTTCTGTGCCACCCCCTTGCTCACATTTAGAACCATCAAAAAATAAGGTTATGTCGACCTGTGACTCAGGCTCATTAGAATATGGTGATTCTGAGACATGGAAGACCCCATCATCGGGTAGCTCTATGGTCAGAGGCTAATCATATTTGAGAGGAGCCTCTACTAGTTGATTGACGATGACTTGACCTTTGATGGACTTTTGTCCAATGAATTCGATGTCAAACTCCATCAACAACATGATCCATTTTATCGTGTGACTACTATGATAAGTATGACTCATCATGTATCGTAATGGATTCTCCTTAGACACAACATACATTGTATTTCTCAGCATGTAATGGCATAGCTTTTTGGTGGAAAATACCACCGCTAAGCATAGCTTCTCAATGTATGCATAGTTAAGTTCATAACTGACCAGGGTGCGGCTAATATAATAATTAGCCTGTTATTTATGTAGTTCATTTTTTTGGGCTAGCATGGTGCACAATGCCACATCAGTAGCTGAGATGTATAAGTAGAATGACACTCCTGGTATAGGTGGTGCCAATACTAGCAGTGAATCCAAGTATTGTTTGATTTCATTGAAGGTTGACTGGCACTCGTCATCCCAATGAATGATGTTCTCACAATGACACTGAGAGGGGGGGTGAATCAATGTAGCTATTTAAATTCAAATCTACAACTCTTAAAGCTAAAGCAAATAGAACTTAAAAGCAGGTAAATCAATTATCACAAGAGAGCACACCACAACACACAATGTAATGAGGTTCACCAATTTGGCTACTCCTCAAGAATGACTGCTTAGACTATGGTCCAAATCCAGCCTTTGCAAAACACCAATTTTACAATTTGTTTACCAGCACCCACTGGAAGGAGCACCAACCCCAAATTTATCTACACCAACAGAAAGGAGCACCAACCTCTATCCAAGAACCAACTTGGATCACAGTTTTGAAAGCTTTATCAATGAAATAAAAATGCCTTCACTTTTACAAGACCCTAACTGGTATACAATTTATCAAAACACAGTAAACACTCACTGCTCTTCTTGTCACTCTCTTACAGCACTCTTCTAACCCTCTTTCGATAGCACTTTCACACATTCAGTAGCAACTTAATTCTCTACATGACTGCCCTTTTTATAACAAACCTTTCGCTTTGTAACTCCAGTTATAATGCCTTCTTTCATTCCTCATATGCCACTTGTCAATTTTAACTGTTTCTTTAATATTCTCTTCTGCCACTTGTCACCTATAACTCCTTTATGTAAATCTTTTTGTATATATAGAGTGGGCATTTTTTTAAACATGTTACATGCAACATATATATCTACCATGACTGTTCGTCTTCTTGGTCATGTCTGTTCATATTCTTTTCTATGCATGCATGCATTTTTTTTATTCTATTTATGCGACTGTTCAATTTCTCCTTCTTCAACTGTTCTTAAAATAGTTGCATGATTTCTATCTGTAACTACTGCACTAACTTTAGTTAACTCTACTTATTTTGACTGCATGATTCCTCTGCAACTGCCCCTGTAACTATCGTTCTACTTTCAGTTGACTATTAGTAAGCGTGCTGTTGCGACCTGTCACAAAATCGTGACACTTCTGTCTCTTTGTACTCTTTTTGGCTTCAACCAGCAAAAACACATGTCATGATATCACGACACTTTCACCTCCTTGCTACTCTTCTTGGCTTCAACCAACAAAAATAGAACATGTCCTCGCTACTCTTCTTGGCTTCAACCAGTGAAAATAGAACATGTCATGAAATCGTGACACTTTCACCTCCTCACTACTCTTCTTGGCTTCAACCAACGAAAATAGAACATGTCATGAAATTGCAACACTTTCACCTCCTCGCTACTCTTCTTGGCTTCAACCAGCGAAAATAGAACATGTCATGAAATCATGACACTTTTTCTACCTTGACCTCTTCTCTTTTTCTTGCCCGCAAAAATGGAACATGTCACGAAATCGTGACACTTTCGTTGCCTTGACTTATTCTCTATCTCTTGCCCACAAAAATGGAACATGTCGTGAAATCATGACACTTTTGCTTCCTTACACTTTTCTCTGCTTGCACTAGCGAAACCATGACATGTCACGAAATCATGACATATTTCTCTTTCGTACACTCTTCTCCGCAAGCACCAACGAAAACATGACATGTCACAAAATCATGACATCTTTCTCTTTCGTACACTCTTCTTCGCAAGCACCAGTGAAAACATGACATGTCACAAAATCGTGACATCTTTCTCTTCCGTACACTCTTCTCCACAAGCACCAGCGAAAACATGACATGTCATGAAATCGTGACACCTTTCACTTTCGTACACTCTCTCTCCTCTTCGAGTTGCAAAAACCTGACATGTCACGAAATCACGACACTTTTTCTCCTTGGCGCTATTCTTCCCTTCGGGCCACAAAAACCCGACATGTCATGAAATCGTGACACTTTCTCTCCTTAGCGCTTCCTCTTGCACATTGTCATGAAATCGTGACACTTTTCTTTGCGAGCTCCTTCTCTCAAAACATGTCATGAAATCATGACAGTTTGCTTTGCTTGCACCTTCTCTCCAAACATGTCACGAAATTGCAACAGTTTTTTTTGTCTGTAATTCTTCGAACATGTCACAAAATCATGACAGTTTTCTTACTTGCCTTCTTTGCTTCCAACATGTCATGAAATCACGACAGTTTTCCTTGCGCTTTCTCTCTCTTCCAACATGTCACGAAATCATGATAGCTTTCCTTGTGCTTTCTAAACATGTCGTGAAATCGTGACAACTTTCCTTGTGTTTTCTAAGCATGTCACGAAATTGTGACAACTTTCCTTGCACTTTCTAAACATGTCGCGAAATCACGACAGTCTTCCTTGCACTTCTCTTTCGTCCAACATGTTATGAAATCATGACAATTTTTCTTTCTCTGCCTTCCTCTTCGCATTGGACTGCAAAAATGAAGCATGTCACGAAATCGTGACAGTTTTGCCAGCATTTTCTCTCTCCTCCGATATGTCGTGAAATCATGACAATTTTTCCAGCATTTTCTCTGCTCTGATATGTCGCGAAATCACGACAAAAAACATGTCGTGATATCGCGATAGTTTTCTTACTTGTCTTTTTATTTGATCCTTTGAATCTGGCCCACTTCTATCTTCTTGGAAATTCACTGTACCTGCTCCGATCGACCTCTAAAATCCTATCCATTGCATCAACTGATCTATCTGTCTGTGTTGACAACAATGACAATACTGTTTCTGCACCTTGCTCAATAATGAAATGCTACCCCCTTGTGTAATAATTTATTCATGGGTCGACATTTTTCAGATAACTATGCTATGAAGCGCTTGATTGACGTGATCTTACCCTACAAGCTTCTAAGCTACCTGATGGTGGTTGGGGGAAGCATCTCAAGTATTGCCTTGAATTTATGTGGATCTACCTCGATGCTTCATTTTGAGACTATGAAACCCAAGAGTTTTCCAGATGTGACGCCAAATACGCACTTCTTGGGGTTTAGCCTAACTTTGTGTTCGATAATGCGATCAAGGATCTTTCGTAAGTCATCGAGATGATTTTGGCACAAAATATATTTGGCCAACAAATCATCCATATAATCTTCCAAATTTTTATGCATGTGATCGTGGAAGATGTATGTCATAGCACGTTGGTAGGTGGCACCAACGTTTTTAAGGCCAAAGGGCATGACCTTATAACAAAATGTCCCCCAAGGCATCATGAACACTATTTTTAGTTGATCATTGTTGGTTTGTCTTTCATACACACCCCGTGAAGAATGAGCCTAAAATACTGATAACACTTATACAAGATAAATCCCACTCACTTTAGGATCTTGCTGGTTATCCAAGGTGTGAGTTACAGAGTTGGGTTGAATGCCTATTCACTCTTTTCTGCTTCTGGAATAGTTTCAAGTAAACTATCTATTACCTTACAACGGGCTCAACCTTTGTTCAATAATGTTTAGAGGTTGTTATCTTTGTCGACAATCAGATTTACGATGAGTTATTTGATATAGCTCTTTATGTTTTAGCAGATTGAATAAAAGACAAATTTTGAAAGAAAATAAAAAATGGATCGTTTAACAGTAAAACAAAGAGAGTAGGGTAGGGTAGAAAAGAGAAGCTTGTATAAGTTAGTTGCAGAATCAAAACTATCAATTTCACTTACACTATTTAGCTTCATAATAAAACCAATCAAAGAGGAAGGTGTCCAACTTTCTAAGATCACCTTCTACTAAGAGCATAAGACGAAGATGACAAAGATCTGAAATAAAATCATAAATAGAAGGGAAGTCAGTGTCAAATGGTATCTCTCACCAGCATCCTAGCTCACACAGTGAGGATAGAGAAATTAGAACAGACCTAAACCTTAAATCTCTAACTTTCCCTAGCATACCACAAATGGAATGAAGCCTAGTAGCATATTCAATCTTGATAACACAGATTTACAACTGAAATAAATAAACCTTAGTGAGACAAAAATAGAAGAAGATGCACTTATCAAAATTTGAAAGAGATTAGGCTCCTGGCCACACTTTCATAGAAGAACAATTTCACACCAACCCCAGGTCCGAAACAAAGCATTCAAACAAGATTTGCAAGAAATTGCTAAAATGCCTTTTATTCCAAGTTTTTGCATCTTGAATTTACATTCAAAAGAAGTATATATAGACTCAGGATAGACCCTGATATTTTCAAAATATCTTCTTCCAAATATCTAAATCTTCTCATAAAAATCCCACCACCGAGGCTTTACAATATAAGGTATTTTTATATAGAGTTTTGATAAACCCTAATCACTCTGAAAATATTCATGTGGATCTTGCCATAAATGGAGAAGATAAGACTTGGTTTAATCCTCATCAAATAGGAACCGAGTGTAAATGTATCTTTATCCTTCGATAAGTTGTTAGAGCATCTCATTAACTCCTCTGCAACATCTAGATGAGTCACTGACTTATGAGGCCTTCCATCTTCGCACAACTATCTTTGTTTGCTTCGAGTCGAGATTCTCTATCTGCCATTACTTTTTCCATTATGCAATTGTCAGATCTACTTCTTGTCTCTTTTCATGCTGTCACCTTCATGAAAATGGAACATGTCACAAAATCATGACATTTCCTTCACTTAGTCTCTTTCACGCAGTTGCCTTCGCGAAAATGGAACATGTTGCGATATCGTGACATTTCCTTCACTTAGTGTCTTTCACGCTGTCACCCTCACAAAAATGGAACATGTCGTGATATCGTGACATTTCCTTCACTTTATGTTTTGCAAGCTTTCTCCCTCACAAAAATGGAACATGTCACGAAATCGCGACATATCGCAAAATTGCAAAGTTTTCTTCACTTTGTCTCTTTTCAGCTTCCGCTCTTGTGAAAATGGAACATGTCGTGAAATCGTGACATTTCCTTCACTTAGTCTCTTTCATGCTGTTGCCCTCGCAAAAATGGAACATGTCACAAAATCGTGACATGTCACAAAATCATGACGTTTCCTTTACCTCATGTCTTTCAAGCTGTCGGCTTCACGAAAATGGAACATGTCGCAATATCACGATGTTTCCTTCACTTCGTTTCTGCTTTCACTTCTTCCTCATGAAAATGGAACATGTCACGAAATCACGACATATCACGAAATTGTGACATTTCCTTTACCTCATGTCTGCCAAGCTTTCTTTCTCGTGAAAATGGAACATGTCGCGAAATCGTGACATTTCTTTCACTTTATGTTTTGCAAGCTTTATCCCTCATGAAAATGGAACATGTCCCGAAATCGTGACATGTCCTTCACTTAGTCTCTTTTTAGCTTCTGCCCTCGCAAAAATGGAACATGTCACGAAATCGTGACATGTCACAAAATCATGACATTTCCTTGACTTCATTTCTCCCAAGCTTCTGCCTTTGTGAAAATGGAACATGTCGCGAAATCGTGACATTTCCTTCACCTTGTCTCTTTTCAGCTTCCGCCCTCACGAAAATGGAACATGTCGCAAAATCATGACATTTCCTTCACCTTGTCTCTTTTCAGCTTCGCCCTCGCGAAAATGGAACATGTCACAAAATCACGACATGTCGCGATATCGTGACTAAAAAAATTTAAAATATTTTAGGGTATAATTAAATTTGAACGAAAGTTCGACAAGTCCGAAAATGGAACATGTCGCGATATCGCGACATTTCCTACAAGTCATTGCTTCCAAGGTTTTGCCTTCGTGAAAATGAGACATGTCCAAAAATGGAACATGTCACGATATCGCGACATTTCCCTCAATATTTTCTTCCTAGGTTTTGCCTTCGCGAAAATGAGACATGTCCAAAAATGGAACATGTTGCGATATCGCGACATTTTCCTCAGGCTTTTCGTTCACTTTGCAAATTCTCCAAAAATTGTAGGTTGATTCCAATGACTTTGTCCATATGTATTTTGCATTTTTGCATATTGGTGAAGGATCTTCCTTAATCATAAATTATTTTAACATTTGAAAAATGAATTTTAAATTGCTCGAGAATGATCAGCTTCACATGGTGTAGAAAAATGATGAAAATTCAAAGTCATTAGAATTTGATGAAACTTTACAAGTATCTAAAAAATCCCAAAGGGTATCCCAATATGCAAAAAGAACTTAAAAATTCATCATGTATTAAGAGAAAATGCATTTATAAGTTTTCTAGGCCAGAAATAGAAACTGCTATTTCTAAATTGAAATCAATGCCATATGCAAGTCTACTTGGTCACTTTGATGTAGGCGAAGTTTGAAAAAGGATGCAAGCAAAATTTGGAATTAAAACCTAAAAAACATCAAGAGGGTCCCTACGGAACAAATGAATATTAAACATTTTCAAAGGATGAAATTTTATTTTTTAGTGGGGGTGTGTTGCTTCTCAAAAAATGGCGATATCTTCAGGGAAAATAGTAGCACTATTTAGAATCCAGAACTCTAGTTTCAAAAAAATTTAGACTATGTACCATGCTTTGCCACAAATATTTTCTAAAATGATTTAACTACTATCTGTTAGTTGTTAAAGTTTTCCAAGGACATACTAGGTTGAATCACTTAAGGAAGATTTTGATGTGCGATTATAAGCATATAAAACTTTCTTCAAGGATGACCAGGGCTTCAAATGCTCACTATGGATTGATCAGCTATTTAGATTGTGCAGGGGAAACCGAGTAGAGCTCTGTTTACTAGTTTAGCCTTTTACAACCCCGACATAGTTACTCTTTAAATTTTCACGACCCTGATTCACAACTATAAGGTGGCATTTATAGCCTGGTGAACACGTTTGAGATGTATCCTTCTGGAACCTTGGCTATGTGCAGAAAATAATGTTAGTTTTATGTTGGCTTGCCCAAATTTCACCTTCTGTCTCTTTTTTCTTTTGAAAGATACCGATAGCTGGAATGCCTTACTTTTTTTTTAATATTCATCGAGCAATTGATCGACTAACTGTTTCAGCCTGGGTACCAATAGCTTCCTTGGATGCTTTGATGTAATTTTATGAATCGGAGTCCCCTCTCATGACCAACTTTTCTTGGATTTCTTGGGAGTTCTTCAGCCAAACAGTATAGTAATTTCTTTATAATCAAAATAATTATGGCAAGCAAGATACCAAATCCAATTATCTTTCTACTGTTGTTCTAAATAACAAGTAGTTCCACTTTTTTAGCTCTAGCAGACTATCTCTTAACAAAAATAAAACAAAATGAAAAAAAACTAGGCCAATTTTAAATGTTGATTTGTGTTTTCTTTGTTTAAGCAAAAACTCAAACAAACAGGATTTAAAAGCTAAAGAGGAGATAAAAAGGCCACCAGTTAAAGACAAAATTGCATAGACCTCAAAAGACAAAACACAATACTTCAAACTTTAAATAAAGCCAAATAAAAACACACTACTTCAAACTTTATTTACAATATATACATATGCACAAAGTCCCTTCAATCACTCAAAAAATGTAGCAGATGGAAAAGCAGAGAAATAGTGCCTTAAAAAAATTGACCATTTGCAGGTAAATTTAGAAAAATACCTTTCAGGTCCTGTTGACGAAATGCACTCCAAATTATGCTTCCCAAAATTTTTGTCCCACAAAAACAACAAATCTGCAAGTCCTTCACCCTCCAAATTAGTCAAATCATATAATAACATGAATGGTGAAGTTTTCAACCCCTTCTTATGTCTTATTCTATCAGCCCATGTGCATACAATTTTTATGCCTCCTTCAAAATCAAGGCATTAACATGTTTATGCTTCTACTTGAAGGGTTTGCAGAATTCTTTCAAAGGGACAAAATGTAAAAACCCCCCAGGATCAAATACCTTAAAGAATTTATAGACCCAGATCATCACATCTTCAGATTTATGTAACAACTCAAAAATATGATATTTTATTTGTACGTCATAGTTCTTAATAACTTGAAAATTTTGTGGTTGCTCTACTACTCCAATATCCAAGATTTCAATTTTTATCCCTCTAGTAGAATTTTCATAATTTGCTCTTTCACCTGAGCCTTGCTTAGATTTAACCCCATCAATGTGTAATGTCCAAATATCATTGTTGTTATTGGTTAGAGTTGTAACTGGTCTCACCTTCTCAGTTGTCAAATTATAAACTCCAATATCTGCATCAACACGGTTTACAACCTCTTTTTTGATATTATGTTCAGTAATCACAGGCTTATACTGAGACTCTTTGTCTATTCTAAGTTGGTTGACCACATTCACATTTACTATCTTCTTCTCCTTTTCTTGAAATTCAATAGGTGGTCCAGAGTAAGTTTCAATCCAGTTATCCTTTTGTTCAACAATTTGAGCCAGCTCATGGAGGGTGATGTTAGCCTTAAATCCTCAATGATGTTATACTCCTTCCTAGCTACTTCTATATAGTGATATTGAATCTTATTTTCATCACATTTTGGTGAAGGAGGATCATTATTAGGAGTAGGTTCTGGATTATCACATCTCAAATTATAACTGTCCCTTTGGAACTGTTGAAAAGCTTGCACTTCATCCATAGGAATTTCTAAAACATTTTCTGACTCATTGAGAAAAGTGAATGAATATGAAACCATATTCGTACTATTTTTGGATGAACCAAAACTATCAATATTTATCTGATTTTTAGGAAAATTTAACTCACCAAGAAAAGCTTCAAAGTTGGGTAATGCTAGGTCACAAATGTTTACTTCAAGCACTTCTGCCTTGGACTTGTCAGAATCTTTCTCTATATTTTGCACATGCTGAGTGTGTGTCACTGTTAATGGAGTTTCCTTGGGTAGAGCATGACATGTTGGCACTACCTCATGATGTGGAATGGGATTCAAAATAGGCATGTTCTGTGTAACATAGGATATCAAAGGACTACTCAAAATTTGAGGTCCTAACTATCTTTCAAGAATTAAAGCTTCCTTATAAGCTCCTGCCAGGGTTGTGATATTGATGTCTCTCTTGAGGAAAATAGAGGTCACCGAATCCAATGCATTCTTATAGATTTCTAAGGCTAGATTTGCACTTGGGATGTAATGACCAATCATTCTACCAGAAGCTTTTTGGAACCTCATATTGAAAGACCTGGTATCTTCACCAGACTCTCTCTTAATGTTAGAAAACTATTGATATAACACGCTGGGGTCAATCACTTCACCAAATTGAGATACAAAAACTTTCTCAAGGTCATTCCAACTAGTAATAGAGTCATTATTAAGATCCAAAAACCAGTCGTATGCTCCCTCCTAGAGAGTGAATGAGAATAACCTATAAGCCACATCTTCATGCTGCACATTCAACAACTTTAGATCATTTTTATATGCCATCAGGTGTTCTTATGTTGTTCTGATTCCATCATGTTTGTAGGTAGAAAGATACTTCTCAGTATTTCTAGGTAAATCATGCGCTACACCAGGGATATTCAAAGTAGTGGGACCCAACCAGCTTGCCATCACTACCTGATTGACTATGATATTTTGAGTTTGCAGTTGGAAGAACTACAAGTGGTGATAAAACTATGCTAGACAAAGACTTGGCCCTTCTGAGGCTTCTTCTCCTTGGGGTTTCTAACTCAGGTACAAGGAGCTCTCCAGCTCTAGAGTGGGACCTGGTTACTCTGTAGGTAGAATCTAGCTTTTCACAAACAACTTACAATCCTTAAAAAATACTGAACGGAGTTCAGTAGGCCCTCCTTCTAGCACCAATTTTAAATGTTGGTTCATATTTCATACACACCCCATGAAGAATGAGCATAAAATACCGATAACACTTATATGGGATAAATCCTACTCACTTTAGGATCTTGCTAGTTATCCAAGGTGTGAGTTACAGAGTTGGGTCGAATGCCTATTCACTATTTTTCCCTTCTGGAATAGTTTCAAGTGGACTATCTGCTACCTTACAATAGGCTTGACCTTCATTCAATAATGTTTAGAGGTTTTTATCTTTGTTGACAATCAGATTTACGATGAGTTCTTTGATATAGCTCTTTATGTTTTAGTAGATTGAATAAAAGACAAATTTTGAAAGAATAAAAAATGGATCGTTTAACAGTAAAACAAAGAGAGTAGGGTAGGGTAGAAAAGAGAAGCTTATCTAAGTTAGTTGCAGAATCAAAACTATCAATTTCAATTACACTATTTAGCTTCACAATAAAACCAATCAAAGAGGAAGGTGTCCAGCTTTCTAAGATCACCTTCTACTAAGAGCATAAGACGGAGATGACAAAGATCTGAAAGAAAATCATAAATATAAGGGAAGTCGATGTCAACTAGTATCTCTCACCAGCAGCCTAGCTTGTGCAGTGAGAATAGTGCAATTAGAACAGACCTAAACCTTAAATCTCTAACTTTCCCTAGCATACAACAAATGGAATGAAGCCTAGCAGCATATTCAATCTTGATAACATATATTTACAACTAAAATAAATAAACCTTAGTGAGACGAAAATAGAATAAGATGCACTTATCAAAATTTGAAATAGATTAGGCTCCTGGAAATGCTAACACAGAAGAACGATTTCACACCAACCCCAAGTCCAAAACAAATCATTCAAACAAGATTTGCAAGAAATTGCTAAAATGTCTTTTATTCCAAGTTTTCGCATCCTGAATTTACATTCAAAATAAGTATATATAGACTTAGGACAAACCCTGATCTTTTCAAAATATCTTCTTCTAAATATCTAAATCTTCTCATAAAAATCCCACCGTCGAGGCTTTCCAATATAAGGTATTTTTATATAGAGTTTCGATAAACCCTAATCACTCTAAAAATATTCATGTGGATCTTGCCATAAATGGAGAAGATAAGACTTGGTTTTATCCTCATCAAATGGGCACCGAGTGTAAATGTATCTTTATCCTTCGATAAGCTATTAGAGCATCTCATTAACTCCTCTGCAACATCTGGATGAGTCACTGATTTATGAGGCCTTCCATCTTCGCACAACTGTCTTTGTTTGGTTCGAGTCGAGATTCTCTATGTGCCATTACTTTTGTCACTATGCAACTGTCGGATCTACTTCTTGTCTCTTTTCATGCTGTTGCCTTCGCAAAAATGAAACATGTCATGAAATCACGACATTTCCTTCACTTAGTCTCTTTCACACTATCGCCTTCACGAAAATGGAACATGTCGCGATATCGTGACATTTCCTTCACTTAGTGTCTTTCACGCTGTCACCCTCATGAAATGGAACATGTCGTGATATCGCGACATTTCCTTCACTTTATGTTTTGCAAGATTTCTCCCTCACAAAAATGGAACATGTCATGAAATCGTGGTGTTTTCTTCACTTTGTCTCTTTTCAACTTTTGCTCTTGCAAAAATGGAACATGTGAAATTACGACATTTCCTTCACTTAGTCTCTTTCACACTGTCACCCTCACGAGAATGGAACATGTCATGAAATCGTGGCATGTCACGAAATCACGACATTTCCTTTACCTCATGTCTTTCAAGCTTTCGGCTTCACAAAAATGGAACATGTCATGATATCGTGATGTTTCCTTCACTTTGTTTCTACCTTCACTTCTTCCTTGCGAAAATGGAACATGTCGTGAAATCGCGATGTTTCCTTTACCTCATGTCTGCCAAGATTTCTTCCTCATGAAAATAGAACATGTTGCGAAATCATGACATTTCCTCCACTTTATGTTTTGCAAGATTTCTCCCTCATGAAAATGGAGCATTTCATGAAATTGCAACATGTCCTTCACTTAGTCTCTTTTCAGCTTCTGCCCTCGTGAAAATGGAACATGTCACGAAATTCTGACATGTCACGAAATTGCGACATGTCGCAAAATCACGACATTTCTTTGACTTCATTTCTCCCAAGATTTTGCCTTCACGAAAATGGATCATGTTGCGTAATCGCAACATTTCCTTCACTTTGTCTCTTTTCAGCTTTCGCCTTCGCGAAAATGGAACATGTCGCGAAATCGCGACATTTCCTTCACCTTGTCTCTTTTTAGCTTCTGCCCTCGCAAAAATGGAACATGTCATGAAATCGCGACATGTCGCGATATCGCGACATCGGACTTTAAAATATTTTAGGGTATAATTAAATTTGAGCGAAAGTCCGACAAGTCCAAAAATGGAACATGTCACGATATCACGACATTTCCTACAAGTCATTGCTTCCAAGGTTTTGCCTTCACAAAAATGAGACATGTCCGAAAATGGAACATGTCACGATATCACGACATTTCCCTCAAGCTTTTCTTCCTAGGTTTTGCCTTCATGAAAATGAGACATGTCCGAAAATGGAACATGTCGCGATATCGCGACATTTCCCTCAAGCTTTTCCTTCACTTTGCAAATTCTCCAAAAATTGTAGGTTGATTCCAATGACTTTGTCCATCTGTATTTTACATTTTTGCATATTGGTGAAGGATCTTCCTTACTCATAAATGATTTTAACATTTTAAAAATGAATTTTAAATTGCTCGAGAATGATCAGCTTCACATGGTGTAGAAAAATGATGAAAATTCAAAGTGCTCAGAATTTGATGAAACTTTACAAGTATCTAAAAAAGCCCAAAGGGTATCCCAATATGCAAACAGAACTTAAAAATTCATCATGGATTAAGATAATAGCATTTAGAAGTTTGCTAGGCCAGAAATAGAAACTGCTATTTCTAAATTGAAATCAATGCCATATGCAAGTCTACTTGGTCACTTTGATGTAGGCGAAGTTTGAAAAAGGATGCAAGCAAAATTTGGAATTAAAACCCGAAAAACATCAAGAGGGTCCCTGTGAAACAAATGAATATTAAACATTTTCAAAGGATGGAATTTCATTTTTTAGTGGGGGTGTGTTGCTTCTCAACAATCATCGAGATTGATACGAATCTGGTTGTATCCTGAGAAACCATCCATGAGGGAAATCATTTTGTGGCCTACTGTAGCATCTACCAATGCGTCGATGCTAGGCAAGGTGAAATCTTCCTTGGGACTTGTTTTATTTAAATCTCGAAATTCGGTGCATATGCAAATCCTCCCGTCAGTATTTGTAACGGGTACCATGTTGGAAAACCATGGTGGGTAATCTATGCAGATGACAAAATATGCATCCAAAAACTTTTGTAGCTCATATTTTACCATTAAGGCCATTTTTGGGTGCATCTTATGTAGCTTTTACTTGACTGGATTGACTATCGGATCAAGTGTTAAATTATGCATGACTAGCTGCGGATCTAGTCCCGACATGTCTTTGTAGGTCCATGCAAAAACCTCCTTATATTTGAGAATTCAATGTAATCGGCTTGCTCTTCAAGGGATAAACTTACCCCCAGCTTGATTATTTGCATATTCATTGGATCAGAACCGATGTCTATGTCAACTGTATCTTCGACTGACATGTGGGATTCGTCCTCCAACTGGTGTGGAGTTGGGATAAGGTGGATATCATTTGATGAATTTATATCTATGTTGGGAATTTCAGGTTCCTCTTCAGCATGGAAGATATCTTGAGTCTATCCCAGGATGAAATGAAACATCTCATCACAAGGCCAGTACTCTGAAGGGGATGGTGGTGAGTCAGTGCGATCCCATTCTATGGCATCTAGGTCTACATACAATGGTCATGTTGGATCGGATGGATTGTGGATGGGGGTGGTTAAATCAATGGAGATCATGTTGATGGAATGAATTTGGTCTCCATTACTATAGGGGTGTTGATACAAACATTCTTGGTGATCCTTGTACCATGAATCTAGATTTGTGGGTACTGGAACAAAAGGATCGGCCCTATGTGTGTATAGAAGGATAGGGTCTACCCTTGGCGCTATTGGCCATATAAGGTCTCTAGGTGGGAGATGCTCTTTGTATACTCATAGTGGTGGATGAAGCACTTGGTTTAACTGTACTTGATCTAGATGCCACCTATGCCTTGGTCCCATATTCAAATGTTCAAACATACCATCGATGTCTATGGGGTATTCTTGTTGTCTCATATGGTTGAGATATGCCATCTCAGTATCATCCTCATAATCACTATCAGATATCCATAGGACTTCATTGGCTCCGACCACTATGTGCTCTTCTGGTTGGTATAGCCTCCCACTAGGCATTTCTTGATCACTATCCTCACTTTCTATGATGTTGAAGAAGATATTTGGATCCGCTGCACCCGGTGGATCACTTGGCCTTATGGTCGACATGGGAGGCTCATTTTGTTTGAGCATGTTGATTTGGTCCCTTCTAGGTTGTTTCATTCTCTATGGGAGGGCTAGATTCTCTGGATGTAGTAATTGCCCGATTGCACCATTCAAGGGAAACATTGCCATGAAGTTCTCTTGATAATCATCAATGGGTGTCACCTGCGAGTGATTGCTATCAGACTCAAAAGGGTCCCAGGGTGCTACCTCATAATCTGACTCATATTCAGAAGAATCCCCTTGATATTGTTCATATCCTTCTTGGAGGTTACTCCTTGAACTTTCCCCTTTCTCAATCCAAGGGGAGGGGTTGTTGAGGTCATCAAGGTTTGTTGTTAACAATGGGAGATAGTCCCCCAATGTATATGTTGTGTTGGGATTGGCATATGGATATTGCGCCAACCCATCCCTATTGCCTAGACCTAGGCCTTGCATGGTTTCTACCAAAATGTCGATGGGTAAAGAGTGGTTGAACCACATGCCTGATTTATCATATGACATCTAGTATCTGAGACTTCGTAGTGCAAATGATGCAATCTTTGAGACTTCTTCAATCCTTGCATTGTCAGCCTCTTTCATTGGGTTCTGTACATTCTCAACAGGTGCAGCAGTTGATGGACTTGCTGATGGTAGAGTCTGATAGACTGGCAACATCATCTGATGTGGAATGGGATTAAACACGGAGCAAGCTTGTGTGATCGGAGGAACTTGCTCGAGCATTTAAATGGCTAGGGTCCCAACTGTCTTTCCAGCTTCTTTGTAGGCTTCTATCAAATTGGTAACAGTGGTATCTCTCTTCAAGAAGACAGAGGTCATGGGATCCAGGGAATTTCTAAAAATCTCTAATGCCAAGTCAGCATTAGGTACATAATACCCAGTAAGTCTACCATAGGCTTTCTAGAATCTGACATTATAGGATCTGATAGATTCACTTAATTCCCTTTTGATGCTAGAAAACTGCTGATATAAAATACTGGGGTCTATCACTTCCCCGAACTGTGACACAAAAACTTTCTCTAAATCATTCCAGCTGGTGATAGAATCATTGGTGAGGTTTAAAAACCAGTCATATGCTCCCTCCTGGAGAGTGAACGGGAAGAGTCTACAGGCAACATCTTCATGCTGTACATTTAATAACTTCAGTGCATTCTTGAATGCAACCAAGTGTTCTTCTACGGTTCTTGTCCCATCATGTTTGTACTTGGGGAGATATCTTTCCGGATTTCTGGGCGGGTCATGGGCTATACCCGAAATGTTCAAAGCTGTGGAGCCCAACCAATTTGCCATAGCTAATGGATTGACAGGAATATTCTAAGCTCTGGTTGGAGTGACTATCAATGGTGATAAAACTGTCTGTGATAGAGATGTGGCCCTTCTGTGGCTACTTCTTCTCGGAGTTTCTAATTCAAGAACAAGGAGCTCTCCAGCTCTGGGGTGGGACCTTGTTACCTCGTATGTAGAATCCAGCTTTCACAAGCACTTATAACTTTGCAGTTCTCAACGAGGTTCCTGTATTTGGCAATTTAAAACACTGCACTGACAACTTACAAAAATTGTACTGACAATTTATAAAACTGAGCCACTTTTAAATGTTAAAATGCCAGACTCTGGATAAAATACAGTATTTGTCAAGCACCACATACAGTCGGATTTCCCAACTCAAGTGCACTAAGAACAGATGTTCTCGGGCCCTCCTTCTAGCACCAATTAAATGTTGGTCCGGCTTTCATACACACCCCGTGAAGAATGAGCATAAACACCGGTAACACCCACGGGATGAATCCCACTCACTTTAGGATCTAGCTGGTTATCCAAGGTGTGAGTTACAGAGTCGGGTCGAATGTCTATTCACTCTTTTCCGCTTTTGGAATAGATTTCAATATGGACTGTCTGTTACCTTACAGGGGGTTCTTGAACTTGTTCAGTAGTTGCAGAAGTTGTTACTTGTTAACAATCAGATTTAACTTGATTCTTGATCTAGCTCTCATGGGTCAGCAGATTCAAATAAAAGACAAATAAAGAAAGTAAAAATGGATCATTCACGGTAAGCAAAGAGAGGGTAGGGTAAGGCAGAAAGGGAAGTTTATCAAACTTTAAACTGTAAAACTTAAACTGTCAATTTCATCTATACTATCAGCTTCACAACAGAACAAATCAAAGAGGAAAGCGTCTAGATTTCTAAGATCACTTTCAACCAAGAGCACAAGGCAAAATGGAACAGGTCTAACAGAAAATTATAAACCGAAGAGAAGCTGGTTAAAACTGATATCTTTCACCGGTAGCCTAGCTCACACAGTGAAGACAGAGCAATTAGAACAAGCTTACACCTGAAATCTGTAATTTCCCAAGCAAACAATGGAACAACTGAAGCCTAACAACATATTTAAACTTGATAATGGCAGATTTACAGCATATATCTAACAAACTTTAATGGAACGGATAACAGAAGAAGATACACTTATCACAGATCTGTAAAATATTAGGCTCCTGGCCATGCTACCATAGAAAACAGCAAAAGCACATCAACTCCCAGTCCAGAAAACAAAGGATTTCACAAAATTTGCAAGAAATTGCTTATAAGCCTTTTATTTCTAAGTCTCCGCCTCCCGCGATTACATTTTGCAGTTGTATTTATAGACTCAGGACAGATCCTGATCTTTACAGAAAATATCTTTTCTTAACTGCAAATCTTATCATCTTAAACCCTAGGACCGGGTTTTACAATAAAAGCCATTTTAAAACAAAGACTGGATAAAACCTAACCCTTCTGCAAATCAGGGCGGTCAGCTGTCATAAATGGAGAAGATAGAATCAAATGCAGCTTGCATTCACCCGCAACTGCAAATAAATGCCTTCATTAATTTCCGTTGGTGAGCCGGATGAGTCACCACTTCTCCGCTATTCCATCTCTGCAAATCTATCCCGGAGTTGAAAATATCTGGCCTGCTATTAACTTGCCATAAATCCTCATTGAATGCCTTCACCGGTAAAATCTGGCAGCTGCTTAGTCATTTGTGGACAGATCTGTAAATACTGGAATGAAACATCAACTCTCGGCACCTTCCTTTTCAACATGGCCGCCTTTAATTAAATTGCATTTGACTTTGTCCTTATGGCCATTTTCCCGCTATCCCGCAAGTGACAGATGGATTCCTGCATGAAAGACAAAAAGATTATATTAGCAATTTAATAAACATTAAATCAACACTTTAACATTAAAACAGATTAAAATCCTAATCTTTCTTGCATGTCGGCCTCTGTTTCATCTGATACGTGTCTTGACACGTGTCACAGAATCGTGACACGTGTCTGTTTATAGCTGCAAGCATTCTGGTCAACTTTCTGTGCAGGTCGCGAAAATGCGACATGTCGCGATTTCGCGACATGTCACGCCAGCATGTTTCTCTCTCCTTTCTTTCATCGTGAAAACGTGACATGTCGCGATTTCGTGACATGTCGCGAAATCGTGCCTCTTGCTAGCTGTCGTACAACTCTTTTCAAGCATGTCGCGATTTCGCGACATGCATCTTGCCTTAGTCGATTTCATGCAAATTTGATTTCTCCTCTTTGCTTCCTTCTGGCCCTTGGCCGATTTTCCATTATGTCTTTCAATTTGGCAACTTTCTTCTCATCATGTCGCGAAATCGCGACATGGTGGCTCCCTTTGAAGTTACTGCCTCCCAACTATCGTGATTTCGCGACGTCTCCATCTTGGCTGGTTCTATCATTGAAAGTGCAGCGAGTCGCTGCAACTTTCATGTCTTTGTCTTTTAAATCAAAATGACCGTGATTTTGCTATAGGTAGCGATTTCGCTACCTTCTCTCTTCTCCGTACCAATCGCGGACTTTTATCGCGAAGATGCCACATTCCTTTGCTTTGGAAGACCCTTTCAAAAGGTGCAGCGCATCGCTGCAATTTTTGCCCCTTAGACTTTCTTTGCACTAGCCATGCAGCACATCGCTGCAACATTTGTATTTAGTCCTTTTTTGCAACCAACACCCGCGACTTTGCAACATTGCAGACGCATCGCTGCCACTTTGAACACTTAGACGCTTTACCTTCTCCTCAATCAATGTCTTGCGCCTTTGCAACTTTAAAACTTGCAGCGCGTCGCTGCAACCCTTTAACCCTCAAGCCTTTGAACCGCCCGCGTCGTGAAAATGCGACGTGTAGCGCATCGCTGCAAGTTTTACTTTGGAGTGCCTTCTTGACCAATATGCAGCGAATCGCTGCAACTTTAAACTCAGGCTCCCCTTCGGCCAACCTGCAGCGCGATTTTGAAACATGTTAGCGATGCGCTGCACTTTTTGTACTTAAGCGTTTTTCCATCAACAACCCGCAAAAATAGAACACGTCGCGATATCGCGACAGTTCCCGTAGCTGCATGCGTTGACCGCGTTGACCGTGATTTTGCGACACATTTGCGACTTAGTCGATTTTCACTCCTGCAGCCCATTTCTCTCTCCTACCGCGATAATGCGACATGTCGCGATTTCGTGACATGTCGCGAAATCGCTCCTTTCCGTACAACTTTCTTCTCTCTCCTCTGGCCGGTAGCGATTTTGCGACGCTTTCCAAAAATGGAAATGTCGCGATATCGCGACGCAAAACTGACTTGGCGGGTTTTCTATTTTCCTGTCGCGATTTCGTGACATTTCCATAAATGGAAGTGTCGCGATTTCGTGGCTTTGCCGAAAAGGGAAAGTTTTGGATTTTCATGAAATTTTCTATCTGTTTTCTGCATTCTTTTGCATCGGTGCAAGGTTTTCTTTGCCCATGAAGGACTCTAGCATGCACAAAATGAAATCTGAAAGGCAACAAAACCATAATGCAAGGAAAAGGACAACTTAATCAAGGAGGCAAGCAAATTTGGATTTGAACCTGAAAATTATCAAGAGGGTCCTTGCTGCAAAATGGGAAGCTTGAGGTTTTCTAAGGATGGACTCTCATTTTTCAGTGGGGGGTGTGTTGCTTCTCAACAAATGGCGATATCTGCGGGTAAAATAGTAGCATTATTTTAGAACCCAGGACTCTGGTTTCAAAACAAAAAGACCATGCATCATGCCTTGCCACAGACATTCTTCACAATAAATTGACTGCCAACTGCTAGCTGTTAAAATTTCCCAAGGACATACTAGGCTGAATTACTTCAAGGAAGATTTCTGATGTGCAATTACAAAGGGTATAAAACTTTCTTCAAGGATGACTGGATTGAATGATGAACTTTGGACTGATCAGCTTTTCTAGATTGTAAAAGGGGAAACCGAGTAGAGCTCTGTTTACTAGTTTAGCCTTTTACAGCCTAGACAGAGTTACCCTTTAGATTTACACGACCCAAATTTACAACTGTAAGGTAGAATCTGCAACTTGGTAAAAGAAAAATAACTTTTGGAATCTGGCTGCCTCTCTCTCATATAACTCTTTTTTTTTTTATATCTCTCTTATTTTTGAAATGCATCAATATCTGAAAGGCTTTAAAGAAATCACAATTTTCTTTTATCATTTGATCAATCTGGAACTGTTTCAGTCTAGGCACTGATAGCCTCTGTGGATACCCAAATAATTGCATGAACCATAGTCCCCTCTTATAACCAGCTTTTCTTGGATTCCCCGGGAGTTCCTCCAACTAAACAAACATAGCAGTTTTTCTATCATTAAAACAACTGTGGCAAGCAAGACACAAGATCCAATCACCTCTCTACCGTTGTCCTGACTAACAAAATAGTTCCACTATTCAATTTAAGCAGACTATCTCAATTAGAATTATAAACAATGGGTGGAGACTGGATTGATCAGCTAGGAATAAAACAATTTTTTTTTTTTTTTTTTAGCAGGCTGACTTTTCATTGATTGCTCAGGCAAAGGTTAAAGGACAGATTTCAAAAGTTGAAGAACTTTGGACAGACCTCCAAGGACAGAGACAGGCCTCAAGAACAAAACAAAAATAAAACTGCACAGACTTAGAAATAAAACTGAAAAACTTCAAAGCTTACTTACAATGTATACATATGTTACAACTTCTTTATGACTCATTCAAATGATAGATTGGATGGAACAGCCGAGAAATAATGTTTCAAGTATTGACCATTAACAGGGAGGTCCAGAAAATTACCATCCAGATCTTGTAAACGGAATGCATTGTTACCCAATATCTCAGCAATTTGGTAGGGGCCTATCCACAGTGGCTGCAACTTTGTATGCTTACCCTTCTTCTCATGAGCCTTGTCCCACAGGAGCACCAAGTCTGCCAGTCTGAAAGCTTTCACTTTGGCCCTCTTGTCAAACCACCTTTTGACAGTTTCTTGATGTCTACTGAAGTGCTCCAGGGCTTGGAGTCTTTCATCCTGCAAGTTAGTGAGATCTAAAACACGGGCTTCAGCATCATCATGATCCTCAAAATAATCTAAGGCAAATTGGTAGGTAGGCAGCTTGAGAGAGATGGGAACAATTGGCTGGGTACCATACAACAAAGCAAAGGGAGAAGTCTTAAGAGCAACCTTATGTTTTATCCTGTCAGCCCACAGTGCATATTTCAACAATGTATGCCATTGCCTGGGTTTATCTGTTGCAGACTTCTTGATGGCATTCATTAAATTCTTGTTTGTTGACTCAGCCAGTCCATTGCCTTGGGGATAGTAGTTGGATGAGAATCTGATAACTATCCCCATCTGGTATGCCCAATCTGCAAACTCCAATGATTGAAAGGCTGGCCCATTATCACAGACCAAATTCAGGGGAACCCCAAATCTAGTTATGACATTTGATTCAAGAAAATCAATCACTTCCTGGGCTGTACTTCTTGTGGTGGCTGCTGCTTCAACCCACCTTGTGCAATAGTCAGTAGCTGTCAGAACATATTTATGCCCTGCTGAAGAATTCGGGTTAATGACTCCCACAAAATCAAGCCCCCATTGCATGAAAGGTTTACTGATCACAACAGGTTGCAATGGCAGGGCCCGGTTGGCCTCTTTGGCTGCAAATGTCTGGCACTGATGGCAGGTTCTGACATGCTGATGTGCATCTTTAAAAAGTGTAGGCCAATAATAGCCTGCTCTTAGTATTTTATGTGCAGTGGCAGATCCTGATGGATGCCCTACCCCTAGTTTTTCATGAAAACTAGCCATGACTTCACTGACTTCGCTGGGAGAAATGCATCTTAGGAAAATGCCAGCATAATTCTCCCTGTACAGAGTACCTGCCTTGAGGAGATAATGAGCAGCTTTTAACTTTAATGCTCTCCTTTGAGTTCTGTTCAAATGGGATGGGCAAATTCCAAACTGTAGCAGATGAATGATATCTCCATACCAATCATCAGATTCAGAATTTAACTGATTAACTTCTTCCCGTAGAGGCACTTCAGCAATGTGTCTGGACAAACCAAGCCCCCTGATCAGTTTTGCAGGCCTAATCTCCAAGTCATACTCTTGCAACCTTGTGACCCAATTTCCCCTCAGTTCACCCAACTCATTCTGACTTAGAAGGTATTTAACAGCTGGGTCTGGCACTATGGCATGAATTTTGCTCCTCAGTATATAGTGTCTGAACTGTTTCACTGCTTTTACCAAAGCATAAGCTTGTTTGTCTAAACGGGAATATTTCAGCTCAGCTCCCTTCAAATTGGTGCTCTTAAAAGCAATTGGATGTTCCCCAGTTTCTCTCCGTTGGGTCAGAACTGCAGCAAGTGTATGTTCAGAAGAGAAGGTGTACAGATAAAAATCTGCACTGAAGTCTGGGCTTACCAGAACTGGTGCCTGTTTAATGGCTGTCTTGATTTCTTGGAAGGCAGTCTTAGCTTCTGGGGTCCAAACAATCTGGGCAGTCTGCTTTAACATGTCATTCATTGGCTTAACTATCTCTGCAAAGCCTGAGATAAACTTTCTGACAAAGTTAATCTTTCCGAAGAATGACCTCAACTCTTTCTTGGAGTTGGGAAATGGTATGCCAGATATGGCTTCAACTCTGCCTGGATCCATAGAAATGCCATCTTTTGTGACCAAGTGTCCCAGCAATTTGCCTTCTGTTACACCAAAAATGCACTTCTTTGGATTCAAGGAAATGCCAAACTCCCTGCACTTGTTAAACACAGACTCTAAGTGCTTTACATGGTCAAATCTGGATTTGGAGAAGACTGTTAGATCATCCATGTAAACTACAATGCATTTGCCCATAAGCCCTTTGAAGGCATGATCCATTGCTCTTTGAAATGTTGCTCCAGCATTTATTAACCCAAATGGCATCCTTTTGTAAGCAAAAGTCCCCCACTTAGTTGTAAAAGCAGTCTTCATTCTATCTTCCTTCTCAACCAAAATCTGGTTGTACCCTGAGAAGCCATCCAGGAAAGACATCATCTCTGACCCATTAACAATTTGCAAGACTTCATCCATAGAAGGCAGGGGATAGTTGTCCTTTTTAGAAGCCTTGTTTAAATTCCTAAAATCCACACACAGGCGGATCTCCCCATTTTTCTTCCTGACTGGCACCAGATTGGCCACCCAGGTAGAATGCCTGATGGGAAAAATAATTGCTGCACTCAAGAGCTTTTCCACTTCCGTTTGGATTAGGGGTTCTAACAGAGCATTAACATGCCTCTGTTTCTGTCTGAAAGGCTTGCAAAATTCTTTCAAAGGTATGATGTGAGTGTAAACTTTTGGGTCAAATACCTTTAAATCTTTGTATGACCAAGCCATTACATCCTTGGACCTGTGCAGAAAATCAACCAGACTTTTCTTTATTTTTGGATCACAGTCCTTTGCCAACTTGATGTTCTTTGGATCCTCCTCAGTGCCTATGTTCAGGTCTTCAGTCCCATTGTCTGTGGGAGCTACAAAATCCTCAGAATTCACCCTTTGCCTGATCTTGTCAACATCAAATAGCCTTTCTAGCTCCACCATTCCTTTTGGGATCCTGTTGTCCTTCAACCTCATTATTCCTCTGTCATCATCCAACTTGTTCCAAGCAGGTGTCTCTTTGGCCTTCATCAATTATAGCATTCTCAAAGGTGTTAGTACCCTGCAAAAAGTTTACAATCTGTTGATCATCTGAGAAAACTTGAAAGCTGTCTATATTGTTTGGAACTGAAGGACGAGGGACTAACTCAATTGAGAACTTATCCCACTTAAAATCTTCTAATGGCTTTAAACTTGCAGCTGAAGATGCCAGGACATCAGCATGTGAATTTTGTTCCCTGGGTATGTGTGTCAGATTGAATGCATCAAAGCCTTCTACAAGATCCCAGGCCCTGTGTTTGTATCCCTTCAAATAGGAGGCTTTACACTCGGAATTTACCCCTGACTTGACTTGCCACTAATTCTGAATCAGTGAAAACTTGAATGTTTTTCACATTTTTATCCAAAGCAAACTTTAAACCTAAAATCAGAGCTTCATACTCTGCTAAATTATTAGTACATGGGAACTGCAGGCGGTAAGACATAAAAAATGTCTGACTTTGAGGCCCTTTGAGGACTGCCCCTGTTCCAGAACCCTGCTTACATCTTGCTCCATCCACATGAAGTGTCCAAACTTCATTAGTATGTACAGGATGAGCTTTATTAAACTTGTTACTCTGCCCAGTTGTTAAATTGTAGACTCCAATGTCTACCTCTGCAACATTGACAGTCTCATTTGCTGCATTGTACTCTGTAATGGTGTGCTTGTACCTGGGTTCTCTGTCAACCCGCAATTGATTTGCCACTCCTTTCCATGGCAACCACATGTGTGAAAAATCTGTTGCCAGATATCCATTCAAGGACCTAGACCAATCCCTACTCAACAGCATCCCATATCCCACTGGGATATCCACAACCTGGATTTCAATTTTATGTTGAGCCCTTGGCTCAGATGCTAATTGTATGTGAATATTTTGAAGCTCTCCAACAACTTTAACTTCTGACTTGTCCAATTGGACAACTCTCCTTTCAGACTTCATTGGGGTCAGTCCCAACTGCTGACAAATGGCCAGTGGCATAACATTAGCAGATGCACCTGAATCTACCAAACAATTATGTAAGTTCTTCCCAAAAATTCTGACAGTCAGTAAAAAGGGGGGAACTTCAGTTTTTTCTTTGTACATGGCTAGATTGGCATTTGCTATTTTCTTTCCCTTGTCTACAGGTTTAGCAGCAGGGCCAGAGTATGTCTTTATCAGGTTGTCTCTCTGCTCTGAAATCTGTGCCAGCTCATGCAGAGTAATGTTGGCCTTAATATTTTTCATATCCTCCACTATGTTATATCCTTTGTTAAGTGGAGGAACAGCAACATCTGGTACTCTTTGAGCCCCTCCCTTTGGTGGAGGTGGATTATTGCTTGGAGAGGGGTCCGGAGGAACATTGTGAGAGTTATCCGGAGGAGTTGATGTAGTGTTGGGCTCCGGATTCCTATTTCTCAGGTTGTAGTTATCTCTTCTATACTACTGGAAAGCCTGTACTTCATCTATAGGCATTTCAACTACATTCTCAGATTCATCCGGGAAAGAAAAGGAATCCAGGACCATGGCTGCACTGTGGCCAGATGAACTTGGGCCATCAGCAGTTCTTTGATTTTCAGGGGAGATCAGATCACCAGACAAGGCTTCAAATGCATTGCAAAATTCCAGACAGTCCAACTCCCCATGCTGAGAAGTGGCATGTATTCTGCACCAGTTGGGCAGAGCTAAATCACAGATGTTCACATCATGAGTTTTACCCTTGTAATCTTTATTAGGTTCATATGGGGGCATATTAAATCTGTTTGGATGATATGAGTATCTGTTGGGATTGTCACCAGTAGAAGTTTGCCTTTTAAAACTCAGAAAATCATTGGCCAGCTTCTGAACAATCTTTGAGACTTCTTCAATCCTTGCATTGTCAACCTCTTTCACTGGGTTCTGTACATTCTCAACAGGTGCAGCAGTTGATGGACTTGCTGATGGTAGAGTCTGACAGACTGGCAGCATCATCTGATGTGGAATGGGATTAAACACAGGAGCAGCTTGTGTGATCAGAGGAACTTGCTGAGCATTTAAAGGCTGGGGTCCCAACTGTCTTTCCAGAATCAAAGCTTCTTTGTAGGCTTCTGTCAAATTGGTAACAGTGGCATCTCTCTTCAAGAAGACAGAGGTCATGGGATCCAGGGAATTTCTAAAAATCTCTAATGCCAAGTCAGCATTAGGTACATAATACCCAGTAAGTCTACCATAGGCTTTCTGGAATCTGACATTATAGGATCTGATAGATTCACTTAATTCCCTTTTGATGCTAGAAAACTGCTGATATAAAATACTGGGGTCTATCACTTCCCGAACTGTGACACAAAAACTTTCTCTAAATCATTCCAACTGGTGATAGAATCATTGGTGAGGTTTAAAAACCAGTCATATGCTCCCTCCTGGAGAGTGAACGGGAAGAGTCTACAGGCAACATCTTCATGTTGTACATTTAATAACTTCAGTGCATTCTTGAATGCAACCAAGTGTTCTTCTGCGGTTCTTGTCCCATCATGTTTGTACCTGGGGAGATATCTTTCTGGATTTCTGGGCAGGTCATGGGCTATACCCGGAATGTTCAAAGCTGTGGAGCCCAACCAATTTGCCATAGCTAATGGATTGACAGGAATATTCTGAGCTCTGGTTGGAGTGACTATCAATGGTGATAAAACTGTCTGTGATAGAGATGTGGCCCTTCTGTGGCTACTTCTTCTCGGAGTTTCTAATTCAGGAACAAGGAGCTCTCCAGCTCTGGGGTGGGACCTTGTTACCCTGTATGTAGAATCCAGTTTTCACAAGCACTTATAACTTTGCAGTTCTCAACAGGTTCTGTATTTGGCAATTTAAAACACTGCACTGACAACTTACAAAAACTGTACTGACAATTTATAAAACTGAGCCACTTTTAAATGTTAAAATGCCAGACTCTGGATAAAATACAGTATTTGTCAAGCACCACATACAGTCGGATTTCCCAACTCAAGTGCACTAAGAACAGATGTTCTCGGGCCCTCCTTCTAGCGCCAATTAAATGTTGGTCCGGCTTTCATACACACCCCGTGAAGAATGAGCATAAACACCGGTAACACCCACGGGATGAATCCCACTCACTTTAGGATCTAGCTGGTTATCCAAGGTGTGAGTTACAGAGTCGGGTCGAATGTCTATTCACTCTTTTTCGCTTCTGGAATAGATTTCAATATGGACTGTCTGTTACCTTACAGGGGGTTCTTGAACTTGTTCAGTAGTTGCAGAAGTTGTTACTTGTTAACAATCAGATTTAACTTGATTCTTGATCTAGCTCTCATGGGTCAACAGATTCAAATAAAAGACAAATAAAGAAAGTAAAAATGGATCATTCACGGTAAGCAAAGAGAGGGTAGGGTAAGGCAGAAAGGGAAGTTTATCAAACTTTAAACTGTAAAACTTAAACTGTCAATTTCATCTATACTATCAGCTTCACAACAGAACAAATCAAAGAGGAAAGCGTCCAGATTTCTAAGATCACTTTCAACCAAGAGCACAAGGCAAAATGGAACAGGTCTAACAGAAAATTATAAACCGAAGAGAAGCTGGTTAAAACTGATATCTTTCACCGGTAGCCTAGCTCACACAGTGAAGACAGAGCAATTAGAACAAGCTTACACCTGAAATCTATAATTTCCCAAGCAAACAATGGAACAACTGAAGCCTAACAACATATTTAAACTTGATAATGGCAGATTTACAACATATATCTAACAAACTTTAATGGAACGGATAACAGAAGAAGATACACTTATCACAGATCTATAAAATATTAGGCTCCTGGCCATGCTACCATAGAAAATAGCAAAAGCACATCAACTCCCAGTCCAGAAAACAAAGGATTTCACAAAATTTGCAAGAAATTGCTTATAAGCCTTTTATTTCTAAGTCTCCGCCTCCCGCGATTACATTTTGCAGTTGTATTTATAGACTCAGGACAGATCCTGATCTTTACAAAAAATATCTTTTCTTAATTGCAAATCTTATCATCTTAAACCCTAGGACCGGGTTTTACAATAAAAGCCATTTTAAAACAAAGACTGGATAAAACCTAACCCTTCTGCAAATCAGGGCGGTCAGCTGTCATAAATGGAGAAGATAGAATCAAATGCAGCTTGCATTCACCCGCAACTGCAAATAAATGCCTTCATTAATTTCGTTGGTGAGCCGGATGAGTCACCACTTCTCCGCTATTCCATCTCTGCAAATCTATCCCGGAGTTGAAAATATCTGCCTGCTATTAACTCTGCCATAAATCCTCATTGAATGCCTTCACCGGTAAAATCTGGCAGCTGCTTAGTCATTTGTGGACAGATCTGTAAATACTGGAATGAAACATCAACTCTCGGCACCTTCCTTTTCAACATGGCCGCCTTTAATTAAATTGCATTTGACTTTGTCCTTATGGCCATTTTCCCGCTATCCCGCAAGTGACAGATGGATTCCTGCATGAAAGACAAAAAGATTATATTAGCAATTTAATAAACATTAAATCAACACTTTAACATTAAAACAGATTAAAATCCTAATCTTTCTTGCATGTCGGCCTCTCGTTTCATCTGATACGTGTCTTGACACGTATCACAGAATCGTGACACGTGTCTATTTACAGCTGCAAGCATTCTGGTCAACTTTCTGTGCAGGTCGCGAAAATGCGACATGTCGCGATTTCGCGACATGTCCGCCAGCATGTTTCTCTCTCCTTTCTTTCGCCGCGAAAACGTGACATGTCACGATTTCGTGACATGTCGCGAAATCGTGCCTCTTGCTAGCTGTCGTACAACTCTTTTCAAGCATGTCGCGATTTCGCGACATGCATCTTGCCTTAGTCGATTTCATGCAAATTTGATTTCTCCTCTTTGCTTCCTTCTGGCCCTTGGCCGATTTTCCATTATGTCTTTCAATTTGGCAACTTTCTTCTCATCATGTCGCGAAATCGCGACATGGTGGCTCCCTTTGAAGTTCTGCCTCCCAACTATCGTGATTTCGCGACGTCTCCATCTTGGCTGGTTCTATCATTGAAAGTGCAGCGAGTCGCTGCAACTTTCATGTCTTTGTCTTTTAAATCAAAATGACCGCGATTTTGCTATAGGTAGCGATTTCGCTACCTTCTCTCTTCTCCGTACCAATCGCGGACTTTTATCGCGAAGATGCCACATTCCTTTGCTTTGGAAGACCCTTTCAAAAGGTGCAGCGCATCGCTGCAGTTTTTGCCCCTTAGACTTTCTTTGCACTAGCCATGCAGCACATCGCTGCAACATTTGTATTTAGTCCTTTTTTGCAACCAACACCCGCGACTTTGCAACATTGCAGCGCATCGCTGCCACTTTGAACACTTAGACGCTTTACCTTCTCCTCAATCAATGTCTTGCGCCTTTGCAACTTTAAAACTTGCAGCGCGTCGCTGCAACCCTTTAACCCTCAAGCCTTTGAACCGCCCGCGTCGCGAAAATGCGACGTGTAGCGCATCGCTGCAAGTTTTACTTTGGAGTGCCTTCTTGACCAATATGCAGCGAATCGCTGCAACTTTTAAACTCAGGCTCCCCTTCGGCCAACCTGCAGCGCGATTTTGAAACATGTTAGCGACGCGCTGCACTTTTTGTACTTAAGCGTTTTTCCATCAACAACCCGCGAAAATAGAACACGTCGCGATATCGCGACAGTTCCCGTAGCTGCATGCGTTGACCGCGTTGACCGTGATTTTGCGACACATTTGCGACTTAGTCGATTTTCACTCCTGCAGCCCATTTCTCTCTCCTACCGCGATAATGCGACATGTCGCGATTTCGCGACATGTCGCGAAATCGCTCCTTTCCGTACAACTTTCTTCTCTCTCCTCCGGTCGGTAGCGATTTTGCGACGCTTTCCAAAAATGGAAATGTCGCGATATCGCGACGCAAAACTGACTTGGCGGGTTTTCTATTTTCCTGTCGCGATTTCGCGACATTTCCATAAATGGAAGTGTCGCGATTTCGCGGCTTTGCCGAAAAGGGAAAGTTTTGGATTTTCATGAAATTTTCTATCTATTTTCTGCATTCTTTTGCATCGGTGCAAGGTTTTCTTTGCCCATGAAGGACTCTAGCATGCACAAAATGAAATCTGAAAGGCAACAAAACCAGAATGCAAGGAAAAGGACAACTTAATCAAGGAGGCAAGCAAATTTGGATTTGAACCTGAAAATTATCAAGAGGGTCCCTGCTGCAAAATGGGAAGCTTGAGGTTTTCTAAGGATGGACTCTCATTTTTCAGTGGGGGGGCGGTGTTGCTTCTCAACAGATAACCTCTCTTCTAAAAGAGAAATTAGGGATATAAGAAGCACAAAGGGGATGTGGGTATAATTATGCAACACTCTATTGCTCCAAATGATCCAGCTCTATTATTTTTTGGGGTGAGGAGGCTCACCATTTTATAGACCTGATGGTCTCATTTGAATGCACATGCAAGGGCACCACTTGGCTTGTCATGCCTTTTTTGGGGGAGAGAAGATTCCTCCCTGATTTAGGGTCTCCTTGCATGAGGCCTCCATAATCATGGCATGCTTGACTGAAGTCCCTCTCTCTGATTTGAAGTCGTTCCTCACAATTGCATGCCCTGAAGGCATAGTTAAGTGGCAGATTTGGGTTGCCATTTGTCAAAGTTTGACTTTTTTCCAGTCAAACATGCTAATCGTCCCACCTTGAGACGATCGCTGCTAATTGTCCTAGGATGGGACAAATAGGATTCTAATCATCCCAGGGTGGGACAAATAGGGAGAAAAGTGCTTAAAAGGTGCAAAATTGACCTTCAACCTTCCAAAATTGATTTGGGAGTGGTTAGGACCAATGTTTAACCTCTGGAGGCTCCCCTAGGGGACACGTATGCCAATTCGATCAGTGCTTGTAGTCACATAATCGGATTGGTGCTGTTTTGGTGTCTACAAATTTGTTTAGTAACCACTCCTAGATTTTGGGACTAAGATAGTGAATTTTGGAATACTAAAATATTTTTATTATGCCACATATGAACACATCATATTAAAGGGCATGCTTTGAAATCTTGAAGGATGAAGTCATTTTGGTTTGTAGATTAAGGCAAAAATCTAATATGTTCCATATTTAAATTTAAATACTCTCTAACCCATGTGGTGCATAAAATTTTGTATGGAATTATAAAAAAAGCAAGTAGAGAAAAATATTCTCAAATCATTCACCAGGTTTGGATAAACTCTACCAGGGCTATAGATGCCTAACTGGTAGTAGGGCTCTATCTAGACAAAATCTTGTTAAAAAAATATATTGCAAAACATCAAGTAAACACAAGGGTAATATAGATAAACTCTACTAGGGCTATGTATGCCTGACTGGTAGTAGGACTCTATCTAAAAAAATTCATTTTAATGAGTAATATTTCTATAGTCTAAATGCTAATTAGGTGAGGGAGTCTGGATGGTTTTCATGAAGGAAAAATGAAATTACTTTCATACACTTCAGCTAACGTGAAGGGTTTATGAATTTCATTTTAAGTTATCTACCCCACCTTCTAGATGTTACTAGATGGTTTATCTTTCATATCTTTGGTTTTTTTATTTTTAGAACTCGTTTCTTCACCCAGAATGCTCAGAAGCATTTCCTAGTAGAGTCGCCATTTTTTTGTGATCATTGCACAACAAGCCCAAAATTTGGAGATCCACCATAAAATTTTGTTTTTTTTTGGATTTTGCTTTTATTTGAGGGATAATTTCTATTGATATTTATGCATGAGCTTGCATTCCAAGGTTCACTTTTGCTTGTGTCTTCTTGTATCATTTTGAAAGTGTTTAGGTTTAGAGATAGGTTAAAAGGGGCTTGTGTCCTTTGCATGGTTTTGTTCTTGGTTTGTAATGCTTAAATTGATTTTAATGTTTAAATTAATTTAAGTTAATGCAAGCATTAAAATTAATAAATTTTCATTTGAAATGGATTAAATCAAATTTTCCATAAAAAAATAATAAAAATAAATAAATAAATATTTATATGTATATATATACATATAAATAAAAATTATAAAAAATAATAAAAAAAATTATTTTTTGTGATTAATTGTATTAAGTTATACAAAATAATGCTATGTTAATGTCATTCATCTCTCTTAATTTTATGCTAATGTCCTTTATATTTATACGTGCGAACTTGCATGACATAGCTTTATAGTAACACCTTCTTATTTTTTATCTTAACACATGATGTGCCTATAAAACATGGATTCAACGAAGTATGCATGATTGCTAAGGTGCACGAATATCAAGATGCATGAAGTAGAAAAAAATTACCCCCAATGACGTGGATAGGTTCCAAGGTCACGTGGATAGAGGGGTTCAAACAGATAACCATGATGGGTAGTATGACTCAGATCCTGATGGAAACACAGACTGAGACCAATGACTCAACTCATAGGGGGATGATAATGTGACATCCATGGTTGAACACAGGTGAAAGAGTGTGGATGTTTCAAACTAGACCCACATGGTGGTGACTTGACGAATGCATTGATGAGGATTTGGAATGATGACATGGGCACTATGGGCTACAGTGTGACGATGAAAGTGTTATGTAAGGACTAATGTGGTGCATGCATGGGGGTTTGATCATCACAAGAACACAAACACATGATATAAGGAAAATGTGGTTTGGTGGCAAACATATTAGATTGTTTTATTGAGAGCACCATGCGCAACATAGTTTGACGTATACACCAGGGTGACAGTTGCAGCTATAGTTTGGCATAATATAGCAACATCAATTAAAATAAGGTTAAAGCAATCGAATAAGGATATTTATTAAAGCAAAATAAAATTCTAACATACGAGCATAATTTTGAGTGTAGTGGCTAGGACAAACACAATAGTGGGGGGGTGATATCTAAAATAGTGCAGGATAAAAGGTAAAATCATTAAATGCATCATTGTATTAAGGGGAAATGGAATGTGAGAAATCGCTCATCCGAGTGTAAAGTTACCCTATGAAATTTGGCTTATCAAAGGTCAAAATTTTTTTATTAGAAGAAAGTGACTAAGTCTAGTATAGGCAACAACTCTCGCACAAGGAAAACAAAATATGTTGGTGATAGGGTATGGCCCACACAGTAGAAAAATGAGTACAATCGCTAACATGACTAGGTGTGAATAGAGGGTGATGATATGGAATTGACAGTGAATAGTGTAGATGCTTAGAATGGAATTATATGATTATACAAATAGGTATTAGTGGTAAACAGATATGTTGCTGCATGTACGGATTGTGAAGCTTGGATGTGCGATGAAGAGTTTAGTAAGAAGTCCATCATTTAATATTGCAGATGCCAAGGGGTGTAGACACAGCTAAAGACACCAAAGTGTAGTCTAGTGCATTAATATCCTTACTAATAGCAAGGTGAAGTGTCACTTTCAACTGTGTGGGTTTTACATAAGTGGGCAATAGATTGTTCAACCAAAGCTTATCTGGGATGCTCGACGGGACCCCATGGTTTTCTTCATATTTTTGTTTTAATTCATGGTTGTTAGATAAGTGAACATGAAAAGGAGGTCTAATTACATTCCAAATGAACAAACAATGGTAGAAAAACCTTGCATACCATCATACATGATGATTCTTTATTCAAAGCAAGGATTATGAAAAGATAGAAAAATAGTAAGCAAATAACGTAGCATTGCAAGGTCAGGCATATATATGCAAATGTATTAAAATAGTGAGCATCGGATAACAAGGATAGTGGGCTTCATACCATGATATTCCTAACAAGAGGAATCATGCCCATAATAGGACACTGCAACACAACAACATTTAACCTAATTTTAGCCTATTTTGAGTGGTTAAGAAAGATTTCAAAATATTTTGTTGATGCATGTAATCACCATAGGCGTATGGTCTGGGATGTCGATCGCGTGGGAAAGAGAGGCTTTATTAGCATGTAAGGTTCAAGATCTCTGGAGGACATTTGTGGAAAAGCACATTGAACAATTTTAATAATTATTTCATCACAACCACAAAGTTAAGTACTCATATATCTCAATATATTTCATAGGTGAAAAGGAAAAATAAAAGTATTATCAAATGTATTGTTGAAAAAGTGTTATATAAAAAGAAAAAGTCAATTATAAGTCATTATGGCAAAAAATAAGTGGTTATGAAAGCCAAAATGGGGAAACGTAAAGGGTTTTACAATGGAAGAGTGCATTGGAAAATTACCAAAGAAAAGAGCAAACCATTTTCATTGAAGAACAAGAAAGTGAAGGGAATTATTGTAAAACTTTAAGTAATGCATTGAAATGCAGAATAGGGGATGGACATTTTTTGGAAGTGAAGGCTAGAATTTTTGGAACAAAAATGAGGTGGAAGAGATTGGAAGGTTCACAAACTGTTGCAAACATTCTATCTTCACATTTCTATGCAGGAAAGATAGATTTTGAATAAAATAATGCTTGTATTAAAAAAATTTCTCCAAATGCTTTACAAATATTTTAATGGTGTTTTATGCATGAATACGATAGCATTGTTGGAATATTTTTAATGCATGTTTTTCCTTAGACTCTCACCATAATCAGATCTTAGATTGTGTGGATGCAGGTCTAACCCGATTGTGTTTATATTCAAGATCTAATGTTTTCTGTAGCGTAGGCCGGATTAGGTTTTGTAGTTTCTCTTTGGTAACTTTCCATATTATGGTCCATATTTCAAACTTTTAGTTTTGTTTTTATAACATTTTCCCTTTTAATTTTTTTTTTAAATGTTGCAAATAAAATATAAAAATAAAAAAAAATTAAAATACAAAAATAAATGCATGGACTCCTAGATTAAGCTTTAATGTTTCATCTTAAGCAATTTCAATTTCATTTTGAAGCAATTTTAAAATTATAAAAATTACTCAAAGTTGTTATTTTATAGGGAATTTTGTAATTTCAAAATTTTGACATAATTTCACATTTTGAAGGTAAATCAAATTTCAAGCTTTGCATTCCATTTTTTCAAGCAATAAATTGACTTACCTTTATGAAAATTGTAATTTCATTAAAGGGAGTAATTTATATGGCATTTCCAAAGGCCATTGTATTTAAAGAGATAAATTAATGTCTCTTTATGAAAATTACAATTTCATTAAAGAGGTGTAATTTATATAGCATTTCAAAGGCTTCTAAATTTTAAAGGTAGCCATATCATTATTTTATTTCATGCACACAAAATAAATCCAATCATCATTTAAGATTCACACTTAGAGATAGATTTTAATCTTTCATTTCATTTTCAGAGTAGGGTTTAAAGAAGATAAAACTTGTTTAAAATTTGCTCAACCAAAAGAAAATAAAATCTACCTAAAACACTTCAAGATAAAATGAACTAAGGCTTTACATCGTGGTCATATAAGGGCCAACTACACTTCCTTTTATTTTAAGTTTCATGAACAATCACTAGTATAGCAATAAAATAATGCCAAAACAGACCCCTTGTTAATAGTTATTTACAAATCACTAAGGTATTCCTAGCATTTATTTGATACATATTCTCAAGATTACAAACTATAACCACCAAAAAGGCTTCACCTAATATTGCAATTACTAGAAGTAAAGCTGGGTATTCATACACAATTTGAAAAAGACATGTTGAGTGGTATTTTCACCCGATTGTGAAAACACACTCTCCGATAGGATTTGGGTTCTAAATCCTCTTCTTGCAGAGAAACAATTTCTCCAAGGTTCCTGTTATGTTAGCATTCTGCATTTGTGTATTAATAATCTTAAATGAAGATATTCATTTTAAATGCTTGGAACACCTTAGTGGTTGCAAGTAACTGAAAACAAGGGGCACTGTGGTTTATTTTACTGTGAAATTAATGATTGTTCATTGAACCCTTATAAAACAAACGTGATATGATCCTTATATGACCATGCTGTAACTTCAAAATAAAGTTTAATGAAATTCCATAAATGATGGAATTATTTATGGCATTTCATTAAACTTTATTTTGAAGATGTTGAAGAGGTAGTTGAACGTCACCACTTGATTTTGAAAGAAGATTATTATGATGCTTGGAAGAAGTGGGAAGACTACACTCATTCCAAAACTATTAATGAAGCTTGTGTGCCCATTGATATGCAGGATGACATAATCACCTACTCAAAGGAAGATATTACAACTCCTGTACAATTTGAGGATGTTTTGGAAGAGGGTTTCAAATCTCATCAAATTTTGGAAGATTATAATGATCCTATTGCCAAGGACAAAGAAGAAAAAGTATTTATGAATGAATCAAAAGATCATGTCACAAATACCATGGAGTTTCATCCCACAAGTTTGGAAGATAATTTCTATAATGGTTGGGGAAGGTATGGTAATGCATTCTTTTCTCACATCCCTATAAATGAAACTCATATTTCCCTTGATATGCAGGATGTTGAACCTTCTACATCATACAAAGATCTCATATTCACGGGATTTGAAAAGGTGACAAAATTTGATCATGTTGAATATAAATTCATTGAAAGTGTGGATGCAAGTTTGCATGATGATTTGGAGGATTCAAATGAAGAGATACCATGGATAGTGAACAAAGAATTTGAACCAAATGATAAAGAGATTGATCAATTGGAAGTGACTCAAATGAAGGATCATCAAGATGAGTCATGGGACATACACTTTGACCAAAAACATTTGAGGGTTGAAAATTTGCAGGACCATGTTTTGAATTTGATTGATAGTTGTGATGAAATGTCATTAAAGGTAAATGAAAAACAAGGTATAATTTTTAATCACACCTTTAATAACATGGTTGTAATGAATGGAAAAGAAGTTGATGCACTTGAATTGTTAAATCAAATTCATCAACAATTGCTAATTGAATCTAGGATAAAAACTTTTAATGATCCTAATTTAGTAAATATCCTAGATGCTTGTAAATTGTTACATAAATTTGATTGGCCTACAAATTTGGAAAATAATTTGGCTTTAAAATTGTTAGAAATAGGCTCTTGCTTACAAAGTCTCATTTTGGATAAAGAGAGCCTAATTCTAAATCATGAACGGAATTATGAAGTTTACATTTTTAAGAATAGACAAGATAAAATTGAAAATCATTTATTGTCTAATCATTTTAGTAATTTGATGCTTACCTATGGGAGTATTATTGGAACTAAATCAAATTGGTATGGTGAGCATGGCAAGTGGAAATTTGTTGCATTGTTTGGTTTAGTCTTGTTTGTGTTGGATTCCCACAACATTTGGCATGCATATCATGTCATATTTTTGTTGAAATGTTCTAATCATGTGTGGGATCCAGGAAAGTGATAATCCAAGCTTTGCATCATTTTGTATTATAGTGTACATTTGTATATAGATTTTGGTTTCTGGTTTTGGGTTTGTGTTTTCAAGTTTCATTTTGGGATTGCTATTTGGATTTGGATTTAAAGTTGTGTGTTTATTTGACATGTTTTTTTTGTCTATAAAAAAAAAAAAATGATGATGAAAATGTTTCCTTGAGATGCTAACTTATGTTCTAGATCGGGAGAATATGAAACATTGGAATTGTCTTGTAAAAGCTCCACAAGTAACACAAACAATTTAATAATATCGTTTGAAACTTGTGATGCATGAAGTAGTCAGTTTTATATAGCAATATTTCATCTGCAATTCAAAAGACAATGCATTCATATTACATCTCACTTGCACATACATGCCATCATAGTTGCAAGTGCATTTCAAATGCAAATCATTAAAGTATGTCAAATCCTCTTGAGGTTATGCTATCACATAAATAAGAAGAAAATCCTAAGGTTGGAAACTGAGTCTTGAGATATCTAGAACCAAGCACGTCTTATACATTAAAAAGTATCTTGAGAAAAATGATCAAAACCTAACTTGGAAGAAAGGGTTGGGCGAAAGAAGTATTTCATGTCTATCCTATTTATGTAGCATGATCCTTAAGACAGTGGTTTTGACCACTTCCATAAAGCTTAAAGCCTAAAATTAGAGTAGTAAGGATAGGGCTAAATCCTCATCGAACTTAGGTTGAGGATCCAATTCCCCAAAGCTTTGATTTGACCTACATGGAGTAGTAAGGATAGGGCATAAATTCTCATCTCACTTAGGTTGAGAATCTAATTCCCCAAAGCTCCTGTCTCATTTCATGTTAAATCTTGGATTGGAAGGATCGTACTACTTGTCCTCTGCAAAGGATGGGTAGTCATCCCCAAGGTCCAAGAAAAAAAACTAATATTCTCCATTTACATCTAAAGTTTGGATTGGAAGGATTGTACTACATGTCCCTAGAAAGGATGGGTAGTCATCCCCAAGGTCCAAGAAGTAAAAAAGTTAATTTTTCCCACCTCACCTTTATTTTGGATTGGAAGGATCGTACTACTTGTCCTCTGCAAAGGATGGGTAGTCATCCCCAAGGTCCAAATAAATGAAGATAAGTTTTGGATTGTGGGGTTAAGTGTGCCCATGCATGGCAACATGTCTTGTCTAAAATACAAGACCACTGATTGTCCAAAGGGTTAGACTAGCATGATCATTTCTTTCATAATTGGTTAAATTATTTTTCTCAAAGTGAGGTAATGAATTCTAAATCAGAATAGTAAGGATAGGGTTAAACTCCCATCTCGATTGGGTTGGGAGTCTGATTCCCCAAAATTTTGATTTCACATTCACTTGCACATGGGTTCAAGATAGTAGGGAATCATAACCAACTTTGGGATATATAATAAAGCAATTCATATAGTTGATCCTAAGAGGGTTTGATAATATTGAATGTTTGTGTATGATACTAGAAGAAAGACTATGCCTTTTATAAAAGCAAAATCGCTTAGCATATTTATTAGATTACACAAGTCATTCATAATCTCACATATGCATTCATGTAAAATTGACAATGGAATGTTGATCAATTTCAAACGATAGGGAATGAAAACACATTGCACACACCGAGCTAATACTTGATGATTCTGATGATTCATATATTTTTGATCTTTGGGCATTTGTTTATATTGCTTATGTGCTAATGCATGTTTTTGAGTTTATATATGTTTCCAGGTTGGGTTCTCACCAAATGCTCAAGAGCATTTGACAGCAGAGTCGCCATTTGTTGTGGCTGATCCACAACACACCCTATGCAAAAATGAGATGAATTGTCGTCAATGCTTCTGTACATATGACTGTTGATCAGAAAGCGCGGTAACATACTATGGTAATCACACAAATAATACAACTGCGTGAGCAAGCATGGCTGCTACAACAAATTAGAAAAGAGCAAAATGCAAGAAGAAATTCGACACAAATACAAATCATGCTAAATATGTTGAATAGGCATCACGATGGTTGGTCTCACGTTTAAGCAAGGCGATATATTAATGAGAAACGCAACATATCACAGAAATCAGACAATGAGATGGTAGAAGAAGGCGACGGTATCGTACAAACAAACAACTAAAGTCAATCATTGAACAAGAAGGTGAGCGATATGAAACTATGGATGACACAAATCTAATATTAGTAAGAACAAGATAGCAACTGAGCAAGAAAATCATGCCAGATGGTTGATTTTCAACTTATAGAGAAGATTATCGTTTTGATTGATATTTATAATCGCGTATTATTCACTAAATAAAGATATTGAATTACGCAATCACATGGTGCGTGAAGTATAAATATAAAGAAGAGGCGACATGAGGTCGCTACAAGTATACAGAAGGTTACACAAAGTAAATACACCATGATATCAGAATAATGAAGTATATGAATTAGAGAAAATTTTTCAAACTGATGATGAGATACGCAACAAAGATAAGAGATATACTAGTATTATTTTAGAGAGAATAACCTATGACGTATTGAAACTATACAAGAATATTAGATTATTAAAGAAAAATACAACAGAAGACACCAGTTGAAAGAACTTGATGTTATAGACATTTGTAGATATGACGATATTGAAAAGTGTAAACATTTTGTGATATTATACACGCACATGGAGATATTAATGCTTTATTATGATTCAATGCTATATATGTGAAGTATGATTGACTAATATAGTGTTTTTATATTGAAATTTATGAAGATTACCATCACCGTTAAAGTCAAAGATATCAAACAAAGACATTAATAATCAATCATAAGATGAATATTAACAACGTTATTAAATGAGATATTATCACTTATACATAATGTGTATGTTTAATATTGATACAATGTAAAACGTTAGATAAGGTTAATTATTAAAGAATGAGTTGAGATATCATTCTCAAATCGTTTGAGGCGAAAGCTTCATCGTTTTGAACAAAAATCAAGTATTGTAACATGATTTATTTTAATGCAGAGTGTTCAGAAATTTGCATCTTGTTGGCACGAAAGAAGGATATCTTCTATGCATGCTACAGATTTAATGTTTATTCTTTCATTTTCAAATTTTGGATTTATAGATAATGTTAAATGCCACTTTGTGGGTTGCATTAGGCGAATGTTCAAAATTTGAATTTTATTTCAAAACCCTTTGAATCAGCACTTAACTTATCAGGATTGTGCGTGTTTGCAGGTCCCATAGGTTAGGTTGCATGCATGGAAACCTCACATCTTCGGTTTTTCTAGGACTGGATAGCATCAAACTGAAAGCAAATTTAATTTCTTTTTCTGTTGCATTTTACTTTCTTTTTTGCTGCACTTTATTTCCGAAGCTCCAACTTTAATTTTTCAAGCTTTAAAATAAAATAAAAAAATTAAAAAACATCAAAACCCAAAAATAATTCCATTCATGTTATGGCATTTCATTAAATTTTATTTTGAAGTTACAACATGGTCAAATAGAGACCAAATCACATTTACTTTATCAGGGTTCAATGAACAGTCATTAAATTTCATAGTAAAATAAACCACAGTGCCCCTTGTTTTCAGCTACTTGCAACCACTAAGGTTTTCTAAGCATTTTAATTAAATATATTTTATACACAGATGCAAAATGCTCACATAACAGGAACCTTGGAGAAATTACTTGTTTAATTTCTTTGCAAGCAGAGGATTTAGAACCCAAATCCTATCGAAGAGTGTGTTTTCACAATCGGGTGAAAATACCACTCAACAAGACAAAAGGAATTAAATGAAATGCATCTTTTATTCCTCTTTGAACCAATTCATTCTCTTTTACAAATCAATCCCTCTTAGGGATACCCTTTTGATACTTCAATTACAATAGATCTAATCCCTTTCTAGGGTAGATGCAAATCAAATGCCTTCTAGGGTGACACAAACTGCTCTAGGGTGGATTTAACCCTCTTCTTTGCATTGAGGAAGGAATTGGATGATTGAATCTCCTTTGATATATGTTCCCTATGATCAAGAAACAACAATAACACGTCTATTGAAATTAATTATTGCATCCATAGGATTTTTACTGTCACGCTACAAGAATCCATTTGAAACCAACAAGCTATTACAGGCTCTGGTCAACCTGCCTCATTATTTTGCTAAACACAAATATTGCTAAAGAAAACTACAAAATGGGTAAGAAAACCCCAACGGTAATTCTATGACTAAAACTCTAATTACATGCTCTAGATTTATATTATATTATATGTATTAAAATTACCAAGCATGAAAACAACCATTTGTTATGCCTTATGTAGATGAGTTCCTATATTCATTGGGTTGTTATAGCAATTTAACAACAATTCTATCATGAAACAGAAATAAGGGGAGGAGAAAAATTGGCGTTCTTAATATTATTCGAATATCACAATAAAACCAAGAGTTAACCAACGAGAGAAACGTATATAATGCATTCAAATAATGTAACCCATTACACAATGACACACAGAGCTAAGACAAAAGATATAATAGAAAAGAGATTTAGAATTGTATTGATTTCATAAAATTTACATGCAGAGTGGGCAGAATGCCTTTTAACTCTATTTTTCTCAAAGAAAATATATCAATACAATGAAAATATCATGTTCAAATAATGTAACAGGTCTCTCCTACTCTCCTTGTTCCAATATGGTAACAGTAGAGTCTCTAAATCTTAGGCTCAAAAAGGTAGGAAATGATCTCAGATTCTTGAACACTTTCCTATCACAATCCTGCAAAGCAAAGGGAAGAATAAGAAATGATAAAGAAAAAATAGACATGAAAGGGGATACAAAAACACAACTAACTGGGCACTCAAGAATACCTCTTAGAAAAAATGCTATTCTCTAATTGCTTGATGTAGAATATGGACCTGACTGCTTCCTTTTATATTTGCTGGTACTTGATACTGTTATTTTTGGTTCACATCTGGCCTTACACTTGTCAGCATCTGGTAAGACTTCAAAAATTGGTACAACTGGCTTCCATTGCCCTTACTATCTTGGTTATGCTCTTTCCTTTTGAATTTTTCAAAAAGTGATTCAATTTAATCGGTGATGGTGGTGTTGGGTGAACCTACTTCTATTCCTTCAATTGTTTCCTCTTCAACTATTTCTTTTTGGACCTCCTTCTCTTGAACTGCCTCCTTTAATGTTTTAGGAACTTTTTCTATAGGTGTAGGTTTCTATTGTGATGAACTCGCTTCCTGTTGTTGATTGTAGGTATTAACCTTTTTCCCCTTTTGACTTTGCTGCAACCATTTTATATATTCATCAATCAATCTCCAAACTCCTATATCGAATGTGGCTGTAATCCTCAACATGTTCATTTCCTACAAAATTATATTTTTATGTACAGTAATAATAGGCCTATTCCTTTCACATTGAAAAAGTAACACATCCATAACATTGACCATAAGGGTATTTTGCCTAATCATTTCTTCCTCATCACCTGGTTCACACTCAAAAATGTCAATGGTATCAATGGTATCTTTTAATACCTCTTCTATGTTTGAGGCCTCTAAGCATTGGTCTAAGGATAGTCCAATGTCTACCAATTTCCCTGTAGCATCTTTTATCAGGTCATTCATTTTAGTCATAGAATTGATCCATCTCCCCCTATTTTCTCCAAACAAGGCTGCTTTAAAGAACTCAAAATTAATCTGAATCTTGCTACCATCATGTGTTATTATTTATTGTCCTTGTAACTCTTCAAAATGGTTTCCTATAAAATCTAGGGTAGGGTGAATGATTCCAAAATCCTCTTCTCTTTCTTGCATCAAGGTGATAATTTCTTGAGCAGTTATTTGAATCACCCTTATTTGTTAGAACATTTTAGTAAAGCCCTTGGCATGAGCTCTTATCTTTATTGACATATTTTTCTTCATTGTATCGAGATAATAAGCATGATCTTGAATTTTTACCATCGAAGGGGGCTGGGTACTTGAGGCATCTCTTCGATTTAATTCTTCCTATTTCTTATTTATTAATGCCTTTAGCTCTGCCTTTTCCTTCCCCTCTTTCTCCAATTGTTTCCTTAGCTGTGTAATTGTTCCCATGAATTGATCTATGGCTTGATTTTGCATTGCTTTGACAACTTTGGCCACTTCACCTTCTTTCCCTAGTACTGATGAGCCCCCTATTTCTTCATTGACTCTGAATACTAGTGGGTCTTGCAGAGCAGGAAGATGTATTTCTACTATATCTGATGCAACTACTTCTGATTGTGACCCTTTTGTAAACTAATATCCTATATTTCCCATCCCTGCTACTAACTATAACTCTTGTTCGTCTACAGCAGTGAAAGTAGATTGCTCATCTATTCTTTCCAAAATAACCTTTGTAGAGGGTAGAGATAATATGGGCTTCTTATTTTCTACAGGAGTTATCTCTATTTGATTTCTCACTAGATGAATTCTGAATAGACCAACAAGTCCACTAGTTCTCTTGCTATTCATTTGTATTACTGATGGGATTATAACCTCCTATCCTTTTATTTTTATAGTGGTAGGGACAGCCATGGGTGCCAATTTATTTACACTTGTTACGGCTAGAACTCTGTTAGAAATAGGAACTATGGCTTGTTCTAGGAGGGAAGACTCCTGAGTAGGTATTGTCACAATCTCCTTCCCTTTTTCTATACTCTAGTTTTTGGAAACTTCCTGGGAAGTGCTTGGTGCCGCTTCTATTCTGAGGTGAGCACTTTTAGAAGGTCTAACCTATTTCTCTACTGTATCTATAGTTTTTACAGTTACTTCCATTAGATCAATACCTTGTTCTTCTATCAACTCCAATAGGGGGTCTTATTTGACCACTTGGCATGCTCTTGGTATAATAGGTGCCACAACATCTACTGAACCTTCTCGAAGCCTCCTTAGTTCTACAAGGTAATCATAGGCTTCATAAACCTACGTGCTACCTCTTTTTTCTAGAGGAAATTTATCCCATACTACCTGCAAATCTAATCCTTTCTCCATAGCTTCTAACAATATTTCTTCAAAAGTGTCTTCTCGGTGTCGTATTTGAGCATATTCTCTCTTTTCCATCATTTTTTTGTATGTTCCTTTTGGGTCATAGAATCTCCAAGTTATTTCATAGAAATCCATGTTATCTAATTCAAACATTCCTTTGAGCAGGGAAGGATATCCAACAAATACAAAATCCCAAAAACGATAGGGAACATTGAGCCAGGGGACCTTACCATGCTTCTTTACCAGTCTCATCTTAGCCTCTTCTGCCACCTGCCTACATAATTCCAAAGCTGCTAGGGATAACGGGCAGTACTGTGGTAACATCTTAGGAGGGATTTTAGCCCCATATAATCTGATATAAGTAAAACCTTCTATGAAGAAGAAGTCCCCAATTTCCTTCTCTTTAATAAAGGCTTTTACCCCTAGCCCTAATCTCTCAGGAACTAGCCCAGTTAAAGCCCAATGAATTTCTACCATGAAATGATCATAGAACCAGCCCATGTGAGTTTGTCCTTCATGTATTCTCCAGAAGCTACTATGAACATAGGGGTTGTCAATGGACCATACTCATTTATGGGCTTCTTCTCCTAATTTTCTTGCTATCATATGGATAAAAATCAAGTATTGTGAAAAACGGGGCATCTCTTGCCTTTGTTCAAAAATTGCCTTCCTTAATTCTATCATTTCTTTATGCATTTGGGTACTTAATTCTAATTCCTAGGCATAAATTGGGGTGTTATATGCCCTATTGCATTGTGCATCTAAATACAAAACCCTTTTAGTTATCCTACTGAGATCCTGTACTCCCAAAACTATGTTTATCATATCGCAAAAATCTTGGACCCATGGCCTAAGAGAATTTTTGTTGATTGGGAATTCCTTGTCTATTCTTGCATGCGTATCAAACAAAGTTTTAAAAAATTCCATGTCTGTAAACATTTGAGATTGGTGTTCAATTACCTTGTCCACCAGAAAGGTGGTATAATCTATCAATTTGAAAACTTCTTGGATATGCTCGACTTTGATGCTGAACACCGACCGATTCTTATTATCTCGAAAGGTCCTCATTCTTTCGTCATACACTACTGCTAGCCATGCCATCAAATTTGAGGAGAAGTGTACTTTCGGACATACCAGCTTCCCAAGGTTACTATTCCATCTATTATTTCTAGGGAAACCCTTGTATTGTAACCTATGAGCTTTATGAAATAAGTCAGCCATTATCCATGGGGTTCTATTATCGCTTTCCATCACTCGAGCAAAACTCTTGATACAAGCATTGTTGATCTTGTACTATTGTACTGAGTTTGGTCTTTTATCCACCCCATATTTTTGAGAAAATTCATACATGGTGCTACCGGGAATAGGTAGTCCAGATATTACAGAGTATGGTGACCTATCTATGATGAATTTTATGGCCTCCCTAGTGTCTTCAGGTATGAATATGTCTCCCCATGATGCCATTTGATCTTACAGTAGCTAGTCGGGTCTTTCTATGACTGCGTAGTTTGAAAATTTTCTTCTCTCTGTACTTTTGGTATATCAACTTTTGCTCTTAGCTTACCATGGTAATAGCCTTGAATGGTTTCATGAGTTCATATATACAGGGTGGTGGAATGGGTTCGATAAATCTACACATTTTGTCATCAATATGATGCCACCAACTATTGTTTAAAATAAACCAAAGAAATTTTACCAACTCATCCTTTTCTAGAATTGAGCGTTTATGATGGGTAAAGTCCTTCATCCTACGTGCCTTGGGCCCTTTTGATTTGTGTGCCTATAATCATCAAGACTTCAGCTATTTGTTGTTGGAACCCTTTTTATCTGACGTGGAATTGAGATGTGTAATGGGGGTGGTTTTCGCTTTGAACCTTGCACCACATCGAACCCGAATGATAACTAAATATTTGGGATTGATTATACTTCACTCAGGTAGCAATCACCCTCGGGATCTTCACAATATTTGGTATTTGGTGTGAGTTCCTGCTATTATTATCAAGATACCCTTAGCTTCCTTGAGTCAACTGTGATTAAGCACTACCATAGGATCTTCTTACTCTAGATGATGCACTTATGTTAGATCCTGATGGTTGATTCATAACTTAATATTTTGATTCACGCACCACCATTAGATCTTTAAAATAATTAGTGCAACCGTTGATGTCCTAGGATCTGCATGATTGTTAGTATACCTTTTCTTATATAAACATTTGAAATAACACGATGTATTAGTCCTTATTTAATCATGATTATCCAATGTTAACCCCATGATTTTTGATCCTAACAACTCGTATTAAGCATAAGTATCATATAATACATTTACATCATCTTGAAATCACCGTTAGATCATACCATGGTGGAGGCACGACCGTTGGATTTTCCAACCATGTGCTAGGTTTAACATAAGATATAAGGGACAAATTATAAAGTATTTAATTAACAAAAAGAAAACCTTGATCACTTTTACCGACGTGCATCATCGAATTTGAGTGGTGATGAGTGCTGTCATCGGATCTTTGAATTGCTTTATACCTTTGTTTTGCTTTTGATCTTTCACCATCGTCATAGACCTTCACATCCGTTGATCTTTGGGCTCGTTCAAGCGTCGTCATAGATCTCCTACAAGGTGCATATTAAATAACCAAAAGGGCGTATTATAATATTTTATTAGACTTGGTTTAAGCTAAAGGGGGGGTAATTATCAATGTATTACACCCTCACTAATACATAATTAGCTTTACCTTTGTCTTTATTTGTCATCTTACTATCCATAATTTCGGTGCGACTATTGGATCTTTGATAGCTATTATCATGGTCATACATTTTAATCAACCTACAGGTTAGTTTCCAAGGGATTCATAATATCTAACCTTGATTAAGTCAAAAATGGGGAGATTAGCCAACGTTTTATACCCTTGTTAACCCTGTTTAATATTTTAATTAACCTCTTAGGGATTTTACCTTTTTAATGCATCTTGTATGGGCGCACGACTGTTGGATTAGATTTGGATCGAATGTTGCTATTCGATTTTCCAAATTAGCTCAATGGTTATTCCAAAGGGGGCACATACCCTTAAATAATTTTACCATAGCATTTTAATATGTGATTTAATTAAAACAAGTGCTACCTTTGATCTTGAGTAAATTTGATCGTTATCATCTGATCCGATGGACTAGTTAGATTTTTATCTTGAATATTAAGCCCGAGTTGACTCATTTAATACTTTGGCTCTTTGGAGAATGCACAACCATCGAATTAAGCTTATCTCAAGTGCATTCATCTAGATTTACAAAGTTACACTGATTTTAATCACTTATGACCTTAGGTTATAACTTTAATGGAATATTTGACTTTTGACTTAACCTTTAATCATTTTATCAAAGCGCAACCATTCGATTAAACTTGGATCGAGCACGAACCTCATATTATATCTTAGGTGCTCGTTTGTTAATTTAAATGGGATACGTACCTTTGAGATTTTAATTAAGCTCTTCATTTTTAGATTTAAAATTTTTGGGTCTTAGACCACGGTGTTGAATTATTCTCCTAATTTTAGTACACCTTAGAACTTAAATATTTATCATTTGATTTTAATATTAAGGGAGATATTTTTTTATGATGTTCGGAGCTAGGCTTTTAAAAATTTGATTAATAATATCTTGCCATATCCTTTATTGAAGACCATGGAGCTTTATTAAAGGGACACACATTATTAACAACCAAGGTTAGACTTCATCAAACCAACCAACGAAAAATTAAGATGCTCACACCAATTGAAGAAGTGACCAGTATTATTATCATTTTGATTGAAAATTTAAATTTGGGGGTTTCAAATTTTGAGTCAAATTTGGCTCCAACATAGGCTCTAACTGGGACAATGTGTTGAAAACATGAAGCACTTGAGAACCATAGAATCTCCTGGTTTTATTTGCAAAAAATGAACAAAAATCCAAAGCTTCAAGGCTGATAAACAAAACTTTAAAAACAACAAAACATTACAATTTTAAAACTAAAAAACTATTCTAGTGATCGGACATCAGGGTCTGAGAGTATTGAAAAACTATAATTTCCTTTCATTCACTTTGGGAAAAGTAGGGTCAAAATTTTAGAAACAGATGAGCTTTTGAAATTATTGTAATGCTTGTTCTAGCTAAGTTATAAGATATGATTACACAAAATTTGTCAAAGCCTTTTGCTTCATCATGTTTAAGCCCATGTGTGTGTTTGTGTATTCATTTTCATTTCTAAGTCTTTCAGGACTTTGTCATATCTGAGCAAAACAATTAAGCCTAATATGTGATTTCACTCAAAAACAATTTGCCATTCTACAGGGCTCCACTACCAGTCAAGCGTCTATAGCCCCGGTGGAGTTGATTCTAGTCCCATATGGTTTTACCCTACTATAAGTAAAGCGTCTATAGCCCCGGTAAAGGTTTTCCAAGATATCTCAGGCAATGACTCAATTTAACTTTATTTTTTATTTTTATTTCTCATGTGAGAAGTACTAGGATATATAAGCAAATTGTGCAATGAGTATGCCTAAGTTGAGGATTAGTTTCTGGATAAAAGGATGAGTGTAATGATTTTTAGCTTAACCACCCTCTCAAAGATAACTTGGTTCTTTGGAACTTTGAAGTCACTTTAAGTATCATTTGTAATGTGAGGCTTTGACATGATGTTTCAATCAGCTTTGTTTTCCTTATGTTTTATTTCATATCAAACAACTATTGCATAAACACTCATATTTTAAAAATTGTAAAACTCATAAAAATCTAAAATAAATCTCCTTTTTCCTTATCATTTTTGGTGGAATAAACAGTAATGCATACTCATCAAACTAAGAATATCAAGTGTACAATAAACTCAACATTAAACTAAACAAGAAAAGAAAATCTAAAAAGTAAAGCACTCTATTTTTTGGGGTTTTCTGTTCTTTTCATTTTTTTCTTTTATTTTAATCACCTTCATCAGGGATTGTATATTTTGAGGTGTTGGCCATTAATAGGGATAGCCATAATTTCATCCTGCAAGGTTTGCAACTTGTATGTATTATGGCTAATAACATGGGCTATTTGGTATGGACCCATTCATTTGGGTTCAAATTTACCTTTTTCACCATGTTTATCATTTTTAAGATCCCAATAGATGACTATATATCCTTGATAAAAAGGAGTACCCTTGGATTTCTTATTAAATAATTTCATGGTTTTCTATGTTTGTTCCATAATTCTATTAAGGGTCTCTCTTCTTTGTTCTTCCAATAGGACAATTTGGTCAAGCCTTATTTGTATGGGGTTGGGGTTTTCATGGTCTTGCAATAAGAGGGAAAGTGCCAATTTTTCTATTTTTGAAGGTAATAGGGATTTCTCTCCATAAACCATCTCATAGGGGTTTCTTCCTGTGTTTCTTTTAACAGAAAACCTATCATACCATAAAGAAAATTTAAGTTCATTGTCCCATCCCCTTTATTCTTTCCTAATGACCATTTTATTCTTGTTATTACATTCTTATTTGATGACTTAGCTAATCCATTTCCTTGGGTGTAATAATTAGTAGAATGGTATAATTAAATTCCATATTCAATACAAAATTCTACCATTTCATATGAAACAAAATATTGTGCATTATCTATAACTAGATTTTGAGGAACCCCAAACCTGGTCAAAATGTTTTCTTCCAAGAATTTGATGACAATTGCAGTATTGGATGTTCTCAATGGTGTAGCTTCTACCCATTTTGTGAAGTAATCTGTTGCAGTTATGATCCACTTGTGTTGGCCAGATGAATTATGCTTGATATCTCCAATTAGGTCAATGTCCCATTGTGTGAATGGTGCTTCAATGATTACTAGCTTGAGGGGCATGGCAGCCAAATGCTTCTTTCCTAGTAAAAACCTGGCAGTTACGACAGTTCCTAACATGTTTATATATGTATTTGAAAATATAAGGCCAATAATATCCTACTCTCATTATTTTATTAGCTGTTGCTCTTGGAGAAAAATTTCCTCCACAGAAACCATCATGAAATTCATTTATTATTTCTAGGACTTCACTTTCATATAAACAGACTAATAATATTCCATTAGGGTGTTTCCAATATAGCATCCTGTATGTAATATTTCTGAGCTTGAAGCTTAACTAAACTCATTTTGTTTGTTGACATATCTTTTGAGAATGAGAGAGTTTGTAAGTATGATAATATTTATTCATACCATTTGCATTTGGTATTATGTATTCTTTTGACATCATATGCCTCATCTATTGTGAGAACATTTTTAAACCCTTCTTCTTTTTTGGCCAACAATTTTGCTAAACCATGTCCTTTGACATTTTTAACTATCTTGAATTTAGCTTTACCATCCACCTTGTTGGTCTTCCTAATGGCTATGATTGGGAAAAAATATCCTTTATTACTATAAAAGGAATACAACAGTAAAATTTGTTTGAGCCAAATATACCTTTGTAGTTTTCTAAAGATTGTGTGACTGCATAAGCATGTTTTTTTAGCAAGGTGTATTTAATATGTGCTCATTTTAGTACTGATCTCATGAAGGCTATTGGACTTTAATTATTTTCATCATATTTATATGAAATAACTACAGCTATAGAATGTTCAGATGCATAAGAATAGATGTTAAAATCCTTTGCATAATTTGGGTAGCTTAGGGCTAGTGTGGTTGATATGGCTTCTTTAATTTTGTTAAATGCTTCCATATTTTCCACTGTCCATTTTATTTCTCCAGTTTTCTTAACCATGTCATTTATGGGTTTGGTCATTTCAAAAAAATTTGGGACAAATCTTCTGATGAAATTTATCTTGCTGAAGAATAATACAAATCAATTGGCTAGACCTTTGGCGGTAGATTTCATCTCTTCTACAAATGGTCGTAAACAATGGAGAAGGATTAACATTCCTGATTTTGAAAATGAATTAGCCTATTTGTACAATCTTCTTTCTACTATCAGAATTCCTTTACATGACCAGACTGATTGTCCTATTTGGGAACCTACTGATTCTAGAGATTTCATGGTCAAATCAGCTTACTTGCTCTCTCTTGATAGTATTGATACTCCCATCCCTTTCAAGCTTGTCTGGAATAAGTATTTGATTTCGAATATTGCTTCCTTTTCTTGGTTATGTATTTAACATCACATACTTACCACTAAAAATCTTATAAAAAGAGGTATTCTTTTGCCTAATAGATGCCATCTTTGTAATTTTTATTGGGAATGCACTTCTCATCTCTTCTTATTTTTTTCCTATTCAAGAATGGTGCTTAACAAACTTTTCCATACTTTCAAGATTGTCTGGGTCTGTCCTCCTTCAATTGTTGATCTATTCCAATAGTGGCCAATTCCTTTCAAAAATACCATACTCAGAGGACTTTGATAGTTCTGTTTGCATCATTTCCTCTGGCATATATGGTTAGAACGCAATAAAATAATATTTGACTTGAAGGCATTTGATGCCAATTATTGTCAGAAAAATCATCCTTCATGCTAAGAAAAATTCTCTAGCTACTCCTTTTGATTCTTATCCTTGTTCATATTTTGAGAAGGGCATCTTAAATTCTTGTGATATTTGCATTGATGTCCCAATGCCTATTACTCAGCCTTCATCTAGAACCAGCATCAAATGGCAAAATCCTCTCTTTGGGTGGGTCAAGCTTAATTTTAACGGTGCTGCAAAAGGTAATACTAGCATTGCGAGGGCTAGATGAATCCTCCGTGATCACAGTGGCAATTCCATCTTTACCTTTTTTGAACCGTTAGGAATCCAATCAAATCATTCTACTGAAGATAAAGGTGTGTGGAGAGTCGTAAAATTTCTAAAGGACATTCCAAGAAAACTCATTGTTGAAGGAGATTCTCTTAATATCATAAATTTCATTAAAACATCCAAGCCCAGCAGCTAGAGGATCAGGAATCTCATCGAAGAAAGTAAGCAAATTCTTAGTCAGAAAATCAATGTTGTGGTTTAGCATATTTTTAGGAAGGGCAATTATATCGTTGAAAAATTAGCCAACATTGGAGTCAACGTGCAAGTTTTGATGACTTGGACGAATGTCCTTCCTAATGACGTTGCTGAGTTGGCAAATCAGGATCAAAATACTATCTACCGTGATGAATCTTGAAATCCTTAATTTTACCATTACCAAAAATCTTCCTTTTTTTTGTGATTCATAGGGCCCATATCCAAAGTTCCAAAAAGTTCCAAAATAGAGATTTTGTTCATCATTCCTATTATTCTCCTTTAAAAATGGGTTCCATATTTATAATTTCCAATTCTTTGCCGTACCTTTTTTATGCCTCTTCATTGTTGTTAACCGTTTCCATGTGGAATTACGATGCCATGTCCACCCTAATTTTAAATCATTTCAATCTCATGTGGAATGATAGTTGTAATTTTACCTTTTCGATAAACCTATCTAAACGCTTTACCTTTCGTATTATCCTGAGGATTTATCAAATGTACATCCCAATCCCTTCTAGGTTTTGTGTCTGTTTTTGCCATTGGGCCTATCATGTGAGTTTCACTAGAAGATCCTTCTTCATTGGGATGGTGTTTTACCTTTTTATTCCCATATGTTTTCATCATTATTTTTTGCCCTGTGCCCAATGCTCTAACCATCATTATCCTTTTTGCCAAGGGTTTCTTTTTTGGCCTAGCATTACTTTCTATTTAGTCCTCCTGTGGTATTCCCAACAAATATACCATTCCATCTTTGTTTATTTCGATCTATCTTTATTCACCCAATTACCGCCCTTAATTATTTTCCTTTGTCACCATGAAGGAAGGAAATTTTATTTTCATCAAGACTGAAAATGTTGATTTGAATTTTGTTTCTATTGATATTGTCAAGGATAAGCATGAAATCATCAATGTTTTCAATCAGTTTAGCAGGGTGGATGACAAGATTACTAAGGCGTTCATGACAACTTGGGATAATGGGTTGGTTTCCATCCATGACATCTAGTTCTAAATTTCCTTTGAGCTACTAGAAAACCTAATAGGGCAAGACTTGGAAGGAAAAATCATCAGAATAAATAAGCACAACTAGGAGGCAAAGTTGACACTCTTCAAGAAAAATTCACCCATCCACAAGAAGGTAAAGAAAGGTTTGTTTCGCCATGACTTGTCAACTCCCTAGAAATAAATACTTAAGCCAATAATGCAATATTTTACCTGTAACAATCCTGAGTCTCAATTATGTTTTTTTCATCTTGCATTTGTTAATAATTTTTGGGACTAAAAAATGATGAACATTCTCACTGCTCTTTTCTGGTCCATGGACTATACCATCACCACCAACCGTTCCAAGAAGGATGAGACCAAACCTTGCCACCAGGTTCTTTTCAAGGTCCTTTACAAATACCTCCTTCTACAATTCCCTTCAGGTAATCTCCCTGCCCCTAATTCTGACGAGGAGAATTCATCCTCAACCTCGAGCCCTAAAATACAAAATAAAAGAGAAAGGGGGAAAATATATTTCTGAGTTCTTCGTTAGAAAGAAATCCAAACTTGAAAATACCCCTATTCGTAGTTCCTAGAGGCTAAAACATAAAGAAGCTATCAAAACTCCTTCGTCCACCTCTGTAAAAACTCCAAAGGATAAGTCTTATTCTCTTGACCTTGTTGAAAGGTATCTTCACAAGCTAGTTGTGCATGCTACTTCTACCACCATTGACCATATTGAAATTTCTCACTTGGCCATTGGAAAGGCAATTTCAACCCTCAAAGACTAGCGACATGCACTTAGCCTCTTGTTTTTATGTGATAATTTTGAGAACATTTCTACCCTAGCTGGTGCTGAGGTGTCCTTCGATACCAAAACTGATGTCAAAGATATTGTAAATGATGAAATTGTAATGGAGATTTCTAAGGAGGATTACATCACTGTTCCCAAATATAGCAAGGAGATTTCTTTGAAATATACTAGTCTAGAAGGGGATGCTTCGTCCCTCATGCATTTGGATATTCCTTTAGTTTTCTGAGTCCTCTGTGGTGGTGGACTACATATTTTTGGTTCCTTTTTGTTCGAGGACCATTTCTTTTTGAGTTCTGATGTTTCTCTTAGTGCCTGTTTGTTCAAGGCTACTGAATAATTTTAGTTTGAGGTAAAATTTTGAGATTGTATTTGGTTTCATCTGATAGTTTTTAGTGTCTTTACCATATTTCTTTTTTATCCTTTTTGATACTCTAATGATCCTATGTTGTACAAGGTGTTAGATCACCTTTCAAATGCCCTGGTTTCAATAAATTTATTAATCTACCCAAAAAAAATTTATCTTGCCAAAGAATGACCTGACTCCTTTTAAATTTCTAGGAGGGGGAATTTTGGAAATGGCTTCAATTCTGTCTGGATCAATGCTTATTCCTTTTTCTGAAACTATGTGTCCTAATAACTTTCCTTGTGTAGTCCCAAATATGCATTTCTTGGGATTCAAAGAAATTCCAAATTCCTTGCACCGAGCAAAAACTGCAGTTAAATGTTCTAGATGATCTTCTGGATTCTTAGAAAACACTGTGATATCATCTAAGTATACAACTACAATTTTGAACATTAATCCTTTAAAGGCAAAGTCCATTGCTCTTTGAAAAGTGGCACCTGCATTCATTAGTCCAAAAGGTATCCTTAAATATTCAAATGTGCCCCAGGGTGTAGTGAATGTTGCTTTATGTCTATCTTCTAGATTTATCTGAATTTGATTGTACCCTGAAAATCCATCTAACAGAGACAATCTTGTTGAGCCAACTACTGCTTGTAATAATTGTTCCATGTTGGGTAATGGGTAATTATCTTTTAATGAACTCTTGTTTAAATTTCTAAAATCTACACAGAGTCTAATATCCCCATTCTTTTTCTCTGATTGGTACTAAATTGGATATCCAGGAAGAAAATCTTACCTTTCTAATTATTTTGGAATCCAATAACTTTTGTACCTCCTTTTGCATTATTGGGTGCAGAGTTGGATTGTATTTCCTTTGTTTTTGTCTGAATGGTTTGGAATCTTCTTTCAGGGGTATTATGTGTGTCATTACATCTATTTTGAATGTTTTCAGATCTTCATAAGTCCAGGAAAAATGTTCTTTGTTCTTTTTCAATAAACTGATATATCCAGCTTTTTCTTTAGCGGGTAAGGCCATGTCTACTTTCACTATTCTGGGCTCTTTCATTGAACCAATATTAATATCCTCAGATATCACTTCTCTTCGTAAAGGTTTATAGGCTTTGTCAAAATCATCAAATAGACTCTCTAGAGAAACCAATCCTTTGGGTATTCTATTAGTTTTCAATTGGATTACTTCTACTGGCTCTCCTATTTGGTCTTTTAGCTTTTCTTCATCTTTTTCATCATAGATTACATCTACGTACTGATTTTGTAGAGTCATAAAGTCTTTAATATCTATGTCATCCTGAAAGACCTGTAGATATACTATGTTATCTGGCACAGAAGGTTTATAAACTAAAATAGTTGGGAATTTGTCCATATATTCTGTAGTTATCTTTGGGTGATCTAGACCTGAGGCATTTACAACTAAAATATCACAACATGATTTTGTTCCCTTGGGATAAATGAAATATTGAAAGCTAAAAATTTATCATTTTCTCTCCAATATTTCATTTCTATATTGCTTAACGCCTAGGATGTTTAGTCTTATTTTTCTTACCTTTGTTCTATAATAAGCTCTCATTAAGTCTTTTTTTCCTTTTAGGATTAATGCCTAGCTTTACCTTTTTTTTTTTTGCCCTTTTAGTAAGGATTTGTTTTTTGTACATCTTTTTTTTTTTTTTTTATTTACACTTACTCCATCCTTGCCATTTCTTGGAGTTTAAAACTCTATTTATTCATTTTTTTTTTTTATCTTTTTTTTTTTTTTTTTTTATTTACGTGGGTTGTGCCAATTAAACTCCAATCCTTTTTTTTCTCATATTAACTAAGTTAATCATGGTTTCATCTGTTTGAATTAACTCTACGAAGTGTTTGTTGAATGGTTCCCTTCTCAAAATTATATTCTCCTTATATGATATTGGGATTGTAGCATAGGACCAGTCCAATTGAATTGAACCTCCTAGTTGTTCTGCCCAATGTCTACTGAGTAATAATGAGAAAAATGGGTCAACGTCAACTACTACAACATCCATGACAATGCCCTTTTTGGGGTGTTGATCTAGGAAAACTAACAATCCAGTTATCACCCCTACACAAGGAATTTTCCTACTATCCATTACAAAAATAGGGGAAGAATCTCTAGTATAGATTAATCCCATTTGGTCAGCTATTAACTTAGGCATGATATTATGTGAAGCTCCACTATCTAGCATGCAATTATGAATCACATATCTTTCCCCTTCATCTGAATTATATCTTAATGACACATAGAAGGGTCTGACAGAGGATGGTGATCTTGTATCATGTTGATTTTGTCTAGAAGCATGGCAAGTTGGGTCTTCTTTTTGTTCTACTAATCCAAATGCTTTACAGACTTGTTCTCTGTATTGTTGAACTTTCATAAGTTCTCCAAATGTGATATTAACCTTTTTCTTACTGAGTTTTGACCCAACATCAAATTCTATCTTCTTTATATCCAATGGTTTATTACTTTCTTCTTTGGGAATCTCTTCCTCCGATTCTATTACTTTAGGAGTAATATTTTTAGGGTTCCTATCAGTTTTCTCTTTACTGATATTTTTATTGGTGAAAGTTTATTTTCTTGTTTCACTTGTAGAGGCTTTCTCTGTCCTTTCAGGGACTGTTCTATTCCTTAAATTCAGAACATGGGTTGCCTCTAATTCCTCAACCTCTTGAGCAGTGGGGATTAATTTCCCTTGCTTCATCTTATCATATCTTGACTCATGTGATTTCTGCAAGATTTTAGTTCCTTTAGTTACTAAAATTTGAGGATGATGATTTGAAGCATATTTATCCATGTCTTATTCAAACAACCTTTCTCTGGATTCATCTTCAATGGACCAACATGCATTGATTCTTATATCCTCTTCTGATTCTGCATGCATATCTACATTACGCTGATCACTTAGGTGAATTCCACATGCATCAGGGTTATGGGGTGCATCACAAGTAGAGAAAAAATAGGGAAACCCTTCTGCTACATTAGCAGATGGTATAGGGTTAGGAACATTGTTATGATCTCTATCAGAATCTCTATTTTTCTAGTTATTGTTTCCATTACCTCTATTCCTATTTCCTTCTTCAAAACCATTGTTATTTCCCCAATTCTTATTATAATTTTTCTTAAAAGGAGGATGGTTGTCAACATGTGGTCGCTCTGTTTGTGAAGATTCACCATTATTTCCATTTCTTTCAATTCTTGCTAACCTGTTGTTCACGTTATTGAACATCTCAGTCATTTGACTGGTCAATTTCTCCATTGGATCAATTTTAGCTCTTCTTTGTATATCAAATGCCACCCTTTTAGGTTTTCTCTTAGGTAGGTTGACCTCTAGAGAATAGGGCTTCATCTTACCACTGTCAAGCATATTTCTTTCTATATCCATTGCTTTTTCCATACAACCATCAATGGTAGTGGCTTTTTCTTGCCTTAATTCATAGTTAAACTCTCCTTGAAAAGCATTCTTATAAAAACAAATAGACTGAATATCACTAGGCCTGAGGTTGGTAGGGATTTTGTTCCTAGTCTTTGAAAATCTTGTGTTAAAGTCACTAACAACTTCATTTTCTTTTTTTTTCATAGTGGCTAGCTCAGTTAACAATGATTGTTCATTTTTCCTTTCACCATATTTCTTTAGAAACACCTCTTCCATTTTGGTGAAGTTTGGGATATCATTGTTAGGAAGGGAATTAAACCATTCTCTGGCATATTTTTCTAAAGTCTGTAGAAATAGTCTTAATACTACATCTTCATGTTCAACTTCCAGACTATCCATTGCATATAAGAAACTTTTGATATGATCCTCTCCAGTTACTGCATTGTTTCCTAAAAACTTAGGGAGGTATTTGTGAGCTTTACTGGGTAAGGCATTTAAATTTGTTGGTAATGCAAAAGGCCTATATCTGTTAGTTCTCCATAAATGAACATTAACCTGGGCCATTGCTACTATAGAATTCAATTTCATAGTTGTAGTACCTACAGTGGTATGGGTCTGGGCAGCTTGAATGTAAACTGATGGATTATCTACCTTTGAATTATTATTACGTGTATCTTCTACAACAGAATTCAAATTTCTATCTACAACAGAATTTAAATCATCTTCTACAGTGATATCAGTAGTAATAGTATTCTGAATTTTCTTTACGTACCTTTTACCGCTAGAATTTAATCTACTGCTATAAACAATATTCTTAAAAAGTGGAGTTTTTTGGGTATGTATAAATACCTCTGGATTCTCGAGTTTTGGAAATAGCTCCTTACCACTTCTCCTGGTGTTAGCCAGCACATTCTGTTCTCTCCTTTTTTTTTTTTTCTTCTGGGTTCGTCTAGTAGAGTCGCCAACATCGGGGTGCAGAAAGAACAACGTATGCTTTTATCAAGAATGCTTGATATTATCACTCATCCTCACAGGAGTCGGTTCTTGGGATAAATCAAGAAAATCAAGAAACCAAAATTTCAAGAAGATCAAGAAAAAGAAATTTCAAGAAGATCAAGAAACGTAAAGAAAATAAGATTGAAAAACATGGGTAAAATAAAGAACGTAGAAAATGTAAAAATTAAGACAAACGTTCTCTATTCCAACTGGCCACCCATTGATTTAAAGATAATGTCATTCAGAGAAAAACTTTTAAGAAGGTCATTAACTCTTTCTATCAAGTCCTCCCCAGCAACGGTGCCAAAAAACTATTGGAACCGATTCTTGCATCCGTAGGATTTCAATTGTCATGCTACAAGAATCCATTTGAAACCAACGAGCTATTACAGGCTCTGGTCAACCTACCTCATTGTTCTGCTAAACACAAATATTGCTAAAGAAAACTACATAATGGGTAAGGAAACCCCAGCGGTAATTCTATGACTAAAACTCTAATTACACGCTCCAGATTTATATTATATTATATGTATTAAAATGACCAAGCATGAAAACAACCATTTGTTATGCCTTATGTAGACCGGTGCCTAGATTCATTGGGTTGTTATAGCAATTTAACAACAATTCTATCATGAAACAGAAAGAAGGGGAGGAGAAAAATTGGTGTTCTTAATCTTATTCGAATATCGCAATAAAACCAAGAGTTAACCAACGAGAGAAATGTATATAATGCGTTCAAATAATGTAACCCATTACACAGTGACACACAGAGCTAAGACAAAAGATATAATAGAAAAGAGATTCAGAATTGTATTGATTTCATAAAATTTACATGCAGAGTGGGTAGAATGCCTTTTAACTCTATTTTTCTCAAAGAAAATATATCAATACAATGAAAATATCCTGTTCAAATAATGTAATAGGTCTCTCCTACTCTCCTTGTTCCAATCTGGTAACAATAGAGTCTCTAAATCTCAGGCTCAAAAAGGTAGGAAATGATCTCAACTTCTTGAACACTTTCCTATCACAATCCTGCAAAGCAAAGGGAAGAATAAGAAATGATAAAGAAAAAATAGACACAGAAGGGGATACAACAACACAACTAACTGGGCACTCAAGAATACCTCTTAGCAAAAATGCTATTCTCTAATTGCTTGATGCAGAATCTGGACCTGCCTGCTTCCTTTTATAGTTGCTGGTACTTGATTCTATTATTTTTGGTTCACATCTGGCCTTACACTTGTCAGCATCTGGTCAGACTTCAAAAATTGGTACAGCTGGCTTCCACTGCCCTTACTGTCTTGGTTATGCTCTTTCCTTTTGACTTTTTCAAACAGTGATTCAATTTAACCGGTGATGGTGGTGTTGGGTGAACCTACTTCTATTCCTTCAATTGTTTCCTCTTCAACTATTTCTTTTTGGACCTCCTTCTCTTGAACTACCTCCTTTACTATTTTGAGAAATTTTTCTATAGGTGCAGGTTTCTATTGTGATGAACTCGCTTCTTGATGTTGACTATAGGTATTAACCTTTTTCCCCTTTTGACTTTGTTGCAGCCATTTTATATATTCATCAATCAATCTCCAAACTCCTGTATCGAATGTGGCTGCAATCCTCAGCATGTTCATTTCCTGCAAAATTCTATTTTTTTGTACAACAATAATAGGCCTGTTCCTTTCACATTGAAAAAGTAACATCTCCACAACATTCACCATAAGGGTAGTTTGCCTAATCATTTCTTCCTCATCACCTGGTTCACACTCAAACCTGTCAATGGTATCTTTGAATACCTCTTCTATGTCTGAGGCCTCTAAGCATTGGTCTAAGGATAGTCCAATGTCTGCCAATTTCCCTGTAGCATCTTTTATCAGGTCATTCATTTCAGTCATAGAATTGATCCATCTCCCCCTATTTGCTCCAAACAGGGCTGCTTTAAAGAACTCAAAATTAATCTGAATCTTGCTACCATCATGTGTTATTATTTCTTGTCCTTGTAACTCTTCAAAATGGTTTCCTATAAAATCTAGGGTAGGGTGAATGATTCCAAAATCCTCTTCTCTTTCTTGCATCAAGGTGAGAATTTCTTGAGCAGTTATTTGAATCACCCTTATTTGTTTGAACATTTCAGTAAAGCCCTTGGCATGAGCTCTTATCTTTATTGACATATTTTTCTTCATTGTATCGAGATAATAAGCATGATCTTGAATTTTTACCACCGAAGGGGGCTGGGTACTTGAGGCATCTCTTCGGTTTAATTCTTCCTGTTGCTTATTTATTAATGCCTTTAGCTCTACCTTTTCCTTCCCCTCTTTCTCCAATTGTTTCCTTAGCTCTGTAATTGTTCCCATGAATTGATCTATGGCTTGATTTTGCATTGCTTTGACAACTTTGGCCACTTCACCTTCTTTCCCTAGTACCGATGAGCCCCCTGTTTCTTCATTGACTCTGAAGACTAGTGGGTCTTGCAAAGCAAGAAGATGTATTTCTGCTATATCTGATGCAACTGCTTCTGATTGTGACCCTTCTGTAAACTGCTCTCCTATATTTCCCATCCCTGCTACTAACTGTAACTCTTGTTCGTCTACAACAGTGAAAGTAGTCTGCTCATCTGTTCTTTCCAAAACAACCTTTGTAGAGGGTAGAGATAATCTGGGCTTCTTCTTTTCTACAGGAGTTATCTCTGTTTGATTTCTCACTAGATGACTTCTGAATAGACCAGCAAGTCCACCAGTTCTCCTGCTATTCATTTGTATTATTGATGGGATTATAACCTCCTATCCTTTTATTTTTATAGTGGTAGGGACAACCATGGGTGCCAATTTATTTACACTTGTTATGGCTAGAACTCTATCAAAAATAGGAACTATGGCTTGTTCTGGGAGGGAAGACTCCTGAGTAGGTATTGTCACAATCTCCTTCCCTTTTTTTGTACTCTGGTTTTTGGAAACTTCCTGGGAAGTGCTTGGCACCGCTTCTATTCTGAGGTGAGCACTTTCAGAAGGCCTAACCTGTTGCTCTACTATATCTGTAGTTTTGATAGTGACTTCCATTAGATCAATACCCTGTTATTCTATCAACTCCAATAGGGGGTCTTCTTTGACCGCTTGGCCTACTCCTGGTATAATAGGTGCCACAACATCTACTGAACCTTCTCGAAGCCTCCTTAGTTCTACAGGGTAATCATAGGCTTCATAAACCTGCGTGCTACCTCTTTTTTCTAGAGGAAATTTATCCCATACTACCTACAAATCTAATCCTTTCTCCATAGCTTCTAACAAGATTTCTTCAAAAGCATCTTCCCGATGTCGTATTCGAGCATATTCTCTCTTTTCCATCATTTTGTTGTACGTTCCTTTTGGGTCATAGAATCTCCAAGTTATTTCATCGAATCCCATGTTATCTAATTCAAACATTCCTTTGAGCAGGGAAGGATATCCAACAAATACAAAATCCCCAAAATAGCAGGGAACATCGAGCCAGGGGACCTTACCATGCTTCTTTACCAGTCTCATCTTAGCCTCTTCTGCCACCTGCCTGCATAATTCCAAAGCTGCTAGGGATAACGGGTAGTACTATGGTAACATCTTAGGAGGGATTTTAGCCCCATATAATCTGATATAAGTAAAACCTTCTGTGAAGAAGAAGCCCCCAATTTCCTTCTCTTTAATAAAGGCTTTTACCCCTGGCCCTAATCTCTCAAGAACTAGCCCAGTTAAAGCCCAATGAATTTCTACCATGAAATGATCGCAGAACCAGCCCATGTGAGTTCGTCCTTCATGTATTCTCTAGAAGCTACTCTGAACATAGGGGTTGTCGATGGCCCATACTCATTTACGGGCTTCTTCTCCTAATTGTCCCGCTATCATATGGATAAAAATTGAGTATTGTGAAAAATGGGGCATCTCTTGCCTTTGTTCGAAAATTGCCTTCCTTAATTCTATCATTTCTTTATGCATCTGGGTACTTAATTCTAATTCCCAGGCATAAATTGGGGTGTTATATGCCCTATTGCATTGTGCAGCTAAATACAAAACCCTTTTAGTTATCCTACTGAGATCCTGTACTCCCAAAACTATGTTTATCATATCGTAGAAATCTTGGACCCATGGCTTAAGAGCATTTTTGTTGATTGGGAATTCCTTGTCTATTCTTGCATGCGTATCAAACAAAGTTTTAAAAACTTCCATACTTGTAAACATTCGAGATTGGTGTTCGATTACCTTGTCCACCAGAAAGGTGGTATAATCTATCAATTTGAAAACTTCCTGGATATGCTCGACTTTGATGTTGAACACCGACCGATTCTTATTGTCTCGAAAGGTCCTCGTTCTTTCATCATACGCTACTGCTAGCCATACCATAAAATCTGAGGAGAAGTGTACTTTCAGACATACCAGCTTCCCAAGGTTATTGTTCCATCTATTATTTCTGGGGAAACCCCTGTACTATAACCTATGAGCTTTATGAAATAAGTCAGCCATTATCCATGGGGTTTTGTTATCGCTTTCCATCACTCGGGTGAAACTCTTGATACAAGCATTGTCGATCTCGTACTGTTGGGCTGAGTTTGGTCTTTTATCCACCCCACATTTTTGAGAAAATTCATACATGGTGCTATCGAGAATAGGTGGTCCAGATATTACAGAGTATGGTGACCTATCTATGATGAATTTTATGGCCTCCCTAGTGTCTTCAGGTATGAATACGTCTCCCCATGATGCCATTTGATCTTACAGTAGTCGGTCGGGTCTTTCTGTGACTACGCAGTTTGAAAATTTTCTTCTCTCTGTACTTTTGGTATATCAACTTCTACTCTTAGCTTACCAGGGTAATAGCCTTGAATGGTTTCGTGAGTTCATATATACAGGGTGGTGGAATGGGTTCGATAAATCCACATGTTTTGTCATCAATATGATGCCACCAACTATTGTTTAAAATCAACCAAAGAAATTTTGCCAACTTGTCCTTTTTTGGAATTGAGCATTTATGATGGGTAAAGTCCTTCATCCTACGTGCCTTGGGCCCTTTTGATTCATGTGCCTGTAATCATCAAGACTTCAACTATTTGTCGCTGGAACCCTTTTTATCTGACGTGGAACTGAGATGTGTAATGGGGGTGGTTTCCACTTTGAACCTCATGCCACATCGAACCCGAATGATAACTAAATATTTGGGATTGATTATACTTCACTCAGGTAGCAATCACCCTCGGGATCTTCGCGAGATTTGGTATTTGGTGTGAGTTCCCGTTGTTATTATCTGGATGCCCTTAGCTTCCTTGAGTCAACCGTGATTAAGCGCTACCATCGGATGTTCTTACTCTAGATGATGCACTATCATTAGATCCCGATGGTTGATTCATCACTTAATATTTTGATTCACGCGCCACCATTAGATCCTAAAAAGAATTAGTGCAACCGTTGATGTCTTGGGACCTGCATGATTGTTAGTATACCTTTTCTTATATAAACATTTGAAATAACACGATGTATTAGTCCTTATTTAATCATGATTATCCAATGTTAACCCCATGATTTTTGACCCTAACAACTCGTATTAAGCATAAGTATCATATAATACGTTTACATTTTCTTGCGATCACCGTTAGATCATACCATGGTGGAGGCACGACCATTGGATTTTCCGACCATGTGCTAGGTTTAACATAAGATAGAAGGGGCAGATTATAAAGTATTTAATTAACCAAAAGAAAACCTTTAGATTAAACCTTGATCACTTTTACCGATGCGCACCATCGGATTTGAGCGGTGATGAGCACTGTCATCGGATCTTTGAATCACTTTATACCTTTGTTTTGCTTTTGATCTTTCACCATCGTCATAGACCTTCGCGTCCATTGATCTTTGGGCTCGTTCGAGCGCCGTCGTAGATCTCCTGCAAGGTGCATATTAAATAACCAAAAAGGGCGTATTATCATATTTTATTAGACTTGGTTTAAGCCGAAGGGGGGGTAATTAGCAATGTATTACACCCTCACTAATACGTAATTAACTTTACCTTTGTCTTTATCTATCATCTTACCATCCATAATTTCGAAATGGTCATTGGATCTTCGATAGCTATTATCGCGGCCATAGATTTTAATCAACCTGTAGGTTAGTTTCCAAGGGGTTCATAATGTTTAACCTTGATTAAGCCAAAAAGGGGGAGATTAGCCAACGTGTTATACCCTTGTTAACCCTATTTAATATTTTAATTAACCTCTTAGGGCTTTTACCTTTTTAATGCATCTTGTATGGGTGCACGACCGTTGGATTAGATTTGGATCGAACGTTGTCGTCCGATTTTCCAAATTAGCTCGATGGTTATTCCAAAGGGGGTGCATACCCTTCAATCATTTTACCATAGCATTTTAATACGTGATTTAATTAAAACAAGCGCTACCATTGATCTTGAGTAAATTTGAGTGCTATCGTCCGATCCGACGGACTAGTTAGATTTTTATCTTGAAGCTTAAGCCCGAGTTGACTCGTTTAATACTTTGACTCTTTGGAGAATGCGCAACCATCGGATTAAGCTTATCTCAAGCGCATTCATCCAGATTTGCAAAGTTGCACTAATTTTAATCACTTATGACCTTAGGTTATAACTTTAATGGAATATTTGACTTTTGACTTAACCTTTAATCATTTTATCAAAGCGCAACCATCCGATTAAACTTGGATCGAGTGCAGCCCTCAGATTAGATCTTAGGTGCTCATTTGTTAATTTAAATGGGATACGTGCCTTTGAGATTTTAATTAAGCTCTTCATTTTTAGATTTAAAATTTTTGGGTCTTAGACCACGGTGTTGAATTATTCTCCTAATTTTAGCACACCTTAGAACTTAAAGATTTATCATTTGATTTTAAGCTTAAGGGAGAGATTTTTTTTATGAGGTTCGGAGCTAGGCTTTTAAACATTTGATTAATAATATCCTTCCATATCCTTTATTGAAGACCATGGAGCTTTATTAAAGGGACACACATTATTAACAACCAAGGTTAGACTTCATCAAACCAACCAACGAAAAATTAAGATGCTCACACCAATTGAATAAGTGACCAGTATTATTATCATTTTGATTGAAACCAAAAATTTAAATTTGGGGGTTTCAAAGTTTGAGTCAAATTTGGCTCCAACAATGTCAAAAGCAAAGGTAACCTCTCTTGATGAGGTCTTTTAAGGATGTTTCACAAGAGGATGCCATGACAAGCATATAATCAAGAAAATGAGTAAAGCATGGTAAACCTATGTTAATCATGAAATGTGATCATTAAGCATATTCAAGAAAACATGTATTATCTATCTACTAGATTAGTTAACAAATAGGAAGCAAAGGTGCATGAAACAAGCCACAATTACACTAATTATCAAATTGACAACATGAAAGTAAACCTACTTCAAATGCTTAATCCAACTGGTCATATGTCTCTAAAACACTAATTGAACCTATATTAAGCCTAACATGATCTAACTAATTAATTTGCAAGAAAGAACACAAGGAGATCTGTGGCCATTTTCTCACCGTGGGTCTGAGATGTGGTCAGCACTATAGCCCATGGTTGACAGTCGTGGCGAGGCTCTGAATAGATTTTCCCTCAGAATTAGGGCTTCCTCTATGATATTCCTTGCTAAATTGATGGTCAAGGGTCACCTTTATGTCCTTTGATAGGTTTGGTGGTTGAATTCCACAATTGGGCCTCTGTTTGCCCAAATTCATGTTTCTTGGCATTCTAGCTCCTTAGGGCATCCATGGCACAAGTTGACATGATGCTTGATGAATTAGAAAATGAATTGGTAGCAAATCTCTCTCAATACACTCAGGTGAGTATACAATTCGATAGGGCTTCACTGCTTTTATCTCAATGCTCTCTCTCTTTTACCCTAATTTTATGGGGTACTTATAGAATTTCCCAAGGGCTAGGGGTGGCTTCCTTATGAAGTCGATCAATATTAGGCGTTGAGTTTGTTGGATGGAAGGTTTTGTATCCTTCCTCGCTCAAACCGCTCCAATATGCAACCAATTGGTCGTTGCAACCAAATTTTGGGGTCGGATGAAGGCCAAATGAACTTTAGTCCTAACCATGGGTATTAGTTGCAGCCATAACTTCTAGCCACAGGTGTCAATCACGGTCCCTAATTGACATATTGGGGGCCACAACTATCAGTCGTGGCTAGTACTAACTAGGCACAAATGCCCAATTGAGTGGTAAAAACCATTGCTATACCTTGGATCTATCCAAAGGTCTTCCATATGGTCTTCTAGCATGTCCCATATGAGTAGTCACCTTGGCATGATGCATTTTAGGTGTCTACAGATGCCCCTTTTGAGATGCGTTATGATTGTGAACAACATTGAGAAAAACTAGACCTCCTAAAATAGTGTCATAGGTTGAATGATGATCATTGATCTGATCAACATTAGATGTCCTAGGTTTAGCAAAATTATGTGCATCCTAGAATAATTGCTTCCAACTAGGTGAAAGGCTTACATTTGATAGAGCTTGCACTCGTTAGGAATTCGGGTAGCTTTGGTGCTACAATAGGAGTTAAACCTATATAATCGAAAGAAGGAGAGCTACAAACTAACTGTCATATTTGCTATTTTCTCCAAGAAAAGGGGTAAGATTATGATAGTTGTTGGCAATTATTCACAAGGATGAACACAATTTTGACAAGATGAAGGGATCTATGATTTCAAGGATCTTCTATTGATTTTTATTATGATTTGATATTATGACTACCCCCTCAAGCGATGATTCGATGAGGGTAATGACAATGAATGAAGTGACGATGTCACTTGACCACAATGAAATATCTAAATAAACTTTAGAATTTAGCATTTAATTACTTGGCTAGGCCTAGTTTAGCTTATGATTGCAATTGTTAATAGTAATTGCACATTCCTATCCCATGGAGTGGTTAGGCTGTAATAGCCTTATTAGTGAATCAAAATGATACAATGCCAATTAGATTTATGTTGAATCAAATTTTCAATGATATACTAAAAGTATCATAGAATAATCACAATAAATACATCATTCCCCTAGAGCAGTCTGGTTGTGTAGGTCTTCTTAGGGATTGAAATGAAGCATAGTGATTATATAATGATGAGTTTACCCCAAATGTTAGGGTTATGCATAAGGGGTTGGACTCAAAATGTACTTGTAAAAAAATGGTGAATCCTAATCAAAATCAATGTGAATCATGTAGAATCCTAGGAAAATAAAATTTAGCATCTTTACACCAAAATTTAGGGTATTTGAAGACCTAAAATGTAAGTTCATATTTGGGGCCACTTTTGACCTATTAAATCATCTTATAACTTCCTAAAAACACCACCATTAGATCAAGATTGAAAATATATTTCCAACAAGTACAAATATGCCTATGTTTGGATATATATTATGGCAAATTGACCCTAAGAAAAAATTGATCCCAAAAATTTTAGGCAAATGGGCCAACCTCGAGGGTCCTCATATTCACCAATTTCCAATTTTGAAAATCCTATTTTTTGCCCATTTTGCGAATATTAGCCACTATGCATAACCCTGCCAAATTTCCTTAAGGTAATTTACCCATCCTACTAAATTGCATGGATCGCAAGTCTCTGCAACCGCCAAGTGTGTAGAGTAAATTACTGAATACGAGTAGTAAATTTGACAAAATTTCTCAATTTTTTTGAGTTTTTGGACTTTGATGGGCAACTAATACCACTTGCTATTATTTTAAGGCATGTTTTTAATTTTTCTTGAAATTTTTTATCATTTTGGTGCATGTTATTGCGTTCTTTTTTAGGATTTTAATAATAACTTTTTTTGTCGATTTTAAAGTGTTTTTAAATGTTTTTCACTTTTCCTTTATTCTTTTTATCTAGTATTTGACTAATAGAGTGAGGGAGACTGATCTCCTTCACACCCTACACCCACTGATGTCTAATGCTGAGCGGGAGTGGTTTGGAGCTATTGGTTTTGGGTATATCTTGGATCTCCCACCCATCTAGGTAGACTAGGTTTATTTGACTGCTTTGGCCCATCGCTGGGATGCACGGACCAATACATTTCACCTACCCATAGGTGAAATTATGGTTACACTCGAGGACGTGTACCATATATTCTAGCTACCTATCGATGGCGCACCCATCATATCCTCTCCATTTATGGTGAGGAAGGTCATCTTCAATGTTGTCTTTAGAGATCAAAGCGTGGAGGCATAGGGCTCCATCGACCATGGTGGCATCCATGTCCAAGACTGGTATGAGGCACAAGTCTTCTCATGGTGAGAGGTTGTGTTTATGCATTTAGTGATCCAGGTTGCCCTGTCGGACTCTTCAGGAGTGAGGTTCCCCTAGAACCTCCTAGCTTGTGTCTGCCCAGTTATGGCTAGCTCGATAGAGGAGCCAGTAATCCTATCCTAGGGGAGTGCTCTACTTGCATAGTTATACCATGAGCTCTTCCAGATCACCCATCGGAGTAGGGTTGGCATAGGCTGCAGCCTCCTATTGTAGATATGGGGTTGGTAGCACATCAAGATAGAGCACCCTGTAGAGCTATCCCTGTGGATTACTACAATTGATGATGAGCATTAGTGCTATGCCACCTGCTAGACTTGGGAGCATGAGGTATTACAGAGTAGATCACATACCGAAGATTTGATATATTACATTGGTCGATTCTCCCAGCTCCACTCAAATGACATAGAGTGTCGCCCCTATATGGATTGCCTTGCATGGGATGACGTAGCTAGATACCTATGTTGGGCACACAAGAATAGGTGGATTATCGACCACAAGGTTGAATTGCATGAGTATCACTACTTCTCGCAAGTAATCTACCAGTTTGGGATCAGGTAGGACATCCCAACGATGACCACTATCTATAGATGCCTTGTCTTGGAGAGGGACCTCACCTGGCCTATAGTTACTCCTTTGGGATAGGAGGATGATGCTTTTTAGGATTCAGGGCTTAGAGAGGTAGGGACCACTCCATATTATGATGGTTGGTGGGTCGATATATAGTGGCCTGGGATGGGACCCCTTGGTCGACCAGTTAGAGGATTCACTACAGAGGGTAGGGATGGTGCAGAGGTAGATCCATAGGGACACTGCACTCAGTAGAGTACTAATTACTGGGGCATAGCAAAAGAGGCCCCCCAAGTAGATATAGAGGAGGAGGATCTAGATGAGGGTGAGGTAGCACCTAATAGTGATATTGGTCAGCTATGGGTATAAGTAGCTAATCTACAGAGTTAGGTTGGGTGACTCCAGATGTAGCGTTTCCATAGGGATACATTTATCATTGTACTAGAGGCAAAGCTATCTCATAGCAAGAGGTAGCTATAGTAATCGATAGCAAACAGGGAAACTCTCTTGACCCAGGTTACAGTGGCACAGACACATATCTGTGAGCTCATCAGCGAGCATGATATAGCACAAGCATGACTGAGTGTAGCTACTACCAAGAGGGATTTTTTTAGGCTAAATATAGGATATTCTTTGTCATATTATATGGTCATTCCACCTTCAGCCATGCCATCCTCATTGTTTCTAGGAAGCCACGATCCCATGGTAGAGATCCGATGATTATAGTCCCTCATGGAGGAGGGCAATGAGAGACACATAGGCAGAGTATCTTGCATAGATCATCTAGAGGGCTACATCATATTGATTGGTGGGTAGGTCCTAGAGGACCCTCATGCTTTAGATACACATCAGAGCAGGTCCAGGACTAGGGTGACAGGGCACTCTTCTGTGATTTTTAGCCATAGGATCCATAGGATCGAGAGGACATGTAGGTCCTCTAGTACACATGTCACCAGCTCACACATGAGCCACAGGGATGGTAGAGGTGATGGTGGTGACTTTATTGTATGCATTTAATTTATGATGATATTACAATATGCTAGTGCAATGTATGTAATGCATTATTTACACTATGGTAATCTAATGTAAATGAACCTGTATGCTTTAATCACTTAAAAAATAAGGAATGAATGTGATATGTTTTTAACAATCTAATGGAGGACACCACACAATGTGTAAAAATCATGAATGTAATTGAAAATCCTCATTACAAGAATTTAATTAATTAATCACCCATATATGAAATGCAATGATATGCCATGGTATGATGCAAATGATATAATATGTCACTCTATATTTCTTTTGCAATTTATAAAATATATATGCACAATATAGTCAGTGGTCGTCAAAATATCATTTCTAATATCCATCCAGTATCTATCATATATCTTGATTGTGCTCAATATAATGATGTATCACAAATTCGATACTTTGCAATTTAGTTATTGAATGACTTTTGTTTTTGACGGTTTGTGATATTTGGTATTTTGTTGTTGTTTGAGAAATTTTTGAGGGTTTTCCATGAGACTCAAACATCCTAGTAGACTTATCAAAAGTTGTATACTGACCAAACTAAACTTTTGAAATGTAAGTCTTTTTCTAGGATAGGCCCTAACTATTCATTATCCCTGTGTGTGCACATGATTATATTAAGATAAGGCATAAGCATACCCCAATGTTAGGTGGGATTATTTTAGCCCATTGCTAATATTGGGGGTCTACAAATGTTTATCCAATACTAGGTTTATATTTTAGTTTGACTAAGCCACTAGGCAATGCAGGACACCTGAAGCTAGCTCTTACTAATTCAAACATTGGTCTATACACCAACGAGATGCTAGTGTAACAGACATATCATTGTGCGTAAGGTACAGTAGTGCTGACAATTCCAGGGATTCAGGCTCGTCCCCTTCTTTTTTTCCATTTTTTGGGATACTTGCTCATATATAATTATGCAAGAGAGTTGATTCCACTTTGAGTTTGAAATTTCTTTGGATATTCATTTGATCTTCATTTGAACTTTGATTTCTGATCATCACTTGATATTCATTTCAACTTTGATTTTTGATCTTCATTTGATCTTCACTTTTTGGAATTTACATTTGATAATTTTCTTCATAAACTTCCCTTTGGGGGATTTTACTTTGGGGGGAACTATTTTTGGGATATCGATTGAGGATATCGATCTATGATATCAATATGGGATATCAATCTAGGATGTCTATCTATGATATAGATTTAGGGTATCAATATTGAGGATTGATGTGGGATATCACTCTAGGATATTGCTCATTTTATCATAAGCAAGGGATTATGGGTAGGGAATAAACCTATCCTTTTTCCAATTGCCAATATTTCCCAAACCGTCCACACAGGGGGATAAGCAAGAATAACTCTTTTCACCTCATGATACCTGGTCCTACTTTACGGATTTCATCTTCCCCTAGTCCTTATTAGAGTTTTTTAGTTTTTTTATTAGTGATAGGATTCTGATATGCTAAGGGCTATACTAATTGGACCTTGTCTACAAAAGCAAATTAAGGTTTCTATCAACTCTTGAGAAGACCTCTAGGTATGGTTGAGTGACCAAAAAACCCTAGTATATTATTCATAGCAACAATATGGGTTGTTGAAAAACACAATTACTCACATGAATGATGGATTATGATAAATGTAGAGGTGCATTATGGAAACACAAACGTGGCATCATTTGTAATACTAAAAAACACAATCCATCCCACTATGGAATGCAATGGATGACGAATGCCTATATGCAATGCAACGATGAAATGCATGTGGAAAATAAAATGCAATGATGCAAATGTTTTTAGATTTTATGTTTTACCAATTTTTTTTGGATTTTATTGCTTTTTTTATTATTATTTTATGGATTTTGAGCCTTTATATTTGACCAAACAGTGAGTACATGCCTTTGGAGCCTTTAAATTGACCAAGCAATTTTCTAGAAAATCCTTGGGGCTTTTAGGTTGACCAAAGGGATTATGAGCACCTTTGGAGCTTTTAGGGATGACCAAGTGGTTCTTAGGAACCCTTGGAGCCTTTAGGGTTGACCAAAGGTTTGGAAATACCTTTGGAGCTTTTTGATTGACCAAACTACTCATGAGAGAGCTTGGAGCTTTTTAGGATGACCGAGCAATTTTAAGAAAACCCTCAAGGCCTTTTGATTGACCAAATTACTCACAAGAGAGATTGGGGCCTTTTAGGATGACTGAGTGGTTTTAAGAAAACCCTCAAGGCATTTTGAATGACCAAAATACTCACAAGAGAGCTTGGGGCATTTTAGGATGATCGAGCAGTTTTAAGAAAACCCTTGGGACCTTTTGACTAACAAGACCAAGCAATTTTATGAACCCTTGGAGCCTTTTTGGGATGGCCGAGCGATTTTTAAACAACCCTTGGAGCCTTTAACTAACATGGCCAAGCGATTCTCAAGAACCCTAGGACCTTTTTGGGATGATTGAGAGGTTTTTAACAAACTCTCGAAGCCTTTAACTAACATGACCAAGTGGTTATCAGGAACCCTTGGAGCCTTTTGCTATGCTCTCACGCATATAATGCCTTAATATGGATGATGTTGAGAGTTTCAAGCTCTTAAAAACCCCTAGAAACATTAGGCGATAGGTACCCAAACAAATATTTTTAGATATGATATAGGGTTCTAGCCAATTAGCCATAAATTTGTCTCACATATCAGGTGACAAATTAGAGTTCTATTGGTTCTCTTTTAGCACAAAATCCCCAACCTCAAAGTCTTTGTAATGAACCTTGGTATTGTAAGATCATTTTAATTGCTCTGTGTAAATGCAGAGATGCTCAAGGGCATTCATGTGGCATTCATCAAGTAGCATAAATTTATCTAGGTGATCTTGTCGTGCGGTGTCATCATCAATGAAATCTTTCAATGCGATGCACAACATTGGAATTTCTAACTCTAAGGGCATAATGGCCTCAACGCAATATACTAGTGAAAATTGAGTTACCCCAGTGGGTGTCCAAATGCTAGTCCTGTAAGCCCATAGTGCAAGGGGTAGCTGAATATGCTAGTATTTGTGGTGCTCTTGTACCATATTTTTCAATATGGAAACCATTGTCTTGTTTAAGGCCTCAGCTTGCCTGTTTGCTTGTAGATAGTATGGAGTCAGAAAAATATGTTTGATTCTATACTTAGACATCAAAGCTCTCACAGTTTTTTTCGTAAATGACGTTCCATTATCTAAAACTATCTTGGATAGAATCCCAAAATAACATATGATATGCTCAAGTATAAACTCTACTATGCAAGCTCCATTCATCGTTGTTAAGGGTATTGCTTCCAACCACTTTGTAAAATACTCAATAGCCATGATAATAAACGTATTTCGATCTGATGACAAGGGATAGATCTTCCCAATGATATCAAATCCCCATTGAGAAAATGGCCAAGACACTTGGATGAGCTATAAGGCTTTCGATGGCAAGTGCATAAGATTAGCATGATGTTGATATTTGACGCATTTCTTGACATACACATTGCAATCCTTCTCCATAGTGAGCCAATAGTAACCCATTCAAAGGATGCACTTGATGATGGCCATGCCACTAAAATGGCCACCAAACGTACCGTCATGAGCCTATAAAATTTCCCAAGATGACTCTTGGGGCTCTAGACAATGAAGGAGAACTCCATTGCAATATTATTGGTACAAAATATCTCCTAGCAAGATATATTTAGTTTCTTTATACTTGAATGTGCATTTTGCAGCACACAAAAATCCCTCTCAGACCAAACCAAGTTTTAAGAAGTCTTGGATTTATGACAGCCAACTCTGGTAAGATTTAACTTCGACTGCCAAGATGACTTTATCCCCTTACATATTTTCATGTACAAATGTATACTGGGAAACAACCTTGTGGTGAATGATAGTACCACTCCCCATCAGACTCTAAGAGGTTAACGACCCCCAGGGTGCCTTCTTAAGAAAGTCTTCAACTCTACAAAACCATTCATATTTTGGTTCCAAACTAATCATGTTGATTGACATTTTATTATCAAAGGCTTCGTGCTCCATTGTAGGATGTGAGAGAATTTTAACATGAATGGTAGTAAAATTAGCAGACAAATTCTAAGGGATTAAGGATCCCAAATATGCCATGGTGTCTACAAACCTATTTGATGAACAAGGGATTGCCTCAATGTCATACCATTCCAACTTAGCCAAATATGTAACAACAAGATACTTATAAGATTTTAACATGGGACATCAACATTGAAAAAGCACCTTAACTTGGTTGACTATGAACAAAAAGTCACCAAAGATGTTTAGTATTTTAATATTCATAGTGATAATTGTGTGAAGGCCCAAAAGTAGGTCTTCATACTTAGCATTATTTTTGGTGCATGGAAAGTCTAATTTGAATGACAAGAGCATCAGAGGAGCTCCTTGTAGCATGAAAAACACTATTCCTACACCACCCCCTTGCTTGCACTTCAAATCATCAAATAAAAAGGTCACATTAGCATTATTTTTAGGTTCTTCAAGTTTAGGAGCTTCAGATACGATGAAGACTACATCATCCAAAAGCTCAATGGTAAGAGGCCTACTGTTCAACAGTGGTGCCTCAGCTAGCTGATCAGCTCTGAATTGTTCCTTAATGGAATTTTAGCTTATGAATTCCAAATCAAATTTTGTTAATAGCATGATCCACTTTGTAGTGCGTGTATTATGATATATCCTGCTCATCATATACTACAAAGTATTTTGTTTTGATATTACATACGTCGTATGACTTAGCATATAGTGCCATAATTTATTTGTAGCAAACACTATTACTAAACACAACTTCTCCACATATGCATATCCTAGCTTGTAACTCACCAAGGTTTGGCTAGTATAATATATGACTTGCTCTTTACCTTGCACATTATTTTGGGCTAACATGGTCCCTAATGCAAAGTCGATTCCTGATATATATAGCAAAAATGACACATATGGCCTTGGTGGAGCTAGCATTGGTGGCATTGCTAGGTATTGCTTGATTTTAGCAAAGTCTACTTGGAAATTCTCATCCCAGTTGAATGGGACCCCCTTGTGTAGCAATCGATTCATGGGTTGACATTTATCTAATAATTGAGCAATAAATTTCTTTATGGATGCTACTTTGCCCTGAAGGATTCTTAATTTCTTGATATTTGTGGGAATACGCATCTCTAAAATAACATTAACCTTTTCTGGGTCAACTTCGATGTCTCATTTTGAAACAATGAACCCTAGATTTTACCTAAAGTTATGCAAAATATGCACTTCTTAGGATTCAACCTGACATTGTGCTCTATCAGGATATCGAAGACCTTCCTCAAGACCTCAACATGCTCACTACGCAGTAATGACTTAGCCAATAAGTCATCGATATAATCCTCTACGATATTATGCATGAAGTCATGAAAAATATATGTCATGGCCCACTGATCAGAGGATGAGGCCTCATCCTCTGATCGATCATCAGGTGAGGGATCATTGTCCTATATTTAATTATAGCTTGGTCCACCTATCTCAAATATGGACTATGCTATGCCCACGTTAGAATGCTCTTCCAACTCAGTATATATCACTACGATAGCATTTTGATCCTACATGCCTATCTCATCGGCTACCCCATGGATTTGTTGACCCAAGTTCTCTCGGTAAATCATCTGGACTGACATCTACCGAGATATCCTCATAATAAGTCTCTAGTGGCTCTATGCTGATGTAAGACACCATTTGGTCATCCCTCCAAAAAGTAAAAGGATCAGGGTGATAAGGATTGAAATCTACTTCACCCCCCAAACTAAGATACAAGAAATCTAAAGATGTTGCAAGCAAATCATCCTATCCTCATACTTTCAACCCTAGCCTAAAACTATCAGTTTCCAACTGATAATGTGGCTCAAGTGGAGTCCTAAATCCTTACTCAAAAAAACCAAGGACATACCCATGCCAATGATATAATTCAAAAATGCACATGGAGTATTTAGGGTTGGATAAGTAATGAACATTCACTATGAATATTTCATCGTCATCTTCATCCAGATGGGAGTTCGAGTAGGAAGTTGATCCAACCCAGCATAGATAAAGTTTGTTTTATTGGGTGGCTCTCCTAATGGCACTACTGATCGAACTAGAAAAAAATGGGCAAGTGGTCATACCATCTCTTGTTTAGTCTCTAGAATCGGTCCAAAGGTGACATTCTGCACAAGCTATTCACCTAACCCTATGTTGGCCAGATGAACAGTCACCCACGGTGTGGATGACCCCACTGACAATGCTGGAGAGGTGGGCTGAGGTACCTATGACTCTATCTTGGGCTTCTTCCACCTCCATGGGAGTGGGAGCCTCATTGGCAACTAGTTTGGGCACATGCTTCTTTTTATTTTCATCCATTTTTGCCATTAACTTCCTTTCATCCTAAAGCATTGTTCATGCATTCAATTTCAGATAAGTCACTATAGTGTGCTTAGATCTATGCAAAATAAATGTCGATGGTTGAGCACGCACTTTTTCTTTGCCTCCTATATTCTTAATCGGTGAAGCTGATCAGATGTCCAAGTGTGTTTATGGGAGTATAAAACCCCTTGACAAATCAGTTAGGTTCAAAAATTTGAAGGGTTCTTTGTCTGATGACACCATGTGAACCCATCCCTCATGAAGGTATTTTACACATTGATGTAATATGGAGGGAATGCAACACATTTCTTGAATCCAAGGCCTCCCAAGAAGGATGTTATATTGCATGGTGCCTTCGATCATGTGACACATCATGAGGATGGTCTTTAGGCCCACCTAAATAGGTAGAAAATTTTTGCCAACCATCAAGCATAGTGCATCGTTAAGTGCTCTCAATGTGAATGCGATTGGCACAATGTGTGATTTGGGTAGCTTTAAATGACTCAATACCTTGGTCGTTATAATATTTATCAATGAAATAGTATCAATCAAGACCCTATTAAATGGCATGTTCTTAACACATGTAATGATATGTAGCGGTGGGTCAGCCATATCTATAGGAACTATCCTGATTTCATGATCGTATAATTGGATCATAGGTTCCTGGAACTATTGTACATGTCCCACAAAATTGGTGAATGCTTGAGCATCCTAAAACTGCACCTCAATGGACCTTAGAATGTCCATGAGAGTCTCCTTATGCCTAGGGTACTATTGTATTATATCATAGATAGAAAACTTCGTAGGATTTTTCTATAGGTTTTGAATCAACCTGCTTCATATGGTCACCACCAGTCTAGTTGGTGGGCCTAGAATATGCTAAATTGGTCACTGATTCAACGTAGCTTGTATCTTGATGGGGTCATGAGGTTTATTTGGTTGCACATGCCTCCCATGTCTAGTAACAACATTGACTATGCCTATGAACCCCTGGGTAGGTGGTTCGACACACACTTGGTGGACTTGGCCAACATTGTTGCATGGTGCCTCATGGTTCGGTAATGGATTTTTATAAAACCCCATGTTTTGGTTATCGAGCACCTATGGATTATTTGGCACTAAAATATCACCTTTATCAATGATATTTTACATAATATGTTTGAAGGACCAACACACCTCAATATCGTGGCTCTTCGTGTGATGGAAGATGTAAAATAGATCATCCTGATATCCCTTCAGCTTGGGCTAGTTAGGATTGATCATATTAATCTTGGAAAGCCTAATTGCCTTAGTCTCACACAACTGATGGAATATCTATGGCAACGATTTCATCGAAGGCATGAATTTTTGAGGTGGACGTTGATCTTTGTTATTGCCCTTGTAATTATTCTTGCACTAATCGTACTATGTAGGAGGAGGTTGAGCCTAATAATTTTGCTTTTCTTGTCCCTTATCCTCTCTCTAGAGGTTTAACACCACCTGATTGACATGGGTATGCTTGCTTGGATGTTTCATGGAGCTCTTATTGTATCCCTCTTTCCTATTTTTAAACTTCAAATTGCCCTCTTGCAACTTGATATCCTCAATTACTTTGGATTGTGCCAAAGCTTCCTTGAATATATGGTACTGCTGTAGTTGCAACAACAATGATATGTGCTTGGCACAAATCTTCGTGAACATTCAGGTTAGTTCTGTAACAGGAATGGGGAATGGAAACTTTGCCATTAATCTCCTCCACATATTTCCATATTCTGGAAGTGGCTCATCATCACACTAAGCTAGCATAGCCATATCGAAAAGGTTAGCTTGCTTCTTGATGCTAAAATAAAATTGTTTAATAAATGCATCAACCAACTACTCAAAACTAGTGATACTGTACTTCTTTAGCTGATTAAACCACTCCCAGGGTGGGCATGATAGGCTTGTGATGAATGTACCCAAAATTAAGGTATCCTTGCTTGTAATATAGAAGCACACATCCAAAAAGCTTGTGAAATGCTCTTGTACATATTTGTCACCCTTGAATTTATCTAACCTGAGCATGTCAAAATGCTTAGGATATGCTGGAGTAGGCACTGAGGGGTCCAAAGGCTCATTATGAATCTTTCTGAATGTTGGTTTTTGGAAAATCCTACCTTGCCTCTCAATTACTTTCACTTTCTCTACTAAGGCCTTATAGGCCTACGAGGATATAAATTCCTCCTCCCTAAGCTAACATGGGGATGGTATTGGAGGTACATTCTTCCTCTATTAATGTGGAGGATGTGGATCTTCCTCCTCCTCAACCTGGGAGCTTTTGGGATATCCATGATCAGCTTTGTCTCCATATTCTTCCTCATATTGCCATTGCCTCTTATCCTCGAATAGTGGTGGCCATTCCCTTTTTTAGGCACTGACATGAGTGTGGGCATCTATGTGCTCTCGATGTATGTCGACTTGTGAAAAATCCTTCCTATGAATGCACTCTTTATGCTTAGTGTGAGTGTATAAACCAGCCCTAGCTAGCCTATCCTCTTGTTCTACATGCTCCTTTTAGACAAGGATGCATTCCTCATGCATACATTGCTCATATAATATTTTTCTAATGAGCCTCTGTGCCTGAATATTCTCATCTTCAATGTGCTACCTCTCTAGGTGAGCATCCTCCAATTGATCTTGGAGGAGTTATTGTCTCTTCTTCGATACCAGTCTATATGATCTATCAATGTGATCGGTCGTAAGAGGCCTCTAGTATGTGTGCTCCATGTGAGTGACCTTATGGGTTTTGTACCCATTAGACTAATTTGTGATGCTTTTGCCTTTGTTCTTGAATACGACATCGATGCCATGTTGAATCTTGTGTTGTGTGCCACCATGCATGGATGGTGGATATGTAATATGAGGGTGCTTAGAAGCCTCTCCATGCTCTTTGGTAGTCCTAATAGTACTCCCACTATGCTCACTCGAAGCATGAGTGGGTAGAGTTGAAGGCTTACAGCCTAACTGCTAGAGGATGCTACCTAAACCATCCAACTTTCTAGATCACCACAAATCATGCAGTGGCGTACCATTGGCTTCCACCTTGGATACATCAATAGTGATCTTGCAAGGTTCACTACGTGTGGGAGTGTGAACAGGCCTATGATCAAAAGTGGCCCCATCTGCATGCCCCTAAATGGGTAGATCTCACTCTCATCTATATTATGAAGGTGGATCCATGGATCCTCCTATAGAACTAATATGTAGGGGTACCAAATTGGTCCCCTATATGACATACTCATCGGTTGATCCCATAGATTCATATGTAGTGTAATATTGGTAATGGATTCTAAGTGGAGCATCCTCATGATGAGAGGCTCCATTATTTGTCCTATGTCTATAATAATGTACAGAAGCTCCTCTATTGGGGGTACGCTAAATGGTGTCCCCTTGTGTCAAATTATCTCCTCTGATTCTCATCGAACAACGTTCAAGAAACACATGTGGGTGAGGGTTCGACATATTTTATTGTGAATCTGTTGGGGCTTGATCAATGGAATCAATATTAAACCTTTGCCAACCACCCCGTGTCTCCACCATGGTGCATCTAGTGTGTAGATTTATATTTTATTATGCAAACAAGGTATACAATGGTGATTATCTTGAATTAAATTTTTAATGTGAGCCCTAAATGTTTGATGTTGTTTCAAATTTGTTGTATCAATAAATAACTCTTATCATGTTTGAAATCTTGTTGAATTATAATCTTAGTTTAATTGAATTTCACCTGTATGCTCGCAACTCGAAAATCTGGGTATGAATTCCAGATCACATAATCCAACCTATAATGTGTGGTAATGAAGCCCACACACGTCAGGGAGCACAGGTCCTCCCAGAACCTTACCCATTTTTCCCCAGTCAATGTTATACCCTTTGAAGAGGATACATACAAATTTTCTAGGGTGCAAAAGGTTCTCGGATCTAGTATTGATCTAGTATCCAAGGGTACCTAGGATTTGGGCCAACGGATGGAAATCACCCCCACCATCATTGAACTATACTAGTGGTTAGATGTCACTCCCAAATTACTAGCATTTAATTGAAACGTGGTGTGTGTGGTTCTTTTTAATATTTGCATAGAAAGTAAAATGCATAATATAACATGAATGATTATTTCCTACATGATATGCAAAAAGAAACATTTCATTTTCAAATAATGCATGCTATATCCTATATGACTTTTTGACAATGCAAGTTACGATGATATAGCCTCTATTTGGGCCTAAGACATGCAAACCAACACATAATTATAATATAGCATGCTGGATTCTAGAACAGACTACACTCAGAGGTTTGCTATTCCTAGTATCACCTAGCCAAAACTCAGAGAAAGAAACCCTAAGGACCTAATTCATTCTATGTTTGTTTTATCCTTAATAAGTTTAGGTTTCAATTTCTCAATTCTAGAAAAACACAGAGGAAAAGTACAGAGACAGAGAGTGTCAGAAGGTCTTACCTTAGGCCCTCATATAATTCAACTTTGAAATCCTACTCTATGATGTGCCTACTGCTAACCATAGCTCTGATGCATGACTGCTACTACAGACCATGACTGTCACCCGTGGGCCAACTTTTTGATCATGGCTATCATCCACGGTGAGCACCTGTTATAAAAAAATACAGATCCACTTAGTGAAATGTGGTAATAATTGTAGATTTCCACTGTGATCACCTACTGTAACCACCAAAAAGGCTTCACCTGATATTGCAATTGCTAAAATGAAGTAAAACTGGGCATTCATACACAAATTGACAAAGACAAAAGGAATTAAATGAAATGCATATTTTATTCCTCTTTGAACCAATTCATTCTCTTTTACAAATCAATCCCTCTTAGGGATACCCTTTTGATACTTCAATTACAATAGATCTAATCCCTTTCTAGGGTAGATGCAAATCAAACGCCTTCTAGGGTGACACAAACTACTCTAGGGTGGATTTGACCCTCTTCTTCACATTGAGGAAGGAATTGGATGATTGAATCTCCTTCGATATATGTTCCCTACGATCAAGAAACAACAATAACACGTCAAAAGCAAAGGTAACCTCTCTTGATGAGGTCTTTTAAGGAAGTTTCACAAGAGGATGCCATGACAAGCATATAATCAAGAAAATGAGTAAAGCATGGTAAACCTATGTTAATCATGAAATGTGATCATTAAGCATATTCAAGAAAATATGTATTATCTATCTACTAGATTAGTTAACAAATAGGAAGCAAAGGTGCATGAAACAAGCCACAATTACACTAATTATCAAATTGACAACATGAAAGTAAACCTACTTCAAATGCTTAATCCAACTGGTCATATGTCTCTAAAACACTAATTGAACCTATATTAAGCCTAACATGATCTAACTAATTAATTTGCAAGAAAGAACACAAGGAGATCTATGGCCATTTGCTCATCATGGGTCTAATATGTGGTCAACATTGTAGCCCACGGTTGATAGCCGCGATGAGGATCTGAATAGATTTGCCCTCAAAATTAGGGCTTCCTCTATGATCTGCCTTACCAAATTGATGGTCAAGGGTCACCTCTATGTCCTCTGACATGTTTGGCGGTTGAATTCCACAATTGGGCCTCTGTTTTCCCAAATTCATATTTCTTGGAATTCTAGCTCCTTAGGGAATCCATGGCACAAGTTGACATGATGCTTGATGAATTAGAAAATAAATTGGCAACAATTTTTTTTCAATACACTCAGGTGAGTATACAATTCGATAGGGCTTCGCTGCTTTTATCTCAATGCTCTCTCTCTCTTTTTCCCTAATTTGATGGGGTACTTATAGGATTACCCAAGGGCTAGGGGTGGCTTCCTCATGAAGCCAATATCAATATTGGGTAGTTGAGTCTATTGGATGGAAGGTTTTGGATCCTTCCTCGCTCAAACCACTCCAATACACAACCAATTGGCCATTGCAACCAACTTTTAGGGTCGTATGAAGGCCAAATGAACTTCAATCCTAACCATAGGTATCAGCCACGACCAGCACTACTAACTATAGGTATCAGCTTCAGTCCCCAATTGATATATTTGGGGCCACAAATATCAGCCACGATGAGCACTAACTAGACACAAATGCCCAATTGAGTGGTAAAAACCACTACTATACCTTGGATCTATCCAAAGGTATTCCATATGGTCTTCTAGCATGTCCCATATGAGTAGTCACCTTGGCATGACGCATTTTAGGTGTCTACACAAACACACATCAAGTAAAAGGAACCTTGGAGAAATTTCATTTCTTTGAAAGAGAGGGTTTTCTAATAAAAATCCTAACTATGATGGTGATTTTGCAATTGGAAAAATTTTCCACTCAACATGTACCAACTCATGTAATATACTCTAACACCCCCTTGTATTACATTATTTTTGTATTGAAGACTTTAGTCTTCTATATGGATCTTCATCATGGTTCTGGAGTTTGATCTATCCTTCTCTATTTTTGTATCATGTTCAAGCAAGTGGTTAGTGTCTTTATAAAATGCTATATTTACTAAGAGAGATTTAATTTCATGTTCATATGTAGGTTCTTCCAATTCTTCAATTTCTTGAATATTTTGAGCTAGGTTTTCTTTTTTATTTCCTTCACGATATTCCAATTAAGGATACTTTTAATGATTTTGAGAAGGATATGGTGATGAGGATTATTTTGAGTTTTATATTGCCTTGGTTGGAATACCCTATTTGGTCGGATTCTATAGTTTATCTGATTTCCATGATTTTGGTTCCTAGGATTGAATCTGTAGTAATTAATGTTATGTCCTTTCCTTCTGCATACATGAAAAAAAATTATTCCATGGTCTTCATACTTTTGAGGATAAGGCAACATTTCCCTATGGATTATATTTTGAGACCAATGTATGGTTATTCATTTCATATTTAACTGGATTCTCCACCTCGTATTATTGAATAATATTAACTAACTCATCAAAGGAAGTATCTTTACTTAGGATTTGTAAAGATGTAACAAAATATTTGTTGTTTTCTAGAAGTTTTCTCATGGTTACTTGAACAAGAAACTTATCTTTGACATTTTCTCCTAAGGTTAATAATTTTTCATTTATTTCTACTACCTTCCTTAGGAACAATTTTATTCTTTCACCACTATTCATTTTTAATGGATGTAATTGATTTTGAAGATTTAACATAGTGGCTTTGTTCTTCCCTTCAAATATTTTGGATAGGGTTTTCTAGGCTTCTATAGATGTTCCTACTAAACTGATGTAATATTGTATTTCATCTGTAATGGCAAAAGTTATTATCATTAAATCTTTTGCATCACTTTCTTCAAACTTTTGAATCTTTGTATCCCTTGTATTAGGTTTAGTTGTTTCTTTGACAATTTTCAAAAGCTTTTCAACTATCAAGATTCCCCTCGCTTTATTTTTCCATGAGGAGTAATTTAGACCTTTAATTAGTTGGGATTCCGTAAGGAATAATTTTTTTGTTGTCTTAATGATCCTTGTAGGCTACCTTATAACTCCCTAGTCTAGAGTATGCAATAATTTTGAAAAAGTGCTTTGATAGTAGGCTTTGCTAGACTTAACTTGATTTGAATTCCTTTTGTCTCCCTAATGGTTGGATGACAAGTTTGATATAATAATCAACTCATAATTGCACTTTCCAATTTGATGAAATTATCTATGGTTGGATTCCCCTTTATTATGAGTATGAGATAAGTATAATTAATGCCAAATCTTTTGAATAAATAATGAACTTCCTTATTTAACCTTCAATAGTTTAATTTTCTAAATTCTAACAAAACTAAGATTTAATGTAGTAATCCTTATAACTCCCTAATTTGGAATTTTATAAAATAATAACAATGTTTTAAAATTAATATTCCAATTTTGAAAACCTTATGTCTCATACGTAGTTATTTGCAAATATTTTAATATATGAAAATCAAGCAATTTATAATATCTTCTAAGATATATTCCTTTATTGAAATTGCTTTCTTACTTTCTAAGGTTGATAATGCAGTGATAATAAATAATGCTCAACCTTATTTTAATCACCTTATATCTCCCAAAACTTATGAAAGTAAATATTGAATAATGTAAAGTAATTACCTTCCTTGTAATGTGTATTGAGCAAGCTGATTGATGTATGGAGTAGCTCTGTATTGTGTGTGGTTTTGTCTCCTACATATGACAAAGATAAATTAATGTGTATGGGTGTTTTGACTCCCTTATAGGCTTGGTTCTTTTATGCCATGATTGTCTTCAAAGTGTGTAGGTATGAGTAATTAATGCTCAACATTCAAGTGTTTCTCATAAGATGGTATTACTCCTTTCTTTAATTTGCTTTGACCACTCTAGCTTGAATCGCTCCTCTTCTACCCTTTTGTATACTTTTTATTATATGTGGCTATTAAATACCTTACACATATCTTTATTTGGGTGCTAAGTTTATTTCTCTTACTAGCAATGTATTCTTCATGGCATTTTGGAGGCCATATTATTGGAAGCATTATTTGGATGGCACTAACCTTTACATAGGCATTCAATAATGATTAAAAAATGCTTCACCAACCTTGAGTGCTCATCTACCTAATTATAAGCATTATGATAGGATGCAAATATGCTCTCTCTTCCCTGGTACCAAGTGGCACTCGATTCCTAGTAGTATTGACAAATGTATGCACCTTGTTTGCATGGAATAAAAAAAATCAACATTCATTTTAACACTAGAGCTTATCTTAGATTATTTTTTTCCTTCAACGCCTATTTTTCTAACTTCATCCATAGGTTAATTTAGCTTCTTGGGAATAGAAGTTCTACAACATAAATGGATGGCCCTTCAAATTCTTCTAGTGATTGGGTAACTTACCTTGTCTTTTCTAATTGTCTTAAGTTATTTCCAACTAGCACTATCGATGCTAGGTTTACCTCGCTATTCTTTTTTTGCTACAATTTTTGGACTATGACAAGTTTCCTTAAAAATGGTGCTACTTCCATGTTGTAGCACCAAGCTAATGATATCCCTTAACAACTTGATGTAGCATATATCGATCCCTTTGGATGGCTCTTCTCTTAAGCACCTTGTGTTGTGCTTTTCCTCACTAATGTTAGTTGCTTGTAGACTTGGTTAAGAGCCACGTAATGTATCCTTGAGACACTTAAATATTTGTTTCCCTTTTATGTAATATAGAATACAAGTATATTTCTTGTATTAATTATGTAATAACCTATAATAGGTTCCTTGATTGCACCTTAATATAAGACTCTCCTAGTCACCTTTTGTGGCTTTTTTTTGATGATTTGATATGGCAGATTCTTTCTCCAATCCTTGGAGGTATATCACCCTTTTAGATGGCTTCTCTATGCAAAAATAAGCTGTAAGTTTTTAGCACTGAATAGTATATTTTAAAACTTGGATATTTTTTTTTATTTGTGCGCTTTGGTCTTCCACCTTAACTTAAAAACCAGTGCACTTTAATATCTCTTAAGAATAACTAGTATAGTGCAGTAGTAATCTCACCTTATTTATCCTTCAAGATAACTTATAAGATGCACTATAATATCTACAAATTTCTCTTAAGAGTAACATCTTCAATGCTTCAGATAGACAATAGGAAGATGATATTTTTCTTTCTTTTGAAATATATCTAACTCCTATATTAATGTGTAGGTATAAACCTTAAAATAATTTATATTTTGCACTATCTTGAATACTTTAATAATAACCCTTCTCCTTGCAACATTTAACTCTAATAAGGTGCTTAATGAAACTAAGTACTGAACTGAGTATAAGCATTCAAATAATGAACCATTTTTTACCTAAGTTTCTTACCTTTAAGATCTCTAAAGATGGTGTATTTCAAGTTTATTATATTCACCTAATTGCTACCTTGTAATGGATGAAATAATAGTTCTTCTTGCTGTCCAAAACTGATCATTAGCCAACCTATTTGCAGCTTTGAAACCTTCAATCTCGCTGCTCAAAAACTATAGTTTGGTTGCTCCAACTCCCCTTCAAGATGTATCGTATAAATCTAAATCTTGCAGCTATTGATGTTGACCAAGTTGATGCTTTATTGCTATCATTAAATATAAAAATTTTAGATTGCAAAGTATTCAATATCTTCACTTATATTCTATCCTTGAATCTCAAAAATTTGGTAAGGGAATTCCTCAAAATTGTAGTTGAGATTTTCCTTCAACAAACCTTTATTATTCTACTATGAAATCTGCAATAGTTTTCATCCCTTCAATGGCAATATTCAAATCTCTCAGATTTGGTGGATTCTTCTATCTTCATTCTCCTTCGACCTCCTTGTCAAATTTCAACTTCAATCTTGGCTTATTTTATGGCCTTCTTCTCAATATTATGATAGTATTAAGGTATTCCAAAATTTGGTTATCTCGTTGTCAAATCTATCTCCATTGAGCTTATTTTTGGATGGCAAAAATTATCCCAAATTATTCCTTTATCAGTACCTTCTCCTTAGTATATTTATTCAATGAGTTATTCTAATAAATCCTTCAATGGCCTTCTATAAAATATATTGTAATGGACTTCTATAAAATCTATTGTAATGAGGCTCTCTAAGCCTTCCCTTTGTTTCTCCTTGAGACCTCTTCTCTAGTGTCTTCACTTTCATAGCTCTCTGGTCTTCTCAATGAGACATTTTATTTGACCTTATAATATGGAATTTTGGCAATGAGATCTCAATATTGCATCTGTATTTTTTTTGTCTTCAAGAATAAGACCTTCGCTAGTCCTTCTCTATCTCTTCCATAATGAGAAGTTTTATAATGGGACCAACTGTGAGTCTCTTAAAATACTTTAGGGTGAAGTTTCTAGTCTTCAAGAGAGATCACCAATCTCCTATATTCACTAGGACTCTTCTCTAGAGTATCATATCCCTCAAATCTACAACAAGGCTCCTATAGCCTTATCTACTTCTGCACTATGTAGATATACAATATCTAGTAATGGGACATTTTCTATAGGCCTCCAAATATTTAATCTTCCATTTGCTGCTTTTGGTACTAGATTGATTTTGAATATGATATTCTTCCTAGATCTATGTGAAGTAGGAGAAAATTGTGCACCTAAATAAGATAAAAATGTGCATCTATCTCTAATGTCAAATAAGAATCAAAATAGGAGCATTCAAATAAACATGGAAATATGACCAAAACACAAGAAAGTGAAGTAAAATGAGGTTTTCTTCTATTAATTTGATGGAAAAAAACCACAATTACATGAATTTCCCCTTGAGCACTCTAAATCAATACAATTATTACAAAATGGTGCCCAAGGATCAAATCCTTGTAGTTGTTCAAGTGCACTTCCAATGTTCTTCTGCGTACCCACAATTGAGGTGGATGAACCTTAGATGTTGTTGCTTTATCTTTTGATGTTCTGATATTGCACTCCTTCCTTGTATGTTGTAAAACATGCACCTAAACACAAGGAAACTAGATTCATTAAATAGTGAGTGTGTAATGTGAAATTATGCAAAAAATCCCACATGCATTGAAAGACTAGAAAGTGTAAATTTGCAATGTGCCTATTCTAAAAAAACTCCAAATGACTTGAAATTGTATAGGTATTTAAATAATATGATTTTAGGAATACCTAATTGAAAACAAAATAGAAATTGCATCTGATTATGTGGCACATTTGTAGTGCACTTTTTGAACCTACAAAACCCAAAACAAGCAATTTACAACCCTACACATTTCCAAAATGGATGAAAATTTGAAAGAATATATAAAAAAATATTTTAAGAAGACCCATGTGGTTAGATTTTAAAAATTAAGCACATATCCATGTGCATCTTCATATGGACTCCACAAGCCTGCAAAAACTTAAAAATATGATATCTTGCTCAATATAACTCCAAATTGCATGAAATTTGGATAGCATGTTCATATTATACCCTAGAATAATCCTATAAAAATAGTAAATAAAAAATGCAAGGATTTACCCTCATAAATTGCAGGGAATACCAAGTCTGTTAGATGAATGACCACCAGATTTGATGACTTTTTGTCACCAATTCCACTATGAATTGGTCCAAAACACTCTCAGGGGTATTTTAGTAAAATTTAGTGGTGAAATTCTCTTGGTAGGCTTGGTTTTGTAAAAAAATTATACCTCTTGGATCACTCGCAAACCTCCTTCTCTAGGTAGATATTTTTAGGGAAGAGGGACACAAAAGGTGAGGGGAAATCTTGGTAGCACTTTGTTGCTATGTCTCAAAACTCCTCTCTCTTATTTTGTGTGGAAAATGGATCCACTTTATATCTAAAAGGGGCCTTTGGGAAAATGGGCATGTGAGGGCATGCATGGCAAGAGGTACCATTTGGCCCAAGTGGGGCATGCATTGGAGGGGGAAGATAATCTCCCCTTTTGGACTCCCTCATGCAACATGTCATAAGGATTTTATGCCCTCAAACCTACATGCTCAAATACATGAGATAAATTGTATTTTATGGGTGTCATTTTTCCAAATTTTGAATTTTTTTTATCAAAGGCCCTGGTCATCCCACCCTGGGATGGCTGCTTGTGGTTGTCCTTGGATGGGATGACCAAGATCTATATTTGTCCTAGGGTGGGACGATCATGCTTATGAAGCCAAAAATTCCAAAAGTGAGATAGAACCTTAGAAAACCTTACAACAGTGGTTATTACCACTATGTAACCTTTTAGGGTTGCCCTAGGGGGCCATGTGATGTCAATTGGACCTTTGCTTTTGGTCGCCTAATCGGATTGACATGATTTAAGTGTATACAAATACCCCTTTTTGAGATGCATTGTGTGCAACATAATGCTAACCAAAAATAGATGACTAAATATTGAATGATTAAGGTTATTAAATAACCTAACCAACTTTATATACCTCAATCATGTAAAGAGCATGCGTTCTTGAATCCTTGTTTTTGATGAGCTAAGGAACTTGCTTCAAGTATACTTGTTCATCTAAGGTTTACTTGATATTGGAAATTGTTCTATTATGAAGAGGTAAAGGCATATGATCCTTCATGATTCTAGAATTACAAGCATTTTTTTAATTGGTATTTGTGCTAGTTAGGTGCCTCAAGTGGGGGCGTGATTGTCTTTGTCAATGATTCATTGAAAGAACGCAATTTGCATGATTGAATGTGTGATTATTGATTTTGATTGTGAAATTGTTAAGAATGAATACCCCCGCAAGTGATTATTAAATGTGGGAATGATCAGTGATAAAATTTATGAGTCGCTTGATCCAGATGACTTTGTTTTGGGTTCCCTCCATTTTACCCATTCAAAAATATAGCAGTTTTGAGAGGATTTTAATAATTTTGTTGAGGTTCTATGGAAGAAAGAAATAGCCAACCTCACTCCAGTGGGGTGGTCCAGAATTACTAGCATTCTTAAGGATTAAATTAAGTATCTTTCCATTCATTCATGAGCACTTGATTTTCATCTTGATCTATGTGAATTTTGGACCAAATTTGAGCTATTTTTGGTGGGTTTGGACCCTTTTTGGTGCATTTTTGAGCTATTTTGATGTGATTTATTGGTGGCCATCCTAGGGTGGGATGGTGGAAAATTTTATGGCCATACTAGGGTAGTATGGTCATCCAATTAGGTGCTCATCATACCCTGGTATTGTGGTACCCTTTGTAGGCCTATATAAGCCAAAATTATAGGATTTGGGTTCATTTGTGCATGCTTAGCTTTGCAATTTAAGAGGTGAGGAGGATAAGAGTGATTATATGTAGTAGAGAACTATCAAAATAATCCTAGTCACCATGATCCAGTGTACAAACTTAGCCAGTGGCAGAGCCGGTGTGAGACGGGAACAAACTGACTTTATTACTACATTTTCTACGAGTGGAATTTTTGCTTTTACGTGATGTTTTTGATTTTTTTAAGTATATTGCACTAAAAATTAGGTAATTAAACCTAATTATTAAAATTATACCATTTTTTATGCTTTTATTTTTATTTTTATGCAATTATATTGCCTTTTCTTTATTTTTTGCATTTTTTTGAATATTTTTGGGGGCCTAGAAGGCTAATTTGGCCCATTTTGGGGGCTTTCCTTGGGTTATATGGATAGGGTGGGTTAATTAGAGGTCATCCCTAGGTGGGAACATCACACATTTAGGGGCTATCCCTGGGCGGGATGACCACAAACTAGCCTTAAAAGGAGGCCTTTTTGGGTTGTTTTTGGGTGTTTTTAGGTCATTTTGAGGCCTTTTTGGGTTGATGTTTGTTATTGAATTACTTACCTCCATCAGCTAGTGAGGATTTGGTATCAAGTTCTAGATATTTTTGAGACCACTAGGGATGCATTGATAGAGGCATATTGGGAATGGCTTGATGCCATTGGCCTAAAGCAAGTGACACGGTTAGAGCATGTGGTGGGTGACAACACTTATTTGACTACACTGATTGACTTGTGGGATCCATGCACCAATACCTTCCACCTACCAATAGGGGATATGATGGTGATTCTTGAGGATTTCTATAAATTATTAGGCATTCCAATAGAGGTATGGTTGATTATCTCCACGCACTACGAACTTAGAGATGCAATGATGGAGAGTTATTTTGATGAGGACTCATATGTGGCAGTACAGGACTATATGAGTAGAGGGATAGTGGTGGGGCTTTGGTATGATATGAGAATACTGGGAATTAGGAATGCATTACTAATGACACTAATATATAATATGCTACTACAAAACTCATCAAGATATAGGTTTCCCTAGAACCTATTGGTTATAGTGTTCACTTTGGTGGAGTGCACCATGGCATAGCCATTGGTGATGAAGTGGGACACTACATTACTAGCATAGTTGTATGAGATCCACTCATATGGGTATAAGGGCTTAGGATGTAGATTTCTATGATAGTTTTAGGAGTGGTAGCACATATTTATGGATCAATCATAGGGATTATCATGGATGACCTAGGCATAGCTAGCATATAGGAAGATAGGGTATGGGATCCTATGGTAGTGATCTTAGGGGTAGGTCAAAGTTATCGCTTTGTAGGAAATGTGGACCACAATGCAGAGTCCTTCACATGACTCAAGGAATCTTAGGTTCTTTGGAGGCATTACAGATATTTCCCAACATGGTCTGATGTTGGGGTACAACTCCATAGGGTGAGGTGAGGCAGGTGGCTGGTTGGGTGACACAGGATAGAGTGGAAGTGATTTCCTTATGCTCAAATTGTATGATAGTTTATGCTACATCAGGGATTTCCCAGTGAGCTAGTGATCTACTAGAACCATGGGGATGAGAGGACATTTACGGATGTGGTGGAGGAGGAGGTAGATATTGTATTAGACATTCCTAATGTGGATGATGTTAGGACTACATAGGAGTATGACTCATGGTGGGTGATACACTAGTGGCAAGGCGAGGGATCCTTAGGGGTTGAGGTAAGAAGGGTAGTAGAGGAGGCTCAGTAGGATGCTCTTGATGAGGGCCAATTAGAATTGGATGAGTGACATGGGTGTCATTGCATGGTAGATGATCAAGAGGATATCCTAGACATAGGAGATTTGGATTACTATGGGTAGGATGATACTAAGTATCAGGGGGTATAGGTATAGCAGGTCTCGTAAGGTGACATAGATATAGAGTTGTAGGAGGAGTTTATTAGTTCAGGTAGGAAAGACATATCCTATAGATGTAGGTACAAGATGCCTAAGAAAATATAGTAGCTTTACAAGCACATTTGAAATCTCAAATCCCTAGTTGAGAGGGACCTAATAGTGGGGATATGGCTAGACTACAAGAGCAGGTGACAAAACTCTAGGGCTTAGTAGATACCTACTAGATAAAATGCTAGTATTATTGGGCCTACATAGATGAGTTGGAGGAAGAGGTAGTGCACCTTAGAGGTTGCATACCAAACCATCCATCTACTAGCAGATCATACCAGAGTCGATAGAGTGGTACTAGATAGTCTTAAACTAGGATGGAGGCACCTAGATCTAGAAAAATGGTAGATAGGGTAGGTGGCAATAGGTATGGGAGTTCACGGTAGATTCTAATTATGGGTGGGAGTGTGATTCATAGTATCGATCCTATGTGACCATGGTGATTGAGGCTCTGATGGCTCTTTTTCTATTTTGAGTTTTTGGTAGTGTGAGGTCTGAGGACCCACTTTATTGTAGCCTATGAGTAGTTCGATGACTATGATGTATCTTTTTTTCCATACATATACAAATATATATGAGTTTTTTTGTGTTTATCATCATGTGGTTCCTTACTATTTTATGAGATGTATGCAATGTATCTACTTGCTTTATGATATTGTGATGGATGTTTTATCATGTATGCACATGTTTTTGTATTATGATGTTTTTGATGATATGAATATGTGTGGATGCATATGGTTTTGTACTATGATATGGTTGATAGTATGTAGAGGTATGGATGCCTAATGAAATGTATGAATGATTGATTTGGATTATGAAATGTGAATACTATATGACATACTATGTTAGAACCATATACTATATATAATTCATCAATTTATGTTTAATTTTTTCATGAGACTATGTAATGGATTTATGAAAATGCAAATTGACATACATGTGATAAAATGGTGTGGATAATAGGATGTTATAGAATTTCCTTGAGATTTTTATGAGATTCAAAAACTCTGGGTAACTGATCAAACGTTATGTACAACCATGCAAGACTTTTTGACAAGGTATGAATCTACTAGGATGACCAAGATACTCAATATCCTTGTGTGTGCAAGTGAGTTTATTTTTGTGATAAGCATAAAGTTACCCCAGTTCCAAATAGGATTGATGCAACCATCTATACTGAAGATCACCTTATGAGTAGCACAATCCTAGGTTTTGTACGTAGTTGGATTATACAACTAGGTAGTCCAAGCTACCAAAAGATAGCTCATTCACATGCAAACATTGGTCTATACACATGCAAAAGCTAATGTGACGGACATATCTTCATGTTTAAGAATACCACCATTTCCAAGTAGGCTTGATGCCACCTAACATGTAATGAGGATCACCTTATGGTTTGTCAAATGCTAAGAATTACAGGGATTCAATTTCAATACTCCCTTCTTTTCTTTTATTTTATTCTGGATACTTGCTCATACTTAGTGATGAAAATCACTATTTATTCTGTATTTTGTTTTATTTGAGCAAGGGATTTTTTTAGTGCTGAAAATTAGTGTTTATTTTACTTTTGATTTTTTTTGTGGGATTTTTATTTATTTATAGTGGTGAAAACCACTGTTTATTTTGGGGAATTGGATAAGGAAAAACTTTTCCTTTTGTCAATTCTCAACATTCTTGAACCATTCGCATAGGGGGATGAGCAAGATAAAATTTTCTCTTAAGGTAACCTAGACCACTTTGTAGGTTTCATATTTCCTTGTGCAAAACTTGGATTTATTAGTGTGAAATGTGTTGGGATTTTGATGTATACAAGGTACAATCTAAGCAAGAGTTTACCTTCTAAAAATTAGGCTAGCTTTCTACAAAATTTGAAAAGAACACTAGAGATGGCTGAGTGACCAAAAACCCTAAATATATTCTAAAACAAATGACTAGGTGAAATGGACACAACTATGAAAAAGTGGGAAATGTATATGGATATAATAGTTGACATATGGAATAATGTGAATTATGACTTGAAAATTTATTTTTGAATGATGACCAGTATACAATCTAGGTGCTTAGATACATATGCGCAACTTTAAAAATACAAGGTGCCATGATGAGTATGCCTAATGCAAGTGATTATACAATGCAATGTGATGAAATACATTATTTTCATATTTTTGATGTTTTGATGATGTTTTTAAATTTTGATTGATATATATGTATGTACATGTGACCAACAGGATTATTGGGGGCCATTGGGGTATTCTAGGTGGCTAAAGGGCTTATGGACACCTTTTGGGCATTTGGGATGACCTAGATGGTCCCAAATCACCTAGGAGCATTTTGGGTTGACCAAGCAGTTTGTAGATACCCTTGGGGCATTTTGAGATGACCTAGATAATCATAGACTACCTATATGGTCATATACCAGCTAGGAGAATTTTGGGTGACCTAGAAGTTTGTAGATACCCTTGGAGTCTTCTAGTATGACCTAGATTTTAGGGTATTTTAGGTTGACCAACCAATTTGTAGATACCCTTGGAGCCTTCTGGTATGACCTAGATGGTCATAAACCACCTAGGAGCATTTTGGGTTGACCAAGCGAGTTGTAGATACCCTTGGAGCATTTTGGGATGACCTAGATGATCATAGACTACCTAAGAGCATTTTGGGGTGACCTAGATGGTCATAGAATACATAGGAGCATTTTGGTTTGACCAAGTAGTTTGTAGATACTATTGGAGTATTTTGAGGTGTAGATGATCATAGACTGCCTAGGAGCATTTTGGGTTGACCAAGAGGTTTGTAGATACCCTTGGGGTGTTTTGGAGGGGAGACTATGGTTCTATAGGAATGAAAGGGCTATAGATGAAGGATTTTCAAGGGTTTAATATCCTTTATTCCTTCAAGGGAGGCTAGGTAGTAAGTTTTAGATCTGATATGACTAGTGATGATGAAAGGACCTAACTAGTTTGTCGTAAACTTGTCCTGCATATGGAGTGGAAAGTTGGAATTTTGCTAGTTCTCTTTCAAAATGAGATCACCAACCTGAAAGTCTCTAAGATGGACTTTCATGTTATAGGCTCTCTTAAGTTTCTCTTGATAAATGTGTAAGCACTTAAGAGCATTGATGCATCATTCATCAAGCAACATAATTTGGTCTAACCGAGCCTACCACACAGTGTCACCATCGATGATTTATTGCATAGATATGCGCAACGATGGGATTTCTAGCTCTAGAGGCATACTACCTCAGCACCATACACTAGCAAAAATAGAGTTACCCCAATGGGCATCCGAATGCTAGTGCGATAGGCACATAGATCAAGGGACATTTGTATATGCCAATCTATATGATTTTCTTTAACTATTTTCTTCAAGATAGCAATAAAGTTTTGTTTGATGCCTCTACTTGCCCATTTTATTATGGATAATAGGGCATTGAAAATTTGTGCTGGATATTATACTTTGCTATCAAAGCACATACATATTTATTCTTGAATGATATCCCATTATCAAAAATGATCTTGGATGGAATACAAAAATGACAAATGATATTGTGCAATATGAACTCCATGACGCAGGATCCTATCATAATGGTAAGGGGAATTTATTACACCCATTTTATGAAATACTCAGTATCCATAATGATGAATGTATGATAGGTTGAGGATGCAGGTGAGATTTTCCTATTTAAATCAAACCCCCATTACAAGAACAACCATAATAATTTAATCGGTTGTAAGGCCTGAGAAGGTATGTGTATCAAGTTAGCATGGTGTTAACACTTTACACACTTCTTAACATAAACACAACAATATCATTCTAAAGTTGTACAATATTAGCCAATGCAAATAATGCACTTAGCGATATCCATGCCACTAAAATGACCATCGCATATACCATTGTGTGCTTGGGCAATTGCCCAAACCAACTCTTGATGCTCTAAGCAGTGAAGGAGGATTCCTTCATAGCTATGATGATACAAAATGTCTCCTAGTAAGACATAATTTTCCACTTTTTATTTAAATATCCTTTTGACAATGTGTAATATTCCAAGAGGGATATTACCAAGCTTTAGGTAATCCTTGATTTTAGTATACCAGTCCTATTATGAGGAAGCCTTGATTGCATGAATTGCCTACCCCTTCTAAATTTCATCCTAAGAAAATGTTGATTGGGAAAGAACTTGTAAGAATAGCATTGTGCTTATATCAAAAGTGGTTTGAGGGAACATAGTCACCTAAGCAACATGATTCAAGCACTTGTGAATTTGTGATTTCCTTATTTGATGAGGTTCAATATGAATCATGTGGACTTCTGGCATGGCTTGAGTTTTCTCATGCTCTATCACATATTAAGACAGTGTTTTGACCTAAATATTTTTCATTTCATCAGTAGGGTTTTGTGAGATCAAGGACCCCAAGGAGACCATTGTATCCACAAAATGATTAGAAGAGTGAGGGAGTGCCTCGATATCATACTATTTGAAATTTGCCAAGATTTTATCCACAAGGGCATTATAGTCTTGTAGAACTAGACACTTGCATTGGAAAATCCCTTTGACTTGGTTTACAATGAGCAAAGAGTCACCAAAAATATTAAGCTTGGTTATTTTTATGGTGACATCCATGTGGAGGCCTATGAGCAAGGTTTCATACTTGACATTATTATTGGTGCACAGGAAAGTGATTTTGAAATATAGGGGTATAGGAGCCCCTTGAGGCATGAAAAATACAATACCCATGCCACCCCCTTGCTCGCATTTGGAGACATCGAAGAAGAGATTCATATCATCATGTGACTCAAGCTCGTCAGAATCGAGTGATTCTAAAATTTGGAAGACTCCATCATCGAGAAGCTCCACATTGAGAGGATTCTCATATTGGAGAGGAGCCTCTATGAGTTTATCAATGATGACATAACCCTTGATTTATTTTTGCCCAATAAATTCTAAGTCAAACTCCATCAACAACATGATCCATTTCATCGTGTGACTGTTGTGATAAGTACAACTCATCATGTATCACAATGGATTCTATTTTGATACAACATACATGGTATGACTAAGCATGTAATGTTGTAGCTTCTTGGTGGTGAAAACCACTACTAGGAACAACTTCTCAACATATGCATACTTGATCTCATAATTGACCAGGGTGCAGCTAAGATAGTAAGTAGCATGTTCCTTATGCAATTCATTGTTTTGGGCCATTAGTGGTGGCAAAACCAGATGTTATTTATTGCATCAAATGCAGTTTGACACTCATCATACCAATGGAATGTGATTCCATTATGTGATAGCTTGTTCATGGGTTGACATTTTTTTGACAATTACGCTATGAAGCACTTGATGGACGTGATATTACCCTGCAAGCTTCACAACTACTTAATGGTAGTTGGGAGAGGCATCTCAAGGATTATGTTGACCTTGTTTGGAACCACTTCGATGCCTCATTTGGAGACTATAAATCCCAAGAGTTTTTTGGATGTGACACTGAAGATGCACTTCTTGGGGTTCAATCTCACATTATGTTCAATAAGGTGATTGAGGACTTTGCACAAGACATTGAGATGCTCATGGCATAATAATAATTTTTCCAGTAAGTCATCCATTTAATATTCCAAAATATTATGCATGTAATTGTGGAAGATGTATGTCATGGCACTATGGTAGGTAGAGACAAAATTTTTAAGACTAAAAGGCATGATCTTATAGAAAAATATTTCCCAAGGCATTGTGGATGCTATGTTGAGTTGGTCATCTAGATTAATACAGATCTGGTTGTATCCAAAGAAACCATCCATGAGGATAACATTTCATGGTCCACTATGGCATATACTAGGGATCAATGCTCGACAAAGAGAAATCATCCTTAGGACTTACTTTGTTTAGGTCTTGAAAATTAGTGCAAAAGTGAATCCTTCCATTGGGCTTATTGATGGGAACCATGTTAGATAGCCATGGTAGATAGTCCATTGATATGATGAAATTGGCATCTAAAAATTTTTGTAGCTCATATTTAACCATTAAGGCTACCATAAGATGCATCTTTCTTAGCTTTTGCTTAACTAGCTTGGCCTTGGGGTCAAGTGTTAGATTATGCATGACTAGATTTGGATCCAGTACTAGCATGTAGTTTTAAGTCTATGCAAAAGCCTCATTATTCTCTATGATAAGGACTATGTAATCGACTTGCTCAGTGGGGGACAAGCTTTCCCCTAACTTGATACATTGAGCATTCTCGGGATCTAAGATAATATATTTGTCAATCATAGGCTTGATTGATTTATGTGATCCCTTTTCCAACTAGTGGGGAGTAGGGATTAGGTGAATATCGTCCACTAGTTTTAGATCGTTAACTACAATATCATTTTCCTCCTTAGCATGGAAGACATCATGAGTTGGTATTGGAGGGAAATGAAATGGTTGTAACATCTCATTGCAAGGCCAGTACTTAGAAGGTGATGAGGAATAATATCCTCGATTGAATTCAATTGCCCCATGTTGAGGTGCAGTGGCTTTGATGGGTTATTCATATCTCGTATGGGCTCAAAAAGGTCTATGGAAATCATGTTTATGAATAGATTATTTTACCTAGGTGGCTTATGGTGCCTATTGACATTGGTATGTTGCAAGACTCAAGGAGGTGGTTACGATAGAAGCGAAATGACTAAAGGTGTTCAGTGTGGCTACGGATGAGCTTACCTTTCTATAGGGAGAAAATCTTGTAATATAGGATCATGCAAGGGGAACACATGTAAGTAACCCTCATACTCATCATCTAATGGGATAATCCACACATACTCGACATGTGAACTAGAAGATTCTATGGATGTTATCTCATAATTTGACTCATCATCCAATGTTCACTCATAGGGAGACCCCTGATATTCTTCCTCACTATCATGGGGAAGGGTATGATAACCTTCGCCTCTCTCTTACGAGTGGATAACATCATGAAATTCATATCGATTCCCTATGGGTGTAGGGAAATAGTCCCCCAATGAATATGTTTGATTAGGATTGGCATGTGGATCATGTGCAAGCTCATATTAATAATTTAAGCTTAGTCACTACAAAATATTGATGAGGACCTCAAGAGGCATAGGCTTGTTATATCCCAATCTTGACTTATCATAATACATTTGATATTGGGGCTAGTAAGGGACATGAGTGTCCTGCTCATATATGCCCAAGCCATAACTGTGCCAATTACAGAGGTTGAATATACCTCATGGTGAAGTTAGGGTTGGACATGTAATTGATGTCCTCAAAAAAGGGCTCTTCATTCTCTTCATGTTGTTGATAAGGCTTGATACCATAGTCAAGGCCCCCATATATGAAATTTGTTTGATTAGGTGGAAATCCAAGAGGTACAATAGTACCTATGGGAAGATGAGGTCGACCCATATCTCACACCGACTCAATGGCAGGGGTGGTGGTAACATTCCTAACTATGTACTATTCTAAATCAGTGGTATCTAGGTGTACTATAACCTATGGCTTCAGAGAATGAGGGAATGGGAGTGAGGCTTGGATTGATTCAACATTTTCCTCCTGAGGTAGCTTCTCATCTACCTGGATAGGAATATTCTTTGTGGAGATGGTAGATATGGTTGTTTGGGACTCATCAATAGGCTACTTCCTTGTGTTCCTAGGAAAAGTATCCATAGGTAATGGAGGTATTCAGGGAGTGCCAATGATGAGGATGGTTTGGCATGATATGGCAATGGATTGCTTGAAAGTGATGGCAATGAAGTCAGACCTTGGATGGATTCATTCGGTTGAAAATCCAAATGGGTAGATGGCAAGGTTGAATCAAGGAGTTGCTACACCATGTTTTCGTACTTGAATGGCTTAGGTCTACAGAGATGATATGAAATTGCCCATCATAAGTGTACTTGAGACACTAGTGAGATATGGAAGGGACACACTTCATGTCCCTGATCCATGGCCTCCCTAACAATATATTGTATGCCATCTCACCCTCCATGATGTGGCATAGTGTTGGTATGGTCTTTTTCCCTACCTAAATGGGTAGGATGATGATACCAATCATTGAGCATATGTCATCATTGAATGCTCGAAGGGTGTAGGTAGATGTGACAATATAGAATTTTGAGAGACCAAGATGCTTGAGATCTATTGTAGTGATTATGTTGTTGGAAGACCCGATGTCTACCAACACTCTCTTGTAAGGTGTTTGTTTTACACATGCAATGATGTGCAAGGGAGGATCCACTATATAACTCATAACTGGTTTAAGCTCATATTATCGAAAGGTGATCATGGGTTCCGTATATTTTTGAGCATGCCCCAAAAAGTTTTTAAAGGAGTTGGACTCTTGGGTTGGTAACTCTATTACCTTTAGGATATCCATTAGATCTTCCCTATGAAGTGTAGATTGTTGAATAAGCTCATAGGTGGAGAGTCAAGTAGATGTAGTTCTCAAGATCTGAGCGAGCTTGATTTTAATTATGACCATGGGCATATGTGGGAGATTCAGCACTAGAGGCAATAATGACTACGATGTTGAAGGAATGTCACTTGAAGTAACAAACAAGGCAACTAGCTTAGATACCTCTTGTTCCTAATCACAATACTAATCATGCTGATGAACCCTTGCTTAGGAGGTGCATGATGAACCTTGTTTACTTGGGGTACTAGCTTGGTCTACTCTACATGGGCAAGCAATGGGTCTTTAAAAAAACCCATCTATTTTTGGTTTGGCATGATAGGGTTGTCAACATGTAGGGAATTCCTATCAATTATGTCTTAAACATAGTGTTTAAACTTATAGCATATTTACACATCATGCATTTTTTGCCTATGAAACTTATAATATAAGTCTTCATGATAACATTTAGGCTTAGGTGCATTCAAATCGATAAGACAACTCTTAGGTAGATTTATTGTGTTAGCTACTACAAGGGACTTAAACAAAGAATCCATGGTCTTAGAAAAGGGTATGAACTACCACTTGGGGCAATGTTATTGATTTTTCCCTTGATTATTTTGGTTATCTTTATCATAATTCCTAGGTGTTGCCTTATAATTTGGCTTTTGAGGTGGTGTGGGTTGCGCTAGACCTAGGATACTAATTGCAACCTGATTGACTACTACTAGATTAGGCTACACTGGGCTATTCTTAGAATTCTTGTTTGAATCCTTGCAATGCTTCATAATTTTCCCCTCTTGAATATTTATTTCTTGGATTGTCCTATTTTGCACTAGGGCATATTCAAGAGTTGGATATTATTGCAGTTGTAGCAAAAAGGATATTGGATTTAGGTAGCTCTTGGCAAACATCTAAGTCAACTTCAACATGGGGAGTAAATATGGTACCTTGGAAAGCAATGCTCACCACCTATTGCCATAATTTTCTATTGACTCATCATCATATTGTTTTAGTCCAATGAGATCAACCAACATCACCTTCCTCTTGGTATTGAAGGTGAAGAATTCTAGAAATGCATCTATGAGTTGGTCCAAATTGTGGATGATATGCTTCTAGAGTTGCATAAACCACTCCCTGATTGGGCTAGAGAGAGTATTCATGAATTTCTATAAAAGAAAAGCATCATTGTCTTGGATGCCAAAGCATTGGATTAGGAATTGGGTAACATGCTCTTGTGCATCTTCTTCTCCCTTAAAGGTAGCCAATTGAGTCATCTTAAACTATTATGGATAGGAAAGAGTAGGTACTGAAGGATGAAGATATTGACTATGTAGCTAGTGCAAAGTGGGCTTTTGAGATCCAAACCTAGAGGTCTTGTTCTCTACTAACTCTAACCACTCGAGAAATACCTTAATTTCATCAGAGGATTTGATCCCCTCTTCTCTAATTCTATCCTATAATGGAGGACAAGGAACATCATGCCTATTATGGTGTGGTTGTATTTCATTCACCCTACCTTGATAAGGTGCTTCTATACATTTTTATTCTATCTCAAACTTGGTGTAGGCCCCATAAGGAATCTACTAAGCTGGCCCATAAAGAGGGGTAACCACCTGTAGAAGGCACCTCATGTGTTGCCTAGGAGGTCGACAAGGAAACTTTGGATAAGGTCTAGCAGACCTATCTTGATCTAAAGTGGGTTACCCCTGATGGACTTCCTATCGGTAAGTACTAAGGGTAGGAACCCTCTCATGCAAAGTTTTATGGAACAACTCATTGGTCTATTGTTCATTCCTTTATTTCTCTAGCTGATGCAAGCGGTCCATTTGCTCTTTGTCTCGTCGTAGTTTCTTGAACTACACTTGGAATTATGCATATTTTGTAACCATTTGATTGATATTTTCCACTATGTAAGGCCTAGGAGGCCTAGGAGTCTCACCTTAGGGCCTACCTCATTCAAGATAATCTAGGATATCCATCACGTTCTTCCCTTAATTAAGAGTAGCCATATTTACTTGAGGTTTTAGCTGAGGTATATGCTCTTTATACTCAATGGGCATAGAGGCACATTATTATTTCATGATATACTATCCTTGAGGATAATTGGGGATTTCCTCATGTCTTCCTTCATTGATGAGGAATGGAAGGGTAGAATTCACTCACCTTGAGCGATGATTACCATACTCATATTATTGTCTAGGCCACTGAAACCTATTAGGGTGATGTAAAGGCAAAGTATGATCTATATGTTCTATCCAATATGTGAAGTCATGCTTTGGACCATAAGTGGGTATATTAGACCTATCAGGTACACGTATGTGGGACACCACTATGTCTACTTATGCCTCAGTGTGTTGTTGCCTTTCATAAAAGAAGGCATGTGATGTGTCTACGTACCATGAAAACTCTCCTGGATAAGGTCCACAACCTAGAGGGGTGTCCTGCATAGGGCTACCTTGTAGGTTTTGTTCATGTCTCACTATTCTGGGACTTGGGTGAGTAGAGGCTTTCCAAGGAGGTATGACCAAATCCCTGGAGCTAAAGCAAAGATGACTTGTGTCTCCTAGTCCACCTTCCATAGCTTTCGCTCATGATTGGGCTTGGATGCGGGTGCACACCATTGTTAATCTCTACCAAATCCTAAATGATAATATCCTTTAAATTTTTTTAATGAAATAGCACACAAGAAAGGAAAAAATCAGTAAAACAAGTGATTATCTCTTTTAAGTTTTAGATGTGAGTTGCTAAGCTATTTTTTGTGTTTCAAATGTGTTGTTTGTAAAGATGACCTTGTGTCACATGTTTGAATTTTTTTGGATGATATATTTGTTTTTAAGAGGTTTTCACCTATATGCTCACAACTCGACAACCTGGTAATGAATTCTATATCATATTATCTAACCTATAATATGTGGTGATGAAATCCATAAATAGTTAGGGAGAACAGGTCCTACCATTCCTCACCCAATTCACCCACAATTTGTGATATACATCTATGAAGAGAGATACATGCTATAACCCATGCGTTATGATGGATTTTGGAGTTGGCCTTGGAAAATAACAAGGGTTCATGGGATTTGAGGCAACAGGTGGAGATGAAAGCCACCGTCACTGACCTCTACTTATGGTTGGTGATGAAATCCAACTCACTAGAATTTAAATAATATGTGGTGTGTGAGGTTATTTTTAAGACTTAAATAAAATAAGAAATGAAGCACTCAATTATCATTCACTAAATGCCATCAAAGGTACTTTTACTTTTAGAAAATTAACCTACAAGGTGCAAACCCTAAGTGATGGTCTACCCATTAGGTAGCCTACATGCCAGAAAACCATACAAAGACATTGTTACCTAACTTATTTATAGTTTTTATTATTTTATTTCTTTGTTTTTAATTTATGAAAAAGGAAAACCTATATTCCTAAATTTTAAGCCAATAATTTAAGCAAGAAAAGAGAAATTAAGCAACCCTGTGTGAAAAGAAAACAGAAAGTCTAGGCACTTACCTTGTCAGCCTAAGAACCTATTATTTTTGTCATTTTAGGCAGAAAATATTCTATTTTATAGCCATCCTAGGGTGGTATGGCTATAAATTTTATGGCCATACTAGGGTGGGATGGTTGTGTGTTTGTACCATGATAGTAGTCCAGAGGTTGTTTCAGGCTAGAACGACCAATACCTGCAATAGAAACCAAGAAAAAACCAAGGTTAAACATTTAATTAAATCAACTAGGATGAGGTCCCACCATGATAAACATTGAATTAGAGTAAAAATGGTGCACCTGATGAAGCTAAAAAATGTGCATCTATCTCTGATGTCGAACAAGCATCAAAATGGAAGCATTCAAATAAGCATGGAAAGATGACCAAAACACAAGAAAGTGAAGTAAAATGAGGTTTTATTCTATTAATTTGATGGACCAAACCCATGGTTACATGAATATCCCCTTGAGGTATCTAAATCAATACAATTGTTACAAAATGGTGCCCAAGGATCAAATCCTTGCAGTGATTCGAGTGCACTTCTAATGTTTTTCTGCATACCCACAATTGAGGTGGGCAAACCTTTGATGTTGACATTTTATATTTTGATGTTATAATCTTGTGATCCTTCCTTGTATGCTATAAAACTTGTACCTACATACAAGGAAATCAGATTCATTAAATAGTGTGTGAAATTTAAAATATGCAAAAACCCCACATGCATTGAAAGACTATAAAGTGTAAATATGCAATGTGCCTATTCTAAAACAAATCCAAATGACTCAAAATTGCATAGGCATGTAAATAATATGATTTTGGGAGGAACTAATTGAAATAAAAATAAAAATTACATCTGATTACATGGTGCATTTGTAGTGCACTTTTTGAACCTGAAAAACCCAAAACAACAATTTCTGACCCTACACATTTCCAAAATGGATGAAAATTGGAAAGAATACATAAAACATAATTTTAAGAGGACCCATGTGGACACAAAAAACCTGTAAAAACTTTAAAAAGCAATATATTGCTAAATATAACTCCAAGTTACATGAAATTTGGATAGAATGTTCATATTATACCCTATAATAATCCTATAAAAAATAGTAAATAAATCATGCAAGGATCTACCCTCAACCCTTGCAAGGATGGTCAAGACTGTTACAGACTAGGGGCTATCTTGGGGTGGAACGACCACCAAATTTGATGATGTTTTGTCTCCAATTCCACTATGAACTAGTCCAAAACACTCTCAAGGGTATTTTCATCAAATTTGGTGGTGAAATTCACTCAGTAGGTTCAGTTTTGTAAATAAATTGTGCCTCTTGGATCACTCACAAAACTCCTTATTTAGGTATATATTATGAGGGAATATGGGCACAAAATGTGAGGGAAAATATTGGCAACACTTCATTGCTATGTCTCAAAACTCCTCTCTCTTTTATATGGAAAACAAATTCACTTTATAGCCAAATAGGGCCTTTGGGAAAATGGACATGCGAGGGCATGCATGGCAATAGGTGCCATTTGGACCAAGTAGGGCATGCATTGGAGGGGGAAGAGAATATCCCATTTTCAAAAATAATTATGTAGCATGTCATAATTATTTTTTTCCCTCAGACCTGCATGCTCAAATAGGTAGGATAAATGGCAATTTTTGGGTGCCACTTGTCCAAAATTTAACTTTTTTGGATCAAAGGCCCTGGCTGTCCCACCATAGGATGGCTACTTATGGCCATCCTTAGATGATATGGCTAGGATCTATATTCATCCCAAGGTGGGATGATCATGCTTATGATGCCATAACTTTCCAAAAGTGGGATAGAACCTTACAAAACCTTGTAGAAGTGGTTAATACCACTGTGTAACATTTTAGGGTTGCCCTAGGAGACCATGTGATGTCAATTGGACCTTTGATTTTGGTTGCCTAATTATATTGACGTGATTTTAGTGTCTACACTATGTAGGAAGCATCACAAATTTATTTGAATTTTATTTTCCTACAACAAAGTATTCAAACTATAATGAAAGAAACTCTAAATCTAGAGATGACAAATGTTCACTAGTTGATTTTTCAATCTAGTGGAATCAATGTCGAGTCCTAGTCTTCACGATTTTTTTACAACTCTATGGAAAGACTCTAACCAATATATTTTCAAAAAAATTGTAACTGATATTTTTAAACTCCTCTATATATCTCGCATGGATCTTCCTATTCTATCCATCTACCATATGCTTTGATACCATTTTTAGATTTTTATGAGTATATATTAAGATAAATGTAACCACAATATGTATAATATGTATGCTATGATATGTCTAATAAAATAGCACTGTAATATACAGGTAAATAAGATAACAGAGTTTTGCAATTATTAAAAATATGTTATTGTAGACACCAAATTGCAGCCACTAAACCTCCATCCTAACCATCCCACCACCCACTTGTCTTCCATTCTACTCTCCCGCCAATTATTTGGCCCAATTCCACCTTCCCATCATTTCCTAGCCTAATTGGGATTATTTTAATAATATTTTATAATATTTTATATTTTATATAATATTTTAATATATTTATTATAAATATATATAAATAAATTCAATCAATCTCAGTCGTCCAATTAGATTTAATCTCCACCCTCCATCTTCATTAATCCATGCCACATTCAAAAATCAATCTCAATATTAGGATTCAATTTAATTTCAACCGCACAATTAAAAAGTGTCAAGTCGAAACCCTAAGAGAACCCTAAGTTGAATTATAAGTAAGAGCATTTGTAAATGCTCAAACCCTAGAACCCTAGAACTTTGAGATGATATTTTGCATTCTGAAGGAATTATTGGTGAAGCCCTAGCATAGAATCTTGAAGATCTGAAGCCCTAGTCCATCGATAATATTTTTTCTATTCTAGCCACCATCTATTCGTCCTCCCTAATCGCCACAACCATCCTCCATCCACCACCTTCATTGTCATCCCCTCGATATGCTTCTGTAGATTCACCCTACCTTGCAGGCACTATTTCAAGCTTGGAAAGCTTGTTGCAGAGTCTATCGAGCACTCTCCAGAGCCTACCTTATCTATAGGTGCACACCAAAGCCTACCAATATTGTTGTAGAGCTTTCCAAGCACTCTTTAGAGCCTACCACATCACCAGGTGTGAACCAGAGCCTACAAAACTTGCATTCAAGCCTACCAAGTGCGCGCCAAAGCCTACCACCATCTACAAACCTCAAATATGAAGCTGCTATATAAACATATGTTCGATGCCATCTATAATAACTGATCAATAGCAAGGTAAATATCATTTTTGTATATCCTATTTAGTAATTTTATGATCTTGCATGCTCCCTAATTTTATTATTAAACTAGGGTTTTATTAATGTTTGAGGGCCTCACACTATGGAGCCCTCATAGGTATTACTAACTCTCTTTTTTTTGTATGCATATCTATGAATTCCACACCTTATTTGATGGCTGTTGAAGCTGGAGTGGCCCAACCTTAGATATCCGAAGCCCACTCAATCTATTGGGATCAAGAACACACCCGAATTTGAAGATACTTCCATTACTACTAGCTAGGGTTTCAAATAATCCTAGTGCCACTGTAATATATATTGTATCAAATATTGGCATTGAACATTGATAGTAATAAAAGGAGTTTATCGGCTCCCCCCATATTATTGAATACATTCTTTTGTGCAATATTTGTGTCTCACTACATTATTTGATTTTCTGCTATTTTATTTTAAGTGTCGTGTTCTTGCATTCATAGCTATTACTAAAAACTCACAAAAATAGTACAATGCAATATAATGGAGGAAATGAACACTCCAAAATTTTAATGGAAGTACTACATTGTACCTATTCCCTATTCTAACCTTGCTCACACTCTCCCTCTCACAACAATCAATATAAGGCCTATATATAAGAAGATATGTTCCTTGGCCTTTACTCTACCTATAACTCTTCATATACCTATCCTATGACTCAAGTACATGTGGACTACATGCACATTTACATCATTGCACATTCTAACACTTGCGCATTTATTATTTATTCACAAAGTAACTACTTAAACTAAGATAAAATCCTAAGCTAATAATGTACCCAAGGTGGTATATTGGTATGTAAAATATAATGTAATATAATCTACCATAAAATAACCACAATATTAAAGTTCAAAGCAATAATACGAGAAAATTAATATGTATATCAAGGCTTATATAACAAATCAAATTACATTTATTTATATACTGAAATATGAATGTAAATAGTCCGAATCATTCATGAACTATGCATGAAAAAAATTTACAATATTAATTGCTCAAAAATATATATATATAAACTTTATTACTCCTCTACCTCTTACAATTAGATAATAATATATATGAATTATATTTTTCTCTCCTATAGTTTCCTATGGAGCATTGTCTCCATAAGATATCCATAGCAATAGGACTCTTCAAGTAATTGACTATAGCTCTCTGTATGCCAAGTATCATGACTATTGGCTTATCAACTTTTCACTTGAATACTAGATAGACACTTTCACACATGACTCTTACACTTTTGCATGCAGTCCTAATCTAGAACACTTGTGCACATCCTCACATTACATATTTACACTCTTACATACAAGACACTTGTGCAAATTATCTTATGTACCCTAAAGGTACCATAGGGGTATATTAGCATGTACCAAATAATGTAATACACCTAAACAACATATTTGCATGATTTTATGTAGACATGCCTAGATTAGATTCATCCTTGGTCATCCATCATTTGGTTGTTAAGCCAAGCACTAAACCCATAAAGCAAAAAAAAATGTGTCCTAAAGTGGATTTACTAGTTAAAAAGTAACTCCAAAAACTTTAGGAGGTTAAATTTATCAATGCAATTGACTATTATTATTAGATTTCCAACATTGTACTAGTAGCTAAAAAGGAAGGTGTTGTGCATATTTGCACCGAATTTCAATATATAAATAAAGAATATCACAAATATGACTTTCTCTTACCAAAAATATATATGATAATTGATTTCATTGTAGGTCGTGGAATGTTATCCTTAGTGGATGGATTTTTTGGTTACAATCAAATTTGAATTGTGCTGGAAGACCATACCAAGACATTTTTCACTATTTCTTGGAAGACTTTTTATTATGAGGTCATACCATTTGGTTTAAATAATGGTGGAGCAACCTACTAGTGATCCATAACATACAAATTTTATGATATGATGTATGATATCATTAAATATTATGTTGATGATATTCTTGAATGATCCATAAAATCATATCATGTTTGGAACTTAAGACATATCTTTGAGAGACTTAGAGAATACAAATTTTACCTAAAACCCTCCAAATGCATATTTGGAGTAACTTCAAGGAAGCTATTAGGATTTATAGTCTCCCAACATGGCATTGAAGTAGACCCAAACAAGATATCTTCTATCACCAAAATGCCACCCCCTAAAAATCTAACCCAACTTCAACGCCTACAAGGTAAATTGTAATCTATTTGAAGGTTCATCTCTCAATTAGCAAATAAATGTCAACATTTTTTTTAAATTTTGAGGAAAGGGTATGAATTCATCTAGCACAAAGAATGTCAAAAGGTCTTTGGCATCTTACAAACATATCTTCTATTAGTTCTTGTCCTACCTAATAATATTAAATCATTGTTGTTATACATAGTAGAAATAATCCATACCTTAGGTTCCATGTTGGCACAATACGATGATCAACATAGGGAAAGAAAAAATTATTATCTTAGTAGAACCCTTATTAGATATAAAGCAAGATACACTTCTTTAGAAAAATTGTTCTTGGTAGTAGTCTTTGCGTCTCAAAAGCTAGGATATTACATGTTAAATAACAAGAATTATTCCATAGCTAAAGTTGATACTTTATGATATCTTATGTCCAAGCCCTATCTCTTGGGAAGGACAACTTGTAATGATCCTCCTTGGCAAGACTTATTCTTGATATCTGATTTATGTATTGATGTGTGGATATCTAATTCATAATATCAATTTACATTATCAATATGTGTTGTTAGTTGCACTTTATGATTTGATTAAATTATTTTTATAATATGGTATTATTGATGAATTTTTAGTTGTAGGACCAGGTACTATCACAAATGGATTGGTATGGGACAACCACCAGATTTGAGAGTAAAATAGGAAATTATGGATGACATTCTCATCAATAGATCAAAGGTAAAATAAAATTCTTCATGCAAGTTCATTGCATTTGTATACATTTTAATGAAAGCACCCTTGGACAAGGAGGTTTATATATGAGCAAGAGTCATCCTTAGTAAGTAGGTGATAACATCGTAGTTATCATAAAACCTTCTACTCAAGGATAAATTTGGTTGTGCATATTGTATCCTAGTTGGATAAGAACGACTTAGCAAGAGCCTTTGTGTGTTGTTTGATATTAATGCTAATGGTTTATATTAGCATTTGATAGTAAATAAATTAATTGGGTTAATAATTAATTTAATATGTTAGTAGCTTTAAGAGGAAATGGATTAATAAGAAGAAAATGATTTAATTATTAGTCCAAGAACTTTAGCATTAGAGAATAATATTATTGCTTCAAAAAGATAAATTATTATAATTATCATTATTTGGCCTTGAGGATAGTATATTTAATCTAATATTAGAAAGATCAAATTAATAATTATTTCCTCCAAGGTTACCTTTGGTTACCATTATATTTTTATGAGTAAATACTCAAAATAATATTGCCTCAAGATCATTAATACAATTGTAATATGAAAGATATAATAATGATGATCAATAAAACATATAAAATCATAATAAAAAATATAATATCTCAAATAATGCTAATGACAAATGCTAAAATATACTCAAAAATATTTATTGAATGAAGAGCTCAAAATACATCATACCACATCACCTTCCATTTCTTACATAGGTGACTCTTTCTCCTTTGCTATATGTATTTTACATAAATATATTCATATATATAGAATGGAATATGACTCTCAATATGGAGGTTTCTTGGCCCTCACTCTTCCTAGGACTCTTCATCTTCCTACTCTATTGACGCATGTACATAGGGACAACTATTCACATTTACATTACCAAAATATCATTGCACACTTGTGCATTACACATTGTTTTCTAATATATATATGTACCCATGATGGTACATTGGTATGTACCAAATAATGCAACATATTCCAACACCCCCCTGTATTACATTTTTTGGTTATTGAAAACTTTAGTCTTCAAAATGGATTTTCTTCTTGTAGGTGATCTCCATATTGATTAAGTTCATTTTTCCTTTTGATCTGTAGATGTCTTTGTAGAGTAATCATTTGGTGGCCTCTAGTTTTCCTTCATCTAAAGTCTGTATTCATCCATTTGTTTCCATAGGAGAATGGCTCTTTGTCTTCTACAATCTATCTCTCAGAAAGTATATTAGTATCATCTTGAATCATTACAAGTTCCTATGTAAGTATAGTAGAATCTAGATAATATATCCCTTTGTTAATTGATCCTGTAGCCTCAATTTCATTTTGTATTTTAATAAGGCATGTGTTATTCTCATTCACAATTTTATATTCTATTTTTCTTTCACTTTCAACTAATTTTATCACTGAAATATTGTTTATATATAACCTTGGTATGTACATCACATTATGTATTATAAAATGAAGATAATATGAATTAGGTATAACACATCCATTTCCATGAACTAAGTACTTTCCATCTACTAATTTTAAACTAGAGTTATTTGTCACTTTTAAGCAACTAAACCAATGTAGATTTCCTGTCATATGATGACTTGCTCTTGAGTCAATATACCAAATATTCTTTTCATTTTGAATATTTGAACTATCTTTGTGTGGAATAATAGTACATTGTTCATAAGGAGTATGAAAAGTATTTTGACTTCACATCCTATGATATGTTCCTCTTGCTAGCTTATTCATGATTGTTTTGAATTGGACCCTTAATGAAGAAATTCTAGTAAAGCCTTAGAAGTAGTCTACCTTATGAATCCCTAGTTCTTTCAATTCTATGTTTTGTATAACAACTTTTATCTCCCTAATGTATGAAAGACAATACAATTTTAATATCAACTCTATTAATTAATGTGTGATTTGAATGCAATTTCAATTCTTTACAAATATTCAAATCTCTAATAATTTTGAACTTAGAGATTAAACTTACAAAATGCAATATCTCTATGTAGAATTCCTTATATCTCCCAACTATAGAAAAATAAATTTACAAAGTTTTTGTAATCCTAGTTTGATATAGAATGCCTTATTTCTCCAACCTTAGTAATTTTACAAATATTCAATTTTTTTTGTAAATCTAAATATGCAATTTACAAAACCCAAATATAATGCTTCTTAAAATATGATAGAATGTTTCAAAATGCAATATCCAAATTTTTCTAAGGTTCTATAATGCTTATCACTCCACTAAAATCTTAAAATATTTAACCTTAGAATATATTCACTTTATTCCTTATTCCTCATACCAATATAAACTTTAATATGAAAATATTTTGGTAAATGTTACCATAATTATTTAGGTGCTCCTCCTTGGCTTGCTAGGTGCTCTTCTGGTCAAATTTCATTGGATTTGATAACAGACGCTTTGAATGTACCTTCAATGCTATAGCTTCACATTTGCTATGAATCTACCTTTACTCTCTTACACTGGTGGCTATATGGGTTCTTTTATCCTCTTGTGCAATGTTCCACTTGTAGCATACATTATGGAGACTTATTGAATCCCCTTATATGGTGCTAACATTATTTTAAGATGAATGTGAACTTGGCACAATATTGCTTGTGTTGTTTGGGCATTACTAATCCTTCCTTGAGCACTAGGTGATGATTTAGAGCGTTCAACGCTCTTATTTCTTGGAGACATACGTTATGACTATGTGTCAACTCTAACCCTTATGCCAAATGAAAATATTCCTCTTCCTTGGTTAAGAAAATTTTTATATCCTTATTTAAATGCACCCCCTTCTCCAACGTATGGAACTTCAATATTATTCCAATGTATTCCTTCTTCATTTTTCCTCCAACGTATTATTTTTTTTTGTAACAATAATTGGTGTTATTTCTTATATTTTTGGACAATGATGAATTTTCCCATTATCGGGGACCTCGTATAAAACTTTCTCCAACTGTGACTATTTTAGAACACTCTAATGGTTGCTCTATGGTGCTTCATTTATGATAGTTTTATCTATTGGTAATATTCCTTTGATAACGCACCCTGTATTTTCAATCTACCTTGCTTTGTGTAGATAGAATGGTTGCGCTACATAGGATATATAGAGGATAATATTTTATTGGTTACAACTGACTTCTTCTAGCTCCTTGGTTGGTGGATTCCTGAGCCTAATGGCTCTTTCCTTAAGCACTCTTGTTAGTGCTTCTTTCCTGCAAATGGGTGGACATTGATGAAGATCTTGCCCCTATGATATACTGCTCAATGGTGCTTAATATGGTGGTGATACACATCACCCTTTTAGTGGTTTTCTTCACCACTTTGGAATGCACAACTGGTGTTTTTAAAAACTGAAATATACCTTTAAATTTGGAACTCTTTGCTTTCAAAAATATACTATATTTTTAGGGATAATATTCCTCACAAATGTATGATAAGTTTGCTCTTAAATTTACATAAAAATAGCATATACTATTCACTTATCACTCCTTTAAAATATTTAAATAATGCTATTATAATATTTCATATTCATCTAAAATAATGGTGTGTAATAGTGTATTTTTTTGGCTTAATAACACTTCTAAAAAACTTTCCTTTTGCTAGATCTAAATAGCTCTAAAATTTGATGCTCTAAAAAACTCTTAATATGCACCTTCAAAATCTCTGCAATAATACTTTATATGGAATCAAATTTAACACACTTTTTTGTAGATCCTTTATTTATAGCTTGCTATCTTGTATTTTTTGTAATGCACCTTTCTTTTTCTATTAGTGGACTCTTCAATTTGCAGCTATAGTTGTTGCCCAAAATCTGCTTTCTTCTTCTTCAAATATGTGCTAGCTATCTCTAAAATTTATAGCTCCAAATGCTATTATTTCGTTGTTAAAATATATAGTCAATATCCTACTTGGGTTAATATAAGAATGCCTAAGATTTTTTGTCCAAAGCTATTACAAATATATTTAAAAAACTCCCCCAAAATGCAGCTAGCTTTACTCTTTCAATGCTCCCCAAAACTGCAGCTTAAACTCCTCTGATTATTGCTTACAAAATATGATTTGGTGATATCCACAAATTTCTAAATCTTCTGCTATTATTTATTTTCAATCCTTCTCTTAATTGGCTATCCAAAAATGCTCCAAAAGCTTCTCTAAAGCTTTTTCAAAGTGCAGCTTTTTTCTTATCCTATTTACTGTCCTATGACCTTTCATCTTCTCCTTCAAGAATCAACAACTTACACTATTATAAATCAGCCTACAAAAATTTTGTGGCTTCCTCCAAATATCTCTAAATTGTGACCTCTACAATATTCTTTTTTTATTCTAATTTATTGTTGAATTATGACTTAAAATATGACCTCTTTCTCTATTATCTTTTACTAGAATCTGGATGTCTTGATCTCTCCAATATCTTTTCAAAATTTGACAAACTTCTTGCATAATCCTTTATTATTTTGGGTTTATTTTATGGAAATAATTAGCCCAATATATTCTGGTTAGGTGCTCCTTATGCTTGTAATCTTCTACCATGAACTCTGCTTTGAATCACTTCTAATGGACACTACTTCAACTTCTACAATAAGGCTTTCTATTGCATTTAATTTCTTCAATGAAATCTTATTGAGACCTCTACTCTTGGGTATTCTAATCCTACAACCTTTAATTATCTTAGTAAATTATTTAATGAGACCATAACTTGGTTTCTTCAATTTTCCAACTACGGAAAATTCTTCAATGAGATCTCTTTCATAGATATCTAGACTCTATTGCTTATGTCTACAAAAAACAATTTTGTAGTCCTTCTATATTATATCTTAAATATTTGAATCTTGTAAGTTATTCAATATGATCTATCATTAGATATGTATCTTCAATATTCAATATTTAATCTTCAATCTTCCAAAAATTAGAATTTCTTTAATGTGATCTCTTCTTGGGTCTCTATCTTCATTCTTCAATCTTCAATCTTCTAAAACTTGGAAGTTCTTCAATGTGACCTCTTCTTGTGTCTCTATCTTCAGTATTCAATCTTGTAATGAGAACCTTATTCTTGGTTCTTCTAAATATTTAATAAGATCTCCTTCTTGTACCTCCTTCAATGTCTACTTTTCTACAACAAAAGAGTTAATCCCTACACTAGGAAAGCACATAAACTTTCAGGAAATCAAAGATGAAATTCTTATCTATATGTTGTAGGAAGCTTATCAACTTCTAATAATCAATATTATACAATAACAATTAGACAGTAATAATCATATGTATTCAAAGTTACAAAAATCATAATATTCGCTAGCTATCTTAAAAAACTAGTGGAATCAAATCTATACTGAATTTTAGTCTTCACGATTTTTTCTTTCAACCTTGTGGAAATATTGTAGCCAAATAATAATATATAATATTTACTTTCTTATCAAATCATTAATAGGATATCTTCTAAGGTTATATTAATCTATTCAATGATAATTTTTATCTTCAAGAGCTTTCTATCTCCTTTTATTTTGATTTTGCTCTTGGAATAGGTATATCCTTAAATATCATTGGTATTTCTTCAATACAGTGAGAAATACTATCTTCTCTAGTTTCTCTTTCTAGAGGTAATTCCTTTACCTTCTTTGGTTTATTTTCTAGAGGTAATTCCTTTATCTTCTTTGGTTCTATTTTTAGATGTAATTCCTTTATAATTACTAGTCTCTTCTTAACTAGTAGATGTTTTCTTTGCTTTTGATATATATTATGACTTCTATCAAATAATCCCAAAACAATGATTTTTGTATACAATGATGCCTAGTGACTGATCTATTTTACAAATATGTAGTGGAATTCATATTGATAGTAGCAATGATGATCTCTTGTGGCTCTAATACCACTATTAAATTTTGATGAGTAAATACTCAAAATAATATTACCTCAAGATAAATAATACAATTGCAATATGAAATATATAATAATGTTGATAAATAAAGCATATAAACTCATAATCAACTATATAATGACTCAAATAATGCTAATGAAAATGCTAAAAGATACTATAAAATAATTATTGAATGAAGAGCTCAAAATACAATCATACCAAATTACCTTCCATTGCTTACATAGGTGACTCTTTCTCCTCCACTATATGTCTTTTACACCAATACATCCATATATATAGAATGGAATGTGACTCTTCATATGGAGTTTTCTTGGCCATCACTCTTCATATGACTCTTCATCTTCCTACTCTATTGACACACATACATAGAGATAACTATGCACATTTACATTGCCATAATATCATTTCACACTTGTGCATTACATTGCATAAAGTAAATATTAATCTAAGATACTCTTTCCTAATCTATATATGTTTCCATGAGGACATTGTTATGTACCAAATAATGTAATATATTCCAATAGTTACTAAAGAACACAAGATTATACTGAGAGGGGATTGAACACTATAAGACCAATTTTTACTTTTTTTTCTCAAACAATATTATCCAATATATCAATGGCAATATCAATAGAATTAATAAAATAAGTGCACAAATCATCACACACAATAGAGACACCAATTTAACGTGGTTCACCCAATGTGGGCTACATCCACGGAGAAAATATTTCACTGAATTTTCTTAATATATCTCTTGGGAATCCTTCCTTATTACAATTTTTATGGACCTCTATCCAAAGGAGACACTAATATCCTAATCAAGTTTGTGGATTCATATCCACAGGAGACACCAATATCCTAAGTTTATTTTTGGAACTTTATCCACAGGAGAACTCCTCCTCTACTCTGGCTGGTGATCCTCTAGAAGACTACTGCCTCAACTACACTGGCTTATGTATTCCTATCCATAGAATACTTTTTCCTCACTTAGCATATATTTATTCTCATTTCCCTAGCTAATGGATCTCTATCCATTGGAGACTACTATCCTCTACTCTATAATCTCCAAATCTTACTCTCAGCTTTGTCTCAAATATACACTAAACATAGTCCTTTGGTATAGCACAAATCTTCTCAATATATATCTCAAGTCTACACTAAACGTAGTACTTTAGTATAGAATAAATATACACTAAACATAATCCTTTGGTCTAGCACACATCTTCTCAATATCTATCTTAAATATACACTAAACACAATCCTTCAGTTTAACATAAATATTCTTAATATCGGTATCAAATCCATACTAAACACAATCCTTTGGTCTAGCATAAATATGCTCAATATCTATCTCTAATCTGGTACAAATCTATCCTCATGTTTGCACCAAACTTTGTCCTTAAACTATCTTCAAGCTTTAACACAAAGCATGATCCAATCACAACTCAACTCTACTAGATCTGCCCCAAACCTTAACTCAAGGTTTTAAAAAATCAACGAATCAAATCCGATCACAAGACTTCTCAAATACTTGCCTCAAATCTATCCACAAGTCTTGCTCAAATTTGCTCAACATGTTCTCACTAGAACTTGCTTAATTTGCTCAAGAAGTCTTAACCAAGACTTACCTCAAATTTGCATTGTAAGCTTCCACAAAATCTTACTCAACTCAATATATCATAGAAAACCTCTTCAATCACACAAATAAATTTCACATAGAATATTGTTCTAATATCATATAAATATATAGAGAATGCTTAGAGACTCAATATATTTCACACTCACATCAATACTTAATCACTTTAACACTCTATTTTTTAGCCATAGAAACATATGAAGAATGGTTACAGACTAAATATGTTTCACACTCATACAATACTCAATCACTCTCAAACTTTCCTTCAAATCAATTAAGAATAAAGAACAATTTGTTTCATAGAACTTGAACTATCACTCCAACACTTCCAATCAACTCAAACAACTTTACTCAACCAATCACTCAATGAAACACACCTTGATTTCAAACCCTAAATAAGTGTTTCATAATGATTTCAACAAATCACACTATGGAACTCAAACTCGACTCAAGATGATTCCAAATTCACATAACAATTATACTCATGATCTTTCACAAAACCCTAGTTCAAGAATATTCTCAACTTCACATAGCAATGATACTCATGATATTTCTCAAACACTAATCATGCATATGAAGGCTCACTCAACATTTCCAACAATGTTTATCAAACAAGGTTTTTAGCATCAAATTTCACTTAGAAAAACTCTTAATAATCAACATCGGTGATCTCAAAACCAAACTCAAAAATGCTTATAAAACAGTCCTTTTCACTCCAACTTAGCATTAACAACATCCAATCCAACAATATTTCACTTATAAGGAATATGTGCCCATACCTTTTGTTTGATGAATAGTTGACCTTAAAACCTGTCTCAATCACAATCACCCTATTTGCCAATCTCAAAAGTTAGGTAGCAAAAACCTTCTCAAAATTTCATTCAAATATTCCCTCAAAATATTTCACTATACAAAACATTAAATCTCAATTACACCTTATAATTTTCACACTTAAAACTCATTAGAAAAAATTAAACAATTTACTTAAACAATTAATTTCCTTTATCACCCTTATTACACCTCTCAAATATTAACACAATAAGACTTAATTTTACAATAAAATATAATCTCCTTTAAAACCTTATTACAAAATCCAACTCCTAATATTAAAAAACCATAATAATATTTTCAATTTTTGTAAACCTTATATCTCCCTCCTAAAAATACTTCATGCAACATTAAAACCTTAGGATACAATTTAATTTAAAAATTAAATACCTCTTTTGCCCTCAGTGGGATTTGATCCCCCACTATTCTGTCACTAGTGCCCTAGCTACAACTCAAATACCACGTGAGCTAGGTTCTAACCTTGGAAGTCAAAAGCACCTTGTGCACTTTGTCTTCTATGTTGGGTTCTCAAAATGAAAACAAGCACCACAAAACGTTGCCATCGATATTCGATCACGGGACCTCCCACCTTGCAACATCTCAACACATAGTTATTTACCTCTAGCACAATCGCTCAATTGATAATGATGCTTTGAGCCTCCCTTCCTTTATCCCTTCATTGGTGCCAAATAAAACAAAAGTTTTGTTGGACATTTTGAGTCAAAGTTGTCATTGATGTCAAGGAATAAAGTTGTCATTGATGTCAAGGAATAAGCTACCATTGATGCCAAAATGTCAAAAGGAGCAATGCAAAAGGTTGATGGCAAAAGAGCTTCATAATATTTATTTTTAATATTATGTGAAGCATAAGTAGAAGGGTTTTTATTAAAACCATGGATGAGCAAAAATAAAAGGTTTTTATAAAAACCCAAGGAGGCTTTTAATTTCAAATTAGAAAGCCCAAGGAAGTTTTAATATTTAATTTATAAATATTTAAATTCAAATTGAATTTAAATTTTATAAATAAATATTATTTATTCGAAGTGGTAAAACTAGAGGAGGCTTTAATCTTTAATAAAGCCAAAATATTTAAATATTAATTTATAATATTTAAATTCTAGTGAATTTAAATAATTATAAATTCAATATTTCAAAGTTAAAACATAAGTGCCAACCCCCAACTAATTTATCTTTGTTGATGTGCATGGGAACAAGGGCATAAGGTATTTATACCTTAGCCAAACCTTAGCTTGGAGTCTCGATTAATGCATCCACATTTTTGTTGAAAAAGCTTGTGCGTTGTGTAAACCTAAATTTTAGTGTATTCAAGACGTTGAGGTGCTTGGTTTCTAGCACCATTTGGTGGCTAGCTTAGGTGGCATTTGACTTGGCGCTTGTGGCAGAGTGGTTATAGGTTCGAAACTCGACGACAACAAGTTTGGAAGTTTATCTTTTGCATCTCTATTTTGGTGGTAGCAGAGGAGGTAATAGAGTGCATGGGCACTCTAGCTCACACATGAGTACCTATATCACATGGCAGCCAAGGCTACGGCTAGGGAACTTGGGGAGGCAACATCATGGGTTCAAAACCCACTAAGGGCAAAGGTACATTTTTTAATTTAATTTTTATTACCTTAAGGTTTGATGTGAGGTAGTTGGGAGGCATAAGGATTAATTAAATTTTAATTTCTTATGGTGATTTTTCATGGTAAAATAGTGAAGGGAGTTATAAGGAGTTTGATTTTAATTTTAAAATAAAGTCCTAATTGTTATATTTTCATATTGGAGGAGTAAGCCTTTTAAGGTATTGATTTTATTTTAAAAGGACTTTTTGCCAAAGGGATTATTGTGAAAGTAATTGTTCTAATATTTTTAAGGTGTTGGATGTTATTTTAAATATGGAGTGATAAGGTGTATTTGTGTTTGATATTATTTTGTATTGTGTGAGAGATATTATTATCTTCTAACCTCCTTGAGTTTGGCAAAGAAGTGTTTATGATTATGGTATATTTGTGTGGTCTACTTCTACATCAAATAAAAAGGTATGAGCACATTCTTCTTTGGTTGAGTTGATTGGTTGGTTTTCTAGAAAACAAATTTGGAGTGAAAAGGACTTGATTAGTTTCCTTATTGAGTTGTTGAGCTATTGTGAAGTGAATGCTATGCACCTTGTTTGATAAGCATTGTTGTTGAAGTGAATGGTTGAGTGAAGAACTTGAACTAGGGTTTGCAAAGAACATGAGTATCATTGTTATGTGAAGATTATTTTATAAGCATTGTTGTTGAAGTGAGTTGTTGAGTGAAGAACTTGAACTAGGGTTTGGAAAGAACATAAGTATCATTGTTATGTGAGATTGGTTGATAAGCATTGTTGGAAACATTTTGAGTGAGTGTTCATATGCTTGGACTAGGGTTTGTGAGCAAGGATTATTTCATTGAGTGATTGGTTGAGTAGAGTTGGTTGAGCCTAGTCAAGTGGATGTGTGAAGTGATAGTTCAAGTTCTATGAAACAAATTATTCTATATTCTAAATTGATTTGAGAAAGAGGTTGAGTATTGATGAGTGTGAAACATATTGAGTCTCTAACAATTCTCTATATTTTTATGTGATAAAAGAGAGATTGGAAGTGATTGAGAGTTTGTGAATGTGAAGCATATTGAGTCTCTAACAATTCTCTGTATGTTTCAAAAGAGTGATTAAAAGTGATTGAGCATTGTGATGAGTGTGAAGCATATTGAGTCTCTAACAATTCTCTATATGTTTCTAAAAGAGTGATTGAAAGTAATTGAGCATTGTGATTAGTGTGAAGCATATTGAGTCTCTAACAATTCTCTTTATGTTTCTATGAGTTTGGATAAGTTCTAGTGAGGACTTATTGAGAAGATTTGGACAAGTTCTAGTGAGGACTTGTTGAGCATATTTGGACAAGTTCTAGAGAGGACTTGTGGATAGATTAGTGTGAGCTTTTGTGGAAGCTTACAAGATATATTTGAGATAAGTCTTTGAGAAGACTTGAGAGCAGAGTTGATTGATTGATTTTTTCAAACCTTGAGTTAAGGTTTGGGGTAGATCTAGTAGAGTTGATTTGAGATTGGATCAAGCTTTATGCTAAGGCTTGAGGATAGAGATTGAGGATATATTTGTGCTAGACCGAAGGACTATATTTAGTGCAGATCAGTGGATAAATATTGAGGATAGATTTGTGCTAGACCAAAGGACTATGTTTAGTGTAGATTAGTGGACAAATATTGAGGATAAATTTATGCTAGAACAAAGGATTTGTGCTAGACCAAAGGACTATGTTTAGTATAGATTTGAGGATAGAGTTTGGTGCATATTTGAGGATAGGTTTGTCCTAGACCAGAGATAGAGATTGAGTACATTTGTGCTAAACTAAAGGACTGTGTTTAGTGCAGATTTGAGATAGATATTTGAAGGTGATAGAGTAGAGAGGACGATAATCTCTAGTGGATAGAGATCCATTAGCTAGGGCAGTGTCTTCAGTGGATAGAGATCCATTAGCCAGAGCAGTGGGGACAACAATTCTTCTAGAAGATCACTAGTCAGAGCTAAGGAGAAAGGAGTTCTCCTATGGATAGAGATCCAAGAACTTGATTAGGGGATTGGTGTCTCCTTTGGACAGAGGTCCATAAATATTGTAATAGGGAAAGGATTCCCAAGAGATTGATTGAGAAAATTTTAGTGAAATATTTTCTCCGTGGAGTAGCCCACATTGGGTGAACCACATTAAATTGGTGTCTCTATTGTGTGTGGTGATTTGTGCATTGCTTTGATTACTATTTTTGATATTGCTATCTTTACATTGCATAATATTGATTGGGAAATAAAAGTAAAAAGTGGTCTTATACTGTTCACCCCCTCTTTAGTATAAGCTTGTGTTCTTCAATTGGTATCAGAGCGGGTTCCTTCAAAAGAGTTTAACAACTTGAAGGAAAAGCTTTCAAGAACACAATGGATTCTAAGAATGTGTCCTCAGATAATTCAACACCAATATTTTATGGAAGTGATTATATATTGGAGTATGAGAATGAATATTCACCTGATGGCACTTGACAATGAAATTTGGGAAGAAGCTAAAAATGGATACATACCACCATCTGATCCACCTAAATATAAGGAAGGTAAGCTTCTACAACATTACAATTCAAAAGCAATGAATGCAATTTTGAGAGGTTTGCATAGAACAGAATCAATAAAATTTATGCATTGTAAATATGCAAAAGGAATATGGGATAAGTTGCAAAGCATATATGAAGGAGATAAAAGTGTCAAAAAGGCAAAGATAAGAAACCTCAAAGGAAAATTTGAAGAATTAAGAATGAAGGATGAAGAAAACGTTAGTGCTTATCTACTTCATGTGGATGGGGTTGTTAATGCCTTGGAAGGACTTGGATATCAGACTGAAGAACCTGATATTTGTGATAAGGTCTTAAGATCTCTTCCAAAAATATTTAGTGAAAATATTTTTGCTATAGAAGAATCAAAATATGGTGATTCTTTGAAAAGAGATATGTTACTTGGTATTCTTACAAATTTTGAGTTAAGAACAAAAGAGGAACCTAATATTTAGAAGGAAGCAACCTTCAAAGCAATTAAGGAGACAAAGGGTAAGAAGTTAGAATCGAGCAATGAGTCATCCAATGATGAAGAAGCTAATTATGGCAGAAGGAATAAGGATTCAAGAATATTTAAAGATGCAAAATCTGTTAGATGTTTCAATTGTGGAAAGTATGGTCACTATGCAACTGATTATCGAGAAGCTAAAAATAACAATGATGAAGAAAAACAGGATTACAAGAACAAGGAATCAAAAAATATGCAGGTACCAAAAGAAAGGTAAGGATGGACAAGGAAAACAAGGAAATAAGTTCTTTCAAAGAAAAAATAAGAGCTACTATGCAGACAAGGCAAGTAAGTACTCAAGTGATAGTGATACTAGTTCTTCAAGTAATGATAAATATGAAGTCCTATTTCTGATTGAATACAAAAAAGAAATTAAGAAAAGGTCACCAATAATTCTCAAGTGTTTTAGATGTGATAATTTTGGACATCTTGAAGATAGTTGTACAAGGAATGGTTTCAGTTTCAGTGATGATGAATATGAGGATGCACTTGAAGGACCAGAAGAGAATATTCTAATGGCACTAGAAGAAGAAGAAGGTGAGCCTATAGAAGATAAGTCAAAATAAAATGAAGATGTAGAAAAAGGTAAACAAATAGAGGAAGAAATAGAAAAAGGAGGAGTTGATCTTAAATGAGAACTCATCTATGCTCTTAAAAATTTAAAGAAGGTAAGAAAGCAAAACTCCCAACTTGAATTTTAGTTTCAAGAAGAGGAAAGCTTATAGAGGATCTAAACAAGTCAATGACTAAGACAAAGAAGTTCAAGGATAAGCTAGAAGCAAAGGTCTTAGAATGTGAAAAGTTAGAACAAGAAGTAGCTCTACTAAGGGAATATTTAGAAAAATCCAAGGATAAGCTACACAAGTTTGGAAAGAGTTCAAATATTGTGGATAAGATGATCAAGGTACAAAGAAGGTCAACAAACAAAATAGGTCTTGGTTTTGAACAAGCTCAAAAGAAACAAGAAGAAGAGTCAACCTCAAGTTCTGAAAAAGAAGAAACTTCAGAAGAAGATAGTGTAAGAGAAAGTGAGACTTTTGAGGATGAGTTGGACAATAGAAAGTTCAACAAGGAAAGGAACAATGCACAAAGAAGAAATAGATGGAACAACAATTAGAATAGGTTAAGAGAGACTAAGAGACCAATGAGGTCAAGACAAGGAAGTTTCAATGGATGATGTTTCTCATGTCACAAATTTGGGCACATGGCTTCACAATGCAGGACACATGAAAGACAAGAAAATGGGAATTTTAGAAACAGGCAACTTTTCCATGGGTATTGCTACTCATGTAATCAATTTGATCACAAGGCAATGAATTGCAGGGTTCATGATAGAAAAGGATATGCCTTCACCAGGAGAAATCCCAAGAAATTTGCACCTCCAAGGAATAATAACATTAAGTGTTATAAGTGCAATAATGATGGACATACAACAAAGTGGTGTAGAGCAGACATTCCAAAATCAAGCATGAGCATGAACAAGAACAAGAACAAGAATATGGATATGAATAGAAAGAGGAACAAGAATAGGAATATTCAAAGGAATAAAAAGGATCGGATAAGAAGGAAATAGGATAAAGGTAAAGACCAATGCTTGCTAGGAGTGTAAATACTCCCACCTCAGAATTAACCACCTCAAGAGGAGGTGGGGGAGGGGCTAAGCTAAGAGACTCATTCTTAGCCTCGAGCCCCAAAGGTGACCCTTTTCCATTGATGTCAAAGGGGGAGATATTTGAGTAAGGGGGAGAGATTTGGTTTAAGGAGAGAGCATTGAGGCAGGGGGAGCAATGTCCCAGGGGGAGTAGAACAAGAAAAAGGTCAAGTGTTTGGTAAAAATAATCTGGGTTGCCATCAATGAAAAAGGGGGAGATTGTTGGACATTTTGAGTCAAATTTGTCATTGATGTCAAGGAATGAAGTTGTCATTTACATCAAGGAATAAGCTACCATTGATGCCAAAAGGTCAAAAGGAGCAATGCAAAAGGTTGATGACAAAAGAGCTTCATAATATTTATTTTTAATATTATGTGAAGCATAAGTAGAAGGGTTTTTATTAAAACCATGGATGAGAAAAAATAAAAGGTTTTATAAAAACCCAAGGAGGTCTTTAATTTCAAATTAGAAAGCCCAAGGAAGTTTTAATATTTAATTTATAAATATTTAAATTCAAATTGAATTTAAATTTTATAAATAAATATTATTTATTCAAAGTGGTAAAACTAGAGGAGGCTTTAATCTTTAATAAAGCCAAAAGATTTAAATATTAATTTATAATATTTAAATTCTAGTGAATTTAAATAATTATAAATTCAATATTTTGAAGTTAAAACATAAGCACCGACCCCCAACTAATTCATCTCTATCGACGTGCATGGGAACAAGGGCATAAGGTATTTATACCTTAGCCAAACCTTAGCTTGGAGTCTCGATTAATGCATCCATATTTTTTGTTGAAAAATCTCATGCATTGTGTAAACCCAAATTTTAGTGTATTCAAGATGTTGAGGTGCTTGGTTTCTAGCACCATCCGATGGCTAGCTCAGGTGGCATTTGACTTGGTGCTTGTGGTAGAGTGGTTACGGGTTCGAAACCCGATGGCAATAAGTTTGGAAGTTTATCTTTTGCATCTCTATTTCAGTGGCAACAAAGGAGGTAATAGAGTGCATGGGCACTCTAGCTCACATGGCAACCAAGGCTATGGCTAGGGCACTTGGGGAGGCAACGTCGTGGGTTCAAAACCCACTAAGGGCAAAGGTACATTTTTTAATTTAATTTTTATTGCCCTAAGGTTTGATGTGAGGTAGTTGGGAGGCATAAGGATTAATTAAAGTTTAATTTCTTGTGGTGATTTTTCATGGTAAAATAGTGAAGGGAGTTATAAGGAGTTTGATTTTAATTTTAAAATAAAGTCCTAATTGTTATATTTGCATATTGGAGGAGTAAGCCTTTTAAGGTGTTGATTTTATTTTAAAAGGACTTTTTTCCAAAGGGATTATTGTGAAAGTAATTGTTCTAATATTTTTAAGGTGTTGGATGTTATTTTAAATATGGAGTGATAAGGTGTATTTGTTTTGATATTATTTTGTATTGTGAGAGAGAGATTATTATCTTCTAACCTCCTTGAGTTTGGCAAAGAAGTGTTTATGATTGTGGCAGATTTGTGTGGTCTACTCCTACATCAAATAAAAAGGTGGAGCACATTATTTCTTGGTTGAGTTGATTGGTTGGTTTTATGGAAAATAAATTTGGAGTGAAAAGGATTTGATTAGTTTCCTTATTGAGTTGTTGAGCTATTGTGAAGTGAATGCTATGCACCTTGTTTTATAAGCATTGTTGTTGAAGTGAATGGTTGAGTGAAGAACTTGAACTAGGGTTTGCAAAGAACATGAGTATAATTGTTATGTGAATATTGTTTTATAAGCATTGTTGTTAAAGTGAGTTGTTGAGTGAAGAACTTGAACTAGGGTTTGCAAAGAACATAAGTATCATTGTTATGTGAGATTGGTTGATAAGCATTGTTGGAAACATTTTGAGTGAGTGTTCATATGCTTGGACTAGGGTTTGTGAGAAAGGATTATTTCATTGAGTGATTGGTTGAGTAGAGTTGGTTGAGCCTAGTCAAGTGGATGTGTGAAGTGATAGTTCAAGTTCTATGAAATAAAATATTCTAAATTGATTTGAGAAAGAGGTTGAGTATTGATGAGTGTGAAACATATTGAGTCTCTAACAATTCTCCATATGTTTCTATGATAAAAGAGATATTGGAAGTGATTGAGAGTTGATGAATGTGAAGCATATTGAGTCTCTAACAATTATTTGTATGTTTCAAAAGAGTGATTAAAAGTGATTGAGCATTGTGATGAGTGTGAAGCATATTGAGTCTCTAAAAATTCTCTATATGTTTCTAAAAGAGTGATTGAAAGTAATTGAGCATTGTGATTAGTGTGAAGCATATTGAGTCTCTAAAAATTCTCTTTATGTTTCTATGAGTTTGGATAAGTTCTAGTGAGGACTTATTGAGCATATTTGGACAAGTTCTAGTGAGGACTTGTTGAGCATATTTGGACAAGTTCTAGAGAGGACTTGTGGATAGATTAGTGTGAGATTTTGTGGAAGCTTACAAGATAGATTTGAGACAAGTCTTTGAGAAGACTTGAGAGCAGAGTTGATTGATTTATTTTTTCAAACCTTGAGTTAAGGTTTGGGGCAAATCTAGAAGAGTTTATTTGAGATTGGATCAAGCTTTATGCTAAGGCTTGAGGATAGAGATTGAGGATATATTTGTGCTAGACCAAAGGATTATGTTTAGTGCAAATCAATGGACAGAGATTGAGGACAAATTTGTGCTAGACCAAAGGATTGTGTTTAGTGTAGATCAGTGGATAGATATTGAGGACATATTTGTGCTAGACCAAAGGACTATGTTTAGTACATATTCGAGGATAGAGTTTGGTGCATATTTGAGGACAATTTTGTGCCAGACTAGAGACAAATATTGAGTAGATTTGTGCTAAATCAAAGGACTATATTTAGTGTAAATTTGAGAGAGATATTTGAAGGTGATAGAGTATAGAGGATGATAGTCTCTAGTGGATAGAGATCCATTTGCTAGGGTAGTGAGGATAGGTGTCTTTAGTGGATAGAGATCCATTAGCCAGAGTAGTGGGGGCAACAATTCTTCTAGAAGATCACCAGTCAAAGCTAAGGAGAAAGGAGTTCTCCTATGGATAGAGATCCACAAACTTGATTAGGGGATTTGTGTCTCCTTTGGACAAAGGTCCATAAACATTGTAATAGGAAAAGGATTCCCAAGAGATTGATTGAGAAAATTTTAGTGAAATATTTTCTCCGTGGAGTAGCCCACATTGGGTGAACCACGTTAAATTGGTGTCTCTATTGTGTGTGGTGATTTGTGCATTGCTTTGATTACTGTTGTTGATATTGATATCTTTACATTGCATAATATTTATTGGGAAAGAAAAGTAAAAAGTGGTCTTATACTATTCACCCCCCCTCTCAGTATAAGCTTGTGTTCAAGTTTTTCTTATTCCTTGCATGTAAATCGTAAAAATTGTAGGCTCTCCAATGTGATTCGATCAAAGGGTAAGTCATTTGCAGCCAAAGGAACGTGGTATTTATACCATTGTTTCATCTCTCTTTGGATGTCAACGGAAGGAGAAACTTTGTATGACATCGACACTTAATAAATAAACTTTGCCCTTATAACCCTAACCTTAGGGTTAATTAAATTAGATTATAAATTAATTAATAATAAAATTATTATAATTAATTTAATAACTTTAAGGTTAATTAAATTAAATTATAAATTAATTTATAATGAAATTATTATAATTAATTTAAAAACTTTAGGTCTTAACATTAGAACTTCAATATTATAATAAAATATTATAATATTATTTTTCTTGGGCCTTCCTATTGCTCCTTTAGACCTTATCTAACCACCTTGAATATTATAATAGGAGATATTATAATATTATTTCCCTTAGGCCTAGAAGTAATCTTTCTCTTGCACTTCTTACTGAAACTGACTCTTGACATCCTTCCTTTTGCACTCCTCATTGAAACTGACTCTTGACATCAATAACAATAAAACTTGCTTATATTTCCAAAAATCTCCCCCTTTGTCATTGATGGTAACCCATTTACCTTTTACCATTTCCTTTACCTCTTTATGTTCTACTCCCCTTGAGAAATTTCTCCCCCTAATTGAATTCTCTCCCCCTAACTCAAATATCTCCCCCTTTTTCATCAATGGCAAAGGGCCACCTTTGGGGCTTGGGACTAATAATGAGACTCTTAGCTTAGACCCTCCATCCACATCCTCTTGAGGTGGTTAATTTTTGGGTGGGAGTATCTCTACTCCCAGAATGCACTAATATTTACCTTTTTCCACCTTCCTTAACTGATTTCTCTAATTTGTTTGACTGTTCCTATTCTTGCTTATCTCTAGAAGTTCTGCTCTACACCACTTGGTTATATTCCCAACACTATTGCACTTATAACACTTAATGTTGTTATTCCTTAAATATGCATATATCTTGGGGTTTCTCCTAGTGAAGCCATATCCATTCCTATCATGAACCTTGCAATAAACTGCCTTGTAATAAAACTAATTACAAGAGTAGCAATACCCTTGAAAAAGATGTATGTTTTTTAGATTCTCATATTCCTATATTTCATGTATATTGCACTATGTAGTCTTGTTCCCAAACCTATGACATGAGAAGCAAATTCCATTGAAGAAACCTTACCTTGACCTCATTGGTCTCTTAGTATCTTCTTCCCTATGTTGTTTCTTGTTCCATATGTTCCTCATTTGTGCATTGTTCCTTTCCTTATTGAACTTTCTATTGTCCAACTTATCCTCAGAAGTCTCACTTTCTCTTACACTCTCTTCTTCTAAATATTCTTCTTATTTGGAGCTTGATATTGACTCCTTTCCTTGTCCTTTATATTCTTATTCAAAACCAAGTGTCTTTATAAATGGAGATCTGTGTGATTTGATAATATCATCTAAATCCTTTGAATTTTTCTTGAACTAATAAATCTTGTTATTAAACTTTTCAAGTCCTTTCCTTAGAATGTCACATTCTTGTTTTTTTTTTTTTTTAATTTTTCAATCATGTCTTCTTCAACTCCTTTTCTCTTTTAAAATTTATCTTTCAAGTCATTGAGTTCTTATATAAGCCTTCCTTTCTCGTTATCACATTCTTGAAATTGAAGCTTGAGTTTTGAATTCTACTTTATTACCTCTATTAATACATTAAGGGCATAAATAAGCTCACCCTCAAGATCAACTTATCCTTTTTTTGATTCACTTATTTCTTCTTCTATTTCCATAAGAATGCTTCCTTCTTTTGGACCTCCAAGAGCATCTTCAAATTCATCTTCACTAAAATTGAATTCATTCTTTGTGCAACTATCTTAAATATGACCAAAGTTACCACATCTAAAACACTTGAGTATTCTTTTACCTCTCTTTCTAACATCTTATTTTTCTAATATCATAAATAGAATTTCTTCTTCTTCATTATCTGAGGACCTGTTATCACTATCACTTCAACTCTTACCTACCTTGTCTACATAAAAACTCTTCTTATGCCTTTGGAAAAACTTCTTTCCTTGTGTGCCTTGTCCATATCTATTTTTATTTTGGTACCTATGTTTTCCTGCTTCCCTATTCTTATGATCCTGTTTCTCATCACCACTACTATTTCCATATTCTAGATAATCGGTAGCATAGTGACCATATTTTCCATATTTAAAATATCTAATTGATTTTGTACCTTTATAATTTCTTGAGTCCTTGTTCCTTCTACCATAATTTGTTTCTTCATCACTAGATAACTCATTGCTTGAATCTAAATTCTTACCCCTTATCTTCTTAGTAACTTTGAAGGATGCTTCTTTCTGGGGAATAGGTTCCTCTTTCATTCTCATATCAAAAGTTGTGAGAATTCCATGTAATTCATCCCTTGTAAAAAGTTCAATATATTTTGACTCTTCTATAGCTGAAATATTTTCACTATACCCTTTTGGGAGTGACCTTAAAATATTATCACAAACATCTATTTCCTCAACCTTAAGTCCAAGTCCTTGCATGTATTTAACAATCTCATCTACATGAAGTAGATATGCAACAATGTTTTCCTCATCCTTCATATTTAATTTTTTAAATTTTCTCTTGTAATTTTGCAACTTTGCCCTTTTGACCTTTTTAACTCATTCATATATACCTTTCAATGTATCCCAAATTTTATTTGCTGATGTGCAATGCATAACCTTTATAAACTTTTTTTCACGCAAACCCCTTAAAATTCCATTCATTACCTTTGAATTATTTAGTTGTAGTATATTACCATCTTTATCTATAGGTGGAGTTGTTGGTGGTAGGTATCCATTCTCAACTACTTCTCATATTTCATTTCCAAGAGCCATTAGGTGAAAATTTATCCTTGTACTCCAAAGTGCATAATTATTCCCATTGGACAATGGTGCTGAATTCCCTGATGATCCATTATTATAATCCATATATGTTCTTGTGAGATTTTCCTTCAAGTTGTTAAAATATTCCAAAGGAAATTGATTTGATACCAATTGAAGAACACAAAATTATATTTAGAGGGGGAGTGAACAGTATAATATCACTTTTTACTTTTCTTTTCTCAAACAATATTATCTAATATATCAATGACAATATCAATAGCAGTAATAAAATCAATGCACAAATCATCACACACAATATAGACACCAATTTAACGTGGTTCACCCAATGTGCGCTACGTCCACGGAGAAAATATTTCACTAAATTTTCTCAATAGATATTTTGGGAATCCTTCCCTATTACAATGTTTATAGACCTCTATCCAAAGGAGACACCAATCCCCTAATAAATTTTGTGGATTCCTATCCATATGAGACACCAATCCCCTAATCTAATTTGTGGAACGCTATCCATAGGAGAACTCCTTATCCTCTGCTCTAGTTGATGATCCTCTAGAAGACTACTTCCTCCACTACATTGGCTTGTGGATATCTATTCATAGAAAACTTTTTCCTCACTCAGAAGATATTTGTCCTCACTACCCTGGCTAATGGATCTCTATAAACTAGATACTACTATCCTCTACTCTATCACCTCCAAAGCTTACTCTCAGCTTTGTCTCAAATCTACACTAAACATAGTCCTTTAGTCTAGCACAAATATTTTCAATATCTATCTTAAATTTTCACTAAATGCAATCCTTTGGTCTAGCACAAATATTCTCAATATCTATCTCAAATTTACACCAAACATAGTTCTTTGGTCTAGCATAAATCTTCTCAATATCTATCTCAAATCTATACTAAACACAGTCCTTTGGTCTAGCACAAATCTTCTCAATATCTATCTCAAATTTGTACTAAACACAGTCCTTTGATCTAGCACAAATCTGCTCAATCTCTATCTTTGATCTGGTACAAAATTGTCCTTCGGTAAGCATCAAACTCTATCCTCAAACTATCTTCAAGATTTAACACAAAACCTAATCCAATCACAACTCAACTCTACTAGATCTGTCCCAAACCTTAACTCAAGGTTTTAACAAATCAATGAATCAAATCCACTCACAAGACTTCTCAAAGACTTGCCTCAAATATATCCACAAGTCCTCTCTAGAGCTTGCTCAAACTGCTCTCAAGTCTTCACCAAGACTTACCTCAAATCTTACTCAACATGTTCTCACTAGAACTTGCTTAATCTTATCAACAAGTCTTAACCAACACTTACCTCAAATTCGCATTATAAGATTCCACAAAAGCTTACTCATCTCAATATATCATAGAAAACCTCTTCAATCGCACAAACAAGTTTCACACATAATCTTGTTCTAATATCACATAAACATATAGAGAATGGTTAGAGACTCAATATGTTTCACACTCACATCAATACTTAATCACTTTCAACCTCTCTTGTTTAGCCATAGAAACATATGAAGAATGGTTAGAGACTCAATATGTTTCACACTCATACAATAGTAAATCACTCTCAAACTTTCCTTCAAATCAATTAAGAATAAAGAACAATTTATTTCACATAGCTTAAACTATCACTCCAACACTTCCAATCAACTAAAACAACTTTACTCAACCAATCACTCAACGAAATACACCTTGATTTCAAACCCTAAACAAGTGTTTCACAATTATTTCAAAAACTCACACTATGGCACTCAAAATTGACTCAATATGATTCCAAATTCACATAACAATGATACTCATGATATTTCACAAAACCCTAGTTCAAGATAGTTCTCAAATTCACATAACAATGATACTCATGATATTTCTCAAACCCTAATCATGCACATGAAGGCTCACTCAATATTTCCAACAATGCTTATCAAAAAAGGTTTTTTAGCATCAAATTTCACTCAGAAAACCCTTAACAATCATCATTGGTGATCTCAAAACCAAACTCAATAATGCTTATCAAACAATCCTTTTCACTCCAACTTAGCATTCACAACATCCAATCCAACAATATTTCACTCACAAGGAAGATGTGCCCATACATTTTGTTTGATAAATAATTGACCTTAAAACATGTCTCAATCACAATCACCCTCTTTGCCAATCTGAAGGGTTAGGTAGAAAAAACCTTCTCAAAATTTCATTCAAATATTCCCTCAAAATGTTTCACCATACAAAAAATTAAAGCTCAATTACACCTTATAATCTCCACACTTCAAACTGATTAGAAAAAATTAAACAATTCACTTCAACAATTAATTTCATTTATCCCCCTTATTACTCCTCTCAAATATTTAACACAATAAGACTTTATTTTAAAATAAAATATAATCTCCTTTAAAACCTTATTACAAAATCCAACTCCTAATCATCAAAAACCACAATAATATTTTTAATTTTTATAAACCTTATATCTCCCTCCTAACAAAACTTCATGCAACATTAAAACCTTAGGATAAAATTTAATTTAAAAATTAAATACCTCTTTTTCCCTCGATCTAATTTGATCCCCCGTTGCACTGCCACCAGTGCCCTAGTCGTGGCTTAACTGCCACGTGAGCTAGGTTCTCACCTTGGAATTTAAAAGCACCTTGTGTGCTTTGTCTTCTATGTTGGATGCCCAAAATAAAAACAACCACCACAAAACACTACCGTCAGGATTCGATCATAGGACCTCCCGCCTTGCAATGTCTCAATATACAACCACTTGTTGCTAGCCCAACTACTCAGTTGGTAATGAGGCTTTGAGCCTCCCTTCCTTTATCCCTTCATTGGCACCAAATAAAACAAATTTTTTTCTTCTTCCTTGCATGCAAATCACAAAAATCATAGCCTCTCCAATGTGATTTGATCGAAGGGTAAGTCCTTTGCAACCAAATGTACATGGTATTTATACCATTGTGCCATATCCCTTTGGATGTTGGTGGAGGGGGAAACTTTGTATGACATAAGAACTTAATAAATAAAATTTTCCCTTATAAACCTAACCTTAGGGTTAATTAAATTAGATTATAAATTAATTAATAATTAGATCATTATAATTAATCTAATAACTTTAAGGTTAATTAAATTAAAGTATAAATTAATTTATAATGAAATTATTATAATTAATTTAATAACTTTAGGTCTTAACATTAGACCTTTAATATTATAATAAAATATTTAAATATTATTTTTCTTGGGCATTCCTCTTGCTCCTTTAGACCTTATATGACCATCTTGAATATTATAATATGAGATATTATAATATTAGTTCCCTTAGTCCTAGAATCAATCTTTCTCTTGCATTGCTTACTGAAACTAACTCTTGACATCAATTGCAACAAAACTTGCTCATATTCCCAATAGTTGCTTGATATCTTATATTGAATATGATACTCTCTTGTATGGGTTGTTCAATGAATTTAGAGGAAGGCTATTTAGAAGGAAAATAAATAATAGTTTCAACTCTTGTATATTCCTTACTCTTTGTTTTATATGGGGGGTTTGTTTTTCTGAGTGGGGATTGATTGCTAGCAGCATAAGAGACTGGAGGGGAACATTGGGAAGGACGAGGAGCTTTGAAAAATATTATGGAGGAGGTAATCTATCTATGGTTGTACTTGTGTGAACTTACAATCTAGCTTGAAAATATCATTATGATTTTATACTTTTAGGAAACCTCTATGCTTATGTTAAATGTATGGCTAATTTTTCGTAAGATTACACCTATAAGAGCTTTGGTATATAGTTTTTATAATGATTCCTTTTGATTGCTTGTAAATATAGAAGCTTTTAGTGCCTTGCATTCTAGTATTAGTTTCTCCTTGGTTTCATCACCTCTTGTTTTTATGCTTGTTGCCTTGGTTAGTAACCATAGGAACTTTGTTTTTCTCATCTTTGGGTTTTCATCAAACAACGTCTCCTTTGTGTTCTACAATAGCAATTGATCCATGTGTTTTTATTTTAAAGAAAACCTAGTTTTAGGGAATTATTGTTCTATATTTCTTTTGGTTTAAGGGTTGTTGAGAATTGTTATCCTCTTGCTTAATGTTTGGTCTATGTTAGCCTTTGAATATTGTGTTGTTCAAGAAGTCTTATTCACAATAGACCTTTGAATTTCTACCTATTGAACACTTGATTTATGTGTTTATATCTTTATAGATTTCTTCTTTCTTTTAGATGAATGGTTGTGGATGTGTTTTTTAATGTGTAAGACTTTGTAATATTTGGTTTATTGGGTGATTTCAATAATTTTTATGAGTGTTTGTTATCAATGCTTTGTGAATCAACTAATATTAATTAAAAATTTCCTATATTCTTTATTATATATTTTTTGTAGATATCAATGGTTTAATGTTATGGTTTTAGTTCCTTTCCAAAGTAAGTTAACCATAGCTTAATTATTATGTTGCTACCATTTTATTTCATAAGGATGTATAGAGGGAAATAGATCCTTTGAGGTATTTGTGGTGTTGATGGAAGGTTTTTGGTTACTTTTTTAATTAAACCTTTTTTTGTCATGATAGATAATGTTTGTTTATTTTAATTATTTAATGGTGATGTTGAAAAATAAATAAATAAATATCTATATATATATATATATATTGTTAATCATTGAAAATTATGTTGGAAGGCTTATGTAATGATTTTTTGAGGCTTGAGTAGATATGAAACCTATTACTGAGAGAAGTATGACATTCTCTCAAATATTTTTACATGAGTTATGCTTTGTATAATGTATGGTTGGAATTATTGTATGTTGTTAGCATCATGCATGTTAAGTTGCATTTGCATTCATGAGTTGTCCTAATACCTAAGCTTCTTCTTAAATATTCATGGGGTGATTTTCTTTCATGAAGAGGACCATCAAAAAATAAGGATAAATTAACCTAAGGCATTACGTTAGATTAATCCTACATAGATATACTTATGAAGGGTTAAGGAATTATCGTCCACATTTTAGTTTTATGGTCCTTAAAGGATAATCCCTATATCATGGTTGAATTATCAAATACCAGTGAGGGTATGAGAAAGGTGAGGGGACCACATTTTGAATACTTCTAAATAGTGAGTTTTAGTAAGGTGAAATCTAAAAATATGGGATGTTGGTCACTCTTGTCCACTTGAGTGTCATCTACAATGAAATTGAACTTAAAATATGGTTATGCCTTATGAATTCTAAAAACTATTGGGACCCTTTGTGAACCTTGTAAAAAAATAAATCTCTCTTGGCTAGTTTTCATGGGTTGTTACAGTTGGTGTCAAAGATTTAGGTCATAGGAATAGAAGCTTCTATGGAGAGAACCTTGGATAAGCCTTGAAATGATGTGCTACTTTAGAGAGAATTAATATTCCAGGGAACTTTACATGATCTAGGATAAGATAGATATTGCATGCCATTTGGACTAGTCAAACCAAGGAGTAAACATTTTAGAGTATAGTTTCTTATTAGGAATGGCACCTTCTGGGTAGGCAAGTATGACCATGGTCATTAGCAAGTAAGTGATAATGGTATAAGTTAGTTAATGGGAATATGAAACTAGGAGAAATTACCTAACTCCTTTGTGTGGATAGGAGATGACACTATTTTGAGAGGAGGATCATCCAAGAAGGAATTATCACCTACATAAGAGAAGTTGTAGTATATCCCCAAAAGAAATTTGGAATAACAATGGACTCCAACAAGAGGACTAGACAAATAATAGAATTTAGTAATAATTCTAGAAGAACAATGGACTCCACCAAGAAAACTAGAATAATAATGGAGTCCAATGAAAGGGTGGAAGACATTTATTTCATAGTTAAGTTAATTCAATAAAAAATGAAAGAACAAAAAATAATGTTGGAAATGATTATTGAATGGAAATATAAAAAAAAATTAAGGGGAACCCAAATTTTATAAATAAGAACAATGGGAACCAAGGGAATTTTAAGAAGAAAAAAAAAAGATAATTCCAACCCTCAACCTTAGAAGCATAATGATTCATCTTAGAAAGAGGGAAAAGGAGAAAAAAGGAAGACCTTAGGCACCCAAGATAGACTGCTTCATTTATGAGGTCTTCATTACACAAATAAGTGTCCCCAAATGCCATAGTTGAGTAATAGAGCCAAGGAACAATTGTATTGAATCTATGTAGCCATAGGAAGTTAGAACATGGATGGATAGACAACTCTCATGTTACTAAATAGTAAGTTTTTTAATAAGAATGTTAAAGTTATAATTGACAGTGGAGCTACAAATAGTTTTATTTCCACTAATATTATTAGGAAAAAACCAAAAAGACCTATATTTTTGGCACAAGGATGGAAATTTGAGTATGGATCTAGATAGACTTACTCAATGGATCAATGTTTACCTATAGTTGAGATCACCTTAACCAATGGATCCACTATTTGGAACTTATATGTAGCGTCACTATATGCCTTTGATATCATCTTAGGGATAGATTAGTTGAAGGGTCATATAACCCTAATAAACTTCTAAGAAATATGGATGGAATATACCAATAAGGATAAGAAGAGAGTAAGGGTTTAAAGTAGGAAATGGTTATTTCAACCACATTTGTTATCAGCTATACAACTAAATAAGGCAATCAAAATAGATGGCATGATGTATGTGGTAAATATAATGGCAATATGGGTGATAATGGGGATGAGGAAATATTTAAGAAACATTCAATTTTACATGAATTTAGGGATGTATTTCTAAAATATCTCCCAAGCCTACCACCACAATATAAAGTTGAATTTGTCATTGAACTAATTATATGAGTTGAACATATTGCAAGGAAACCTAATAGAATGACTCCTATTGAGTTGTAGGATCTTAATATCATGACCCACCTGGTAAGAATTACTATTTAAGTTGGACTATATATTAAAAAATTATGTTTAATGCTTAGATGTATTAGTTTGATGGATATATACTTCTAATATTGTGTTTATTTTGTATAAGAATATGGTATTATTGATGCTCTACTTGGTTGTGGGATTAGGTACTCTTGTGGGTGGACAAGAGAATTGGCCACAAGGAATGAGAGACCATATTGAAGGGGAAATGATGATGACTTGTTTATCAAACATATTAGGGTAACATGAATGAATACCCTTTCATGTAGATGCACTTATGCTCATGTTCATACCACTAGACCAGGAATATTTCTTGAAATGAGTCTCCTTAACATGATTTGGTGATATATTATGTCTATCTTAAATAAGGATCCACTTATTTAGGGATAAAATAATAGTATGAAACATTGAGATAATACATTTGTTTTGCATATGGCATGTTGGTTTTGATTATCTTCTTGTGTGTTCTTGAAAATAATTTAATGATTGATGTTCTTTCATGTATGCCTAAGGTTGATAAATTAATCCTTTTTAAGAAAGCTTTGAGTTTTAATTTAACTTTTTATACTTTGTTGTGCCACCTTTAAGCCTAGTAATGGTGCACTTATTACCTTTTGCTAAGTGTTGGAGAAGCTACCTTTAATATTTATTGAATGCTTCCTCCATGATGCTTTGAGTGGTGGGTTGAGGATGGTGAGAATTGGAAAAACACCCTTGAGTGTTACACTATGAGTGCCTTGCATGGTGATGCTTAAGCTTACCTCACCCTACATTTTTTAGTAGGTATTAATTTAGAAATAATGGGGGAGGGGAAAGGAAATCAAACCGAGGAGAAGAAAGGAGTTTTTTTAGCGAGCACAAAACTATGTGATACTAAGGTTTGAGAAGAAAGGACATCGTGCATCGACCTTGTAGAGTTAATTATGCTATGGAAGCATCATTGTGTTTACTTTCAATGTTATTTTCCTTATGCCTTTCTCTTTAGCCTTATAAGTTGCTTGGTGTTGTATGATATTTATTTGGCTTGGTTGCCTATCCACTTCCATAGGTTTTGCAACATTAGAATGTTGTGTTAATATTGTTTTTCTATGCCTTGAGATTCTCTATGCTTAGTATTCTAGCTCAATACTAGTTCCCCCTTGCATGGTAAGAAGAAATTTGTGAGAAATATAGTGTTCAGGTTACTTACACTGGTTGAATAGCTTGCACCAAATTAAGCCTATTTTTTTCTATGGTTTCTACCTTTATAGCTTGTTGTAGATTTTTTAAAGTCTCAGGATGGTGTCACTATGTCTCTCACCTGAGTGTTAGGGTTGGCCTAAGCATCATTTAGTTTTTTGAATGCTAGGGTTGGCTTGAGCATTGTTATGTTTGTTGAGTCATCAGGGTTCACAATGAGTTATGGTTCCCCATGAACTTTATGTTATGTAACTCCAAGGGGATATATTTGTCTCCCTTACCTAAGTTAGACTTTACCTTCTTATTACTTTGTACGTAAGTTTTGTTTGGTTTCTTTGGTAGATTAAATCTATGGTTGCAATTTTGGGTTAATTTGGATGTCTAATTGGAATTATATGATCTAATATTAGTTTGGTATTTTAAACATAAATAAATGAATCACTTTTCATCATTTTTTTATAAATTCACCATCATGCATAAACCCTCTAACCAAAAAAGCAAAATTCCACCTTTTATACCTAAAATTAAGCATTTATTACTTAATAAAGTAAGGTCATCTTTGATCTAATGTTTACCCATAAAATATTCTTCATTCCTTCAAAAACCTCTATTTTTGGATTGGGCTCAAATTTATGTTTCCAATAATATAATTCTTATCCTATTTTGACATTGTTTTATCCCTCAAAATTTAGAAAAATTGCACATGGATCTCGTTGTCTCAAAATCGTAGTCATCCTATATGGGATACCAATCTGGAAAATTTTGTTTTACCAAAATTGTGCCATATAATTTATGGGGTATGATTTTTACTAAAACAAATTCCAAAATCATGCCTTGTCATTTATGGGATGTGTTTTTGGAAAATTTAGGTTTTTTCTCTTGAAAAGCCCAAGTTTTTGGTCGACGTCTATGACATCGACTCTTAGCCAAGTTTGTTTTTCATTTTCTCATGTAAAAATCCTCCAAACATCTTATAAATAGGATTCGATACCATCATTTTCCACCAATTAATATGCTTAATAATCCTAATATTGAATTGCTCATTGGTCATGCTAATAAGTGCTCTTATATTGTGGGATTATTATTTCTCTACCTTTTTATTTGGTTTTAGCTGCTCTTGGTGAACAAGTGGAGGAGAATTAAGGGGTCTATAATTTTATGGGGATATTATAATTTTTTTTGTCCTTTTACTACCACCAGATTTCTTCCTAGATCATTGATTATGAAATATTTTATCTTATTTTGTAATGTTAAGTGTCTCGCTTGCCTCTACTATGAAATCGTGCCTTATTTGTAGAGGACACAATTTTGGTAGATCTAAAGTCATGGTCACCCCTTATGGGGTGTGATTTTTGGTTTTTCCAATTTGGGGGTAATGTTTCACTCCCAAATACTCAATCCACATTTGCATGCTTTATCTAGGTCATAATATTGTTGTTTGCACTCTATTCTTCGCATTGTTTCATTTCATTGCATCTTTGCTTGTCCATCTTCTAAAAAGGTCAAAAATAACTTTTATTTTTGAAAGGTCAGCTAAAAGGACCAAGGGGGATTGACTACTGCATCTCCAAGCTTATTCAAATAACATCCTAAGTAGGCCCTCAAATACTAATAAATTTTTCTAGGATTTTGTGAAACTCTTTTGTAGGTTTAAAGTTGTTTGGATATTATGGATGCAAGTTAAAGCTTCGATCAAACACCATATTAGATAAGTGGTCTAGATAGACTACTTAGGATATTTTTTTGTTTTCTACCAATTCTCATTTAAAATCAAATCATAGAAAAAATAAAAATATCTTTATTTTATTCCTAGGCATTTAAAAAAGAAAGGCATATAGTTTTCACTTTAGGGTTAATTCTATTTGTACATTCTCTTAAAACCTTGCTAAAAAGATAAATATTAATTTTATCATAATATAGGGTTTAGTAATCATTGAAAATTAAGAATCATTCTAGGGATAGTACTTGATTGCTTTCATTCTTGTTTGTCATGTATTTCCTAGCTTAGAGTTTAGAAAATCCAAACATAGGTGTTTGCTCAATATACACACAAAAAATTCCATCGCCAGACTTAGAGTTAGTCCTTAAATTTTTCTTGGTGAACCCTTCAATCCCCAAGCCCTTGAGTGTAGAGAACATGACACACCCCTATGGTAACCTCGGCTCCTAGTGGATTTAGCTGAGAATCATACACGACAAGACAATTTTACCCCTCTATAGGTATTAATCAAAAGAATGATTAATATTTTTTCCTTTCTAATGTTATTTTTTTATATTAATTTAATAGAATAACTAATGTTGGTTATGATCTAATGTTATATTGGTATTAATCACAAGAATGATTAATGTTTTTCCTTTCTAATTTCAGCTTTTATATTAATCAATTGGATTGTTTGATATATGATAGACTAATCTAAAGTTAGATCTTATTAATAAAATGATAGATTAGTTTAGAAATTAATCTAATGATATATTAATTCATTTTAATATTTATATTTCAATTAATCAAATGATATATTAGTTTGGCAATTAATCTAATGATAGATTAATTCATTTTAATCTTTAGATTTCAATTAATCAAATGATAGATTAGTTTGGAAATTAATCTAATGATAGATTAATTTATTTTAATCTTTAGATTTTAATTAATAAAATGATATATTAGTTTGAAAATTAATCTAATGGTAGATTAATTCATTTTAATCTTTAGATTTCAATTAATCAAATGATAGATTAGTTTGGCAATTAATCTAATGATAGATTAATTCATTTTAATCTTTAGATTTCAATTAATCAAATGATATATTAGTTTGACTGTTAATATAATGAGAGATTAATTTACTTTAATCTTTAGATTTCAAATAATCAAATGATACATTAGTTTGGAAATTAATCTAATGATAGATTAATTCATTTTTAATCTCCAAATTTTAATTAATCAAATGATAGATTAGTTTTGCAATTAATGTAATGATAGATTGATTCATTTTGATATTTAGATTTACAATTAATGAAATGTTAGATTATATTGGCATGTAATCAATCATATATTAATTTTTAATCTTGTAAATGAATGACTAGACTTGCTTATAATGGATTGATTTATAACTAACGATGGATTAATTTAGTTTTGGAATTGTTGCAACTCTTAGAATTTAAATATTTATGGAAAATATTTTTAAAAGAAGTATGGGCTTCTTTATTTGATTTTTGCTTTCTTTACTTGCGTTTTGCTATATTGAATTAGATATGTATAGTTTTGGAGTTCAATATTTGTAGAGAATATATTTTTAAAGAATCATGGGTTCCTTTACTTGAGTTTTGCTATATTTAAGTAGATATATATATAGTTTTGGAGTTTAATATTTTTGGAGAATATCTTGGAAAGAAGTATGGATGTTTTTTGCTTGTTTTTTCTATATTGAATTGATTTAATAATGTAAACCAAAAATGAACAACAACAATACATAGATAAAGCACAAAATCACAATGAACAAAATGAAAATGCACAAAGTAAATAATTTTTTTATTAATATGGGCATATCTCCAAGTTGTACAATGAATGTGCTCCAATATGGGGTTACAAATTGTTTTGATATAGATATTACAAAATAATAGGGTTTTTGAAGCCCTAGTTCACTAAATAGCTAGTGTCTTCTCAATTTTACTTGATCCAAACAAGAATTTGGGTGGGCTTGTGTATCCCTGTGGGACCACTCTAGCTTCAACAACTTCTAGAAAGATGATTCATGCACCTGCAAACAACAAACAACATAAAAGGGATTAAAAGCACCTATGAGGACTCCATTGTGTGAGGCCCTATGAAAGATAAAACTAATAAAACCCTAGATGCTACAAAATATAACTAAGAATAGAAATGTAGGAATGTAAATAAAATTCATCAAATATTCTTACCTTGTCAAGACTAATCTCTGCTCTTGTTTATGTTGTCGATGGTCAAATGAACACCCGAAAGGTGGTTGAGGGTTGGGGGACTACAAATCTACTACAAGAAATTTCTAGAGGTATTCAAGGATGACTATGGATACACACAAGTGTTCAAAGAACACTTAGTAGAGTTCAATAAACTTTGGGTGGCATTTAGAGATGGGTAAAGTGTTGCAGAACCAAATCTCATTTGCAAGGGTTTGACAGTGGTTAAAACGAGTGATGTGATGGCAGTGGCAAGGGGTGGGGATGATAGTGAAAATGGGAACTTCTAAGAATATTCATGGACCTTGATTCATAAAAATGAATCACTTTTATAATCTACCCTTGAACATGTTAGGGTTTTGATGACACAAAATGGGCGATTGAGAATAGAACACGAGGAAGAATGGATATTAAACATGGGCAAGTTACATGGATTGATATGGATGGATGGCTAAGATAAAAATGTGGTGGAAGGCTAGGATTTATTTATATATATATATATATTTATTAAATATGTATAAATATAAATATAAAATATTAATATTTATGTATATATTAAATAAACACACACATGCACATATATATAATTGATGGCTATGATTGGATGATATAGCTGTATGACAAATGGATAGATTTTTATGTCTACAAATGCTCTTTTTTGTATCGCATTGCATGAAACACAATGCGGTGCAAAAATACAAAACACCTAGTTTGGTATGAAGTTGCAGCTTTCTTTACTTTGAACGCAAAGAAGATTTTGAAGACACAAAGAATTTGTATGTGTAGCTTACCCCCTCAATTGGTGAAAGAGTGAAAAATGAGTCTCACAAGCCAATTGATATAAATGTGGGTAATGATACATAGGAATGGTACAAGTGCACGTATATGATGTAAATGTAGATGATATGAATGATGTAAATTTATGTCATTTTTGTCCCATCGGAGAAGGGGGTTGTTGTAAAATGCAAGTGGTTGATTTTGTTTTTACCCTAACAAAAAAGAAGTTTTTTTCAAATGTAGATGTCATGATCATGTAATATGTATCTCATTGTAGGAAATTAAAATCAATTTTGGTTTCGCTAAGTTTGGAGTAATTCCATGCTATTGAAGAAAGTGGATTTTGGCGTCATTGAAATGTAAACTAATGAAAATGTAGAATACCAAGAACTAATCATCCTAGGATCAGGTGATTTCTAGGAGGCCTCTTATTGTGACTGCACAATTCCTAAATGTTAAATGGAATTATGTAGTATAAATCATCCATGTTTCAATTCCCACAAACAAGGCCATCAATGACAGCTTTTGAACAAATTAGTCTGAGCATAGTTGTACTCAAAAGTGAAGGATCAAATGTGATTTGATTTGAAACAAGAAGATATTGGATGATAAAAAATATCCAAAAATCCTTATGGTAATTTATCCATATTAATTAATTGCATAGATAACCAATCACTACAATCACCAAGGAGATAGAATAGACCACTAGATACAAGGTTCACTTAAAATTATAGATGAATTTAGAAAATATTGAATGTAAATGCAATTTTTGGTGGATTTTATGATGTTGAAATTAATATTTGATGATGAAAAATGCATTTATGAATGAATTACATGTGTTTGTGAAGTTTTACATTGGTTTAGAGCATTTTTGAAGCAATTTTGGACAAATTTACAACTTTTTATTCGCAAAAAAAGATTAACTATCTAAATAAATTTGTGTTATCACAAAAATGAATTAAGTGATAAGTAGATGATTGGACTAATTAATGTGGTCATTTTATGAATATTCAAACCGTTTTGAGTTGTTTTGAATATTGACAAGTGATTTTGTGAATTTTGGTCACAAACAAAATTAAGCATCCAAATCAGTTTGGACTTTCAAAAAACATGATATGATGATGAAATAAATGCATAGATGCAATTTTGGGTGATTTTGTGAAGGTAAGCTATAGTTTTAGAGTATTTTTTTCTTTCTACAAATTTTGAAACTAAATGTCGAGTAGCATCCAAATCATGCACAAACTCCAGCAAGCATTTGCCACTCTACAAACGTTGGTAAGCATTTCAATGCACCCAGTGAATACCCATGGGCATTTTAGTGTGCCAAAAATAGCTATAAATAATATACATATTTGAAATTAGACTCATTCGTGCCATTGAAAATTCTAGAAGCTGCATCTAAATGAGAGTGAGTGAGTGAAGAAGTGAGTGGAGTGGAAAAATATAGTGGATTTGAAGTGATGGTGATGGAGGATGTGGATGCAACAGTTGGTGTGGAGGTGCATGTGGCTAAGGTAAGTGCTCTTGGAACTCTTGTTTGAATTTTTACATTTTTTAATTATGAGATTTAATATGACTTTAATGTGTTTGCATTATGCATGTGTTGTGCTACAGTTGATGATTTTGGAGGCTCAACATCGGTTATTGCCTGTCATACCTAGGGTGATAAAGGCACTATAAAATATGGAGCACTAAATATCGGTTCCCTTGGGACATGATCAGGTTGGTGTATGACATGATCGATGAGCCTCGAGTATATGCATGGGTGCCTACTTTATTGTTTTAGCTATAACAAGAGTTGTACGAGGTTAGGAGATAGAGGTAGAAGGGGATTAGGTGCAGTGTGCTACTATAGTGTTGAGGATGGGAGCACTTTAGTTTATATCAGCTTGTAGGCTTTCCTACTGCAGCATGGGATGGGGAGAAATCCTATGCTATGATATGGTGGGTGATAGAGGAGGTGCAACTGAGTCATCCTAGTTGAATTGGCTAGGATTACAAGGATATATGGACATGGTTGATACCAAATTAGGTGCTTGGAGACCTTGGTGGAATGTTATTTGATCTAGTGACAAATATTAGCTACAAAGGGTCTTATAGGATATATGGGTGGTTGGGAAGCATAAAAGTGGGGTGGAGCTAATCCAGTGCTCACAGGTGCTATAACAGTTTAAGTTGAGACATGGGTTTTTCAGGCACCTATGTTGTACAAGAATCATCGAGATGATATGGATCTACATTATGCTAAGGCATGAAGGGTGATCTATGAGAATGATGAGGATATGGATCTCCTTGATGTAGATGATGTGGGGACTACCGTTGAACATGATGCATGGTTTGCTACACAACCACCATGGGTACCTAGTCAGGTAGTGGATGATGGAAGTGGGGATGAGGATGAGGCATAGGCTAATGTGGATGAGGTAGAAAAGGCTTCAAAATATCAAAAATATCTTAATATCTAGCAGTCAATGGATATGGGTGAGAGATGCAGTAGAGAAGCCTCCAGATATTGGAGGTGATGGAGGTGGCATGGATAATATGGAGGAGGTTCTGAAGATACCTTTGGGTTTGAGTGAGAAGGAATGGATGAAGCTCAATGTTGATTGGGATCATCTCTGGTAGTTGTGAATACCCACCAAATTTCAAAGAATGCTCAATAGAGTTAAAAAATGAACAACACCAATACACAAATAAAATACAAAAGCACAATGAACACAATGGAAATGCATAAAATGAATAAAATTTTATTAATATAGATAAATGTCTGAGTTGGACGATGAATGTCATCCAATATGGGGTTACAAATGCTTCTATATATAGATATTACAAAATAATAGGGTTTCAAAGCCCTAGTTCAATGAACAACTGATGTCTTATCACTCGTAATTGATCCAAACAAAGGTGTGGGTGGGCTTGTGTATCCCTATGGGACCAAATTAGCTTTAACAACCGCCAAAAAGATGATTCCTACACCTACAAACAAAAAAAAACATAAAAGGTGTTAGAAGCACCCGTGAAGACTCCAATGTGTGAGGCCCTTTAAAAGATAAAACTAATAAAACCCTAGAAGCTATAGAATATAGCTAAGCACATAAATTTAAGAATATAAATAAAATGCACCAAATACTCTTACATTATCAAGACTAATCTCTACTCTTGTTTTTATTGTCGATGGTCACACGAACACTTAAAATGCACTCGAGGTTTGGGAGACTATAAATATATTGCAAGAAACACTCATAGGTGTTTGAGTATGGTTGTGAATGCCCACAAATATTCCAAGAATGCTCAATAGATTTCAATGAAATTTGGGTGGCATTTGGGGATGAGAAAAAATGTCGTAGAACCATATCTAGTTTGCAAGGATTTGGCGATGGCTAAAATGGGTGATGTTGAAGAACACAAGCTTATACTAAGAGGAGGGGGTGAACAGTATAAGACCACTTTTTACTTTTTCTTCCAATTAAATATTATGTTGTGTATAGATAGTAGTATCAATAGCAGTAATCAAAGCAATGCACAAAATACCATATACAATAGAGACACCACAATTTACGTGGTTCACCCAATGTGGGCTACTCCATGGAGAAAATATTTTACTAAAACTTTCTCAATCAATATTTTTAGAAATCACTCCCAATTACAATGTTTATGGATTTATGTCCAAAGGAAATTATGATCCCCTAATCTCAAGTTCATGGATATCTTCCACAGGAGAAATATTTTCCCTTCTAGTCTGGCTATGTGATCTTCTAGAAGACTCTATCTCTCTACTGCACTAACTGGTGGACTTCTCTCCACTTGAAGAATCCTCACTTAGATTTGTCTTCAACTATGCTAGATGTTGGATCTCTATCCACTGAGACTTTGTCCTCTATACTTTTTCACCTCCAAATCTTTGTCAATAGGCTCACTAAGAACCTAATCAATAGGCTCACACAGAACCTGCACAATAGGCTCACATAGAACCTGCTTAACAAGCTCACACAGAACTTGTCAAATTTGCTCAAGCAAGCTCATCAAGAACTTGCCCAATTCTGCTCTAGCAAGCTCACCAAGAACTTGTCCAAATATAATCTAACAAGCTCAAAAAGAACTTGTCCAAACTTGCTCTAGCAAGATCACCAAGAACTTGCCCAAAATATGTCCAACAAGCTCACCAAAATCTTGTCCCAAATATATCCACAAATCTATCCATAAATATGTCCACAAAGATATCCACAAAGCTGTCCCCAAATTATCCACAAGGGCCTTCCCAAATGCTCAATAAATTATACACAAATTGCCAAAATTCCAAATATCTTCCCAAAGACTCAACCAATCATGCTCAAGTAGCACTCAAAACTCATCCACAAATCTATCAATGCAAAGCTCAAATATGAACTCAATAATGAATTTCAATGTACTCTTCAATGGATAACAACAATGATCCACAATGATCTCAACTCAAATCAACTCAAATCAACTCATAGAAGCATAAAGAGAATTGTTAGAGACTCAATATGTTCTAATATCACTCTCAAATCACCTCAAATAAAATTAATCTCAACTGAACTCAACTCAAATCAAATCAATCTCAACTCAAATCAACTCAACTCAAATCAATATCAACTCAACTCTAGTCAAAGTATGTATCAACCAACTCAAATTTTTCCAACAATGCTCAACAACAAATCTCACATAACAATGATACTCATGTTCTTTTCTAGTTTTTTTTCACAACCAATTGGCTTCAACAACTATGCTTATAAAACAAGGTTTAAACACAACTCCCAAACCAGAAAACCTTGAAGCATTCAACTAACCACTTTAGAAAAGGAAACCACAATAAATCCTTTTCACTCCAATGATATTTCAGAAATCAACCACCATAAAAAATCAATAGGAGAATGTGCCCATACCTTTTTAATTCCAAGAAGTTGTCCATAAAATCTACCACACTAAACACAAATTTCCTTTGCCAATCTTCACAAGGGTTAGTAGATCACAAAACAATCAACATTACTCCACTTCTCAATAATAATCACCAAGGCTTTTAATTTAACAACTTCCTTATCTCTCCTAAAACCACTTATACCATAAAATAAAATAAATAAAAATATTGCATAACCTTATCACTCCCAAAACCACTTATACCTTAAAATAAAATAAATCACGATATTGCATACCTTATCACGTCATGGAATAATTAGTCCTCTTGAAAAAGAAAATGCAAACTTCACTTTTGAAACCTCTTTACAAAATCATAAATCTCTCTTTACACACACATTATTTCTTCCTTTAGGCAGGTTAATCAAATAGCCCTCGAAATAATCTTTCCAATGATATATAATATGATATACTTTTAAAAGGAAAAACACCATAAATCTCTCTTTTTCTAACCATGCATCAAGCTCCTCTCAAATAATATCTAACACCATAGGATATTTAATTTCTTAAAAAATATTCAAAATCATAGAACAAATACCTTCCTCCAAAATATAATTGACATCAAAAAAATTCTAAGCATTTAAATCATCATCAACACCATACACCTTTTTCTCTCCATTACACTTTAATAAAACCAAAAAGATAATATTAATTTTGCTAACCTTATACCTCCCAAACCAAATTTGGAAATACCATAGAAAATGCAAAATATGTTTTATTCACTACCCTTCCACATAAATTGGAGTTCATGAGCATACCTCTTACACCCCTAAAAAGAGAATTTGATGTGATTTGATCCTCCGTCTCCTCTAGCCAAGTCACTTGGCTAAACTGCATCGGCTATCCACGCCCACGTGACGAAGCGAGAGGGGCCTCCCTCTTATCGTTGAACAAGTCTCTTCCTTGGTGCGAAAACCGAACCATGTTCCCTCTTTTACCACAGCGCAATCCATGCTCTTTTTACTCGTACAAAAACCGAGGCGCATGCATTAATCAAATTACCTTCGTCCACTTTCAATATTTTGGGGATTCCTCCTTTTATACTCGAAGGAATATTTTCTTTTACGTTAGGGAGGGAAGATTTTTTATTAATAACACTTCTTAGGGTTATAAATAAAACTAATTAATCTAAAAATTAATTAAATAAATTAATTTAATTAACTTAGAAAGTTAATAAATTAATATTGAATTAATTTAAAAATTAATTAATAATTTAATTAAAATTATTTATCTACCACTGGTTTTTATAAAAATCTTTAAAATTATATTTCTCTATCACTAGGGCACATTTTTTGATGAAATGAAAGGCCAACTTGGGTTTTAATAAAAAACCAATTCAAATCTGATGTCCATGGTTTTAAATAAAACCTTTTATTTTGCCTGCCTTGGTTTTCATAAAAACCCTGTATATATCCATGCTCTGCAAAATATCATTTGGCCACCAAAACTCAATGTGATCCATGTGACATCAATGACAACATAAAATAACTCAAATTACCAACAATATCCACCTTTGTCATTGATGGAAACACCTCTAATGCAAAAACCACAATCACTGCAAAAACAATCTCTGAGAGTCAAATTTGTTCCCCCTAACTCAATACTGTCTATGGAGGTTGCTCCCCCTAACTCAATGCTCTCCCCCTTACTCAAATCTCCCCCCATTTGACAACAATGACAATAGGGACACCTATGGGGCTAAAATATATGACTCTTAAGCATAGCCCCCTCACCACCTTCTCTCTTGAGGTGATTAATTTTAGGGTGGGAGTACTTTTACTCCCATATTACATTGTTTATTTCATCTATCAACTTCCTTTCATGTTTTTATGATATCCTTCTCTTGATGAATTACCTGATATTCTTGTCTTGAACCTGTTTGACCTTCTTGCCTTGAACCTATTTGTAATAGAGTCCTACACCATTTTGCAATATGCCCAAAGTTATTGTAATTAAAACACTTAATTTTGTTATTCCTTGGAGTTGCAACTATATTAGGACTTCTCCTAGTGAAGCCATATCCTCTTCTATTATGAACCTTGCAATTCATTGCCTTGTGATCAAAATCATTACATGAGTAGCAATACCCATGGAAAATCTGTCGTTTCCCATATTCTTGTCTTTCATGTGTTATGCAATGTGAAGCCATGTGCCCAAACCTATGACATGAAAAAAACATCTTCCATTGAAGAAACCTTGTCTAGACCCCATTGGTCTCTTAGTCTCTTCTACCTGTGTCATGTTCCATTTTTTCCTAACTTGTGCATTGTTCCTTTCCTTGTTGAACTTTCTATTGTCCAACTCTTCCTTAAAGGTCTCACTCTCTCTTTTACTTATTTCTTTCAACTCTTCTTATTTTATGGTGTTTGAGCTTGATTCTCCTTTTTCTGCTTCTTGTTTCCCTTGTTCTTCCTTAGAACTAAGTCCTGCTATAGTGACTGATGACTTTTGTGCATTGATAGTCCTTTCCAAGGTCTTTGAATTTTTCTCAAACTTGTGTATATTTTCCTTAGAACCTTTTACTTCCAACCTTAGTAAAAATATCTCATGCTATAATATTTCATACTATAGATCTTTTGTTTTTAATTTTTTGACCATACCTTCTTCAATTTTTCTTGTGTATTCAACTTTTATTTTGAAGTTAGTGAGTTCCTATAGAAACCTTGCTTTTTATTTCTCATTTTTTTGAGCTTGATCCATTAATCTTGAGTTATCCCTTTTTAGTTCTTCAAGAGTAATCATAAGCCTTTCACATTCTATCTCTTTTGCCTTTGACTATTTAATCATACCTTCTTCAACTCTTCTTGCTTTTTCAAACTTATCTCTCAAGTTAGAAATATCTTGTAGAAGCTTTGTCTTACATTTCTCATCTTCTTGTATTTGAGGTTTCAACTCTAAATTCTCTCTTTTCAATTCGATAAGCTCCTTAAGAGTGGATTTCCCTTTTTATTTTTTTGAAGCATCTTCTTTTTCTTCTATTGCAGAAAATAGAGTTTCTTATTCATACCTGTTTTGATTATCCTTGTTATTCTTTCTTGAACCAGTCTCTAGGATTTCATTTTTGAGAATATCATCTTCGTATTCACTGCTACTAAACCCATTACAATATCTTTCATCATGGCCAAGTTGACCACAAACAAAACATTCTTGTGGATAATGAGCTGCATGTGACCTGTATTCCCACATCTGGTATAAAAATTCATCAGTATGGATAATTCTCCATTACTTTATTCATCTATTGAATCTATTTTCATGTGTCCTCCCAACACAAAAATATTAAAATCATATTCCTTTTATCCATAACCATAGGTGTTCTTTTCTTCTTGTGTCTCATGCTTCTACTCTTGCCTTTCTTTGCCATTTGTGTTCTTGTAGAATATGACCTCAAGTTGTTAGCCTTTTTGAAGGAACCCGATTTGATACCAATTGAAGAACACAAGCTTATACTGAGAGGGTGGGTGAACAATATAAGACCACTTTTTACTTTTTCTTCCAATTCAATATTATGTTGTGTATAGATAGAAGTATCAATAGTAGTAATCAAAGCAATGCACAAAATACCATACATAATAGAGACACCACAATTTACGTGGTTCACCCAATGTGGGCTACTCCACGGAGAATATTTTACTAAAACTTTCTCAATCAATCTCTTTGGGAATCACTCCCAATTACAATGTTTATGGATCTCTATCCAAAGGAGATGTTGATCCCCTAATCTCAAGTTCGTGGATCTCTTCCACAGGAGAACTCTTTCCCCTTCTGCTTTGGCTATGTGATATTCTAGAAGACTCTGTCTCTCTGTTGCATTGACTGGTGGACCTCTCTCCACTTGAAGACTCCTCACTCAGATCTATCTTCAACTGTGTTGGCTGCTGGATCTCTATCCACTAAGACTTTGTCCTTTGTACTTTGTCACCTCCAAAGCTCTATCAATAGGCTCACTAAGAACCTACTCAATAGGCTCACATAGAACCTGCACAATAGGCTCACACAGAACCTACTTAACAAGATCACACAGAACTTGTCAAATCTGCTCAAGCAAGCTCACCAAGAACTTGCCCAATTCTACTCTAGCAAGCTCACCAAGAACTTGCCCAAATCTGCTCTAGCAAGCTCACTAAGAACTTGTCCAAATATGCTCTAGAAAGCTCACCAAGAACTTTCCCAAAATCTGTCCAACAAGCTCACCAAGAACTTGTCCCAAATATATCCACAAATCTATCCACAAATCTATCCACAAAGCTATCCACAAAGCTATCCACAAAGCTATCCCAAAATTGTCCACAAGGGCCTTCCCAAAGGCTCAATCAATCATACACAAATTTCCACAAATATGTCAAGAATTCTATCCCAAATATATTCTCAAAGACTCGACCAATCATGCTCAAGTAGCACTCAAAACTCATCCATAACTCTATCAAGGCAAATCTCAAAGATGAACTCAACAATGAATTTCAATGTACTCTTCAATGGATAAAAATAATGATCCACAATGATCTCAACTCAACTCAACTCAAATCAACTCATAGAAGCATAAAGAGAATTGTTAGAGACTCAATATGTTCTAATCTCACTCTCAACTCAACTCAACTCAAATAAATCTCAACTCAAATCAACTCAAATCAAATCAATATCAACTCAACTCAACTCAACTCTAGTCAAAGTATGTATCAACCAACTCAAATGTTTCCAACAATGCTCAACCACAAATCTCACATAACAATGATACTCATGTTATTTTCTAGTTTTTTTTCACAACCAATGGGCTTCAACAAATATGCTTATAAACAAGGTTTAAACACAACTCTCAAACCAGAAAACCTTGAAGCATTCAACTAACCACTTTCGAAAAGGAAACCACAATCAATCCTTTTCACTCCAATGATATTTCAGAAATCAACCACCATAAACAATCAATAGGAGAATGTGCCCATACCTTTTTGAATGCCAAGAAGTTATCCACAAAATTTGCCACACTAAACACAACTTTCCTTTGCCAATATTCACAAGGGTTAGTAGATCACAAAACAATCAATATTACTCCACTTCTCAATAATAATCACCAAGGCTTTTAATTTCACAACTTCCTTATCTCTCCTAAAACCACTTGTACCATAAAATAAAATAAATCAGAAATTAAAAAGATAATATTAATTTTTCTAACCTTATACCTCCCAAACCAACTTTGGAAATACCATAGACAATGCAAAATATGTTTTATTCACTACCCTTCCGCATAAATTGGAGTTCATGAGCATACCTCTTACACCCCTAAAAATGGGATTCGACGTGATTTGATCCGCCGTCTCCTCTAGCCAAGTCATTTGGCTAAACCGCGTGGGCTATCCATGCCCACATGAGGAAGGGAGAGGGGCCTCCCTCTTATCTCCGAACAAGTCTCTTCCTTGGCGTGAAAACCGAACCTTGTTCCCTCTTTGACCACAGCGCAATCCACGCTCCTTTTACTCACACAAAAACTGAGGTGCATGCATTAATCAAATTACCTTCGTCCACTTTCAATATTTTGGGGCTTCCTCCTTTTATACTCGAAGGAGTATTTTTCTTTTACGTCGGTGAGGGAAGATTTTTGAATAATAAATTTTATAAAAATAAACTTTATAAACCCTTCTTAGGGTTATAAATAAAATTAATTAATTTAAAATTAATTAAATAAATTAATCAATAATTAATTTAATTAACTTAGGAAGTTAATAAATTAATATTAAATTAATTAATAATTTAATTAAAATTATTTATCTACCACTAGTTTTTATAAAAATCTTTAAAATTAAATTTCTCCATCACCGGGGCACCTTTTTTGATGAAACGAAAGGCCAACTTGGGTTTTAAGAAAAAACCAATTCAAATCTGTTGTCCATGGTTTTAAATAAAACCTTTTATTTTTCCTGCCTTGGTTTTCACAAAAACCCTATATATATCCATGCTCTCCAAAATATCATTTTGCCACCAAAACTCAATGTGATCCATGTGACATCAATGATCCATGTGACATCAATGACAACATAAAATAACTCAAATTGCCAACAATCTCCCCCTTTGTCATTTATGGCAACACCTCTAATGCAAAAACCACAATCACTACAAAAACCATCTCTGAGAATCAAATATGCTCCCCCTGACTCAATACTCTCTATGGAGGCTACTCCCCCTAACTCAATGCTCTCCCCTTACTCAAATATCTCCCCCTTTGACATCAATGGCAAAAGGGACACCTATGGGGCTAAAATATATGACTCTTAAGCATAACCCCCTCACCACCTTCTCTCTTGAGGTGATTAATTTTGGGGTGGGAGTACTTTTACTCCCATCTTACATTGTTTCTTTCCTCTATCAACTTCCTTCCATGTTTTTTTGATATCCTTCTCTTGATGAATTACTTGATCTTCTTGTCTTGAACCTATTTGACCTTCTTGCCTTGAACCTTTTTGGAATTGAGTCCTACACAATTTTGCAATATGTCCAAATTTATTGCAATTAAAACACTTAATGTTGTTATTCCTTGGAGTTGCAACTATCTTAGGACTTCTCCTAGTGAAGCCATATCCTCTTCTATTATGAACCCTGCAATTCATTGCCTTTTGACCAAACTCATTACATGAGTAGCAATACCCATGGAAAAGTTATCCTTTCCCATATTCCTGTATTTCATGTGTCTTGCATTGTGAAGCCATGTGCCCAAACCCATGACATGAAAAACATCTTCCATTGAAGAAATCTTGTCTAGACCCCATTGGTATCTTAGTCTCTTCTACCTGTTTCATGTTCCATTTGTTCCTAACTTGTGCATTGTTCCTTTCCTTGTTGAACTTTCTATTGTCCAACTTATCCTTAGAGGTCTCACTCTCTCTTTTACTTACTTCTTTTGACTCTTCTTCTTTTCTAGTGTTTGAGCTTGATTCTCCTTTTTCTGCTTCATGTTTCCCTTGTTCTTCCTTAGAACTAAGTCCTGTTATAGTGACTGATGACTTTTGTGCATTGATAGTCCTTTCCAAGGTCTTTGAATTTTCCTCAAACTTGTGTAGCTTTTCCTTAGAACATTTTACTTCCAACCTTAGTAAAACTATCTCATGCTCTAATATTTCACACTCTAGATCTTTTGTTTTTAATTTTTTGACCATACCTTCTTCAATTTTTCTTGTCTCTTCAACTTTTATTTTGAAGTTAGTGAGTTCCTGTAGAAACCTTGCTTTTTCTTTCTCATATTCTTGAGCTTGATCCCTTAATCATGAGTTCTCCCTTTTTAGTTCTTCAAGAGTAATCATAAGCCTTTCACATTCTATCTCTTTTGCCTTTGACTGTTTAATCATACCTTCTTCAACTCTTCTTATTTTTTCAAACTTATCTCTCAAGTCAGATATATCCTGTAGAAGCTTTGTCTTACATTTCTCATCTTCTTTTATTTGAGCTTTCAATTCTAAATTCTCTCTTTTCAATTCAATAAGCTCCTTAAGAGTGGCTTTCCCTTTTTCTTTTTCTAAAGCATCTTCTTTTTCTTCTATTGCTGAAAATAGAGTTTCTTCTTCATACCTATTTTGATTGTCCTTGTTATCCTTTCTTGAACCAATCTCTAGGATTTCATTTTTGAGAATATCATCTTCATCTTCACTACTACTAAACCCATTACAATATCTTGCATCATGGCCAAGTTGACCACAAACAAAACATTCTTGTGGACAATGAGCTGCATGGTGACCTGTGTTCCCACATCTGGTACAAAACTTCATCAGTCTGGATACTTCCCCATTACTTGATTCATCTATTGAATCTATTTCCATGTGTCCTCCCAACACAACAATATTAAACTCATCTTCCTTTTCTTTCATAACCATAGGTGTTCTTTTCTTCTTGTGTCTCATGCTTCTACTCTTGCCTTTCTTTGCCATTTGTGTTCTTGTAGAATATGCCCTCAAGTTGTTAGCCTTTCCGAAGGAACCCACTCTGATACCAATTGAAGAACACAAACTTATACTGAGAGGGGGGTGAAAAGTATAAGATCATTTTTTACTTTTTCTTCCAATTCAATCTTATGATGTGTATAGATAGTAGTATCAATAGCAGTAATCAAAGTAATGCATAAAATACCATACACAATAGAGACACCACAATTTACGTGGTTCACCCAATGTGGGCTACTCCATAGAGAAAATATTTTACTAAAACTTTCTCAATAAATATCTTTGGGAATCACTCCCAATTACAATGTTTATGGATCTATGTCCAAAGGAGATGTTGATCCCCTAATCTCAAGTTTGTGGATCTCTTCCATAGGAGAACTCTTTCCCCTTCTACTCTGGCTATGTGATCTTCTAGAAGACTCTATCTCTCTGTTGCACTAACTGGTGGACCTCTCTCCACTTGAAGACTCCTCACTTAGATATGTATTCAATTTTGTTTGCTATTGGATCTCTATCCATTGAGACTATGTCCTATGTACTCTGTCACCTCCAAAGATCTGTCAATAGGCTCACTAAGAACCTGCTCAATAGGCTCACATAGAACCTGCACAATAGGCTCACACAAAACCTACTTAACAAGATCACATAGAACTTGTCAAATCTGCTCAAGCAAGCTCACCAAGAACTTGCCCAATTCTACTCTAGCAAGCTCACCAAGAACTTGCCCAAATCTGCTCTAACAAGCTCACTAAGAACTTGTCCAAATCTGCTCTAGCAAGCTCACCAAGAACTTGCCCAAAATCTGTCCAACAAGCTCACCAAGAACTTGTCCCAAATCTATCCACAAATATGTCCACAAATCTGTCCATAAAGCTATCCACAAATCTATCCACAAAGTTGTCCCAAAATTATCCACAAGGGCCTTCCCAAAGGCTCAATCAATCATACACAAATTGCCACAAATATTTCCAGAATTCTATCCCAAATATCTTCTCAAAGACTCAACCAATCATGCTTAAGTAGCACTCAAAACTCATCCACAACTCTATCAAGGCAAAGCTCAAATATGAACTCAACAATGAATGTCAATGTACTCTTCAATGGATGACAACAATGATCCACAATGATATCAACTCAACTCAACTCAAATCAACTCATAGAAGCATAAAGAGAATTGTTAGAGACTCAATATGTTCTAATCTCACTCTCAACTCAACTCAAATCAAATCAATCTCAACTCAACTCAACTCAACTCAAATCAATCTCAACTCAACTCTAGTCAAAGTATGTATCAACCAACTCAAATGTTTCCAACAATGCTCAACCACAAATCTCACATAACAATGATACTCATGTTCTTTTCTAGTTCTTTTCACAACCAATGGGCTTCAACAACTATGCTTATAAAATAAGGTTTAAACACAACTCTCAAACTAGAAAACCTTGAAGCATTCAACCAACCACTTTCGAAAAGGAAACCACAATCAATCCTTTTCACTCCAATGATATTTCAGAAATCAACCACCATAAACAATCAATAGGAGAATGTGCCCATACCTTTTTGAATCCAAGAAGTTGTCCACAAAATCTGCCACACTAAACACAACTTTCCTTTGCCAATCTTCACAAGGGTTAGTAGATCACAAAACAATCAACATTACTCCACTTCTCAATAATAATCACCAAGGCTTTTAATTTCACAACTTCCTTATCTCTCCTAAAACCACTTGTACCATAAAATAAAATAAATCAAAATATTGCATAACCTTATCACTCCCAAAACCACTTATACCTTAAAATAAAATAAATCACAATATTGCATACCTTGTCACCTCATGGAAGAATTAGTCCTCTTGAAAAAGAACAAGGTAAACTTCACTTTTGAAACCTCTTTACAAAATCAGAAATATCTCTTTACACACACCTTATTTCTTCCTTTAGGTAGGTTAATCAAATAGCCCTCGAAATAAGCTTTCCAACGATATATAATATGATATACTTTCAAAAGGAAAAACACCAGAAATATCTCTTTTTCTAACCATGCATCAAGCTCCTCTCAAATAATATCCAACACCATGGGATATTTAATTTCTTCCTTAAACAATATTCAAAATCATAGAACAAAGACCTTCCTCCAAAATATAATTGACATCAAAAAAATTCTAAGCATTTAAATCATCGTCAACACCATACACCCTTTTCTCTCCATTACACTTTAATAAAACCAAAAAGATAATATTAATTTTGCTAACCTTATACCTCCCAAACCAACTTTGGAAATACCATAGACAATGCAAAATATGTTTTATTCACTACCCTTCTGCATAAATTGGAGTTCATGAGCATACCTCTTACACCCCTAAAAAGGGGATTCGACGTGATTTGATCCATCATCTCCTCTAGCCAAGTCGCTTGGCTAACCGTATGGGCTATGTGAGGAAGGGAGAAGGGCCTCCCTCTTATCTCTGAACAAGTCTCTTCCTTGGCGCAAAAACCAAACCACAGTGCAATCCACGCTCCTTTTACTCGCACAAAAACCGAGGCACATGCATTAATCAAATTACCTTCATCCACTTTCAATATTTTGGGGCTTCCTCCTTTTATACTCGAAGGAGTATTTTTCTTTTACGTCGGCGAGGGAAGATTTTCGAATAATAAAGTTTATAAAAATAAACTTTATAAACCCTTCTTAGGGTTATAAATAAAATTAATTAATTTATAATTAATTAAATAAATTAATCAATAATTAATTTAATTAACTTAGGAAGTTAATAAATTAATATTAAATTAATTTAAAAATTAATTAATAATTTAATTAAAATTATTTATCTACCACTGGTTTTTATAAAAATATTTAAAATTAAATTTCTCCATCACCGGGGCACCTTTTTCGATGAAACGAAAGGCCAACTTGGGTTTTAAGAAAAACCCAGTTCAAATCTGCTGTCCATGGTTTTAAATAAAACCTTTTATTTTTCCTACCTTGGTTTTCACAAAAACCCTATATATAAAATGCTCTCCAAAATATCATTTGGCCACCAAAACTCAATGTGATCCATGTGACATCAATGACAATATTAAATAATTCAAATTGCCAACAGATGTGGTGGTGGAAGTGAGGGGTGAGGATGATAGAAAAATGGTGACCTTATAAGCATTTTTGTGGACCTTGATTCATAAAAATGAATCACTTTTATAATATATCCTTGAACATGTTAGGGTTTCGATGACACAAAATGGGTCGTCGAGACTAGGACATGAGGAAGGGTGGAGATTAAACTTGGGCAAGTGATGATGGATTGAGATGGATGGATGGCTAAGATTAAAATGTTGCAGATGGCTAGGATTTTATATATATATATATATATATATATATATATATATATATATATATATATATATATATATATATATATATATATATATATATATATGTATATATATTAAATATGTATAAATACAAATATATAATATTAATATTTATGTATATATTAAATAAACACACACATAGATATATATAATGGATGACTATGATTGGAGGATATAGCTGGATGAAAAGTGGCTAGATTTTTGTGTCTTAAAATAGAAATGCAAGATTTTGGAATTTAAAATATATGTAGAAAATATTTTGGAAAATAAGTATTGGTTTTTTTGTGTGTGCAATGAATCATATAGAAATGCATTCATACCTGCAAATGAGTTGTTCTGATCTTCACCTTCCTATTATATACCTTGGAGGCCAAAAGAATAATATGTTTAGATAATTCTAAGGTAAATCTTCAGTTATTCTTGTAGTATTGTTTGAAATCACTCTTGGTGAAAGAGGATTTATTGTAATATAAGTAAATGCCATTCTTTTGTAATTTTGACCTCTCATTGGATGACTATATGGCACCATGATGATGAATGGTTTTATGGTTCATATCCATGCTATTTCTTTGATCTAAAGGTTTTGTTAGATTTATTTTGTAAGCTTAAGATGATTAGTTTTGCTTCCATCCTAGAAGATGCTTTTGTTTTAATGCTTGTAGAGATAGAGAGAGATTTATCCTTGGTCCTAAGGGTTTTTTTTGGAAGGGATCTAAAGATGACCTTGTCTAAAACTCTCCATTTTAAATTTAGATGTTATGGGGTAGCAACACCTATTTCATGTGTCCATGAGAAGACAATTAAGTAGAGTGATTATTTTCTTAGAGACCCATTGTGAATCTTCTAAATAAAAGCATAAATTTTAATGGGATAGCCATGGAGGTGCAATTAAACTAGACTATGAAATTATACCTAATGGAACTAGCATAGACTAACTTATGGTTGAAAGAAGGAATTGGCATTCCCCTCTTTAAGGGATGAGAGGGATAATACTAATGCTAAGTTCAAGTAGTCTACTTTCATTTAGAATACCAAAAAATTAAGGAGACCTTTTAAAAACATTCTCTATACCATGAAGGTATACGAGGTAAACCCTAGCTACTTATAGAAGTTTTGTCTTTCCTATCCACTCGAGTGATGTATACAACATATTAGACTCAAAATATGGTTATGTATAGTCAATATATCCATTCCATGGATACTCTTGTAAATATTAATAAGTTATATTAAAAAATCTCTCTTGGGTTGGCTAGCTTTTGGGATTGTTATAGTTGGTATCAAAGCTCTAGGTAATAGGGATAGAAACTTCCCTAGAAAGGACTTATAAATGTTTTGACTTGATGGATGACTTATAGGGATACTCTTTTAGATATTAATAAGTTCTATTAAAAAATATCTCTTGGGTTGGCTAGCTTTTGGGATTGTTACAGTTGGTATCAAAGCTCTGGGTCATAGGGATAGAAACTTCCCTAGAAATGACTTATAAATGTTTTGACTTGATGGATGACTTCTAGGTAGATGGAATTCTATGTGGAATTAGAATGTTCATAAATACTATCAGTGGATGATAGTATTTTGTTGTTAGTACATTGGGAAAATGTGACTAACTAGTAGGTAGGAGGCATGAGAAGGAAAACTGCAACCTAACCTAAGAACTTTTGTGTGACCAGGAAAAGTATATGGATGATTTAGTTGAAGTTTGGCTAAATGAACTAGAGATATATTTCTCCATGAAAAACTATTCTTCGGTGATGTAGACCTATTGGGACACTCTCCATTTGTAGGATACTAGGTTGGAATGGTGGAACACTTTTAAATTTGGTCAGAATATTGAGGCTATTAATCTTTCATGGGAGGGGTTTGTGAAGGATTTTAAGAAAATATTCCTCATTGAACAACATTATATGGAGAAATTTGAGGAAATAATAGAGGTTTACTTGTAAATATTTGTAAATATGTACCACACTACAAGCAGGATGAGAGTATGAAGGTACATAAGTTTATCTAAGGAATGGATCCTAATATAAGACCAGTATTAAACATGCATAAGCTAGAGAATTTGCAAAAGGTATATAACTTGACTTATCAATCTAAGTCCAAAATACACATGAATAACACCCACTTTAACTATGTGGTTTTGTTAGAAAGAGATCAACAAGATTTAAGGAAAAGGAAGAGTTTAAGTTTTATGAATTTCAAACAAGAATAGAACAAGAAAAGTAAATATAGTATGAAGTTGAAAAATAAAAATGATGAAAAACAAAGAAGTTATAAGAAGAAATTCCATAAGAGGAAGGATAATGGTACTCCTCAAGCACAAAAACAACATGAACCATCTCAAACTAAGCAGACAAGGGAGAAGAAATAGGAAATACACCTAGGTCCCAAGGGTGGTTGCTATGATTGTGGACAACCTCACTATGCAAACAAGTATCCAAATAAAGCAAGTCCAAGAAAAAAGACTAAAGAGCCCAACCACAAAATATATGCAACAACTAAAAATAATAATTTGGATGACCAAACCACACCTATGATTCTAAATGGTAAGTTTTTTTATAAGAAATTTAAGATCTTTATAGATAGTGGGGTTATGGATAGTTTCATTTCTTCTAGTATAGTCAAGGATTTTCCATAAAGACCAATATTTTTGGCACAAGGGTAGAAAGTTGAGTATGGTCCTGGATAGACCTACTCAATGGATTAATATTTTCCCATAGTTGAGATCACCCTGCCCAAAAAATCTACCCTTTGGAAGTTATATGTAGCACCGCTACATACCTTTGACATCATCTTGGGAATGGGCTAGTTAAGGGCTCATGAAACCATAATTAATTTTCAATATAGATGGATAGAAATTTCTAGTAAGGACGAGCAGAGAATAAGAATTTACAGTGAGCAAGGATTTTTTTTTCCTTTTATGATCTCAACAATGCAACTAAAGAAAGCTATTAGGAAATATGGTATGGCCTATTTAATTAAGTTGAGGTAAAATATAAGGCATTATAGGAAGGAGGAATTTCTAAAGGAACACCTAGTTTTGCAATATTTTAGGGATGTTTTTCTCAAATACCTTCTAAGACTACCACCTAAGAAATAATTTTACTTCACTATCAAACTTCTACCGGGACTAGGACCTATCCATAAAACCCCTTATAATATGAATCATGTTGAGATGTAGGAGTTAAAAGTACAACTTAAAGGTTTGTTGTAAAATGGATTGATTAAACCCAATATTTCACCATGGGGTGCCCTTGTTATTTTTATCAAAAGTAAAAATAGTTCACTAAGGTTGCGCATAGATTACATGATGTTGAATAAAGAAATTATTAATAATATGTACCCTTTGCCTAAGATTAAGGATTTGTTTGATCAAATCAAGGGTGCTACCATTTTTTCAAATATTAAATTGAAATCAAGATACCATCAGCTAAGATTCCATAAGGAGGATACTCACAATACTGCTTTCAAGACTAGGTATGGGCATTATGAGTTTACAATCTTACCTTTTGGACTGACCAATGCCTAGGCAACATTCATGAATATGATGAACAGTGTGTTCAATAATCATCTAGATTAGTTTGTTGTGGTATTATTAGATGATATTCTAATATATTCCTAGAATAAGGGGGAGCACGATAAGCATTTCAGAATTGTGCTTGATTTCTTGAGAAAGAACTAACTCTATGGGAATTTGTCAAAATGTGATTTTTATGTTCTAGAGGTGTAATATCTAGGACATATTATATTTTTAGAATAGATATTGGTTGATCCTATGAATATAGAGGCCATTTTTATTTGGTCACTACTACTAATGTGCCTAAAGTGTAAAGCTTCATGGGCTTGATAGGGTATTATATGCGGTTTGTAAAGGATTATTCCAAGATAACCTACTCCCTAACTAACCTTAAAATAAAAGGAAAGGAATATAAATATATAGACAAGTATAAATCCAATTTTGAGTTGCTAAAATAGAATCTTACTACTACACCTATTCTCAAGAATCCAGATCCACAAGAGAATTTTCTAGTCTACATTGATGCTTCTTTGGAAGGTTTGGGAGGAGTTATATCCCTGGATGATTCAATAATAGCATATGAGTCAAGAAAATTCAAGAAGAATGATTTCAACTATTCTATGCATGAATGTAACTAGTAGCTATAGTGCATACCCTTAATATTTAGCAACATTATTTGCTAGGGAAACCTTTTGAGTTAAGGACCAACCATCATAGCTTAAGGTATAAATTTACCCAACCAATACTCAATGCGAGGCAGAGAAGGTGGATAAAATTCTTAGAAGAATATGATTTTTGTATATAATATATCAAGGGGATGCCTTTAGTAGAAGAATGCATATAGTTGCTTTCACCTGATGTCACTTAGACTTAATGGATCAATTCAAGGAAATGCAATATCAAGACTAGTTTTGCAGTGAAATTTGGATGAAGATGGAAGGATATCCTAAAGATAATAAGAAATTTTGATTAAAGGATGAAATTTTATATTTCAAGGATAGAGTTGTGATCCCTAAAACTAGTAATTTATGAAAATTAATCATGCAATAGGTGCATATATATGCTTACTCCACTCACCCAGGAAGGGTAAAGATGAGGGAGAACATGAAGAAGATATTCTATTGATCATGAATGAAGAAATATATCACTGATTTTATGGCCCTCCATATGGAATTATAGAAGGTTAAAGTTAACAATAGATAGCTAGTAGGATATTTGTACCCACATGACATATCAATATGAAAATGGTAGGTGATATCTATGGATTTCATACTTGGTTTACCTAAGACTAGTTACCAACATGATACAATCCTTGTAGTGGTCAAAATATTGACCAAGGCTACTCATATTATTCTATAAAACACCAAGGATAATGCCCTAATAGTGGCCAATATATTCACCAAGGAATTTTTAGGTTGAATGGTTTTCCTGAGATGATCATTCCACCTAGTGGTCAATAGATTCATCAAGGAGATTTTTAAGCTGCATGGTTTTTCTGAGATGATCATTTCAAATAAGGACTCTAGATTTATATTTGAGTTTTTGTAGGCCCTTAATCATGCAGTTGGTATAAATCTATTCTCTACATATCATCCAAAAATAGATGGTCAAATAGAAATGGCAAACCAAATCTTGGAATACATGCACTACATGTATTGCATGGACTAAAAGCCTTGATGGAAAGACTTTTTGTATATAATTGAATTTGATTATAATAATGGATACCATGCTTCCTTGAAAATGGCCTTGATAATGTATGGTAGGAGATGCAAAATTCCCCTATTTTAGGATAACCTATAATATTAGGTTTTCATTGGGCCAGATGTGGTCAGAGAGATGGATGAGTAACTCAGGATGATTAGGCAAAGGCTTAAGAAGGCCATTGGTAATCATTAGAGCTACACTAATTTGAATTGTTCACCTAGAGAATTGTTTTTGGAGGACAATTTTTTCTGAAGAGTCAAACCCATGAAGAGTGCCATCAAGTCTTGTAAGTTGGATTCTCATTTTTTTAGGCCTTTTGAAATCACTACAAAAGATTATTTTGGTGGCTTATAAACTTGTCTTACTATCCAACCTATCAAATATCCACTACTCTTTCCACATATCCCTACTTAGGAAGTACATTGTTAATCCTAATAATATATGGGATGTCTCAAAATTGCTAGTCATAGATCCATCAATCATTGAAGTGAGGCTAGTTAATATTCTAGAGTTTCATTTCAAAGTGATGAGGAAATAAACTCTAGAACAATGCAATGTACCGTGGGATAAATATTTAGAGAGATTCCACTTAAAAAAGTGGATGAAATGAAAATATATTTTCCTTATTTGTTTTAATAAATATGAAATTTAATGTTTTGTAGGAAACACAATGAACTGTGTTTAGTCCAAGGGGGTAGTATGCCATGATCCACCCTGGTAGGACTTGCTACTTAACTTGGATTATGTATTAGCAAATGATGTTTAATACCCCTTTTTATTAAAAAACTTATCATCAAAAATAGCACAAGTAGTTCACAATCTCTAGCACAAATGTCTCAAACTCTTATAAAAATAGAAGAACAAATTGTTCTCAAAATCTATCCCAAATGTTTCCAAAACATTCAACTATAAAACATAATACTAACTCAAATATTTCTAATAATACTTACCAAACAATACTTTTATCTCCACCATATGTTCCAAAAATATTCACTTCAATAAAACACTTTAAACAAGGAGTGATGTGCCCATACCTCTTAATTTGCTCTTATGAAGATATGTCTTCAAAACCTGTCTCACAAATAACTAATTTTTCTAATGCCACTTCAAATATTAGTGTAGCTCTAAAATTCTCGCACTCCTTTCCTCCAAGCTAATGGATCCACGACTTTAATGGGAATGAAGAATAGTAGGTCTACACCTTAGAGAGAGGCACTTGATCGTACCTTCTTATGGTGATTTTTTGACAAATTGAGTGGGTTCACTAGGAAATATTTTATGGCATTTTTCGTGCCTAGGTTTTTAGATTTTGTTTTGATGTGTTCCTTTGGATAGTCTCACATACACCTAGTTTGGCCAAAATGCAACTATTCTATACTAAATGAAAATTCTCTTTCCTTGAGAACAAATCACATACAAGTCTATCTAGAAAGAATTGTAAATCTAACTTTGATGCAATGAAAGATGAAGTTTATGCTAACATGTTTTTCTTTTTATGTTTTTTATTTTTTAAATTTAATGTATTAAGTATAAAATAATTTAACTAAATTCTATGTTTTGTCTTTTCATTCTTTGGAACCTTTTGATTAAATGCAATTGATATGGAAATGATATAACTAAGTTTGTATATTTTTGTCCTTTTGTATTTTTCTTTCAAACTAATATGATTGATGCAACAAAGTCTATGTTTTTGATATTTTTCTTTTGAGTCTTTTAACTAATATGATTAATGTAAAATGATGCAACTAAGTTTGTATTTTGACCTTTTCTTTTGAGTTTTTCAACTAATGTGATTAAATGCAAAATATGATGTAATTAAATCTATATTTTTATGTTTTTTTATTTTTCTATCTTTTGTTTTATGTAAATGTTTATAAAAAAATAGAGAAATTTGAATCTATAGTATGAAGGAGCCAAGAAGAACTAGAACTAGATCCTTACCTGGTTCAGATGTTTGATTTAAGTGGATCTATAATTGATCTAGCAAATTTACCAATTTGGACCTGTACACCTACAACTTGATAGAAAAGGCACTTGATACTAATAATTAGATGACATAGATTCCATAAAAATGGTCTTAGACTTCCTTTTAATCATTAGAGTGAATGGATCTTCTTGGTTATTTTCCAATAATTATATATATATATATATATATATATATAAGGATGATACTAATTGGTTATTATAAATAAATCAAAATCTATATTCGAGTGATAAATGATACAACAATTAATAAAGCTAGTAAAATTGAATGGTATATCCTACTTAATATAAAACAAATTAAAGTTAAATATTTGCCCCCATATTTATATTTATATAAATTTATTAGATCCATACAAATTTGTGATAATTAGACCTATGTATGATTTATTAGCACTTTAGAGATCAAAACAACATCAAAATGGGGTAAATTATATATTGTTGGAAAGCTCTTTTCGAGACTCTATCCAATGGTATAAAATTTATGAAAAATAGAGGTGATTTGGTTAAGGAAAATTCAGCTTAAAGGTGACATTATGTTTTCTTCTTTTTTATTTTTTATTTTAAATGAACAATATATTGAAATATGAAATTTGCATATGAATAAAAAAGAAAACAATAATCACTAATATAATTGTAAAATAAAATACGTGCATATAATAAGGTTGTTGCTGATTAAATCATTAGTGGATTCTAGACAACGAGACAGGTATTTCGTATATACTCTTTAATCACTCTCAAATCTGCCCTCAATAATTCAATCTACAACTTTTGATAATCAAACTAGCAAATAAAATTATTATTTTAGAACTCTTTCTCTCTTCGAAATGTTATTGCTCTCTGATTTTTTTATTTTCCATTCATCCCTCTTATGCCTTCATCAATCCAGCCTTTCATGTTCTCTCTTTCCCTTACCCTCTCCCCCTCAATATCTTTCTGCTTCTTTCTCCCTCTTGCTTGGGAAATGGAGCTTGTATATTTATCTCTTTCGTGAGATACCCAATCTAGGCATTTTGTTGAGCCGTTCTCATTAGATTAAAATTTTTTTAATCTAAATTATTTTCTAGACTAGATTAGGGATAACTAATCAATGATAAAGACTATTTTCATTGAAACAATATTTGAGCAAAAATAAATAAATTTTATAAAGTTAGATGTGTGTTTTCCCGTGATTTCCATGATAGCTAGACATGTACTTAATGTTTTTGCAGTTTGAGGGGTCAAATAGTGTCAGAATTGGACATATAATATACTGTTGGAAAAATATTTTCGAGACCTATCCAATGGTATAAAATTTGAGAAGGATTGAGATGAATTTATAGGATAAAAATTCTCTTTAAAATGACCTTACTTTTATAGGAGGAAAACTAAGGAAAATGGGTCAATTTTTCATGTCTACAATTAGATTACAAGATACTTTCTTATCTTCCTTTTCATAATGCAAGAAATACAATAAAATTATCAAGCCACTTTTACACCTTATTACTCCTAATCTTGCAAAATAATGTTCAATCCAACAAAGCCACAAATTACACATAAATTTTTCATTTACACCTTATACCTCCTTCTTGATACAAATGAATTAAAGCACTTCAAATTTCCAAAAATACCATTAAAGCATCACTTTATCTCATACCTTATAGCATTAACAAGAACTCCACTTCATATTTTTATTCAAAAATTAAACCATCACTTTTCAACCATTTTAATTAAAAATTAAAAGCAAAAATTATTTCTCCTTATGTCTCCCTAAACAAGTGCATGGCACATACCTTTGACTTGGGCACAAAATAATTTTCCAAAAATTATTCCCTTGCTATTGCCTACCATCGTGATTCAAACCTACACTATTTGTTGGCCAGCACCTTAGCCACTAGCTAGGCCACCACGTGGGCTAGCCACCCACACAACACCAAAAGGTGCTTGTTGTCCTTTATACCTAAACTCCACCACAAATCAAGAGGTTTTCCAAACAAAACTTTATCACCTTGCTACCATTGCATCTCGAACTCGAGACCTCTCTTCTGCCATGCCCTAGCACCATGGGTTCTACCATCTAGGCTACCTACCCATATGGAACCAAATCTTGGTCCCCTTATCCTTATTATGCACTCTACCTCGATATGCAAAAACATCTTGTTGTCTTCTCCTTCTTCACTATGAATTGAATGAACTTAGGCACATTCATTTTTTTCATAAATTTCTCCACCTTGGCTTAGCATTATATATAATAAATTTGACATGGTCCTTGACGTCGATGCATTTGATTTTCAAACAAAATTTTGGTGCTCGATTTGATTTTTTAATTATTATAATTATTTAAATCCTCAAGGATTTAAATATTATAATTTTTCTTTGGACCTTTTCTTAGGATAAAAACTTTACCACCATAAATCATTTTTTCTTTTTCTTTTGCAAATGCCACCATGGTAAAACCATTTAACCTTTATTTTCCTTGACATAAATGACAACCAATGTCATTAACTTATGCCATTAATTCTTTGACATCAATGACAACAATATACTCAAAATTTCCAACAATCTCCCCCTTTGTCATTGATGGCAACCCTTTTCTAAAAATTCCTTTTTCCAAACCACTTGATTCCAAATATGCTCCCCTTGAGAAATTGCTCCCCCTGACTGAATGCTCTCCCCCTTACTCAAATATCTCCCCCTTTGACATCAATGGCAAAGGGACTCCTTTGGGACTAAATATAAGACTCTTAGCTCAGCCCCCTCCCCACCTCCTCTCCTTGAGGTGATTAATTTTGGGGTGGGAGTAAAACTACTCCCAATTTCCTTCTAAGATACTCAAAAGTTTCCTTTGGAAGTGGCTTAGTGAAAATGTCCACAATTTTTTCCTTTGTAGTAACATATTCCAATTTGACTTGCTTATCCATCACCTTTTCTCTCAAAAAATGGTATTTGATCGAAATGTGCTTGGTCCTGGAGTGCATCACTAGATTCTTTGAAATGTTTATAGCACTTGTATTATCACATAGTATGGAGATGGGATGATCATGCTCTATCTTGAAGTCCTTTAAAGTTTACTTCATCCATAACACTTGTGTACAACAAGCAACCACTGCAATGTACTCTGCCTCTACTGTGGATAAGGATATTGATGCCTGTTTCTTGCTTAGCCAAGAGACTAAACAATCTCCAAGAAAGAATGCTCCTCCACTTGTGCTTTTTCTATCATCAATATTGCCTACCCAATCTGCATCTGTATATGCTATGAGAGTGAAATTATCACTTTTGGGATACCAAAGTCCAAAATCCATAGTCCCTTTTAAATACCTAAGAATTCTCTTTACTACCAATACATGTGTTTCCTTTGGTGCTGCTTGAAATCTTACCACCAATCCCACTACCTGCATTATATCTGGTCTTATAGCTGTAACATATAGTAAGCTACCAATCATAGATCTATACAATATCTGATTTGCCTCAGGATATTCATCATATTTACTCAACTTGCATCTTGTAACCATGGGGGTACTTACTGGTTTGTAGTCTTCTAATTTGAATTTCTTCAACATTTCTTTTATATACTTGGTTTGTGAGAGAAATACACCCTTCTCTGATTGTGAAATCTGTAGTCCAAGAAATAAGGACAACTCACCAAGCATTGACATTTCAAATTCATTTTGCATACTCTTTGCAAATTTCTGACACATCTTATCATTATTGCCTCCAAAAATGATATCATCCACATAAACAACCATAATTAGTAAGTCATTTCCTTTATTTTTTATGTATAAATTACTGTCAACTATTCCTTTCCTAAAACCCTATTCCTGAAGATACTTATCCAACCTTGAATACCAAGCTCTAGGAGCTTGCTTTAGTCCATAAAGAGCCTTCTTTAATCTGCATACATAATTTGGCTTATCAGTTAGGTTGAACCCCTCAAGTTGCTCAATGTAGACCTCTTCTTCCAAGACACCATTGAGAAAAGCTGATTTAACATCCATTTGATATACTTTGAAGTTTTTGAAACTTGAGAAAGCTAAAAACATCCTTATGGCCTCAAGTTGTGCAACAGGAGAAAATGTTTCATCAAAATCAATCCCTTCAACCTGTGCATAACCTTTGCATACCAATATTGCTTTATTTTTGACTACCTGACCATCTTCATTTAACTTGTTTCTAAAAACCCATTTAGTGCCAATTACATTCTTATCTTTTGGTCATGGGACAAGTTCCCAAGTCTCATTTTTTTCTATTTGATCCAATTCCTCATCCATTGCCTTGACCCAAAACTTATCTTCTCTTGCCTCATTGAAATCCTTGGGCTCAATTTTAGACAACAAAGAAATATTTGCATGCTCACTTGTTCCTATTATCTTCCTCCTTGTCTGTCTTTCATCTGGATTTCCAATAATCAGATCTCTTGGATGATTTTTTTGCACATACCTAGATGGATTCTTAGGTGGTGTTCTTTGTGTTTCCTCTTCTTTTGATTCTTCACCTAATTCTTCTTGGCAACTTTCTTCTTCTTGATACATAATTTCTTGAGCTAGTTCTTTTGACCCTATTTGTTCATCAACTATCATATTTATACTTTCCATAATTGTATGTGTCCTCTTATTATAGCACCTATAGGCTTTGCTCTTAGTGGAATAGCCAAGGAAAATACCCTCATCACATATTGAATCAAACTTACCCAAATTTTTCTCTTCCCATCTTATGTAGCATTTGCTTCCAAATTTTTTGAAATATTTTATAGTAGTTGGTCTCCCTTTCCAGAGCTCATATGGGGTTTTGTGATGATTTACTCTTACTTGAGCTCTATTGATGATATATACTATTGTATGAACTACATCTCTCCAAAAACCATCTAAAATCTTAGACTCATTTAACATAGCTCTGGCCATATTCTCAATAGTCCTATTTTTCCTTTCAACTACTCCATTTTGTTGAGGAGTTCTTGTTGCTAAATATTCTCTTTTGATCCCATGTTGTTCACAAAATTCTATGAATTCACCTGAAGTAAATTCTCCTCCTCTATCTGATCTTAAACACTTAATCCTTCTACCTGTTTCATTTTCTACTAATTCTTTGAATACCTTGAACTTCTCAAAGGCTTTTGACTTTTCTTTTAAGAAAGCTACCCAAGTCATTCTGGAGAAATCATCTATAAATAACATGAAGTAACTTTCACCTTGTAGACTCTTTGTCCTTGTGGGACCACATAGGTCAGTGTGAACTAGTTTCAATGGTTTAGATGATGTAAATTCTTTTGACTTGAAACTTGTTCTTGTTTTCTTTCCATGCTGACATTGTGCACAAATTTTGTTTTGTGGCCTTTTTATCTTGGGTAAATCTTTGACTGCCTGCTTGTTTCTTATTTTCACTATGTTGTCAAAGTTCAGATGACCCATTATTCTATGCCATAACCAACTCTCATCTTCTTGTGATAAGAAACACTTTTCTCCCTTAATATCACTTAGCATGTAGAGATTGTTTGTAGTTCTACTTGCCATCTGCAATGAGCTTTCCAATTTTAGATTTTCTGATCTCACATCTATTTGGATGAAAAGTGACCGTGTTCCCCTGATCACAAAGTTGGCTTACACTTAGTAAATTGTGCCTCAATCCCTTGACATACAATACATTCTGTCTTTGTTTTTCCATTATCTAAACTCAAGGTTCCTTTCCCACATATTTTTCTGAACCATTGTCACCAAATTTTACTTATCCTCCATTGATTTCTTTAAGTACAAGAAATTTACTCTTGTCCCCTATCATATGACTTGAACAACCACTATCAAGAAACCACTATTTTCTCTTATCTTGCACATGAAGAGTTATTTGTACCAACATTGACTTCACTTTTTCTTGCTCTTTTCTCTCTCTCCTAATTGTTGAGGTTGTATTCTTTTGAGCCTTTTGATCCTCCTTTTTTCTTAATTCAAGAAATATTGTTTTACACCATTTGGACTTGTGCCCAAAGTTATTGTATTTGTAACATATGATATTGTCATTCATGAGAGGTGCAAAAGAATTGAAATTTCTATCAACATTATCTCTCACATAAACAATGCAATGTACAACTCTATGACCATATTTTTTACATGAAAAACAATAGCCATGGAAGAGATTTTGTAACTTGTTGGAGTGCCTTGAATAATATGGTCACATGCTTCTTCCTTTGTTGTTCCTGTAATTGAATTTTGTCCATGGATCTTCTTTGCCTTCTTCCTTCTTGATGCTTTTGCCTTTCAATGTATTAGCATAAGTCATGGGCTCTTCTTATTTTGATATATTTGTTCCTTGGGAGCTTGACTCCTCTTTCTGTTTTCCTAACTTTATATCTTGATGTAACTTACCCTTAGTATTTTCAAATTCCTTTCTTAGAGAGACAATTTTTTATTCTAATATTTCACATTCTAACTCTTTTACCTTTAACTATTCTGCCATATCCTGTTCAATTTTCCTTCCCTCTTCAAATTTTACCTTGAGATCTGTGAGGTTTTGTAGAATTTCCATCTTTGCTTCCTCATCCTCTTGGATTTGATTCTTCAAACTTGAATTCTTCCTTCTAACCTTTTCCAAGTTTCTAAGAGCAGTAATAAATTCCTCTTTTATGTCAATCATGGCCTCTTCTCCATTTTTTGAGGTCATGTATGTTCTTGTGGGATCTTCCTTCAAGTTTTTAGGCTTTTCATGAAGGAACCCGCTTTGATACCAATTGAAGAACATAAGCTTATATTGAGAGGGGGGTGAACAGTATAAGATAAAAAAATTTACTTTTCAATCCAAATGATAACAACAATAATATCAAAGCAATAAATAATGCACACATCATCACACACATGAGAGACATGATTTAACATGGTTCACCCAATGTGGGCTACTCCACGGAGAAAATATTCCTTATAAATTTTTCTCAATGAATATTTTGGGAATCAACTCCCTTTTACAATGTTTATGGATCTCTATCCAAAGGAGACACCAATCCCCTTATGCTCTGGTTTGTGGATCTCTCTCCACAAGAGACCTTTGTCCCCACTACTTTGGTTTGTGGATCTCTCTCCACAGGATACCTCTATCTCCACTACTCTAGTTTGTGGATCTCTCTCCATAGGAGAACTTTGTTCCTCTCTGCTCTGCTCAAATCTGATCAAATCTACTCATAAATATGATCTAATCTGCTCACAACACTATCTTAAACCTACTCACAAGTCTACCTCTAACCTACTCACAAGTCTATCTCAAATTTGCTTAAAATTCTACCTCTAATATCATCATAAATTGAAAAGGATTGAAAATCCAACTAACTTCATATCATTTACAAGCTCATTATATAGGCTCTAATGGCCCAAAATACATGACCAAACCCACCAAATCATGGATTTGATCCAATATGCTTAACCATAAGCTATAATAGTGCAAGGGAGAATGCACGTAACTTCTAAGCTAAGAAAGAAAGGAAAAATGCTAACTAGAAGATCCTTTTAGCTATCTTGAAGTACACACTTCCTACTTTGAGTTCACACTTCCTAACTAACACTCCTAAGTGACAACTAGAAGACAAATAGTGCCCACAAGTGCATGTGAGAAGGAGACTCACTTATAATATTAATTTGCAAGAAATAAACTATGTAAATCTAGCTAGGAATTACTAGAGGGGTCATATGAGTGATAAAACATCAATCCTCATCATGCCTCCCCACAATAGAAGCATTGGCCTCCAATCCTTTCAAAATAGTAGGAAAGTCATAGGACATCTTATGAAAATAAATCCAACGAGCTTGATGCGGCAACTGTCCTTGTCGAGCCACAATAAATGAGGTGGTAGACCCCTGGCGAGTCTGTCGAGTCTTCGTGTCATAGATCTGATTGAAATCCAATGGTAACTGAGAATCAAGAACCACGTCCACAGGATGACTGATAGCTGATGTGGTCTCCAATGTAGAGTCAAAGTACAACTTCAAAAGATCTACATTGACGACGTCATGAATTCCCAAGTGTGTAGGAATATCAAGGTGAAAAGCATTATCAGAAACCTATTGAAGAATAGTTTAAGGCCCATAGTGAATCGGTTTGATTTTACAATGAGTCTTATCAGTAAAACATCACTTGTCAAGATGCAACCAAAATTTGTCACCAACCTGAAATGGATGAAGAATTCGATGTCGATCCATGGCCTTTTTCTATTGCTACTGTGTCTTTTAAAAAATCTCAATATCCTTTGATTGAATATTGTGCAAGTGCTGAATAAATGAGTGTGCCTTGTCTTCCTCCTTCTAAAGATGTGAAGTGACAGGAGAAGTCAAAGACAAAGGTAACTCATAAGGTGCCAAGGGCTGAAATTCCATACAAACCTCAAAAGGTGAGTGACCTGTAGAAGAATGGAGGGCCCTATTGTAGGCATGTTCAATATGAGTGAGAGTCAAGTCCCACTTTGCTAGTGAAGTGTGATGATAGATTCGTAAACTTTGCACAAGGGTACGGTTTACCACTTCAGTCTGCCCATCTAACCGCAGATGATAGGCGATGGAAAAGTTAAGGGAAACTCCCAAAATTTTCCACAAAGAACGCCAAAAGTGACCCACAAAGCGTGAATCATGATATGATATAATGATGGTAGGTAGACCAAAGGAATGTAAAATGTTGTGAAAGAACAATTGGGCTAAGTCTGCTGCAGAACTTATCTTGCGGCATGGAATAAACTTAGCCATCTTATTGAATCTGTCAACCACCATGAATACACAATCATGTTGTCGCACTGTCATGGGAAAACTACTAACCAAATCCATGGAAATGCTTTCCCAAGGATGGGAAGGAATGGGCAAAGGCATGCCTAAGACAAAATTCCTATTATATGGTTTTGAGCGACAACAAACTGCACACTGTTTGAGAAATCTCAACACATCCCTCTACATTTTAGGCCAGTAAAAAAATCTTTGCAAGTGATGAAATATTTTGTGCTTCCCAAAGTGACCACCATAAAGTGTAGAATGAGCTTCCTTAAGAAGTGACACTCTAGGCTCACAAGGAACACAAAACTTGTCCAATTTGTAAAGAAGTCCTTCTTTGATGTAGAAATCTTGGAAAGGACACAAATTGGAAGAAGAAGGCTTACTCACTTGCTCAAATATTTTCCCAAAATCAGGATCCTGTGAATACTGATTAGGCCAAGTCTTAAATCCCAAGTGTGAAGTGGACATAACTGTTAATGCAAGAATGGCAGGAGGCCTACTCAAACAATCAACAATAGTATTACTCTTCCTCTTTTTGTACTTGATCACCAAGTGAAATTGTTGGAGGTAAGAGGCCCACTTCATATGTCTTGATTCTTCAATTTTACATTGAGATTGTAAAAACTGGAGAGGCATATGATCAGTGTGTACTACTGTATATTTTCCCAAAATATGTCTCCAGTACTTGATAGCTTGAACTAATGCATACAACTCCTTGTCATATGTAGAATAGTTCAACTTAGCAACAGAAAAAGTTTTTGAATGATAAGCAACTGGATGACCATTCTATTTGAGCATAGCTCCTAAGGCAAATTTAGAGGCATCCGTTTCAATCTCAAAATGTTGAGAGAGATTAGGTAAAGTTAACATAGGTGTTGTACAAAGTTTCTTTTTGAGTTTCTCAAATGCAATCTCTTGGCTTTTCTCCCAATGAAATGGAACTTTAGACTTAGTGAGATGATGCAATGGAGCTGCAAGAGTGGAATATTTAGGAATGAACTTGCGATAAAAATTCGCAAGTCCTAGAAAACTCCTTAACTCAGTGAGATTTGAAGGAGGGGACCACTTAAGTAAAACATCAATTTTTGTGGGATCTACCTGAATTCCACTTTCACTAATCACATAACCAAGGCAAGAAACTGAAGTATTTCCAAAAGAACACTTGGAAGAATTGGCATATAATTGATTCTTCGCAAGAAGATCAAGTGTATGATGGATATGCCCAAGGTGTTCCTCCCAAGTTTTTGAGAATATAAATATATCATCAAGATATATTATTACAAATTTTTCAAGTACATCATGAAATACATCATTCATCAACCTCATGAAGGTTGTAGGAGCATTATTAAGACCAAAGGGCATGACCAACCATTAAAAAAGACCCATATTCGTCTTAAAAGTTGTCTTCCATGTATCCTCAGCTTGGATACACACTTGATGATATCCACTCTTGAGATCTATTTTTGAAAATAACTTAGCTCCTTGGAGCTGATCTAATAAATCATCAATGCGTGGTAGTGGATATCTATTCTTTATAGAAATTCTGTTCAAAGCACGAAAATCAATGCACAATATCCAAGTGCCATATTTTTTAAGAACCAACAAAATAGGTGAGGCACAAGCATAAGTACTTTCCTTAATGAAACCCTTAGAAAACAAATCTTCTATTGCCTTTTAATTTCTTCATTTTGCAAAATAGATTGTCTATACATGGGTGCATTAGGTAGTGAAGAACCAGGAATGATTTCAATACTATGATTAATTGTGCGAATTGGAGGAAGAGACTTTGGCTCCTGAAATATGTGTGAGTAATTTTGCAATATTTTATCCATTGAAGAGTGTTTCTTTGGAATGGAAGTGGATGTAGGAGTGTTTTGAGAGCGAATGAAAATTAGAGCAATGTCACCACATTTTTTAATTGCCCTTTTTGTTTGCTTGGAATTTAGAATGATGTTAGGAGTGTTGGTGCTTTTAATGAGAAAGACCTTACCATATTTTTGAAGTGTGTAGGTTATTTTGAAAGCATCATAAATAGCTCTCTGATCATATTGAAAAGGTTGTCCAAGAAAAATCCCACAACAATCCATAGGAGTCACATCACAAGTGACTTGATCTATGAAATGTGGGCCAAGTGCAAATTTTAATGTGCAAGTGTGAGTGATTTCTGAGCCCCTTCCACTATCCTTCCAACCCAAATAATAAGGTTGAGGATGAGGCTCCATAGGTAACTTCAATCGCTCAACAATGGACCTCGCAATTATATTTTTTTGAGCCATTATCCACTATACAATCTGTTGCAAAATTATGGAGAAAATGAGCTCGAGTGATGAACAAAGCATCATGAGCACCCCTTTATGAACTTACATTTACCAAGGTAACCTCTTTGAGCTTACCTCTTAATTTCGTGTATACCCTACTTTCTCCTACTGACTCAAGGGGACCTTTGGAAGCATCCTCCTCTTGAGTAGTGATGACTAAAATATTCTTCTTAAGATTAAAACAATCAGCTTTTTCATGACCCTTTTTCTTACAATAGTTACAAAAATTTTTAGAAGAAGAAGATTTAGAAGAATAAGAAGAAGAAGGAGTAGGAGAGGAAGGAGAAGGAGAAGAAGGATATGGAGAAGAAACATTCTTCTTTTGAGCAAAATTATTTTTTTGGGAGAAATAACTATTCCCTTTTGATGAGTTTGCAACCACTTGAGTAGCAGGTGCGCGGAATACCTGCGAATGCGCTTTGAACTTGTCCTCTGCAAGTTGTGCTTGGTTGAAAACTTAATCCAATGTTTCGATAGAAACAAACATAATTTCCCTGTACAAATTCTCTAACAAGCCACTTTGAAATTTGAGAATCAAAGCTTTAATATCTTCCTCCACATTCAAAAGTATCTTGTACCTATTGAATTAAAATATATATTCCTGCACAATCATATTAGGACCTTGCAGAAATTGAAACCACTTAATTACCAATTCCTTAGAATAATTGGAAGGATAAAAATTGGTCTTAAGACAGTCTACAAGCTCATCCCAAGAGAGGAGTTCATCATGACCTTTTTTCTTTCAACAAGTACTTTAGCTAAACTAGAAATTTTTAGCTTAGCATATGGAACCATATCCTCATCTGAAAGTTGAGTGTAAGAAAACCAAGAACTCATGTCAAGAATCCAACTATTCAAGACTTTAGGGTTTCGGGATCCATCATAAAGTGGCACTTCACAACGAACTCTCAGGCGAGAATCATGAGCAGAAGTTGAAGCATTATGGATAGAAATGCCATTTACCTTCATTGCAAGGTTACCGAGAACTTCTGCCATAGTAGTATCATTAGTTTTATCGGCTAAAGCATTCAAAACATGTGCAAGTTCTACCACTTGGGCAGCCAAGTCAGAAGCCATGTGAAACTGGGTATAATACAGAAGTAACAAGGACAAAAACACTTAAAAATCAAGGTAAAATCTGAAAATACCCTGTTACAATGCAGTGCCTTGAAAATTACCCCTAAGGCTAAATATTTGTAAAAATTTAAACTAACCTAAGGTTTTTAAATTTAATAATTTATTAATTTAAAAATAACTTAATTAAAAATTAAATTTGAATTAATCAAAGATTAATTAATTTAATTAAGTTATTAAAAAAATTAAATTAATAAATTAAAAAAAATTACATGCAAACCTTAAGAATAGTAAATTTAAAACAATAAACAATTGTTACCCTTGGTTTTGCCAAAACTGCACTCCACCCTCTATTGCATGAAATTTTGCAACTACTGTTGCACGTTTCCCGAGGTGGTGCTAGTGTAGTGTTAGTAGCCAACAACATTCTGTGCCCAAAAAAACAAAATTCACGTGTAATTTTTCTTGGTGCCTGGTGAGCGGCAGCCCCAACGAGGCAAACCGTTGTAGCCCCTTGGCTGCATGTAGGCTGTAGCCTACCTGGCTAATCAATTAACAGGCAGGGCATTGATGCCTATCAGATTTGGTAGGCATGACAGCGCCTGATGTCTATTGGCCTACGACACGGCACAACTGATGTCCCATTGACTATGTGGTGCATCGTTGTTCATGCCTACATTTCTTGCAGGCAAACGAATAGGACAAGATAGGCCCAACACGTGTTGGAGCCTATCAGCATCGACAGGCGGGACAGTGCCTGTCGGCCTGTCGACTTGCGATGTGACACAACCGGCGTCCTATCAATTGTGTTGAATGTCGGTTGACGTCCATCGATAGCCGATAGTCAATGTCTATTGGATGACAGACATCCGATGGTCGACATTGGTAGGCGTCGGTGTTGCGTCAGTCGAGCACGCCTTAAAATATTAGCCCTCGGCTCTTGCTGAGATGGGGTCGAGGGGCCAAAAATTTATATATATATATATTTATAATAAAATTATAATTAATATATCGAAAAAATAATATATTAATTAAAATTAAGTTTTCTAAATAAAAATGAAATTTTTAAATTAACCAGAAGGGTTAATTTAACAACATTGAAAACTTAAACTTTTACAAATATTAGCAATTTTTGAAGGTAAATTACCTTCAAATTTTCCTAACAAATTGCTAATTTTCTTTTATATCACCAAGACCCCTTCAGTAGCTCTCCTTTCAAGATCTAGTAGACACATGACCAGCGTTTGAAAGGCAACCAGACCCAAGTTGAAACACAACCTGGTTTAGGCGATGCTTGATCTTCAAGACTCCGTAATGGCAGGAACAAATGGCTCCCTAATGAGTATTTCACTGTAGGAGTAGTCCAAACATGCCAAGGGATTTTTGTAAGATAGAAATTAGGGTAAAATTTTCCTATACCTCTTGAGCATAAGCAAAAATTTGTAACGAGGAGTTTGACGCCTAAGGAACTTCCTTCTACGAATGGTTTTCAAGCTCCCCTTAAGCTTGAATCGAGTCCTCAATGAGAAATAATTTCTTATGAAAAACAATCTATCTCCTACCCTCTCACCTCACAAGCCCTAGTGCAAACATAAACTAGTCTCTGATACCAATGAAAAGGATTGAAAATCCAACTAACTTCATATTATTTACAAGCTCATTATGTAGGCTCTAGTGGCCCAAAATACATAACCAAACCCACCAAACCATGGATTTGATCCAATATGCTTAACCATAAGCTATAATAGTGCAAGAGAGAATGCACGTAACTTCTAAGCTAAGAAATAAAGGAAATATGCTAACTAGAAGATCGTTTTAGCTATCTTGACGTACACACTTCCTACTTTGAGTTCACACTTCCTAACTAACACTCCTAAGTGACAACTAGAAGACAACTAGTGTCCACAAGTGCATGTGAGAAGGAGACTCACTTACAATATTAATTTGCAAGAAATAAACTATGCAAACCTAGATAGGAATTACTAGAGGGGTCATATGAGTGATCAAACATCAATCCTCATCATAAATCTACCTCAAATATGCTTAAATTATATCTTTAATTTGCACATAACTACTTATAACACATGCTCAAAAATGGTTATACAAATATGCAAAAAATTATCTTCAAAACTAGCACAAGTAGTTAAAAATATTTAGCACAAATATCTCAAAATATTAGAACAATAGAAGAATAGATTGTTCTCAAAATATATCCCAAATGTATCCAAAACATTCAACTATAAAACATAATCCTAACTCAAATATTTCCAACAATGCCTACAAAACAATAATTTTATCTCCACCTTATGTTCCAAAAATATTCACTTCAATAAAATACTTTAAACAAGGAGTGATGTGCTCATACCTCTTAATTTGCTCTTATGGAGATATGTCTTCAAATTCTATCTCACAAATAACTGATTTTTCTAATGCCACTTCAAGTGTTAGATTGCAAGATACTTTCTTATCTTCCTTTCACAATGCAAGAATCATGATAAAATAGTAAGCAACGTATCACACCTTATTACTCCTAATCTTGTAAAATAAAATTCAACCCAAAAAAACCACAAATTTGACACATAAATTCCTTATACACCTTATACCTCCTACTTGATACACATGAATTAAAGCACTTCAAATTTCTAAAAATACCATTAAAGCATCACTTTATCTCATACCTTATAGCATTAAAAAGAACTCCACTTCAACTTTTTATTCAAAATTAAACCATCACATTTCAACCCTTTTAATTAAAAATTAAAAGAAAAAATTATTTCTCCTTATGTATCCCTAAACAAGCATGTGGCACATACCTTTGACTTGGGCACAAAATAATATCCAAACATTATTCCCTTTCTACTGCCTACTGCTATGATTCAAACCTGCACTACCTGTTGGCCAACATCTTTGCCACTAGCTATGCCACTATGTGGGCTAGCCACCCACACAACACCAAAAGGTGCTTGCTATCCTTTATTACCAAACTCTATCACAAAAAAAAAGGTTTTCCAAACAAAAATTTATCACCTTGCTACCATCGTGTCTCAAACTTGAGATCTCTCTTCTACCATGCCCTAGCACCATGGGTTCTACCATTTGAGATACCTACCTAGATGTAACCAAATCTTGGTTCCCTTCTTCTTATTACATGCTCTACCTCGATATGCAAATACATCTTATTGTCTTCTTCTTATCCACCGTGAATCAAATGAACTTAGGCGCATTCATTTTTTCATAAATTTATCCACCTTGGCTTAGCATTATATATAATAAATTTGACATGGTCCTTGACATTGGTGCATTTTATTTTCAAACAAAAATTTGGCACTCGATTTGATTTTTTAATTATTATAATTATTTAAATCCTCAAGGATTTAAATATTATAATTTTTCCTTTGGACCTTTTCTTAGGATAAAAACTTTACCACCATAAATCATTTTTATTTTTATTTTGCAAATGCCACCATGGTAAAACCATTTAACCTTTATTTTCCTTGACATAAATGACAACCAATGTCATTAACTCATGTCATTAATTCTTTGACATCAATGATAATAATATACTCAAAATTTTTAACAGTTTATTGTTTGTTTGGCTTGGTTGCCTACGTGCTTCCATAGGTTTTGCAACATCAACATGTTGTGTGAAGCTTGTTTTACTATGTCATGGAATTATTTGTGCTTATTTTTTCTAGCTCGATTTTAGTTCCCCCTTGCATGGTAAGAAATTTGTGAGTAGTGTAGCATTCAAGTTACTTATTTTGGTCAAATCCCTTGCACCATATTAAGCCTATTGATCATTGTGGTTTCTACCTTATAGCTTGTTATAGGTTGTTTTAAAGTCTTAGGATGATGCCACTGTGTCTCCATCCTAAGTGCTAGTGTTGGACTAAGCATCGAGTTTGTTGAGTTCTAGGGTTGGCTTGAGAATTGCTATTTTTGGTGAGGCATCAAGGTTTTCCATAAGGTATGGTGCCCAATGAGCTTATGTGGTGCATGCAATATCCATTCATAGGCTTTTATTGAGAATTGTTGTGTTTAATAAGTCAACAGGGTCTATTGTGAGGATGGTGCCCTATGATCTTTACATTAAGTAAAGCCTAGGGGAGATATTCATCTCCCTTATCTAAATTAGACTTTACCTTCTTATTCTTTGGTAGATTAAATTTATGGTTGCACTTTTGGATTAATTTGGATGTCTAATCATAATTCTATAATATAATATTAGTTTGGTATTAATAAAAATAATGATTAATGTTTTTCCTTTCTAATGCTAGTTTTTATATTAATAAATTGGATTGTTTAATATATGATAGACTAATCTAAAGTTATATCTTATTAATAAAATGATAGATTAGCTTGGCAATTAATCTAATGATAGATTAATTTATTTTAATATTTAGATTTCAATTAATCAAATGATAGATTAGTTTGGCAATTAATCTAATGATAGATTAATTCATTTTAATATTTAGATTTAAATTAATCAAATGATAGATTAGTTTGGCAATTAATCTAATGATAGATTAATTCATTTTAATCTTTAGATTTCAATTAATCAAATGATAGATTAGTTTGGAAATTAATATAATGATATATTAATTCATTTTAATCTTTAGTTTTGTAATTAATGAAAGCTTATATTAGATTGGTATTTAATCAATTATAGATTAATCTTTTTATTCTTGAAAATGAATGACAAGACTTGCTTATAATGGATTGATTTATAACTAACGATGGATTAATTTAGTTTTAGAATTGTTGCAAGGCTTGGAATTTAAATATTTGTAGAAAATATTTTGGAAAGAAGTATGGGCTTCTTTACTTGAGTTTTTATTTGGAATTTGATATTTGTGGAGAATATATTTTGAAAGAAGTATGAGCTTATTTACTTGAATTTTTCTATATTGAATTAGATATGTATATATTTGGTGTTTAATATTTGTGGAAAATATCTTGGAAAGAAGTATGGGATTATTTTTCTTGTGTTTGCTATATTGAATTGATTTTATAGAAATGCAAGGGTTTGGGATTTAAAATATTCATGGAAGATATTTTGGAAAAGAAGTATGGGCTTCTTTTGTGTGTCTAATGAATCATATAGAAATTCATTCATACCTACAAATGAGTTATTCGGATCCCCACATTCCTATCAAATATTATGGATACCAAAGGAAGAAGATGTTTGAGGGGACTAAAAAAGATAATTTATTATTGAGAGAACATTATATATAAATAGAAAAATAAGAGCTTAGGATTGGTAGAAGGAAACCTTCACCCTAATATGTAAAGTGCACATTTTATAACATCCCATTTAAGGTGCACTTTCCTAAATTAGGTTTACTATATTGTAGGTCATGACTTACTATGTTCACCATGGTTATCATCCCCTCATGGTAAAATCTGTATTAGAATGTGTTGGTCTCTACTGAAAATGCACCTTGATTCAATAATGTTGAGCCATATGAGAGTGTCGATATTTATCAAAAATGCACTCCAAAGTACAATAAAACTTTGAGGTCCAAAGATACATATAAAATGGCTCAAAAAATTCTTTCAAACATCCTCATGCTCTCCTTCAACTCAACACATAAATTTATGGAAGAGGAGAGGAGGGGAATGCAATGATTATCCGAGCTTGGTTGTGGGAGGGGTATGAATCCAATGCTATGTGCCCAAGGTCAACCAAATGAAACAAGAAGAAGAGAGAAGAATATTTCTAACAATGGAGAGAATGAAAAATAGCATATCTTCCTTTATGTTATGGAATTATATATTGTAAAAAATGAGTTTAGGGTTAGGGTTCCCAAATAAATATTACATGAAATGATATTACACATTAAAATAACCTATTCTAATGAGGTATTATTAAAGCCTCATAATAATTAATTAGGAATCTAACTAATAAACATGATCTTATAGCATTAACATATCTAGAATCCCCCCTTAATGGTAGAAGATCATTTTATTTTGATAGACGAGTGGCTCACGTGGCTCTTTGTGTAGTCGATTAGCCAAATGTCCATGAAATGTAACTCCAATCTGATGGGTCTCCATATATAATTTGGTCATCCCCCATGCCATTATGTATTTTAACAAGTCCTAGGATCACACCTAACATACATACTACCACATTAGTATTGTAGTAGCACTCCATCTATACTCCAAGTCTATTTTCAGTTTTCATTTACTTTATTTCATTACAAATAGATTCACATGGTTGCATCATCCCTAAAATAAATGTATCATATGATTCATTTCATATTCTAGCCTCGTGATAGGGTGCCACTTTCTTGGTGGTGGGAAATATACATTAAATACCCGATGAGTCATGTTGAGTGGTAATTTTACCCAATTGCAAAACCACACTCACCCTTAGGATTTTGATTACAAAACCCTCTCTTGCAAAGAAGTTAATATCAAAATAACTTCTCCAAGGTTATGTTATATTAGTAATCTCAATGAAGATATATTAAATAAGTGCTAGGAATACCTTAGTTATTGTAAGTAATTTTTAACAAGGGGCCTGTGTTGGTTTATTTTATCATGTTATACTAATGATTGTTCATGAAACTTAAAGAGTAAAACAAAGATGTGATTGGACCTCATATGACCACGATGTAAAACCTTAATTCATTCTATCTTGAGTATTTTAGGTAGATTTTATCTTCCTTTGGTTAAGTAGATTTTAGATAATTTTTATCTTTTTTAGATCTTTCTTTGAATAATAGAATAGAAGAATAAAATATATCTATATGTGAGTGTGAAATGATGATTGGATTCCTTTTAAATTTATTTGAATGACTATGAAATGTAAAGGCCTTAAAATATCATTATAAATTATCCCTCTTTAATGAAATCATAATTTCATAAAGAAGAAATAATTTACTGATTTAATAACAATAGCATTTGATATAATGTATAAATTACCTTTCTTTAACGAAATCAAAATTTTCACAAAGAAAGCTGAATTTATTGCTTTGAAAATGGTGGCCTACAAAATTTCATATAAATTAATTCCCTTTGATGAAATTGGAATTTTCATAAAGGCAAGATAATTTATTGCTTGCAAATAAAAATGCAAAACTTAAAAATCAATTTGCCTTCAAAATATGTAATAATGTAAAATTCGAAATTATAAAAATATCCATAAAACAACAATTTTAAATATTTTTTATAAATTTGAAATGGCTTCAGAATGAGATCAAACTTGCTTCAAATGAAATATTGAAGTTCATTCTTTACACCCATGCATTTATTTTTGGATTTTTAATTTTTTTTAATCATCGAAGTTTTAAAAAAATAAGCAAAATGAAGGGTTAGGAAAAAATAAAAAATAAAAATATGGAAATAACACAAATATTGCAACTCAAAAGTTCTCTACAAATCCTGAAAGCATTAGTATTCTACACAAAAACTAGCATTAGTGCTACCCAAATTCATGTAGTCAAACGACTAATGCGGTGCAATCTTCTAAGGAAATGGTGCAATATGCCAAAAATAAGACAAAGTTAACCATAAAAATGCATTAAAACTTGAAATATCTCCATTATATTGCAGAAAATAGGTCTTCAATATCACACATACAAGTGCAAAAAAATATGCCCCAAATTGACCTCATGTGGTGAAAAATAGTCTAGTGGTATGGCAAAAATTTAGCATATGGCCTGGTCTAGCCCCTGTGCACTATTTCTCTACTATATTTAAAGTTTCAAAATAAAAAATTTTGTTTTCTATCTACCTATTCGTATTTCCTTCTTTTGGTTTTGGGCTTCGTTTCTTTTCCTTCACTTGTAGGATAACACTTTTCTAAACATTTGTTCATAACATATTCTTTTGTAACAATTTACCCTACTCCCTCGGGCCAATGGGGTGCATGAAACATTATCTTAATATAAGGCACAACCTTAACATTTTGATACTACCACTTATAAATTAGTAGTGAACCTTCACATTTACGTGTTTTTAATAACTTGGTTGACACCACCTTTACCATGCATTTTCCAATTAAAAATTGCCACTCAAGGTCACCGGTAATATACCATTATCAACATCAAATATTCCTAGAACTTGGTCCAAATATGTCCATGAGTGTTCAAACAACCATTATCCATTGCCATCCATTACCAAGTCACCGTGGGAATTTAAGGCAACCATTCAAATAAATATGCTCAAGTTTATCATCTTCTCACAGTGACCCTACTGTTTTAACACAACATCTAATGATCACCTTAGGTAAAATTCAAAGCCAACTAAGAATGTATTCTTTTTCTTTTAAACACATAGTGGCCATGGCTAGAAATTTATCCCTAGAATGCATCTCGTATGAACAATAGCTACTCCTTCTTGCACTGTTTCATGATATTCACCATCGGTAACACTATTGTCAAGATATGACATTCGTAATGGACCCAACCCTGCAATGATCATGTTCTACCTAATAAGATTTATTTTTGGTTTTAGAAACCATTGGCTACTTTCCCATTGATTTCCATTGTCTTGTCGTGTCACCTGCTATCGTATTCAATACCAACTCAAATTTCCAATAGTGATACCTGCCTTTTTTGATGTTGCTTTCGTTGTGATGATAGTTCCCCACTGTAGAGTGGATTAACAAAAAAATCCTAAAAGCCCCCATATTTTCATTCAGAGAGATGCACTATGATTTAGTATAGCATAAAATTCATATCGGGTGCCACAATGGTTTTTGTTTTAGCTTATGAAATGAACTTGACCCCACTAAGTTGCACTTCTATTTTTTTCTAAATCAAAATTAGTAAACATATTCCCCAAATATCGAATTCCTATAATTTTATTGTGTTGAAAGCTCTGGTAAACTACGATATTTTTTATGTACACTTGATTATTTCTATCCACCAGAGATCAATGTCACACAATGGGATCATCATTTCATCAACACTACTCCTATCATGCCATTGCTATCGTCGTTGCTTCTATGATGATGTATCATAGTTTGGCCTCTCCAACAATGCTTCCTAGCACTAAAACACAATCCATCAGGGGTCCAAATATTTATGTCGAACTCTATGATGGGTCACCACTATTTTATGTCGTAAAATATTGCCTCCTCTGTGTCAAGTTTCAACCTCCCATATTGTCTTTGGTGTGCAATCTGTCCTCCACGTTGGCATCTAGGTTTTCTCGTGTTTGAATTTACTTATACTTTAATACCTCTTATTCACACTAACTTTGATGCACCCAGCCATGTCACCATGTTTATCTACTGAACTATAACATCCCACCTTGGAGGACTATTTTTAAGATGTTATTTGTGTAGTGATAGTTGGTTTTAATGCTTAATATATTTGCATTGTATTTATCAAAATAAAATGATGTTGCGTTGCTTGATTGCAGGAACATTTATTCTCGTAGGTGAAAGACTGACCACCAAGAGATGAGAAGGGAAATGATGACTATGACAACTCAACAAGTAAAGCTCATATTCCTATCATCACTAGTTACCTCCCTGATGGCGGTGTTACTTGAGTATTACTCTAAAAGTCCCACACAATCAAAGGAAAAACGATGATGGGGGATATTGAGCACATGCATCGAGTGCTTGTATGTCATTTGTGTGTGATTCATATTTTATTTCATGATTAATTTGCATGAGATTGGTTTAATTGAATTTTACTTTGAAAATGCACATTAAATAATATTTTGCATTTTACAAATTACTCTAAACAAAAAAAAATATTGAAAAGAATATCATGCAATTTATTATGATTTTGTGAAATCTTAATTTGAGCAATTTCTAAAGAAGAAAAAAAAAATAGTTGTTGAGCATGCTTATTTGATCTAGTTGATCCTATTTTAGAAGGAAATTAGGTAGTTTGGTTTTTTATGAACTTCCTCAATTTGTGATTGGATTAAAACATGAAAAAAAAACTACCTTGTAGATTTAAATAATCAATCCTTCCTACACATAGCTACTTTGGGAAGGTTGAAATGGTGGATAATATTATTTTCTTATCTCTATGGATTCCCTTTCCATTAAAATAATATATATTAAAAGAAGCCTGCACATGGGGTAAGAAAAAGAAGATAATATATATATATATATATATATATATAATTAATATTTAAATATAATATATATATATAATCATATTTTTTGAAAGAAAGAAAGCTATAAATTACCATTAAAATTGAGAAAAAGGGGTTATATTATACTAGAGAAGAGGTTAGAAGGGGTGGACGAAAGGAGAACATTCAAGCAAAACTTAGTTTGGGGTTTACGAAAGCCAAGTGTGGAAGTTTCCTCTTCCTTTACGTATGATTAGATTGTTTACTCCTTTCTACGCTAATACCCTGAATGGTGTTCCATGTTAATCTTTGGAAAATTGTTTATAAGCTATTTGCTTTATGTTTTAATTTGGGTGTTCAAATATTATTGTTAATGTTGTCGATGTTGTCCAAAGGAGGGTAATATATAATATGTCAGTAAGTATTTGATCCCTGGCATAAATGTAATATGACCCCATTGCTCAAAGGTATTTTGTCCAAGCTCGTAGAAGCCATGATGGTCATACTTTTAGCTTCTCTCTCCGGCCAATTTGTCTCTATGTATTTAAGTACTACATTAAGCACTGAAGTAAGCTAGGCGCACACATATATATTGGAGAAACCATGTAGCGATTCATACACCCTTACCGAAAGAACCAAGCCCTCATAATGCTTTGAGTAACAATGGATGGTATTATCGATATACTTGTAGATTGAAATAGTCTTATGTTGTACCCGATATGCCCATATCATCATCATGAGCAGACAATAAGTCTAAATTGTCATGTTGTGTAAGTGGTATCCATAATTGGTAGAAATTAGGGATGCAGGTAAACCAAAATTCCCTGATAGCGTACTGATCTGATAAAAAATAAACCAAGGGTTGAGGAAATCACTGACTATGGGTTGATTTCCATTACGAACTGTTACTCGATTAGAATTTCATTCCACTTTAATACTTCTTCTCTTGGTTGTGTCTTTTTTGAACCTAAGTCTTGCTCCATACACGATGTTTTCATCACGGGATTTAACGAATATTTGTGTATCCTTGGATGTATACATCACCTATTTCAAGATTTTGTTTATATTATTATGAAAACTAGATATTACCTATAAGAAGCTTCTTGTAGCAGAATCGCCTCGAACATGATTTTCATTTCCCACCACGAATTCCCTAATTATTCCTCGATTTTGGATCCAGGGTAGGTAGTTGATCTTTGCATTGATTTCATTCATCTTTATTATGAGGTGGCTTCTGTTATATGTGATATTTACATAGTAAAATGTATGCCCTTAATCCAATGAGAGATATCATCTATTCGTATTAGTAATGAAAAAATATTGCCTTAGGTCTGTTCGTATTAACCTAAGAAGCTATAGTGTCTATGTATATCAAAAGAAAGAAAGGAGTAGGTTTTAGTAAAAGCATTCTGATCTGAAAGTCAAATGGTTAATGATATTTTATATTATATGATTTATAAATTAATCAAACTCCATGATTGCCTTATAGTGAAATGTGCTATATTGTATATAATGCATGTTATCTTTTGGATATTTATAGGATGCTTTAAATTTTAATAGGAATAACTTCCTTCCTACTTATAAGTAGCATATTTGTCTTATTTGAAGCAAAATTGTATGATTTTGTATGATATAGGAGATAAACATTATCGATTATGTTGTTTAGAAATTGTATAGCAATTTTAGAGTATGTTTGGGAATCATATGTTATTAAAATTTGAATGGCTTTAAAATTTCCTTTATTTTTGGAATGATTGGAAAATCATATTGAAATCAATTGGATTTGTAAATATTGGTTTTGTTTTATTAAAATTTGAATGGATTATAAAATAAGAAAAAAACAACTATGATTTGAGGTCTATTAGATAGACAAGTAGAATGAACAAGTGAAATCATAGTCTTTGTATAATTCTAGGAAACAAACAGTAAACTATTATGTGTTTGAGGAATTTTATAAAATGGAATATTTTCCAATTTTGAGAAGGATGGATTGGTGTCCATTCCTTGGGGAAGAGGTATGGGACTCTTCCTTTTGTTTGGTGTTAATCCAAATGAATTATGAATGGGATTAAGAAGTAATCCTTGTTATGAAAATATTAATGATGAATGAATTGTTTAATCATGCTTGGTGATTTCTTGAGATATGTTATACATTTGGAAAATACTTGATGCATGATTGCATTTAATTTGGATAAGCATGGCTTGCTTGTAATGCATTTGGCATAAATTGCATCCGAGTTGTCTTGATCCCTTCACTATCATCTCTCACTCCAAGAAGATTCAAGACAAATCAGAGGAGAACCGGACAACAAATTCTGAAGACTATACTTTATGTTTTGAGATATTCTCATTGTAATCATGAATAAGCTTGTATTGATATAGATCCAATGTAATTATGCAGGGCTGAAATAATTTATGGAAAATCAGCCATGATTTGTAATACTTTATGTATTTTATTACTAGCTTTGTAAATTAGAGATAAAGTCTTCATATTGTAATATTCACCTCTAACGAATGTTAAGTGATATATGTTTTGGAAATTGATCAAGTAATAAAAATTCTTTGATTAGTATATTTTTCAAATATGTGATGTTTAATTAATGTTTATAATTTTTATCTCTTATTGATTACAATAGTGTGGAGGGAAACTTATGGAGGACCTACACAACAATACTAGATAGAACATTACATTAATCTAAGTTAATTAGAAGCAAACCAAACACTCAATACATTTGGGAGGATGACAATCAATCACCAAACAAATAAGATGGCATTCCAAGGATTATGTAATTTTAATCACGTGTATTAATTTTATTATCTTAGTGACCCCATAGAGAAGATGTGGGTAGGATCTAAGATCTATGAATAACCATTATTGAGGTTAATTCATCTATGATGGTTTTCCATCTTCAAGGAATTCGCCTATATAAGGCAATTTCCCTTTTATGAGGGATGAAACCTAACGCTTTGAGCATTCTCATATCCAAGTGGTATGAGGGTTTCGTAGAAGCTGATCACTTCTACTCAAGAGTGACTCTGATCAAGTCTCAATATCTCTTGATAATATTTGCCTTGATAACTTACAATCCAAATGGAATTATTCTATCTTAGATCATGATTATGTACCTTGCCTCATGAAATATGTATTTATATAAAAAAATATGGATAAGAGGTGGTAACAATTGGGGTTGTTATAGTTGGTATCAGATCCCAGGCTAACTAGTAGACTCTAGCTAGATCTAGGTTAGCAAAATATTTGGGCATGAAACAAAACAACTCAAACATAAGTTCCATAACTCTAAATGATGCACACTTGGTAAGAACAAAGTTAGTACTTGACATTACTGATGCCTAAGTTCCTATCCCCCATAAATAGATCCACAGTTGTTCGAAAGTGGAAGAGCTAAGCGAACCCTCCTTTTATTAATTTTAATAAGTGTACCTTAGACTCTTTTGGAAAAATTAATCGACATCTATGTTTTTTGACTTACTCCTTATTCTCAAGTGTGTATGGACAACAACAGAGTTAGTGGACTAAACTAAGGAATGAACCTGGTAGTAATAGATTACTTGAGAAATTATGATAAAATCTAGTTGTCTAGAATTTCAACTACGAAAACTAGTGAGAATAAATACAAATTTTTACTCCAGGTAAACATGGCGACAAGTTTGAGAGGTTAGAAGAAAAGAACCTTACCACAAGCTAGTCCTAAAAGTCCTAAATCTAGACAGATAGGAGAAATTTCTAGGAATTTAGATAAAGATATGGAGAACCTTAATGCCACGGTTTCCACAATGCAAGATCAAATTCAATAGATTTTGCAAGCTATAAATTCACAGCATCACCACAACAATAATCAGGAGATGGAAATTCCAGAGGTTGAGATTAGAGAGGATAAAGATCTCGAATAGCATGAAAATAAGGCCTGCATAAAGAAATAAATGGGCAATGACATAAAGCATATTAAAGTGACTAAGTTCATAAGAAAAGGAGGAGAAGATGCAACTAAGTCATGGTTAGATGAATTGGAACTTCATTTTTCCATAAGAAACTACTCCTCTGAAACTAAAATGATATTTTCTCTTTCTCATCTGGGAGGAATAGGAATTGACTGGTGGAATGCATATAAATATGAACATAAGATCTCACCTAACAAGTTGAAGTGGGAAGTTTTTGTGGAAGCTTTTAAGGATAGATTCCTTACAAAGAAATTTTATTTGAATAAATTTAAGGAATTCTTCGCATTTCAACAAGGATCAAGATTTGTGGAGGAATACTATGAATAGTTTGTGAGACTCCTTAAATATGTGTCATCCTATAACCAGAATAATGAGATGAAAATACATAAATTTATCCTAGGAATGAAGCCTTGGATTAGAGATAGGGTAAGCGTACATGTTCATAACACTATGCAAGAAGCTTATGATATGGCTCAAAGGACAAAGTCTACTCAGACTACTAATGAAACTCACAATAGTTCCACAAAATGGTCAAACAAGGGATAGAAGTTTCAAAAAAAGAGAAAGTGGGATAATGGAAAAAATTAGAAGAACAAAGGAAATCTAAAATTTGAGAAGCACAACAATGGTGGTAAGAAGAATTTCAAGAAAGAATTTTTCCACAAGAATAACAACTACTCCAATGACAACAATAGGGGTTTCCATACTCCTAAGCAGCCAGTTCCGCTACAAGCAGTGGATACAGGAAAATAGGTTCAAGAAGGAGATTCAAACTCAAGGATAAAGTGCTTCAAGTGTGGAGGTTCACATTTTGCTATTAACTACCCACAACATGCAAGCACTAGCTCTGATAGGCCAAATCACAAGATCTATGTAGCAACAACAACACAAAACTTGGATGGACAAGCTACACCTATGCTACTAAATGGTAAAATTTTTGATAAATAAGTTAGCATTTTAATTGATAGTGGGGCTATCGATAGTTTTATTTCTAGTAACCTAGTAAGGGATATGCCAAAAAAGCTAGGATCTTTGGCACAAGGGTGGAAGGTTGAGTATGGATCAGGGTAAACTTATCATGTTAATCAATGTTTTTCCTCAACTCAAATTACCCTACCCAATGGCTTTACTAGGTGGCATTTGTATGTAGCACCCCTACATGCTTTTGACATCATCTTGGGAATGGATTGGTTGAAGGCTGATGAAGCCTTTGGTAAATTTTCAAGATAGATGGATTGAGTTTACCAATGAAGACAAAGAAAGACAAAGGATGTATAGTGAACCAAGAGAATTTCAACCAATGCTAATTTTAGCAATGCAATTGAAGAAAACTATTAGAAAAGGAGGAATGGTTTATGTAGTTAAACTCAAGGAAAAAGAGGAAATTCCAAAGGAAGAAATTATTGGAAAATTTCCACTATTGCAGGAATTTCATGATGTTTTTGTTGATGAGATACCTGGATTGCTGCCTAAACGTGAATTTTATTTCACCATAGAATTGATGCCAGGTACTGAGCCTATCCATAGAGCTCCTTATAGAATGAACCCCATCGAGATGCAAGAATTGAAAGTGCAACTTCAAGAGTTGCTAGAAAAAAGGTTGATAAAACCAAGTGTGTCACCTTGGGGAGCACCTATTTTATTTGTGAAGAAGAAATATGGTTCATTAAGGCTATGCATAGATTATAGAATTCTAAACAAGGCAACTATCAAGAACAAATATCCATTTACAAGGATAGAAGATTTATTTGATCAGCTAAAATATGCCACCATTTTCACAAAGATTGATCTAAAATCCGGATATCATCAACTGAGAATCTGAGAAGAAGACACACATAAAACCGCATTCAAGACTAGATATGGGCACTATGAATTCATAGTCCTACCATTTGGATTGACTAATGCACCAAAAACTTTCATGAATTTGATGAATAGTGTGTTTAGAAAATAGTTGGATCGGTTTGTGTTGATATTCTTGGATGACATTTTGATTTATTCTCATAATAGAGAGGAACATGATAAGCACTTGAGGATAGTGCTAGAAATTTTAAGGAAGAACCAACTCTATGGGAATTTGTCTAAATGTGAATTCTATGTTCCACAAGTGCATTACTTGGGGTATATTATATCAGCGGATGGGATCGATGTTGATCCAAAGAAAATAGAAGCCATTTTGAATTGGCCACCTCCAACAAATATGACAAAAATAAGAAGCTTCATGGGTTTGTCAGGATATTATAGGAGGTTTGTTAAAGACTACTCTAAGATTGCTTATTCAATAACCAACCTTCAAAAGAAATAGAAGGAGTTTAAATGGACATAAAAGTGTGAAGAAGCATTTAATTTTCTTAAACAAAAACTAACCTTAGCTCCTATTCTGAAGATTTTGGATCCCATAGGAAATTTTTTAGTTTGCACCGATGCCTCTTTGGAAGGGTTAGGAGGAGTCCTATCCCAAGATGGTTCTGTAGTAGCATATGAGTCTAGGAAACTCAAAAAGCATAAATTTAACTATGCTACTCATGATTTAGAACTTGTTGCAGTTGTCCATGCCTTGAAAATTTGGCAACATTATCTGGTTGGTAGACCATTTGAGTTAAGAACCAATCACCAAATTTTGAAGTATATCTTCACTCAACCATTACTAAATGCTAGACAAAGAATGTGGATAGAGTTCTTAGTAGAATATTATTTTGGAATTGAGTATATCAAAGGAAAAGAAAATAAAGTTACTAATGCCTTAAGCAGGAGGAAGCACATAGCTGCATTGACTTGTAGTCATGTGGATTTAATGGTGTAGCGATTCCGGGAACACATGCACCGGTCCCTTTTCTAAAACCCTACTTGTAATGCTATTTAAAATACCCAAGATGAAATGAAAAGACAAGAGGAAAAATCATATAACATGAAATAATAAAAGACGAATCTCTTTATTGATATTGAAGCTTGATTACATGTTGGCCCCTCTTAGGGATACCCATTATGATACTATAAATTACAAATAGGCAAGAAGTACCCCTTTCGCTATGATGTGGTGCACTTATAAAAGCTTCTCAATTTCACACACGAAAATGTATGAGGGATTACAGATGCCTCCTTCCCCAGGTCTGTTTCCTAGCAGGATATCTTTTGCTCTCGTATTTTGTAATCTTCGTTTGATGTACCTGTGGACCTGCACGCAATGAAACAATAACACACATTTAGGTGTTTAAGATTGCCTCCCCGGATGAGGTTGTTAGTAATCAAATAATGTAATGGAAATATGATAAAACTATGCCATGAAATCATGTAAATCTATGCTAATGATATAAGAACATAAAGAAACAAAATAAAAGATGTAATGTCTATCTAAGCTAAGCCTATGGGCCACTGTCCAAGACAACAATCGCTAAAGTAAACCTTACCATCTTTTCCTCAAAGATATGGGTTAAAGGCTATAATCTGATGTTGAAATAGTAGATGTTATGCTCTTCTATTTGTCAAATCTCCTTCGTACATGTGATCTCAAAGAGAACTCTTCGAGTCTCGAAAGCTCTCCTTAAAAAGATGTCTCTCTCTCTAAAATGATCTCCTGTATGTCTCTTGGTGATCTTATGCTTACACCTTTTATAGTATGAAACCCTAGGTCTATGTCCAAGCCCTAGAAATGAATTTATCATGCGTAGTGCAAGTTAGCATGAGAAAATTTTGTCCATTTTCTATATTTGAAGGCTAGTTAACTTAAATCTAACTACCCACTTGAGTCTTCTATGCGAACTGGTCTTTAGAATGAGAATATTTTGTCCTTTTTTTATGCTTGGAGGTCAGTTAACTTAAGTCTAAATACAAACTTAAACCTCCCATGTGAACTGGTCATGAAAAGGAAAGCAAAGTCACTCCCGCTCACCTCTATTGCATGCAAACTGTCACTTCTACTTGATATTGGGCCTGTTTATCGAAAAAAAACTTCTTATGGGTTAGTCGTTGTCATCTGCAATGGATAAGATCTAGCCACAATCATCTACAATGGCTAAGGTCTGGCTGCTCTAGGCTTGAGCGACTAGGATCTAGTCACTCTTGGCTTGAGCGACCAAGCTTGAATGGCTTGAAAAGGCCCCAAATGAGTGGTGAGAACCATTGTTGATGCTTGGAAAGTCCAATATTATATCTTATGATATTATGAGTGTGTCTATGTAAGTAGCTCCCATAAGCATGACATGATTTAGGTGTCTACAGATGCCACTTTTTGTGACGCACTGTGTGGAAAACACAATGCTGAGCAAAAATGTAGACTGATATATTTGTAGGGTGTATGATGATCAATGGTCTAGTCAATGTTAGATGGCCCATTCATGCAAGATGGCGTGCATCCCTTGAATAATTGCCTCAACATTTAGAAGACTTAGCTCAATGGCTTTTGCATGTTAAATTGCACTCATTCCTCAAACTCAATCGGGTAGGTTCAACTGCTACAATAATTTCGATTGGTAGAAGAGCTACAATTAAATATGTCACGTCTGCTTATGTTCCTAGAAAACAAGAGAAATTTTTTATTATTGTATGCAATTATTCTTAGGATGAACACGATTTTGTTATGATCAAGTGATATTTTATTGATTTTGATTATGATTATATTGAAATTTTGAACTACCTCTTCACACAATGAGTTGGTGAAGAAATGACAATGAATGAAGCGACAAGTTGCTTGACCAGTATGACTTATCTGGTTCCTTTCTAGCATTTGTTACTTTTAATGGGCAATCCCACATCCAAGTGTGATTCCAATTGTTTACAATAATCATCCATCCCTATCTTGAGGAGCGGTCCGACTATCAATAGCCTTCTTAGGGAGTTAGGATGAGTGATTCTATTTATGCCTAGATTGTATCACTTTAACTTAATGGTTTTGATGTCATAGGGGAGTTAGAATGACCCCTTCATACCCATGGACCATTTCGACCATCTTGATCTTCTTTGGGTTTGAAGGGTGACATATCATAATTCCAAAATGAGTTGTTTTTTCCCCAGGTGGCCTTATGGTTATCTACTCATCTCATCGAAATACATGGAGTGCAAATCACTATAATTATCGAGTGGATAGAGTAGGTAACTGGATACGAGGCCTGCTTGAGATTATGCTTTTATGTGATTTTTTATTATTTTGAACATTCTGATGACCTAAAACCACCAAAGTGTGCTTATTTGTTGTTTTTGTGGGATCCCTCAAGGAGAAAATCCCTTATTTTGATCTGTGAATCTAGCTGCCATCAGGTCTAGTGGCTTCTAAGTTCCTACCTGTGGTAGCTATCACCTTGAGTGGCCAAGAAGTTTGAGCTTCTAACATCAGCAGTGGCCAAGGCATAATTAAGGAAATATAAAAATTTTCATTTTTAGGGTTTGACATATCATTTTCACTATTGAAGATTCTTTTTCAGAGCTCTGGTGCAATGACGATGGTTATGACTTCAAAACTTGCTGGTGCTGAGGACATGGTTTTGCGAGGTAAGACATCAACTATTGGAGGAGTCATAGCTTCTCAGGTATTTCTCTCTTCAAAACCCTAGCTCTCTTTTCTTTGTCTAAGTAAAACTGAACCTCACTAAGTAATGAGCAAAATGAACCTCACTAAACCTGTTGGAAATGAACAAACTCCGTAATTAGGCTTAGGTTCCATTTTGCTATGATGGGTTAGTCCCTAATTTTGCTATCTGTTAGTGGCTTTAGCCTAGGGTTTTTGAATTTTTTAATTACTCACCTGCTGCCACCGTTTTGGGTGTTCTCAAACCTATCTTAGTTTTGATGCTTGGGTAGGAAATTTTACTTTCCATTTTGTTTGCTTTGCCCCCTATGTTTTTTTGAAATTATTTTGTTAAATTTATAATTTTTTTTATTTTCTAGCCAAGGGCTCACGGGTTTTCCATGCCACCCCTTGGCCACTGTCGCTCAGAGCGGCCGACTCTGAGCTACTGTCGCTCAGAGCGACCAAGCTTGAATCCCAATGATAAAAAAATCGACCATTGGATCTTGGCCGCTGCTGCCTCCAGAAGCCAGGTTTCTGCCATTGTAGGCGATAGCGGCTAAATCTTGAGCCTTGTATTTTTTGTTTTTTGTGTATTTTGTTGAATTTTATGATTTTTTTGACTTTTGAATTTTTGCTTTGCTTGATTAGGTGCAATTTATTCTTCTTTTGCTTATATTTAGAGTAACTCATACGCTTTTACACCGTTTTCATGTTTATTGTGAATTATGTCTTAGATGCATTGTAGTTATATTTTTTCTTTCTTCTACTTTGCTTAGATCCTCACTGCTCGAGCTCGGGACCTGAAGCTCCTACTTGACTTGCTTCCTAGATTTGATGACACTGACTAGGAGTGGTTTGAGGCCCATGGGCTATAGTACATCATCATGGTACCCTATATTATGGTCGACCAGGCTTATCTTATGGCCTTGGCCCACCATTGGGACCTGCAGACCAACACCTTCCACCTTCCATCCAACGTGATGACTATCATGTCAGAGGATGTTTATAGGATCTTTTGAATCCCATTCGATGGGGTGCCCATTGTTTCATCGGCCACTAATGATCAGGTGGTCGTCTATGCTCGGGTTTTTGAAGCACACTCTGCAAAGGCCCTCTAGGAGACTAGGTCCGTGGGAGTATCTATCAAAGCTTGGTATGATGCTCATGTTTTCACAGTGAGGCATGATGTGTTGCTGATGGTGATCAACAACATTATTATCCAAGACTGCTCGGGTTTGAGGTTCCCTTGGAACCTCCTGGTGATTGGATAACGAGGAGCCTATCATCTATGCATGGGGTATATTGTTAGTAGCTCAGTGCTATGATGAGTTGTACTATATCCATTAGTGGGGATGTGTTAGCATTACCTACAGCTTGCTCCTATAGATTTGGGGATGGGAGCACATTAAGGTAGATCACCCTAAGGGGCTCCTGGCCAATGTTATAGCTATTAAGGGCTCAAACATAGTGCTATCCTGCCATATGGGCTCAAGAGCATGAGGAGCATAAGATCCATACTTTTACAGGGGAGCTATCCCATTATACTAATGATTTCACTAGAGTATTTGCTGGAGATGTCGTATGGCAACCTTACAATGAGTGTTCTGCTTGGGATGATCTAGCTAGTTTTACTTCCAGGACATAGCACGAGTGATGGCTTGTTGGTCGTAAGATTGTCATTCATGAGTATTTCTTCTAATCTCAGGTTCTTCGTCAGTACGAATTATAGTAGGATGTGCCATTGATACCATTATTATATAGGTTCCTTATAGTAGAGAAGGACCTACCTCCATGATAGATCATAGAGCTTTCAGATGATGAGGATGCCCCAACTGTAGACCTTATAGTGGTTGGGGGAGTTATAGAGGCCTACTCTTAGTGGTGGAGTGATAGGATGTGGTATGGCATTGGTAACCTAGGGCACGAGGATGATGGCAGGGGTGATGGCATAGATCCGATAGGACATAGGGTTCAAGCCATAACTGAGGTATGGGGCCAGCCAGCAGAGTAGGTTGCAGTAGAGGATCTTGATGTTCTTGAGTAGGAGGAGGAGTTAGAGCTCGAGGAGAGAGAGACACTCCTCGAAGAGCACAGTTACATAAGGTCAAGGCTAAGCTTCAAGCCACTAAGATCCAGGTACAGTGGTGAGATGCTACCATTGAGCAACCCTCAACATAGATACAGGATCTGTAGACTACTATTGGGGGTGGTGATGTAAGGATGTATTTTGTTTTTCCTCCTTCTAAACCATAAGAGGCTCTAGTGGCAGGTTCAGGGGAAGATGTGGGATAACTTCAATATTTTTTGGATGAGCATGAGGAGCAGATTTTGGGACTTATGGATCATGTCACCATCCTTTAGATGCATCTCAAGAGGCACGGGATTGTACCTAAGGATCCAGCAGGTGCATATGGTTCATAGGTCAGTGGGCGCTCTACCTTGGGGCAGTAATCCGCCCATCCTAGCCAGAGGACCCAGACTCGGATAGATATATCGACAGGCTCACATAATTCGACTCGTGACACCGTCACAAGGGGATGTGGCACTAGAGGAGGTGATGCAGGGATCTTAGGCCCGACATTTAATTGATGCTCTACTTGGTTCTTGATCCATTTTTGAAGTCGAATGACCTACATGACTATAGCCCATAGGAAGTTTTATATATCCATTGGACTTAACACACATACTTTTATGATAGATTTGCTTTTTAAGACTCATTATGTGTATCGTTTATTGCTTATGTTTTTGTTATTATTTTGTTTTATGATATGATGTGATGATGATATTATGATGATTTTATGAATATGCTAGATGATAGATGATATTTGAAAATGGTAAAATGGATGTGTAGATGCTTATATGTTTTGATGATATTATGCGATGTTTTTTGATGATGAATGATGAATTTATGATTTGGTATGCAAATGGATATTGCCTATATGTTTTATGATGTGGTTTATGGATGATTAATGACTTGTTTTTGTGGATGCAAATGTTATTGTTAAATGCATGTTTTAACTTTTGCTTTAATTGTATGCATCTAACTTATGTGATGGAATGGTATGAATGAACCTATATGCTCTAATCACTTAAAACATATAGAATGCATATGAAATTGACAATCTTAATGGATGATACCACAAAAAGTAAAAAAATAATCATGAATTTAAATAATCACTCCTATCATAAGAATTGATTAAGTATTCATATATGATATGTAATGGTGTGTAATGTATCTTCTTAATAAGTTTATGTAAATTAAAATATATAAAGTAGTCAGTGGTCGTCTATATACTACTTCTAATATATATGTGGTATATGTCCTACTATGTTGATACCCCCTAATTTATAGAATCTTATAAAGAAAAGTTATGGTGTGATTGATGTTATGATTTGTTGCTATGTAATTATTTTTGGGGCTTTTCGGAGATTCAAACACTCTAATTCCCCTATCAACAACTGTCTACTTACCACTTAGAATTTTGAAAAATAAGGCTTTTACCATGGACCTAGTTTTTCATGATCTCTGTGTGTGCATGTGATTGTTTATTTAAGATAGAACTCAAGTGTTTCCTCTGATGTCAGGCAGGATTCTTTCAGCCCATTGCTAAGATTGGGGATCCTCGGGTCTTCATCTCATCCTTATGTTGGAATTAGTTGGACTATACCACTAGGAAATATTTGGTTACCTAAGCTAGCTCATTCACATTCAAACATTGGTCCACACAAATGCATGAAACAATTGTAATAGACATCGTCATGCGTAAGGATTTCTCCTTCTAATTTTGTACAATGCTGAGAATTCTAGGGATTCAAGTTGTATTCCCTTCTTTTTGGCTTCTTTTTGGCTCTGGATTTTTGCTCATATGTAGTGATGAAAATCACTGTTTATTTTTATTTTATTTTTTTTCTAAGCGGGGATTTTTTTTAGTGATAATAATCACTGTTTATTTTGCTCATACGTAGTGATGAAAATCACTGTTTATTTTTTATTGATTTTTTTGAGCTTGATTTTTTTTTTTTGGATTTTGATTTGTGTATCAGATTTTTTATTTGAAATATGGACTGTATTCTTGGCCTTTTGAATATGTACTTTGCTTTGGTATTTTTTCTTATTTTGATGTAAGCAAGGGATTTGGATAGAGTAAAGCTTGTCCTTTTGCCAATGCTCAGCACCTTTAAACCAGTTGCACAGGGGGATAAACAAGGATAATCCTTTTCGCTTAAGGTAACCTAGACCGTTTTGTTGTTGGAAATTTTGGGTACTTTGGGTACATTGCTTTTGCTCAAGTGTATAAGTTGTCATTGATGTCAAGAAGCTCTTGAAGGAATTTGATTTGATGTCAAATAACTTTTTTTGATGAAGGTTTCGGCATGACAGTTTCAAAGGTCTTTTGCAAACCCCAAGTTGGAAGGTTTAAATATTACAGGTGGATGCATTGGTTTAATGCATTTGGGTCCAGGAGGAAGTATTTATTTAAATAATTAAAAACCTTGTTAAGGTTCCATTTAATTATTTTTAAATAAATAAATTATTATTTGCAATGGGTTCTCCTAATCCATGGCACAAATGTTTTAACATTGTGGGTGCTAGCCAAGACCTCCGCCGACGTGTTAAACTCCTCACCGATGTCAAAGAGATTATGGTAAATTGCATATAAATATCCCTCGACGAAAACAAAGATTCATCCCATCCAAATTTTGAAAGGTGTTGCTCGTTGTAAATTCGACTATGTCTTTGTTGTTTTTTGTGGATCTGTTGTTCGTTTGTCTGCACTCACCGTTTGTCAAATCCGTCATAAAGTTTATTGTCATCGTGTCATTGCAGAGGAAAGAAAGGGACTATGGTTTCATTTTATCCTTGTGTAGAAGGATCAAGGTTAACAGTGTGAGGTTTAAACCTCACCGGGTGCCTTTGGCACACCGATAGCGGCTAGGTTGTTGGCACGCTACCCGAACGGGAGGTTTTGAGTTCGAATGTCACAAAAGGGTTTTTCGTCATGAAGTGGACGCAGTAGGTGGTGTTAGAATTCATGCGCAAATTTCTCCATAGTGATTTTTGATGTTGGCTAAGGTATTTTCAAAATTAATTTTTGCTAAGTGTTTTTGCGGATGGAGGAAGTTTATTAGAGGGAAAAACAGCTTAGGAGTTATAAGGAGTTTAAATCTTGTTTGTATTTTGATAAAAGATTATTTTTGAAGATGTTGTTGAAATTTCTTATCGCATTCTTATCAGAGATAAATTTTATTTGTGATAAGACTATAAGGGAGAAATAAGGTGTATAAGGGTTAAATATTTCTTATAATGTTGAGAGTGCTTTTGGTTGTTTATGGAAATGAAAGCATAATGTTTTAAGGTCAATTGCTTCTTGTGTGAAGTTGTGAAACCTTAAGTGGGCAACTTTGAGATTGATATTTGCTTTCATTAAATTGGTAATAATCAAGCTATTCTTTACTTGGTTAAAGTGTTGGGCTTACTCCTTTATTGATGATTTGAAAAAGTTGTGTGTGCTATTGTGAGTTGAGTTGGTGGATGCTTTTGTTCAAACAATATTGGAGAGAAAAGGAGTTCTACTTGTTTCCTTTTCTAATGTTGATTGTGAAATGCTTCAAGGTTGTGTTTTGAGCTGAATGGTGTTGATTGAACCTTGTTTGATGAGCATTGTTGTTGAAGCCCTAATTGATGGTGAAAAGAACATGAGTATCATTGTTATGTGATTCTTTGCATAGTTGGTAATTGTTGGAGTTTCATGTTCTTGAAAGAAAGCATTCTATCCTATCCATTTCAGATATTGAGTTGAGTTTTCAGATTTGAGATTGAGTTTGAGTTGAGTTTTCATATTTGAGATTGAGTTTGAGTTGAGTTGATTTGAGTTGAGTTTTGAGATTAGGAGTTGAGTATAGAACATATTGAGTCTCTAACAGTTATCTTTATGCTTCTATGAGTTTGAAAAATCACATTGGGTCTCTAACAATTCACCTTGTGATTTCCTACTAGGAAATTTTCTCTTGGTGAGCTTGCTGAGGTTTTGGACAGGTTTCGGTGGGGACTTGTGAGTAGGTTTTGGACAGGTTCCGGTGGGGACTTGTGAGCAGGTTTTTGATAGGTTCCGATGGGGACTTGTGAGTAGTTTTGGATAGGTTCTAGTGGGGACATGTGAACAGATTTGGATAGGTCCTAGAAGAGGACTTGTGAGCTAAGTTTTGATAGTTCTATCATAGAACTTGAGGACAGAGGAGCACTGGTTCTTTGAGAAGAACCTGAGGATAGATTTAGCAAGTCTTGAGAAGGCTTGTGTGCAGAGGATTGATTTGTTAAAGTGTTGGACAGATCTGACAGACAGAGGAAGACTTGTACTAGACTGACTGACTGTGTTTGGTACAGGTTTCTGAGCTGCTGTGGACATGATCATAGAAGGCAAAGGTCTCTTAGGCTAAGCATTGAGGATAGGAGGTCTTCCATGGAAAGGAGTTCCACATGCTGGAAAGAGGTAGAGGCAGTTGATCTTCTAAGGGATCATTTCTAGAGCAGAGGGGAAGGTATCTCCTTTGAGTAGAGGCTCATAAATTTTGATTGTGGGAAGGTATCTCATTTGGGCCGAGGCTCATAAACATTGTAATTGGGAAGGATTCCCAAAGAACTTTGAGGAAATTTTTAGAGAAAATTTTTGTGGACGTAGCCTAGCCATTTTGGGTGAACCACGTTAAAAATGGGTCTTCAATGTGTGATGCTTTCTATCTTGATTAATGTTGTGTTGATGCCACTGCTATCTAAAGTTAAAATTATTAATTGGTTAAGTCTTATACTGTTCACCCCCCTCTCAGTATAAGTCCATGTTATTCAATTGGTATCAAAGCAGGTCTCTCCAGAAAGAGCCTAAAAACTTGGAGAAGGATCTATCAGAGGAACATACAGATTCAGAAAGAGATGAAGAGGTTGAGTTCGATATCAAAGGTGAATTCCTCTTGGCTTTAAGAAAGCTTGAGAAATTCAGGGAAGAGAATTTTTTCTCAAGCATCAATGTTAGGAAGAAGAAATAGCAAGATCAAAATTGTCTCAAAGTATTATAGACTTCAAAATTCTAGCTGAATAAGGGAAGAAGGTTGAATAGGTTCTGACAGAGGTTCTCAAAGGAAAGGAAGTTGATTGTGAGAAACTAGAAGAAGAGGTTATGTCTCTTAGAGTGAAGTTGGAACTGTTGGCTCTCAGACAGAATACTTCATGTGAAAATCAAAATAAATATGGTATCCCCATTCAAGAAATAGGGGCTTTGAGCAAGATCAATCTTCATCCTAAAGAGCGGTGGATTCTAGTTGGTCACAAGAAGAACAATCATCCAAGGCATCAAAACAGGTTACATAATACTTTCCATGGCTATTGTTTTTCCTACAAGAAATTTGGTCACAAAGCTATGCATTGCAATAAGTCTGTGAATAGCCATAGTAAGGAAAAAGTTAACTCTTTTGCACCTCTTATGAATAAAGATGTCATGTGTTACAAGTGCAATAATTTTGGGCATATAGCAAGGATATGCAGTTTGGATAGATCTAGCCTTGAGTTCACTAAAAAGATAAATGAGATCAAATCTAAGTCAATGATAGTTCAAACTGCTTTTCATGCTAAAGACAAAGTAGAGAAATGGTATCTTGATAGTGGTTGTTCAAAACATATGACTGGTGAAAAGGAAAATTTTTTGGTCTTAAAAGAAACAAACAAGAGGAACGATCGGTTTTGGAGATAACAGGTCAGCTAAAATCTGTGGTAAAGGGACTCTTAGTTTGGATGGGAAATCCAAAAATAAAAATGTGCTTTATGTAGAAGGCCTAAGTCATAATATTCTAAATGTGAGTCAACTTTGTGATCAAGGGCACATAGTATCTTTCTTTTTAGATAGATGTGAGATAAGTAAAGAAAAAAATGAAAAACTCATTGCTAGTGCTACAAGGACTCCAAACAATCTTTACATGCTAAATGAGATAAAAAAGGAAAAGTGTTTTCTAACTCAAGAATATGAGATTTGGTTATGGCATAAAATATTGGGGCATTTGAGCTTTGATATCTTGTCAATATTAGTAACAAGAAAGCAGTTAGAGACTTGCCCAAAATAAAAAGGCCCCATAACATCGTTTATGGTCCTTGTCAACATGGAAAATAGACCAGAACCAGTTTCAAATCAAAAGGGTATACTTCTTCAAAACCATTGGATCTTATTCATACTGATTTATGTGGCCCTACCAGAACTCAGAGCATTCAGGGAGAAAGCGACTTCATGTTGTTTATAGATGATTATTCTAGAATGACTTGGGTTACTTTTCTCAAAGAAAAATCTGAAGCTTTTGAAAAATTTAAAGCTTTCAAAGAAATGATTGAAAATGAGACTGACAAGAGAATCAAATGTTTAAGATCAGATAGAGGAGGAGAGTTCACTTCAAATGAATTTGTGGAATACTGTGAACAACAAGGAATAAAAAGAGAATATTCAGCAGCAAGAACTCCTCAACAAAATGGAGTAGTTGAAAGGAAAAATAGAACTATTGAAAATATGACTAGAGCTATGTTAAATGAGTCAAAACTTTCAAATGGATTTTGGAAAGAGGTAGTCAGTACAACAGTCTACATTATCACCAGGGCCCAAATTAGAGTCAATCATCATAAAACTCCTTATGAGTTGTGGAAAGGAAGACCAACTACAGTAAAATACTTCAAAGTGTTTGGGAGTAAGTGCTTCATCAGAAGGGAAGATCAAAATTTGGGTAAGTTTGATCCTAGATGTGATGAGGGAATATTTCTTGGGTATTCCAGCAAAAGCAAGGCCTACAGATGCTTCAAAAAAATAACTCATATAGTTGTAGAGAGCATAAATGTAATAGTTGATGAAAAGATAGGGATAAGAGAACCAGTCCAAGAACTCGGTGATGAAATTTGTCAAGAAGATTTCAGAGAGGTTTCAGATGAAGAAGAAGAAAGACAACTGCTTCCCAAAACTCCTTCACGATATGTTCAGAAACATCATCCCAAAGATTTGATCATTGGTGATCCAAATAGTAGGCAAACAAGAAGAAGAGTCATTCCCTCACATGATTCTACAAATGTCTCATTATTATCTCAGATTGAGCCAAAATATTTCAGTGAAGCATGTGCATATAAGTTTTGGGTAAAAGCAATGGATGAAGAACTAAATCAAATAGAGAAAAGTGAAACTTGGGAATTGGTTCCAAGACCTAAGGACAAGAATGTCATTGGCACAAAATGGATATTCAAAAATAAACTCAATGAGGATGGAAATATTGTCAGAAACAAAGCTAGGTTAGTCTACAAAGGTTATGCTCAAGTAGAAGGTGTTGATTTCGAAGAGACGTTTGCTCCTGTTGCTCGTATTGAAGCTATCAGAATGTTTTTGGCCCTTTCAAGCTTCAAATCATTCAAGGTATATCAAATGGATGTAAAGTCAGCTTTTCTAAATGGGGTGTTGGTAGAAGAAGTCTACATAGAATAGCCAGAAGGAGTGTCTCTCTCAGAATAGTCAGACTATGTGTGTAAACTGAAAAAGGCCTTTTATGGGTTAAAGCAAGCACCTAGGGCTTGGTACTCAAGACTTGACAGGTATCTTCATGAGAAAGGCTTTAGGAAAGGTGTGGCAGATAGCAATTTGTATATTAAGAATGAAGGTGATGATATGCTGATTATGGTTGTCTATGTTGATGATATTATTTTTGGAGGAAATAATACTCAGATGTGCAAAGATTTTGCTAACACCATGCAGAAGGAATTTGAGATTTCTATGATTGGAGAGTTGTCATTCTTTTTAGGTCTTCAGTTTGCTCAATCAAAAGATGGAGTATTTCTCTCTCAAGGAAAGTATATCAAAGAAATTTTGAAGAAATTTGGGATGATGGACAACAAACCAGTGTGTACTCCAATGATTATAGGGTGCAAGATGAGTAAAGATGATGAATCTCCAATGACAGATCAGAGGTTGTACGAGATCAATGATTGGAAGTTTATTATATGTTACAACTACCGGACTAGATATCATGCAGGCAGTTGGGTTAGTAGCAAGATTTTAGGCATCTCCTAAATATTCTCATGTTATAGCAGTTAAGAGGATATTAAGATATCTGAAGGGCACTATGGAATTTGGGCTTTGGTATCCCAAAGGTGATGATTTCATTCTCATAGCTTATACAGATGCAGACTGGGCAGGCAGTATTGATGACAGGAAAAGCACTAGTGGTGGAGCATTCTTTCTGGTGAAGATTTTGGTTTCTTGGCTAAGTAAGAAACAACCTTCAGTTTCCTTATCTACAGCAGATGCTGAATACATAGCAGTAGTGGCTGGGTGTACACAAGTTTTATGGATGAAAAATACCTTGGAGGATTTCAAAATCAAGCATGAACAACCCATATCCATACTTTGTGATAATACAAGTGCCATAAGTATTTTCAAAAATCCAGTAATGCATTCAAGGACAAAGCATATTTCCATCAAGTATCACTTTCTAAGGGAGAAAGTGCAAGACAAGCAGGTCAAGGTAGAGTATGTGTCTACTAAAGAGCAGATTGCAGATATCTTCACCAAACCTCTTCTAAGAGATACGTTTGAGTATCTAAGGGAGAAATTGGGAGTTGTACTCCCACCCCAGAATTAATCACCTCATCAGGAGGTGGGGGAGGGACTAAGCTAAGAGGCTCATTCTTAGTCTCGAGCCCCAAAGGTGGCCCTTTGCTATTGATGATAAAGGGGGAGAGATATGAGTAAGGGGGAGAGCTTCAAAGTGAAGAGGAAAGCTTCAAGTCAAGGGGAACAAAACTTCAAAGGAAGATTCTCAGTTGTGGGCATAGTTTCTCAGTTGTTAGCACAGTTGGTTTCAGTTTTGGATCTTGAGAAGTGTTTTCAGTAAAGGTTTTCCATCAATGACAAAGGGGGAGATTATTGGTAATTTTGGGTACTTTGGGTACATTGCTTTTGCTCAAGTGTATAAGTTGTCATTGATGTCAAGAAGCTCTTGAAGGAATTTTATTTGATGTTAAATAATTTGTTTTGATGAAGGTTTTGGCATGATAGTTTCAAAGGTCTTTTGCAAACCCCAAGTTGGCAGGTTTAGAGATTACAGGTGGATGCATTGGTTTAATGCATTTGGGTCTAGGAGGAAGTATTTATTTAAATAATTAAAAACCTTGTTAAGGTTCCATTTAATTATTTTTAAATAAATAAATTATTATTTGCAATGGGTTCTCCTAATCCATGGTGCAAATGTTTTAACATTGTGGGCACTAGCCAAGACCTCCGTCGATGTGTTAAACTCCTCACCGATGTCAAAGAGCTTATGGTAAATTGCATATAAATCTCCCTCGACGAAAACAAAGATTCATCCCATCCAAATTTTGAAAGGTGTTGCTCGTTGTAAATTTGACTGTGTCTTCGCTATTTTTCGTGGATCTGTTGTTCGTTTGTCTACACTCGTCGTTTGTCGAATCCGTCATAAATTTTATTGTCATCGTGTCATGGCAGAGGAAAGGAAGGGATTGTGGTTTCATTTTATCCCTATGTAGAAGGATCAAGGTTAACAGCATGAGGTTTAAACCTCATTGGGTGCCTTTGGCACACCAGTAGCGGCTAGGCTATTGATGCGCTACCCAAACGAGAGGTTCCGCGTTCGAATATCACGAAAGGATTTTTCGTCGTGAAGTGGACACAACAGGTGGTGTTAGAATTTGTGCACAAATTTCTCCATAGCGATTTTTGATGTTAGCTAAGGTATTTTCGAAATTAATTTTTGCTAAGTGTTTTTGCGGATGGAGGAAGTTTATTAGAGGGAAAAACAGCTTAGGAGTTATAAGGAGTTTAAAGCTTGTTTGTATTTTGATAAAAGATTCTTTTTGAAGATGTTGTTGAAATTTCTTATTGCATTCTTATGAGAGATAAATTTTATTTGTACTTTGGGTACTTTGGGTACATTGCTTTTGCTCAAGTGTATAAGTTGTCATTGATGTCAAGAAGCTCTTGAAGGAATTTGATTTGATGTCAAATAATTTTTTTTGATGAAGGTTTCGGCATGACAGTTTCAAAGGTCTTTTGCAAACCCCAAGTTGGAAGGTTTAAATATTACAGGTGGATGCATTGGTTTAATGCATTTGGGTCCAGGAGGAAGTATTTATTTAAATAATTAAAAACCTTGTTAAGGTTCCATTTAATTATTTTTAAATAAATAAATTATTATTTGCAATGGGTTCTCCTAATCCATGGCACAAATGTTTTAACATTGTGGGTGCTAGCCAAGACCTCCGCCAACGTGTTAAACTCCTCGCCGATGTCAAAGAGATTATGGTAAATTGCATATAAATATCCCTCGACGAAAACAAAGATTCATCCCATCCAAATTTTGAAAGGTGTTGCTCGTTGTAAATTCGACTATGTCTTTGTTGTTTTTTGTGGATCTGTTGTTCGTTTGTCTGCACTCACCGTTTGTCAAATCCGTCATAAAGTTTATTGTCATCGTGTCACGACAGAGGAAAGAAAGGGACTATGGTTTCATTTTATCCTTGTGTATAAGGATCAAGGTTAACAGTGTGAGGTTTAAACCTCACCGAGTGCCTTTGGCACACCGATAGCGGCTAGGCTGTTGGCACGCTACCCGAACAGGAGGTTTTGAGTTCGAATGTCACAAAAGGGTTTTTCGTCATGAAGTGGACGCAGTAGGTGGTGTTAGAATTCATGCGCAAATTTCTCCATAGTGATTTTTGATGTTGGCTAAGGTATTTTCGAAATTAATTTTTGCTAAGTGTTTTTGCGGATGGAGGAAGTTTATTAGAGGGAAAAACAGCTTAGGAGTTATAAGGAGTTTAAAGCTTGTTTGTATTTTGATAAAAGATTCTTTTTGAAGATGTTGTTGAAATTTCTTATTGCATTCTTATGAGAGATAAATTTTATTTGTGATAATACTACAAGGGAGAAATAAGGTGTATAAGGGTTAAATATTTCTTGTAATGTTGAGAGTGCTTTTGGTTGTTTATGGAAATGAAAGCATGATGTTTTAAGTTCAATTGCTTCTTGTGTGAAGTTGTGAAACCTTAAGTGGACAACTTTGAGATTGATATTTGCTTTCATTAAATTGGTAATAATCAAGCTATTCTTTACCTGGTGAAAATGTTGGGCTTACTCCTTTATTGATGATTTGAAAAAGTTGTGTGTGCTATTGTGAGTTGAGTTGGTGGATGCTTTTATTCAAACAATATTGGAGAGAAAATGAGTTCTACTTGTTTCCTTTTCTAATGTCGATTGTGAAATGCTTCAAGGTTGTGTTTTGAGCTGAATGGTGTTGATTGAACCTTGTTTGATGAGCATTGTTGTTGAAGCCCTAATTGATGGTGAAAAGAACATGAGTATTATTGTTATGTGATTCTTTGCATAGTTGGTAATTTTTGGAGTTTCATGTTCTTGAAAGAAAGCATTCTATCCTATCCATTTCAGATATTGAGTTGAGTTTTCAGATTTGAGATTGAGTTTGAGTTGAGTTGATTTGAGTTGAGTTTTGAGATTGGGAGTTGAGTATAGAACATATTGAGTCTCTAAAAATTCTCTTTATGCTTCTATGAGTTTGAAAAATCACATTGGGTCTCTAACAATTCACCTTGTGATTTCCTACTAAGAAATTTTTTCTTGGTGAGCTTGCTGAGGTTTTGGATAGGTTCCGGTGGGGACTTGTGAGCAGGTTTTGGACAGGTTTCGATGGGGACTTGTGAGAAGGTTTTTGATAGGTTCTGATGGGGACTTGTGAGCAGTTATGGACAGGTTCCGATGGGGACTTGTGAGCAGTTATGGACAGGTCCTAGTAGAGGAATTGTGAGCTAAGTTTTGATAGTTCTATCAAAGAACTTGAGGACAGAGGAGCACTGGTTCTTTGAGAAGAACCTAAGGACAGATTTGGCAAGTCTTTAGAAGGCTTGTGTGTAGAGGATTGATTTGTTCAAGTGTTGGATAGATCTGACAGATAGAGGAATACTTGTACTAGACCGACTAACTGTGTTTGGTACAGGTTGCTGAGCTCGTTGTGGACGTGATCATAGAAGGCAGAGGTCTCTTAGGCTAAGAATTGAGGACAAGAGGTCTTCTGTGGAAAGGAGTTCCATGTGTTGGCAAGAAGTAGAGGTAGTTGATCTTCTAAGGGATCATTTCTAGAGCAGAGGGGAAGGTATCTCCTTTGAGCAGAGGCTCATAAATTCTGATTGGGGTAAGGTATCTCCTTTGGGCCGAGGCTCATAAACATTGTAATTGGGAAGGATTCCCAAAGAACTTTGAGGAAATTTTTAGAGAAAAGTTTTGTGGACGTAGCCCAGCCATTTTGGGTGAACCACGTTAAAAATGGGTCTTCAATGTGTGATGCTTTCTATCTTGATTAATGTTGTGTTGATGCCACTGCTATCTAAAGTTAAAATTATTAATTGGTTAAGTCTTATACTATTCACCCCCCTCTCAGTATAAGTCCATGTTCTTCATTTGCAGCTTTCATCTTTTCCTTGTACCTGCTAGGATTTTAGTGTTTCAATTAGTGATGGGATATTGAATATCCAGGGCTTTATCATAGCTAGGCATTACCTTCTACTAATCAAATTTGTTTTCCTCAAAAGTTGATAAGATTACTAGGTGCGGTTGACTAACCAAAAAGCTTTATTTTATTATGTATAGCAACAAATAATGGTTGTGTTGAAAAACACAATTACACACATGTAGATGGAGGTATGGCTATGAATGACTTATGCAAAAAACTGTGGTATCACTTTTAAGGCTCTCATGACATATACAATTGTAATGTATGTGAAAATGCAATGCAATTATGTGGATGCAAAATGTGAAGTGCAATTGTTTTTGTATTTTTTATTTTATGTTGTTTTTGTATTTTTTTGATTAATTTGACAAAAGGGCTTACCTTTGGGGTTTTTATTATTGATTCTGCTCAAGTGATTTGAATACCCTTGGGGCTTTTGATTTGATGTTTGACCAAACGGTATGAATTACCCTTGGAGCCTTTGATTTTTTTGGATTTGACCAAGCGGTTTGAATTACCCTTGGAGCATTTGAATTGATTTTTGACCAAGCGGCTTGAATGCCCTTGGAGTTTTTTGAATTTATTTTTACCAAGTGGTATGAATTACCCTTGGAGCTTTTGATTGATTGGATTTGACCAAGCGACATGAATTACCCTTGGAGCCTTTTGAATTTATTTTTGACCAAGTGACTTGAATGCCCTTGGAGCCTTTAAATTAACTTTGAATAAGCAATATAAATTACCCTTGGAGCCTTTGATTGTTTTTATGATTTGTTTGTGTTTTTGACATATTTGAATATTTTTTTGAATTTTGACATATTTGAATGTTTTTGTGTTTATGTGTAAAATGTCTTTAAGTGAATGATATTGAGAGTTCAGGCTCTTCAAAAAAATCTAAAGATATAAGGTGATATGCTCCAAGCCCAACTCTCATTGAAATCATATATGGACCTATCCAGTTTACCATGAACTTATCTTGCAAATGCAATAACAAATTTGAATTCTAATAGTTTTCTTTGAGCACTAGATATCCAACCTTGAATTCCCTTAGGTGGAATTTACCATTGTAAGCTCGCACAATGTGATCTTGGTAAAAATTGAGATTCTCTAAAGCATTGACTCGATGTTCATCAAGAAAAATCAATTGATCAAGGTGGCCTTGTCGCGTAGCTTCATCATTTATGAAGTCCTTTAATGCTACGCATAGAGTTGAGATTTCCAACTCTAGAGGCATGATGGATTTAGTGCCATATACTAGTGAAAATGATGTTGCCCTAGTGGGCATACGTATACTAGTCTTGTATGCCCATAGTGCAAGAGGCAACTGCATGTGCCAATTCTTGTGATTTTTTTGCATTATCTTCCTCAAAATGGAGACTATTGTTTTGTTTGAGGTTTCTGCTTGCCTGTTTTCTTGTGGATAATAAGACATTGAAAAAATATGCTGAATATGGTATTTTTTCATTAAAGCACGCATATTTTTGTTCTTGAAAGATGGCCCATTATTCGATATTATCTTAGAAGGGACCCCAAAACGACTTATGATATTGTGGAGTATAAACTCCACAATCCTTGGTCTAGTTGTTGATGTTAATGGGATCACTTCTACCCATTTAGTGAAGTATTCTATGGTCGTTATGATGAATGTGTGTCGACTTGATGATGGGGGTGATATTTTCCCAATCAAGTCTAGTACCAATTACGAGAATGGTCTTGCTGCCTGGATGGGATGCAAAGCTTGTGATGGTAAGTGTGTTAGGTTTGTATGATGCTGGCACTTACTACATTTCTTGACATACACGTAGTAGTCCTTTTCCATGGTGGGTCAATAGTAACCCATCCTCAAGATGCACTTAACAATGGCCATGCCACTGAAATGACCTCCACATGTTCCATCATGAGCTTGCAAAACTACCCAAGATGTTTCCTGGGGCTTAAGACAATGGAGTAATACTCCATCATATCCTCATTTGTAGAGGATTTCTCCTATAAAAATATATCTTGTTTATCTCTGCTTGAACAATCACCTTTTAGTATGTGATAAACCTTGAGGTACTATTCCAAGCTTTAGGAAGTCCCGTAGTTGGGAAAGCCAATCTTGATAAGCCACAAATTCTATAGAATAGACAACTTGCTCTTCCTTCATTCCTGAGGTAGTGAACATGGATTGAGGAAAAAATCTATGGTATATGGATGCACCACACTCCACAGGTCCTTGGGAGATCAAATACCCCAAGGTGTTGTTTGCAATAAATCTCTAGCTGCAAAGGACCAATCCTAATTTGGTTCGATGTTGATCATGTTGACTGATTCTCTATTTTCAAAAGCCTCACAGTGTATTGCTGAGTTCAAAAGCACTTTCACATGGATGATTGTAAAATTAATGGATGTATTATGAGGGATTAAGGATCCCAAAGAGGCCATGGTGTCTACAAATCTATTTGACGTACGATGGATTGCCTCGATGTCATACCATTCCAGCTGATCTAAGTAATTGTCAACAAGTTCTTTGTAAGTCTTTAGGAGTGGGAACCTGCATTTGAATAGTCCTTTGACCTGGTTTACTATGAGCAATGAGTTACCAAAAATTTTCAATCTTTTAATACCCATTGCTATGGTTTTTTGGAGTCCTAGGATCAATGCTTCATATTCTGTATTGTTATTTGTGCACTGGAAGTCTAGTTTGAATGATATGGGCAATGGAGTGCCCTGCGATGTGATAAAGATAATCCTTGCTCTACCTACTTGTTCACACTTCAAACCATTAAAGAATAATGACATGTATTTTTATTTCATAGGTTCTTCGAGTTCTAGAGGATATGACTTCTAGGATATGAGTTTCATAGGTTCCACATCATCAGGTAATTCTATGGTGAGAGGCTTGTTATCCTAAAGAGGTGCTTCTACTAATTGATCTGCTATGACTTATCCCTTGATGGAATTTTGACTTATGAACTCTAGATCAAATTCTATCAATAACATGATCCACTTTGTGGTACATGTATTGTAATATGTCTTGCTCATCATGTACTGCAAAGGATTTTGTTTTGATATGATGTAGGTCATATGGCTCAACATGTCACAACTTTTGAGTTACAAAGACCACTACTAAACACAACTTTTCAACATACGCATATCCTAGCTCATAACTCACCAAGGTGCAACTAATGTAATATATGGCTTGCTCTTTGTCTTGTGCATTCTTTTGGGCTAACATGGTGCCCAATGCAAAATCATTAGCCGATATATATAGTAAAAATGGTATGTCTGGCCTCGGTGGAGCCAATACTGGTGGTGTTGCCATATAAGTTTTGATCTCTGCAAAGGCTTGATGGCATTCTTCGTCCCATTGAAAGGGGACTTCTTTGCATAGCAACCTATTAATAGGTCTACATTTTTTTGATAATTGTGTGATGAATCTTTTGATGGATGCTACCTTGCCTTGTAGGCTCCTCAACTCCATAATGTTGGTAGGGGCGGCCATTTCCAATATAGCCTTTACCTTTGTAGGATCTAATTCGATGCCTATTTTGGATATGATGAATCCCAAAATATTGCTAGAAGTTACACCAAATACACATTTCTTAGGATTCAATCGTACATTATATTCTATGAGGTGTTCAAAGACTTGTCTAAGGACTTCGGCATGCTCTTGCCACAACAAGGACTTGACTAGTAAGTCATCCATATAATATTCCAAGATCTTATGCATATAGTCATGGAATATGTATGTCATGGCCCTCTGATATGTGGCACCAATATTTTTGAGACCGAATAGAATCACTTTGTAACAGAATATTCCCCATGGAGTAATGAAAGTAGTTTTATGTTGATCTTCGGGCTTAATATGGATTTGATTGTATCCAAAAAAACCATCTATTAGGGAGAGCATTTCATGACCTCTGGTTGCATCTACAAGAGCATCTATGTTTGGCAATGGGAATGAATCCTTTGGTGTTGCCCTATTTAAATCCCTAAAATCTATGTAGATACAAACTCTTCCATCAGGTTTCCCTATGGGTACCATGTTAGAAACCTACTCAGGGTAGTCAATAGGAACTATGAATACTACATCCATTAGTTTTTGCAATTCATTCTTCACCATCAAAGCGATGGTTGGATGCATTTTCCTCAATTTTTGCTTGACTATCTTCTTCATGGGATCTAATTAAAGGTTGTGAATGACTAACTTTGGATCTATCCCTGGCATGTCTTTGTAAGTCCAAGCAAAAATATTTGGCCTCCCCTTGAGGAGAGGAATTAGTATGGATTATTCCTCTGGAGATAGACTTTCTTTGAACTTGAATTTCCTTGGTTGGGTAGGATCATCACTGATGTCCACCTCAAAAGTTGCTTCTATAGCCATATGCGACCCATCCTCTAGCTGATGAAGCATGAGTATCAAATGAATGTCATCAGTGAGATTCATAGGACCTAATGACTCAGGTTCCAAACCAACATGGAAGACATCATACGTACAACCTGATGCAAACTATAATGGATGTAACATCTCTTCATTGGGGAAGAGATATTTAGGCTTTATGGGTGAATTAGCGCAATTCCAATCAATAACCTCTACATAAATATGCAATGATTTGGTAGGATTTGTTGGATTATATAGTGGAGTGGTAAAACCAATGAATATCATGTTTATGGATGGGATGAAATCTCCAGGACCACATGGATGCAATATTTTCTCAAGGTTTTCCCTTCCATACTCATGATGAGGTTCTTGAGGAATGGAAATTTTTGGATCTGGCCTATGAACAGGGTGGACAATAGGATCATTGGGCTCTAACTACTCTTTGAATATAGGCAAAGGGGGGTTGACCATCCGATGAATGGCAGCTAGGTCTATAGGTCTCTCCAAAAATCAGAGATGAGGGTCTATGGCATGAATTTCTGCCTCTATCTCTCTACTAGCTTTTTGACTTGCTGCAAATGGTGAGGTCCAAGATAAGCTATCTTGGTCTCATCCTCAAAGTCATCATCACTTATCCAAAAACCGTTAGCATTGGTATGCAGCCCTAATACAAGGGGCTCATGTCTTGGCCCCAAGTAGGCCATCTATGTTTCATATTCATATTCTTCATCACTTATGAAGAATCCATTTGCATTTGTCTCTCACCCTAAAGTTAGGGGTTGATGGATTAGGCCTAAGTAAGCTATTTTTGTTGAATATTTTGATTCATAGTCACTTTCATCTCATGTATATCCAATCTCATCATGGATGGACCATGTGAATATTTGTAAATAACGAGGATCCTGATAGGCTAAGTCAAGATGCACCTCATCATCACTTGCTTCATATCCATTCTTCTCATCCCATGAGTTGTACCATGTTGGGGTGGAATCAATTGAGGTGTTTGGATGATAAGTTTCTAGAGGCGATATGTTTACCGTGGCCACTTATATGTTGTTTAAATTTGCTATTCTTAGGGGATGATAAGGGATGAAATCAATGTCTTCTCCCAACCCTATGCTTAATATTTCCAATGTCGTTGCAAGCGAGTCATATCGACTGCCGCTATAATAGCCTAATCCAAATCTATTGGAGGGAAGCTGATATAGTGGCTTGAAAGGCATCCTACACCCCTGCTCATATACGCCAAGGTTGTAGCCATGCCAATGGTAATGCTCAAAGTAGCTTAGAGCAAACTTGATATTAGAGAGGTAACAAAAATTGACTGTGAATAATTCATCACCATCATCTTCTATATCTGAAGACTTATGAGTGTAGTCCAGGATGACATAGACAAAATTGGTTTGGTTGGGAGGGATTCCAAGTGGAACCACTATTCCTACTAGCGACCTCAAGTATTTAGGTCTCCCTATGTCTTGTGCAGACTCAATGATAGGTGTAAAGGTAATGTTCTACACAAGGTACTATCCTATGCCTGTACTTGCCAAGTGTATTGATGCATGCAACGTGGATGACCCCACGGATGATACTGGCAAAGTAGGGTGATAATCACTATCTTCATATTGATCTTGAGGATCTTCCTCTTCCATAGGACTTGGTATTTCATAAATGGCTATAGTTGGAACTTCTTTGGGCCTTTATTCCTTAACTAAGGGTGCCTTTAGCTTCTTATTGCCTTTTGGTTTTAAGGTTGATGGTACTTTAGAAGCATTGACTATATTGAGTGCACTGGGAGGTGTTGATGTGTCTGGGTCTTTTCTTACCCTTTTTTCTTTGTTATCCACTTGTGTGGTTGATGATGAATGTTCCATGTATATGTGAGTAGAAGGTATCATGAATTCTCCCAAAATTTCCACTTGATGTGTTTAAAAGACTCTTCATCCACCAACCACATAGACTTTATTTTTGTGCACATACTTGACACAATGGTGTAAGATCAAAGGCACACACTTCATGGCCCTTATACAAATATGCCCTAAGAGGATGTTATATTTCATAGCTCCTTCTAAGACATGACAAATCATGAGGATGTTCTTGTACCCCACCTTGATGGGTAGGACTATTGTTCCCATAGTATTGCATAAAGCATCATTCAAAGCTCTCAATGTGTAAGCTCTTGGAATGATATTGGTCTTGGGTATCTTAAGGTGCTCTATTGCAGTTGTTGTGATGATGTTTATTGATGAACCTATATCGACTAAAACCCTCTTGAAATGTAAGTCATTGATGATAGCTACAATGTTTAGCGGAGGGTCTGGTAAGGTAGCAAAAGCTGTCTTAATGTCATGTTCATAGAATCGGATTACAGGTTCCTGGTATTCTTGCACTTGTCCCACAAAGTTATTGAATGCGTTCGCATCTTGCGGTTGAAGGTCAATTGTTCTTAAAATACCCATTAGAGTCTCCCTATGATTTTGGGACTATTGTATGAGCTCATAGATGGAAAACTTAGTTGGATTCGTTTGTAGGTTTTGCTCCAATCTGCTTTGAATAGTTACCATAGGTCACGTTGGTGGACTTGGAAGGTTGTCTTTCCTTTGCCTAGGGGCAACTGGGATGTTCATGGGAGCTTTAGCTGGTTGTGGTTGACCATAATACCTAATAATTTTTTCTATGTTAACAATATCAACCATCCCCATGCATCCATGGGTAGGTATGTCAGCTCAAACCTGATTGACTTGGGCCCCTTGCTCTCAAGGGTCCTTATGATTGGGCAATGGGTTTCTATATATGACCATATATCTATTATTAGGAGCTAGTGAATTTTCAACTTTGAGTTCTCTCACATCAATCATGTTTTGCACTTGGTGCTTAAACCTGATGCAAGCCTCAATGTCATGCCCTAGTATCCTGTGATAGGGACATAATTGATATTCCCTATATCCTTTTGTATTAGGATGGCTAGGATCTATAAGAGGTATATTAAGAAATATAATCCTCCTGGCCTTGCTCAACTGATTAAATATTGATTACATTGATTTTGTCAGAGGTGTGAAATAATGAGGCGGCTTGCATTCTCGGTTTCTTCCTTAATTATTATTTTAGTTGTAGTTGGCTGGTAGGGGATGTGCTTGATAGTTCTATGGTTGTTGTGCACAAACATACTTGGGTGTAGCTAATATGACTTGATTGACTAGAGCAGGACTACCCTGATTCTGCTTGTACTTGTCATTCTTACCATTCGTGTTCCACTCCTTTTTGTTTCAGAGCTTAATGGTTACCTCATCTACTTTTATCTCTTTGATGAGCTTAGCCTATGCCAAATATTCTTCAAAAAAAGGATATTGTTGGAGTTGTAGCAAGAGGAAGATATATTTAGAACAAATTTTGGTGAACATATGAATTATCTCTTCTGTGGGAACAGAGAATGATAATTTTGCCATGATTTTTCTCCATATATTCCCATAATCCATTACTGGCTCATCATCATATTGTTTCAAGTTAGCCAGGTTTTAAAGGTTCACATTCTTCTTAGCACCAAAGGAGAAACACTTCAAGAATACATTTACTAGTTGTTCAAATTTTGTTATGCTATGCTTAGGTAGTTGATTGAACCATTGAGTGGCAGCACCTAAAAATATCATTATGAATGTTCTTAGCATGAGAGCGTCATTGTCTTCAAGATGAAAATAGGTGTTGATAAAATTTGTGACATGCTCTTGTGCATCCTCTTCACCTTTAAAATTTTCTAACCTAGGCATATCAAAGTGCTTAGGATATGTAGGGCTAGGGATTTATTGGCACAATGGTTGATTGTGTGTCTTGCTCAATATTGGTGAGTTCCTAGATACCTCTTGTTTCTCAAAGGTTTTCATCTTTTCAGCAAGCTCTTAGAATGCCTTTGATGCATAGATTTCCTCCTCTTGTATGCCTATTTGCATTGGAAATGGAGGTAACTCTCATCCATTTGATTTGTTCCATTTTCCTCCCTCCTACGAGGGGACTCAGGATTGTGATCTTGGTTTGTTATTTTTGCCCTCCCACCATTAGTTGGATTTTTTTCATGATTTTGTGGGGCATTTCATTGTGGGCTATCTTGTCTAGTGCACCTTTCCTCAGGTGAGTTAGTGTGTCTTGTTCTTTGGTGGTCACCACTATTTGTTGGTAAGTTGTTAAGAGCTAGCTACTCAGCTTGCTCTCTTAAATACTACTCATGTTGGCGCAAGAGTCTTTCTCTTTGTTTCTCTTGTTCGAAAGCTTCTACTAGATCTCACTCCTTATGTAATGCATTTTATAACCACCTCATTTGGTCAATTTGTGTTGTCATAGAAGACTCATATTTATCTGACTTTGTTCTTGTTTTCTTGACTCACAGATTTCTCGAGGGGGTTTCTACTGTATCTGTACTCTTACTAGTTAATGTGACTTGTTTAGTGTACTATTGAGTATCCCTATGATCAGAATCCATGCATGTTTTGTGGGGTTGCTCTGAGGTACCCCCAGACTGGGAGGTATGTTTAGAAGTCACAGTTAGTGAGCTTCTAGATGCAAATTTCTCAATAGCTATAGTTCTTTGAGTTGGTTGAGTAGGAAATTGATCCAACCCATCTAGCTATCTTGTTTTCCATTGTTGGTACCATTGGGTGCCATTTACTCCTATGAGGTCATAGTCTATGGGAATATTTCCTTTTGTGTGAAGGGTTTCTTCTATACGATTCCCATGACTAGATGTAGCTCTAGTTTCCCGCCCTTCAGTGGGTAGACCTATTTCATATGTTTCTTGTGAGTCTTGAGGTGTTGCAATTCTTGTTTGCCTTCTTGATGAAGAGGGCTTGGTGGTAACATGCTTCCTCAATGTGGATGGAGATGTGGCAGTCTCCTCATCCCTATGTGAAGAATTAGTATTTTAACCTTCTTTATGTCCATGTGAGGAGGAAGCCCTTGAAGCTTCCTCATGTCTTTGAGATGTTTATGTGTGTTTAGAGGAGGCCTTTGAGGTCTCCTCATGTCTCCTTGATGAGGATGGCTGTGAAGCCTCTTTTTGTTTATGTGAATTTGTTCCATGATGTGGTTCCTTACTTGGGTTTTCTCGAGGAGATCCCCCAAGGGTTGAGTTATCACCCCTTAGGCTCGTAGAGCTACATATCATGGTCTTACGGGTAGGTAATTCAATGTTACTATGACTCCGCCTATGGGAATGAATTACTTTTGTCTCTCCCTTGGTATTAGATTGAGGGTGCTTACTTCTTGTTTTGACCATGTTGTTTTATGAATTGATATTTTGAGCTGCATTTTAGGAATGACCACACAATTCCAAATAAATGTTTATCTTGATTACTGATTTGAGTGTGCCCTACACTGTTTGGTGTATTTTAATGTATTTTTATTTCAATTTCTTTGATCTTGTTCTTGTATTAAGAATGAGAAGACTCATCCATAGTGACAGTCAAGTACATTCATGCCAAACATGATTTTCTCAAAAGAAGCTAGGGTACACCGTTGAAGACCCAATGGAGGGTTTGCCTAGCTCTTCCACTCTAAACCAATAATTATTCTAATAGTGGGATATAGTTTGAACACAAGTAACTTAGTCTCACTATAAGTAAGTTTCCCAATACATTTCTAGGAAGTTCTAGGGGGCAAAATAGTGGAAGGAGATGAATTCCAACATCACTGGACTAAATTTAAGGTTGGTTATGAAATACAATTCTCCAATGTTTAAATGAAATGTGCATGTGTGATGTTCATTTTAAGCTTGCATAACATAAAGTGCATCATATAGCAGCAATGAGTCTTTCCTATATGCCTAAGTGCAAAAATATGTTTCAATATTCAGAAATATGCATGAACTACTATGATTTGTATGAGTGCACTTTATCTCATGCAACTATGGCCTCTAGCAGGGCCTCAAAGCAAGCAAACAACATACAATGTCTAGCACGTTGGATTCTAGGGTGAAATTTTCAGGCATAAGCCATTGTTCCTAGCAACACCTAGTGGAAAATTTAAAAGAAGATATAAGATATGTGAAATGCTTAATTATTTCTTCTTTATTCTTTAAATTTTTAAAAATAAATATTCTTTAAGTTCTCTATTTTAAACACATATAAGTAGACAAAAAGCTATAAAATATCAGGGAAGCTATACCAACCTTTGATCCAGCTAAGAGAGTATGTTTTGACCTCTGCTGCACTCCAATCCTAGCCACTGTTGACCAAAGCGGCTGGTTCTTGGTCATTGTAGCTCAGAGCCGCTAGTTTCTGGCCATTGTAGCTTAGAGCGACTAGACCTGCACACAAAATTAAGTTAGTATTCTGGCAGAAAATGAAAAATTAGTGGTGGTCCCACTATGATCACCATATGTAGCGACCCCAAGAATGCACGCATCGGTCCCTTTTCTAAAACCCTACTTGCAATGCTATTTAAAATACCCAAGATGAAATGGAAAGACAAGAGGAAAAATCATATAACACGAAATAACAAAAGACGGATATCTTTATTGATATTGAATCTCAACTACATGTTGGTCCCTCTTAGGGATACCCATTTTGATACTATAAATTACAAATAGGCAAGGAGTGCCTCTTCCATGAAGAGGTGGTGCACTTATAAAAGCTTCCCGGTTCCACACACAGAAATTTATGAGGGCTTACAGATGCCCCCTTCCCTAGGTTTGTTTCCTAGGGGGATCCCTTTTGCTCTCGTATGCTTTAAACTTCATATGATGTACCTATGGCCCTTCAAGAAATGAAACAACAACACATATTTATGTGTCCAAGATTACCTCCCCAGATGAGGTTGTTAGTAATAAAAGAATGTAACGAAAATATGATAAAACTATGCCATGAAATCATGTAAATGTATGCTAATGATATAAGAACATAAATAAATAGAATAAAATATCTAAGCTAAGCTTGCGGGCCACTGTCCAAGATAGCGGCCGCTAAAGTAAACCTTGCCCTCTTTGCCCCAAATCTATGGTTCAAATACTATAATCCGATGTTGAAATAGTAGGTGTTATGCTCTTCGATTCATCAAAGCTCCATCATACATGTGATCTCAAAGAGAACTCTCCAAGTCTCAAAAGCTCTCCTCAAAAATATGTCTCTCTCTCTGAAATGATCTCCTGTATGTCTCTTGGTGCTCTTAGTCTTACACATTTTATAGTGTGAAACCCTAGGTCTATGTCCAAGCCCTAGAAATGAATTTCTCATGCGTAGTGCAAGTTAGCATGAGAAGCTTTTCTCCATTGTCTATATTTGAAGGCCAGTTAACTGAAATCTAACTGTCCACTTGAGTCTTCTATGCAAAATGGTCATTATCATGAGAATATTTTGTCTTTTGTTTATGCTTGGAGGTCAGTTAACTTAAGTCTAAATGCAAACTCAAACCTCCCATGTGAACTAGTCATGAAAAGGAATGCAAAGTCACTCCCACTCATCTTTATTGCATGTAAACTACCACTTCCACCCGATATTGGGCCTGTTTATCGATAAACTACTTCTTATGGCATAGCTGCTATCATCTGTAGTGGCCAAGATCTGGTCACTATCATCTGCAATGACTAAGTTCTGGTCGCTCTAGGCTTGAGTGGCTAGGATATGTCTTATGTCTGGTGATAACCATTGTTGATGATTGGAAAGTCCAAGATTATGTCTTATGATCTTATGAGTGTGTCTATGTAAGTAGCTCCCCTATTGTAGTGAATTCGAGTTAAGATAGAGCAAAAATTGAATAAAACCCAAAAATATAGCATGAAAGATGGACTTTTATGCTTTAGATATTGAGTAGTCATACCTAAATTGGGTGATTTGTTGACATTTATCATGCAAGAAGATCATAATTATCCTTATTATGCTCATCCTGGAGGAGCCAAGATGAGGGAAATATTAAAAGGACCTTTTAATAGTCGTGTATGAATAAATATATCATTAATTTTGTGTCATGATGTTCAGAGTGTTAGAAGGTGAAAGCTAAAAATCAACATCCAACAGGAAAATTGTTTTCACATGCTATACCCACTCACAAATGGCAAGTAATATCAATGGATTTTATTGTTGGTTTGCCAAAGACAAAATATCATCATGATGCAATTTTTTTATAGTTGATAAACTCAATAAAGTTGTACATTTTATACCAGGATGTACTACATATGATGTTGTAAGTGTAGTCAATAAATTTACAAAAGAAATTTTCAGGTTGTGTGGATTTTCGAAGATGATTATATCTGACAAGGATTCTAGGTTTACTTTAGAATTCTGGTAGGCTCTCCATAGTTCAATTGGCACAACTTTAAATATCAATTTTGCATGCTATCCTGAAATGGATGGATAGACAAAAATGGTTAATTAAGTTCTGGAAGATATGTTATACATGTATTGCATGGACCAAAAGTCTCATTGGGAAGACTATTTGTATCTGGTTGATTTTTCTTATAATAATAGCTATCATTCTTCCTTGAAGATGACCCCTTTCGAATATTCGTATGGAAGATGGTGTAGAACTCCATTATCATGGGACAATCCCAAGGATTGGGTTGTCATTGGGTTAGAAATTATCAAAATAATGGAAGAGCATCTAGGACTAATCTAAAAAAGGCTCAAGAAAACCACAGATAGATAGAATAGTTATGCAGATTTGAAAATAACCCCTAGATAATTCTTTGTAGGTGACAGAGTATTTCTAAGGATAAAACTTAAGAAGAGTGCCATTAAATAACAAATTTGGATCCTATATTTTTTGGCCCATTTGAGATTGTGGAAAATATAAGTCTTGTAGTCTATCGGCTTGACTTACCACCTAACCTATTAAAGATCCTGTTGGTCACGAATCTGCCATAGGAAAGGATTTTACGCTAATTGCGCCCTAGACCCAGACAACATTGAAAGGCTGGGAGAAAGAAATGTCTCCCAGACCAATATCCAGAGAGGGTTGGTTCCCTTACTAAATCTAAGCTTGATGAAGACTAAAGTTGCAGGAAAGAAATAGGAAATATGCAGAAAGGAATGGGAAATTACTGAAAGAGATGAGAAATATAGCCGTAGGCCAAATTTGTATGATCACGAAAAGAAACTCAGCAAGATGGAACCTCAAGTGTATAAACAACATGTAATAATAGAAAACAACATAATTCACTTACGACCTTGTGCAGACAACCTCCAGAATTGCATTCCAGAACTCACTTCTTCATTAGTAATATTCAAACTCAGATGCATAATTTAAATCTAACAGCAGATTAGAAAGACGAGCATAATCGAGAAATGCATGAAATAGAAGGAAATCACACAAAAAGACACTTGCAAAATCAGAGGCCAAATATCTATTATTTACACAGAGAACTTGAATGTTTTCATGCAACATGTCTCTCAAACTCCCAATGATCATTCTTGAGATATACATTGATATTTATAGAGGTCTTGCATCTCTACAACATTTAAAACATGCAACGAAATTCCTCAAGATCTACAAAATATGCAACAAAAATAAGGAAATTATCCCCTTAAACCAGCCTCAGAGAAACCAGAAATTGAATGCAACAAGGAACCAGTCGTCTTCATTGAATGGTCATCCTCGAAGCATGCTTGAACTATTAGAAAAATCATGAACAGAAGATTTGGATAATGGAGGCATCTTCAATTATGGTGGCTTGGACATGTTCTTCTACCTTGGTCACATTGGAAAGCAGCAAAACATTTAATTTTGGAGTGCTTTTAATCCTTGGAAATAGTAATGCTTCATTGGGCCGTTTGAACTGCTTTCTGGTGCGAAACTGTAACGGGTCGCGAAAACGTGACGTCGCAAAATCGTGACATTTCTCTACTCTGTACACTTTGTCACTTTTAGACCGCAAAAATCAACCATGTCACGAAATCGTGACGTATTTGGCTCTTTAGTCTCCTTCCCCACCTTAGCTCACAAAAACATGAAGTGTCGTGAAATCACGACATTCCGTACTATTCTACTCCTTCTCCGTTTTGTTTTCGTGAAACTAAAACCTGTCACAAAATTGCGATGTTCTTTCCCAATTTTGTCTCTTCGCTGCTTCAAACCGTGAAAACGCGACAAGGCACAATTTCGCTACACCTTTCTCTTTTTCGTTGTGTCTTCCTTATACATCGTGAAAACATGACACTCTTCACCATGTCGCAAAATCACGACTTCTTCCAGCTGCTCAATATTCTCTTCTATGTTGCGAAAAGCCAACATGTTGCGATTTCATGACAATTTTCTCTTGCCTTGTACGGTCCAACTTCCAACCTACAAAAACATGACACTCTTGCTTCAAGTGGTTCTTTAATCTCCAGCATGTCGCAAAATCATGACAGGTTCTATCTCCTTGGACTTTACTGCTTTTCAACTGTGATAATTTGTCATGTCATGAAATTGTGACATTTCGTACAATCTGGCTGCCTCCTTGCTTCCTCTTCGTGAAAACGCGACATGTCACGAAATCACGACAATTCTCTGCACTTGGTCCTTCCACCCTAATATGTCATGAAATCACGACGTTTTCTTGTTGCTGGACTTCACCTCCACAAATGTCACGAAATCACGATGCATTTCATGCCTTATGCTTTTTGTTTCAACTTTGCCGCGACCATGCAACACGCCATGATTTTGTGACATCTTTCGCCTTTCATGCATTGTTCATTATTTTGTCACAAAATCGCTATGAGATTCATTGTCATCACCCTTTGCTTCGTTATGTCGTGATTTCGTGACCTTTTCTCTTACTTTGCTCCATGGCCATTGTAAGTCACGAAAACGTGACATGTCACGATTTCATGATAGTTTTACTATGCTACCCCCATTGACCATTTTGACCACAAAACTCCAACACGTCGCGATATCGCGACAACCTTGCTGCTTTGATGTCGTTGACTGCGTTGACCATGATTTTGGAACACGTCACAAAATCACGACAAATTTGTTGCTTAGCCCTTTTCTACCTTTTGCGTCACAAAATTGTGACAGGTCACGATTTCGTGACACCTTTGCTTTTGACTTCTCTCTCCTCAACAGACCCGTGATAACGCGACATGTCGTGATATCATGACTATTTTGAAACCGTGCTCTCCATGCTGCTTTTTGTCGTGATATCGTGACAGTCTTCGAACTTAGCTATTTTTTGCATCAAAACCTGTAAAGGAGTGAGAACTTCAACATTTTATGCAGGAATAATCAACAATAAAAATAATGTGGAAAAAATGCCAACATTCTTTGCGGCTCGCAAGGTATACAGTTCTACTGTATGCACGAATCCCAGGCATGAATCCATTGGGCAACGGAGTCAAGAAAAACTAAGAACAGAAAGTTGGATGATGGGGTACATCTCGATGGACTATTGCAACAACTCTTGCTGAATTACTAAAAACTCAAGGAATCTATATTTGGCTTAGCTGACCAGGTGCTGTAAAAGAATCTCCATGAAAGCACCAGGATTTGCAAAATGAAAATGAATGAAATAAGTGGAGTGAGGACTATGGAATGGAAATGGTAAATGATGGAATGGTGGAGTGGGGGAAGATGAAGGAACAACAACGACAGATACAGTAACAGAGTGCTTCTATGCTACCAGCTGCGGGGATGGAAATAATGAATAATGGAATGGGGATGGTGGGAATGGCAGGAGTGAAGTGGTAGATAGAACTGATAAATGCTAAAACAACAAGGAAATTAGAAGAAAAGGAAAAGAAGAAATGGGAATATCAGAATGGGAAGAGAAACAACAGTAGTGGCTTGATTACTTACAGAAGAAAAATGAGTAGGAGAAGAAGGGAATGAAGAGTGGAAGGAAGAAGAAAAAAGAAAGAAATAAACGTACCTGTGGGCTCGCATGCAAAAAGAGCCGAAGTTGACAGAGAAAATCCACAATACTTTTTTTTTTCTTTTTCTATTTTTTTTTTTTGGCTTTTTTCTTTTGCTATATACAAAAGTTTACAATATGATTGGCATGTCGCCACCACAAACCCAGTATCAGGGGGTTATCCAGTGAATCTGCAGTGTCCCGACCAGATCTGATCATACTTGAGTCGATGCTTGAAATTGGGATGACCTCTTCCTAAAGTTCTCCATGTTGTAGACATGGGCAAGTTATCCTGCATGCCAGTACCCACACAGTCGACAAATAATGTAGCAAAGAGATTTGCCACATGGAGGGCTCCTGTAGGTACCAGTTGCAGTAATGGCTGAAGCCAATACCACCATCTTGAAGAGTCCCCTGGTTGTGGGCTGAGAACAGGTTCCTCCAACCCCTTGATGTGATAACAGGAATTGTCCAACGACAGTCCTTTCTCTAGGATCTCTTCAGGCTCAACTTCTTGATGAGGCATGTTTATTGGGCTCTGGTTGAACACTTGCATGCTATGCCCTGGGATACAAAAATATGTGCCCTCCTTGCTCTCAGGTTCTACCACTTGAGCCTGTTCTTCTTCTCCTTCGCTCATCTCCTCTTGATCCATCTTCTGATAGAAATTGTAAGCAACCATATTGTTCATTGCTGGGAAAGTACTTGCATATTCCCATCGTTGGCTTTGGATGAAAGCTGCCTCTTGAGCTCCACACAGCTGCATCTCAGGTCTCTGCACAGTATGTGGGATCGGCCATGATGAATACTACGTGGGATAGACAGGAATAGGAACTACCGAAGAAAGTAATGGAGTTTCTCCCCACGGTAATTTTCTTGATAGGAGCAAAAGCTATTCCGCTCGCACTGCTTCCTCAAATATTTGAGGAAACCTTTGTTCACCTGATTACAGCAAGAGGAGGCCTATGTCTGAGTGGAAAGCTCGAACATAAAATGTGGGCTTGGGTGGGTGTCGGTCGGATCCTCTTTGGAATTCTCTTCCAACTTCTTGAGAATCGAACATTGAAGTCTGTGATACTCTCTAGAGGTGCTCTCGTGATGTACATTAAAAGCTGAAAGGGATCCTGAGAGCCGTTAAAGGGATCTTCATCGAATATTTTGATTAGTGCTCCTACTAAGTCATCCCATGAGCTGATGCTTTGACGCCTGAGCAGTCTATACCACTGCAATGCCCTTCCTTCCAAAGATAGAACCAGAAGTCTGATCATGACATCCTCATGGTTTATGCCATGGATGGTTGACAAAGTGGCAACATCTTCAATATGCTCTAGAGCCATGCCCTCGGTGCCATCATATTTTGTTAGGGCTTTCAGGGCACTTTTGGGAATCTCATGCCGAATTTGGAGATTCAGAGGGCCAGGATCATCCCATCTAGGACATACCCTCGCCATTATAGCAGTGGTCTGTGAGATCATGGCTATCGCCAAGTGAACATTCTTTCCTCTGCTTGTAATGTCAAGGCTGCTCACCAAACCTTGACTCCTTTGGGGTATCTTCTTTCAGCTTGAAAAGGCTCTACGATCAAGAAATTCAGATCTTTAGCTCAACAGAGTTGCCAGATGAACTTACAAATCTCCACTATGAGTTCAAGATAGCTCATCAAAATATTGATACCTTCGGGTGTTAAACAATGAAAAAATTAGTCTCACTGATTATGGATATTTAGGACAGAAATAGTCTATCCCAGCGGGCATGCCAAAAACTGTTGGCACAGGTGGGTTTGTCAATTTGGAAAACTATGCTTATCCCACCGATTATGGATTCTTTGAGAGATAGAAGAAGTCTGTCCCACCGGGTGTGCCAAAAACTGTTGGTCATGAATCTACCACAGGAAAGGATTTTATGCTAAATGTGCCCTAGACCCGACCAACATTGAAAGGCTGGGAGAAAGAAATGTCTCCCAGACCAATCTCCAGAGAGGGCTGGTTCCCTTACTAAATCTAAGCTTGATGAAGACTAGAGTTGCAGGAAAGAAATGGGAAATATGCAGAAAGGAATGGGAAATTACTGAAAGAGACGAGAAATATAGCCGTAGGCCAAATTTGTATGATCGGGAAAAGAAACTCAGCAAGATGGAACCTCAAGTGTATAAACAACATATAATAATAGAACACAGCATAATCCACTTACGACCTTGCACAGACAACCTCCAGGATTGCATTCCAAAACTCACTTCTTCATTAGCAATATTCAAACTCAGATGCAAAATTTAAATCTAACAGCAGATTAGAAAGACGAGCATAATCGAGAAATGCATGAAATAGAAGGAAATCACATAGAAAGATGCTTGCAAAATCAGAGGCCAAATATCTATTATTTATGCAGAGAACTTGAATGTTTTCATGCAACATGTCTCTCAAACTCCCAATGATTGTTCTTGAGATATACATTGATATTTATAGAGGTCTTGCCTCTCTACAGCATTTAAAACATGCAACATACTTCCTCGAGATCTACAAAATATACAACGAAAATAAGGAAATGATCCCCTTAAACCAGCCTAGAAGAAACCAGAAATTGAATGCAACAAGGAACCGGTCATCTTCATTAAATGGTCATCCTCGAAGCATGCTTGAACCGTTAGAAAAATCATGAACAGAAGCTTTGAATAATGGAGGCATCTTCAATTCTGGTGGCTTGGACACATTCTTCTACCTTGCTCACATTGGAAAGTAGCAAAACATTTAATTCTGGAGAGCTTTTAATCCTTGGAAATCGTAATGCTTCATCGGGCCGTTTGAACTGCTTTCTGGCACGAAACTGTAACGGGTCACGAAAATGCGACATGTCACAAAATCGTGACATTTCTCTGCTCCATACACTTTCTCACTTTTAGACCATGAAAATCAACCATGTCACGAAATCGCAACATATTTGGCTCTTTAGTCTCCTTCGCCACCTTAGCTAGTGAAAACACGATGCGTCACAAAATTGTGATGTTCCGTACTATTTTGCTCCTTCTCTGCTCTGTTTCTATGAAACTAAGACCTGTTGCAAAATCATGATGTTCTTTCCCAATTTTGTCTCTTCGCTGCTTCGAACCACAAAAACGTGGCAAGGCACGATTTCGCTACACCTTTCTCTTTTTCGCTGTGTCTTCATTATACGTCGTGAAAATGTGACACTCTTCACCATGTCACGAAATTGTGACTTCTTCTAGCTGCTCTTCAACATGTTGTGATTTTGTGACAATTTTCTCTTGCCTTGTACGGTCCAGCTTCCAACCTACGAAAACATGAAACTCTTGCTTCAAGTGGTTCTTTAATCTCCAGCATGTCTCAAAATCATGACAGGTTCTATCTCCTTGGACTTTACTGCTTTTCGATCGCAAAAATTCATCATGTCGCAAAATTGTGACATTTCATACAATCTGGATGCCTCCTTGCTTCCTCTTCGTGAAAACATGACATGTCGTGAAATCACGACAATTCTCTGCACTTGGTTCTTCTGCCCCAATATGTCATGAAATCATGACATTTTCTTGTTGCTAGACTTCACCTCCACAAATGTCGCAAAATCACGACGCCTTTCATGCCTTATGCTTTTTGTTTCAACTTTGCCGCGACCACGCAACACATCATGATTTCATGATGTCTTTTGCCTTTCATGCCTTGTTCATTATTCTGTCGTGAAATCGCTACGAGATCCATTGTCATCACCCTTTGCTTCATTATGTCACAATTTCATGACCTTTTCTCTTACTCTACTCCATGGCCATTGTAAGTCGCGAAAATGCAACATGTCACGATTTCATGATAGTTTTACTGTGCTACCCTTGTTGACAATTTTGATCGTGAAACTCCAACACGTCACGATATCGTGACAACCTTGCTGCTTTGTTGTCGTTGACTACGTTGACCACGATTTTGGAACACGTCGCAAAATTGCGACAACTTTGCTGCTTAGCCCTTTTCTGCATTTTGCATCATGAAACTGTGATAGGTCACAATTTCACGACACCTTTGCTTTTGACTTCTCTCTCCTCAATAGACCTGCGATAATGTGACATGTCACGATATCGTGATGGTTTTGAAACTGTGCTCTCCATGCTGCTTTTTGTTGCGATATCGCGATAGTCTTCGAAATTAGCTATTTTTTGCATCAAAAACTGTAAAGGAGTGAGAACTTCAACATTTTATGCAGGAATAATCAACAATCAAAATAATGTGGCAAAAATGCCAACAGATCCATGATACTTTTTATGTATCCCTACTTAGGAGATATATTGCTGATCTTGATCATGTGTTAGATGTTTCTAATTTACAAATGGAAAATATGACAACCTTTGAAGTGAGACCTGTGAATATCTTAGAATTTTGTTCCAAGACTATGAAGAGGTGTAATATTGATCAGTGCAAGGTCCAGTGGGACTAGTATTCTAAAAATAATTCCACTTGGTAAAAAGTGGAAGATATGAAAAGAAACTTTTCTTGTTTATTTAATGATGCTATGCAATAATACAGGTTGAACTATGGACCACTTATACAAAGTGGAAACTCTGCCAAAAACTATGTTTTATTTATTGTTATGTAATAAAGGAGTATTTTTAATTTAATGGGGGGAGTATGTCCTATCCAACCTTATAGGACTATTTTTAAGATGTTATATGTGTAGTGATAGCTATTTTTAATGCTTAATATATTTGCATTGTATTTGTCAAAAGAAAATGATGTTGCATTGCTTGATTTCAGGAACATTTATTCTCGTAGGTGGAAGACTAACCATCAAGATATGATAAGGGAAATGATGACTATGACTATTCAATAGGTAAAGCTCATATTCCTATCATCACTAGTTACCTCCCTGATGGTGGTGTTACTTGAGTATTACTCTAAAAGTCCCACACAATCAAAGAAAAATGGTGATGGGGGATACTGAGCACATGCATCAAGTGCTTGTATGCCATTTGTGTGTGATTAATATTTGATTTCATGATTAATTGGCATGAGCTTGGTTTAATTTAATTTTACTTTGAAAATGCACATTAAATAATATTTTGTATTTTACAAATTACTCTAAACAAAAAAATATATTGAAAAGAATATCATGCAATTTATTATGATTTTGTGAAATCTTAATTTGAGCAATTTCTAAAGAAGAAAAAAATATTTAGTTTTTGAGCATGCTTATTTGATCTAGTTGATCCTATTTTAGAAGGAAATTAGGTAGTTTGTTTTTTTATGAACTTGCTCAATTTGTGATTGGATTAAAACATGAAAAAAAACTACCTTGTAGATTTAAATAATCAATCCTTCCTACACATAGCTACTTTGGGAAGGGATAAAAAAATATTATATATATATATATATATATATTTAGAAGCATCTTTTCTAAAAGAAAAAAAGCTATAAATTATCATTAAAATTAAGAAAAAGGGTTATGTTATGTTGGAGAAGAGGCTAGAAGGGGTGGATGAAAGGAGATATTCAAACAAAACTTGGTTTAGGGTTTGAAAAATCTAGGTTTTGAAGTTTCATCTTCCTTTACGTATGATTAGATTGTTTATTCCTTTCTACGCTAATACCCTGAATGGTATTCCATGTTAATATTTGGAAAAAAATTTATAAGCTATTTGCTTTCTATTTCAATTTGGGTGTTCAAATATTATTGTTAATGTTGTCGACATTGTCCAAATGAGGGTAATATATAATATGTCACTAAGTATTTGATCCCTGACATAGACATAATATGACCCCATTGCTCAAAAGCCATCTGTCCAAGCTCTTAGAAGCCATGATGGTCATACTTTTAGATTCTCTCTCTGGCTAGATTGTCTTTATGTATTTAAGTACTACATTAAGAACTGATGTAAGCCAGGTGTATGCATATATATATATATATTGTAGAAACCATGTAGCGAGTCATACACCCTTATCCAAATAACCAAGCCCTCATAATGCTTTGAGTAACAACATATAGTATTATTAGTATACTTATAGATTGAAATAGTCTTTTGTTGTACCTGATATACCCATTCTAGGGATTACCCATATCATCATCGTGAGTAGAGAACAAGTCTCAATTACTGTGTTGTGTAAGTGGTATCCACAATTGGTAGAAATTAGGGGTGGAGGAAAACCAAAATTCTCTGATAATGTATTGATCTGATAAAAAATAAACCAAGGATTGAGGAAATCACTAACTATGGGCTATTTTCCATTATAAAATGTTACTCGGTTGGAATTTCGTTCTAGTTTATTTCTTCTTCTCTCAGTTGTGTCTTGTTCAAAGCTAATTATTGCTCCATACATGATGGTTTCACCATAATATTTTATGCATATATGTGTATCCCTAAATGTATATGTTGCCTATTTCAATATTTTGTTTATAGTGATTTAAATCCAACGTCCATAATTTATATCCATCGGGGCACATTGTGTTGAAAACCAAATGTTTCCTATAAGAAGCTTCTTGTAATAGAATCATTTCAAATACGATTTTCATTTTCCACCATGAATTCCCTAATTTTTCCTTGATTTTGGAGCCAGGGTAGGTAGTTGTTCTTTGTATTGATTTCATTCACATCTATTAGGAGGTGGATTTTGTTATATGTTGCATTCACATTGTAAAATGTATGCCCTTAATCCAACGAGAGATGTCCTCTATTCATATTAGTAATGTAAAAATATTACCTTAGGTCTATTCGTATTAGCCTAAGAAGTTATTGTGTCTATGTATATCAAAAGAAAGAAAGGAGCAGGTTTTAGTAAAAGTATTCTAATCTAAAAATCAAATGGTTAATGATATTTTGTATTACATGCTTTGTAAATTAAGCAAACTCTAGGGTTTCCTTATAGTGAAATGTATTATATTCTATAATATGCATTATATCTTTTGAAGATTTATAGGTTGCTTTAAATTTTAATAGGAAAAACTTCCTTCCTACTTATAAGTAGCATATTTGTCTTATTTGAAGCAAAATTGTATGATTTTGTATGATATAGGAGATAAACATTATGGGTTATGTTGATTAGAAATTTTATAGTATGTTTGGGAATCATATGTTATTAAAATTTGAATGGCTCTAAAATTAAAGCAATTTCCTTTATTTTTGGAATGATTGGAAAATCAAATTAAAATCAATTAGATTTGTAAATATTGGTTTTGTTTTATTAAAATTTGAATGGATTATAAAATAAGAAAAAAAAACAACTATGATTTGAGGTCTATTAGATAGACAAGTAGAATAAACAAGTGAAATCATAGTCTTTGTATAATACTAGGAAAAAAATAGTAAACTATTATGTGCTTAAGGAATTTTATAAAATGGAATATTTTCCAATTTTGAGAAATATGGATTGGTGTCCATTCCTTGGGGAAGAGGTATGGGACTCTTCATTTTGTTTGGTTTTAATCCAAACGAATGATGAATGGGATTAAAAAGTAAAACTTTTTATGAAAATATTAATGATGAATGAATTGTTTAATCATGCTTGGTGATTTCTTGAGATATGTTATACATTTGGCAAATACTTGATGCATGATTGCATTTAATTTGGATAAGCATGGCTTGCTTGTAATGCTTTTGGCATAAATTGTATCCGATTTGTCCTGATCCCTTCACTATCATTTCTCATTCCAAAAAGATTCAAGATAAATCAGAGGGGAACAAGACAACAAATTCTAAAGACTAAACTTTATGTTTTGACATATTCTCATTGTATCATGAATAATCTTGTATTGATATAGATCCAATGTAATTATGCAAGGTTGAAATAATTGATGAAAAATCAGCCATGATTTGTAATACTTTATGTATTTGATTACTAGCTTTGTAAATTAGAGATAAAGTCTTCATATTGTAATATTCACCTCTAACGAATGTTAAGTGATATATGTTTTGGAAATTGATCAAGTAATGAAAATTCTTTGATTAGTATATTTTGTCAAATATATGATGTTTAATGAATGTTTATAATTTTTATCTCTTATTGATTACAATAGTGTAGAGGGAAAATTATGAAGGACCTACACAACAATACTAGATATAACAATACCATTAATATAAGTTAATTAGAAGCAAACCAAGCACTCAATACATTTTGGAGGATGGCAATCAATCACAAAAAAAATAATATGGCATTCCAAGAATTATGTAATTTAAATCACGTGTAAAGATTTTGTTATCTTAGTGACCCCATCGAGAAGATGTGGGTAGGGTCTAAGATCTATGAATAACCATTGTTGAGCTTATTTCATCTACAATGGTTTCCCATCTTAAAGGCATTCACCTATATAGAGTGATTTTCCTTTTATGAGGGATGAAACCCAATGCTTTTAGAATTCTCATAACGAAGTGGTATGAGGGTTTCATAGAAGCTGATCACTTCTACTCAAACATGACTCTGACCAAGTCTCAATATCTCTTGATAATATTTTACTTGATAACTTACAATCCAAATGAAATGATTCTATCTTAGATCATGATTATGTACCTTGCCTCATGAAAGGTGTATTTATATATAAAAAAATGGATAATACGTGGTAACAATTGGGGTTGTTACACGAATGTCCACTATACACATAATGACTGCACTATTCACATTTTCATTGTTTTAACCCATGATTCACCAATTATCATGCATAAGGTGTCCTCATCTGACTGTGCCGTGATTGCTAATATTGTGCCATTGTGTTTAAACTTGTGTAAAAATTCTTCTATGTTCTTGGGTAAGTCATAAGCATCTCCCCCAATGTTCAAAGGATTATCATACATCCCATACCAATTTCCAGCATTTGTAGCCATTATATTAATAAGGGGAAATAAGAAGCCCCAATAAAATAATTTAGAAAAATAGTAATACAATAGTCTACCTATAGCATAATCTATAGTTCCATGCAAGTATCTGAAGATCCTCTTCACATCAATCCAATGTTCCTTCCTTGGATTTGACATATATCTGCTAACTACTCCCACTGCATGTGCAATATCAGGTATAGTTTAGATCATTGCATACATCAAACTACCCACAACACTAGCATAAGAAACATGGTGCATTTCTTTAATTTCCTTATATTTTTTGGGATAATGTTCAGTAGATAACTTTTGACCAATTGGATATGGAGTACATGTTGGTTTACAATCATGTATTCTAAACTTTTGTAGTATCAAATCAACATATTTCCTTTGATTTAACCATAACTTTCTATTTGCATGATACCTTATTATTTCTATACCCAAAATAAATTTTGCAACACCCAAATCCTTCATGTCAAATTCAGAAGATAACTGAGATTTGAGTAACTTTATCATCTCCTTACTGTTACCAATTAACAACATGTCATCCACATACAATACAATAACAAAATTTTCACCTTTCTTTTTGAAATATACACATGGATCTACTTTACTTTTTCCAAGCCCAAGTGTCAAGACAAACCTATCAAATTTTTGGTTACACATCCTTGGACACTGCTTCAACCCATAAAGAGACTTCTTCAGCTTGCATACCACGTCCTCATTACATTTTACCTTAAAGCATTCTAGTTGTGACACACACACACACACACACACACACACACACACACACACACACACATATATATATCTTCATCATGTTCACCATGTAGAAATTTTTTCTTTATGTCCATTTGTTCTATTTCAAAATCAAAAGCAGTAAAAATAGCCAAAAAAAATCTTATTGAAGTTAGTTTAGCCACATGAGAAAAAATCTCACCAAAATCAATTCCCTCAATCTAAGAAAATCCTTTAGCTACCAAGCAAGCCTTGTACTTCTCCAAATTTCATTCTACATTGTACTTCTTCTTGAATAACCACTTACAACCAACAAGTTTTTTGCCAGGAGGTAAATTCACCAAGTCCCATGTCTTATTTTTATACAAGTTCTCTATTTCTTCTTCCATAGCCCTTTTCCAAGACTTATTCTCACTTGACTGAAGTGCCTCATTTATAGTCTTAGGTTTTTCATCAGTAATTGATAAATTAAATACATAACAAAAATTTGAAGTACTATACCTATCTATAAGTCTTATCTCTCGATCTGATCTTCTCAAAATTGGAGTTCTAGGTTCTGAATCTTCAGCTTCCTCCTCACCTTCTTCCTCTAAATATTTTTCTTCAAAATCTCTCTGTAATTCAGTTTCTACCACTGGTTCTTCCTCTTGTTCCAATTTTACCTGCACTAATTCTAGCTCTTTGGTTGGTTGCATTTATTTTTTTAAAACCCTTTTTGTTTCTCTAAAGATCACATTATTACTGTAAGCAACCTTATGTGTTTCTTGGTTCCATAACTTATATCCTTTGTAGACACCAAATTATAGCCACTAATCCTCCATCCTAACCATCCCACCATCCACTTGTCTTCCATTCTACTCTCCCACCAATTATTTGGCCCATTTCCCCCTTCACCACCTTCAAAAAGGCCCATTTTCTCATTTCCTACCAAAATAGGACTTATTTTAATATATATTATATTATTTAAATATTTTATAGTATATTTAATTTATTTAATATTATATTATATAATTTTAATTTCATTTAACCTCCATCGTCCGATTAGATTAAATCCCTACCATCCATCCCACTCAATCCATGCCACTGCCATTATTTAATCTTAGCCCTAGGATATGACTTAATCTTAGCCACATGATCAAAATTGTAAAGTTAATAACCCTAAGTTAAACCCTAAAGCTAAGTTATAAATACAAGATCCTAATATTGCCCAAATGCAGATGAAATACTGAAAGAATGGAACATTGAAGAATATTGAGGCCTCTCTGCTAAAGAATACCCTGAGCACCTTTAGCATACCCTAGTATAGATTCTAATTAGACACATTCATTGTGTCACTATTGTTCGCTCGTCCGTCGCCATCCAAAAACCTCAAATCTGAAGCTACTACATCAATAGATCTGTGATGCCATCTACAATAATTGATCAATAGCAAGGTAAATCTAATTTTTGTATATCCTATTTAGTAATTTATTGATCTTGCATGCTATCTGATTTTATTATTAAACTAGGGTTTTATTAATGTATGAGGGCCTCACATGGTGGAACCCTCACAGGTATTAATAACTTTTTTTTTTTTTTTGTGTATGCAGATCTACGATTTCCACACCTTATTTGATGATTGTTGAAGTTGGAGTGGCCCAACCTTGGATATTCGAAGCCCACTCAACCTGTTGGTATCAAGAACACACCCAAATCTGAAGACACTTCCATTACTACTAGCTAGGGTTTCGAAGAACCCTAGCACCACTATAATATATATTGTATCAAATATTGGCATTGAACATTGATTGTAATAAAAGGAGTTTATTGGCTCCCCTAATATTATTGAATACATTATTTTGTGCAATATTTTTCTCACCGCATTATTTGATTTTTTGCTATTTTATTTTAAGTGTCATGTTCTTGCATTCACAAATGGTGATCACGATGGGACTGAAGGTTGTAGAACTTTGAAGATCCCCAAACCCTAGCTGATCATGGTACCTCCATCATTCCAGCCATACCCCATATCCATACTTTCCACCTCGCCCTTTGCCATTGTCATCATCACCACTTCTGCCCATTTTCCAAGTTCGTCACACCCCCCATGATCTACTTCTGTAGATCCACCATTACCTATAGGTGCCCTCTCAAGCTTGCAAAGCTCGTTGTAGAAGCTTACCGGGTGCTCACCAGAGCCTGTCATCCTACAGGTGCATGTTAGAGCTTGCAAAGCTCATTGTAGAAGCTTGCCAGGTGCTCACCAGAGCCTACTATATATAGCAGGTGCAAACCAAATCTTGTGAAGCTCATGTCAAAGCCTGCCAAGTGCCCACAAAATCCTACTATAATCACCAAAGCATGAATCTGAGTCCATCTACAACAACAAAATGAAAGCAAGGTATATCTCATTTGAATGTATTTTATCTCATAATTTTTTGATCTGGCATACTTTTTGAATTCATTTTTAACTAGGGTTTTATTGATATATGAGGGTCTCACACTGTGGAGCCCTCATAAGTATTACTAACCCCCTTGTTCTATTTTTATGTATGCAAATCTGCAAGTTCTACACATTGTTGAACAGTTTTTGAAGTTGGAGTGGCCCCACACTGGATACTCGAAGCCCACTCAACCTGTTGGAAGCAAGGATACACAAAATATGAAGACAATTTATTGTTATTGCTAGGGCTTCGAAGAACCCTGGTGCCATTGTAAATCATTGTATCAAATACTCACATTGAGTACTGATTGTAACAAAGGAGTTCATTGGCTCCCCTCATTTATTGAATAAATTTGTTCATTTTGTGCAATCTTTGTATTTCCTTATGTTATTTGATTTCATGTTATTATTTAAGTGTCGTGTTATTATTTGATGTATATCATGGGGGGTGTGACGAATGTGGTAGATGGGTGGAATTCATGATGACAAAAATGGTGGAGGGTGAGGTGTAAAGGATGGATATGGGGATGGCTAGAATGATGGAGGTCCTATGATCAGCTAGGGTTTTGGGATCTTCAGAGTTAAGCAACCTTCAACTTCACTGGGATCTCTCAAGGGCACAACTATTTTAGGGTTTGAACCTTCCAAGGCATTCCAAGGTTTGGGCATTTGCAAATTCCCCTACTTATAATCCAACCTTAGGGGTTTCTTAGGGTTTTAGCTCAATACTTTAAGTGTGGCATGGATTAATGAAGATGAACGATGGAGATTATATTGGATCAGATGGTTGCGGTAAAATTGAGTTTAAAAATACATATTTTATAATAAATATATTATAATATAATATAAATTATTATATTAAATATAAAATAATATTAAAATAAGCCCAATTAGGTTATGAAATGGTGAGAAAGGTGGAATTGGGCCAAATAATTTGTGGGAAAGATGTATGGTGGACATGTGGGTGGTGGGATGGTTAGGATGGAGGATTAACGACTACAATTTGGTGTCTATAGATGCTCCTTTTTGTACCATGCTGCATGAAACACAATATGGTGCAAAAATATGAGACACCTGCTTGGGCTATGGGTGCAGAAGTAGCTTCTACCATCCATACCACTCAATCCATGTTACCTTCCACACATTTATTCTTGGCACCATCATCAAATCCATCCACATCATATCTAAATCCACCTCCTTCTTCTAATCCTTCTCCATATTCTTCTAAGTCTCCCATCATAGAGGATCTACCCATCACATCGCCTTCTCAAACATCCATTTCTTCTTGTACATGTAATTGTGGTCAATATTCTATTAACAAATCATACATTGCAAAAACTCCTTCTACTACAACCACTTCTAATAATCCATCTCATAACTCCACACTGCCATCCAATCCAACTCCATCAGTCGATGTGTCACAAGTCAAACTTTTTGAGTACAACATATTTAACTCCCCACCATCCACAAAAAATCCAGAGCCATCAAAACCTTCACCATCCACCTCATCAACCCAAGTTGAAGTTCACATCACCAATCCTGGTATAGGTGAGTATGTGATCCAAGACATCATCATCACTCCCTTAGCCATTCCAACAACAAAGGATTTTGGACATCCCAAAGACCGTTTTTTATCCATAGGTGTTGTCTATGACATGAGTACCACTCCAAATAGCATTAAATTTGTTTATGGAGGGTTGGATTACTCAACTGGGGAAAACCCATCTGAAGAACCAAAAGAGCCTAGGCATGCCAATATACCTAACATAGAAGAGTTTTCAGCTAGATACTTTAATATGTTCCATTGGCAAGGTCAAGATCTAGGTTCCCATGAACAAGGAATGCATGATATCCTAAATTTCCCATATAGAGGTCCCCATGATTATTCTGGATTAGGCTATACCCCATTTTCCTCCATCGCTTCTCTTAAACAAGCCTTAAAAAATCTTAGCATCAATCATGAAAAGCCCTTCATCCATCCATTGCCATAAACATCCTCTCTTGAACAAGCCCTTCAAGAACTTTGCATTGACGAAGTAGATGAGGATGATCCCATCAATTTATCCTATCCCATATTCGATTATGATGATGAAATTTATGAAGAGTTTGAGGTTATGTCAAACGCTCTTGATGATTCTGAAGAGGAGTCACATCCCATTGTCCCCATAACCCAACAAGAAGATTTTTACCTCCGAATGTTCCCCATCCATCATCTCATTTTCCACTTGCTTATTCCAAAAGAGAAAGAAAATCCACCTTGAAATTCACCTTGAGCCCTGCATAAGCCAAGAATTGTAACATATGTACATACCTAAAAAAAAAATAAAAACAATAAAAAAAAATGTTGCTCTGATGTTTCACATTCACTATTACAGGGATATCCCACCTCGACATCGGTTCTAATTCAATTGTTTCATCCCCACATCTATCAAAACCATATTTCCTCCCACTAAGTCAATATGAACCCTATTGACTTATTCACCCCACTCCATAATCCATACAATTTAGCAAAGCCAATTCCCATTGACATCAACCTTATTTATTTGGACTATATTTCCTCCTCACCCTCCCTCTCAAAGTTCATCCTATCTGAGGAAATTGTAAGGGCTTCGGCCTGCTACATTCCTCCTTAACTACCATCTTCACCTCCATAACTTTCTACCAGTAGTTTTGAGGTCTTTCAGGTAGAGTTAGGCAATGATAAGCAAGAAGAATTATATGACAGCCTAGACTATCCCAACTGAATCTCAAGCCTAGTACCCATTCGTAATCTTAATGGAGCGACATACATTTGTATTTATTTTTGACACCGGTCTTAGATCTTCCTTGTATGGGGGTACTTGGCTAGGCATTCTATTGTTAAAGGTAACACTTTATATGTACATATACATGGCTTAAAAAAAAAAATCAAAAACAACAAAAACAAATTGCATGCTTTCACATAGGCATTACCACATTGCATTTTCATTTACATCTAGGCATTTTTCATTTTAATTTTATTTGCATACACTACATCATACATATTCCATTGCATTATACAAATTCCATTTGCATATCAACACTCCATTGCTTTAGGCATATACATTTGCATTCATCCTATCCCATGTTCAATGATCTGGCATAGTAATGATGATATGGCCATAAACAAAAAGTCAAGTTATAGAAATTTGGGGTACCTAATTTGATACAATCATGCACATTTCACAAACTTCATAAGCCAACAATACCACATGTCAAAATCATAAAGCCTAGATTTTCAGTCACTCAGCCATTACTAGTGTAGCAAGCAACCTCCAAGTGGATGTCCAATTTTCTCTAGGACCAACAACACACTTTACACACTAAGAAAGTCTTGAGCATTATAAATTGATTTCAAACACAATCTTGAACCAATTACATTCTATCACATCTTAAAAACATTATGAGTTAAGGAGGGTTAGTTCCATACTTGGATAGTACCTTGAAGCGAAAAGGGATAATCCTCACTTGTCCCATCATGCAACATAGTCCAAAGCAAAAATAGTGGTTTTCATAATTACCTCAATTACTCTTCAAACATAAGCATAAAAACATAGATTAGTAAGGATAGGTTCAAAATTCTCATCACACTTCGATTGAGAATCCGATTCCCTAAAGATCTATACAAAACTAACAAATAAAATTCCAAACACCCTTGATCCCTCAAGTCATAAGGATTCATACTTCACGTCCCTAGCACGGATGGGTAGTCATACCCAAGTCCTAAAAGATCAAATCCCATTGGACTATGGAGTGAATCTTCACCGGGGCTATAGATGCCTGGTTGGAAGTGGAGTAAGCTCATGCGGGGCGACATGTCTCCTTGGAAAATAGGAAGACTTTTGACCACAAATAAGGATCGGCTAGCTTTAGGTCATCTCCATAACAGGTCATGCCAAATTTACTCATAGTGTATAAATGAAATTCACATGCACACACACTAGTTATTTATTAGATAGTGTTATTGTCACACTCAAGATTTGGTAATTGAACCTCACTTGCACACACATTGGTCCTAAAGAAATTTAGAAAACCCAAGTGAGTTTGGTTGATAATACTAGTATGTTTAAGTTCTTGAAAATGCTACAGTACTCATTTCATATCAACATCCATATCTTCTTCCATATCAACATCCATATATTATTCCATATCAACATCCATATCTTCTGTCATGCCAACACCCATGTATTCATAGTGAGTCAAGTTGCATAGCACCACCAAATTTGGTACTCTCGATTGTCAAAACAATGGACAACAAAAGTGGCCAATAACATTTTTGAACTATAAAATATCATTTGAACAACATGCATTTCTCTCATATAGATCACAATAAATTACTTGCATTAATCACACATAACACATCATCATTAGATTACATTCTTCATACATTTACTTTAATTAATCATCCATAACTCATAATCGTTAATAACACATCATTAGATTGCATCATCCATATACACCTTAGGCACAACACATAGTTAGCTTGCATAAATCATTAAAATAAATCTTAGGCATACACATCATGGTTAACTTGCATTCATCATCACAAACATTAAATAAATCATTGCATAACACATAAAAACATCCACACAAAAATATAACACACATATCTAAAAAAAAGGCCATGTATATATATATATATATAAAGTGTCCAATGTACAATCAGATCCCAAGAAGGCTACAAAAGGGAGCACCAAGGCTCACATGTACAAAATAATGCATCTAAGCACTAAGTCTACTATCCATGAGAAGACTCCTAAGACCTAGTAGGAGCCATCAACCTAGTACTCCACCTAGACTCTGTGTGCCTCGATGGCTTGGCCATAGATGATGAAGGAGGATCTGGTAAAGTGATGTGATTCTACATACACACATCCTCCAAGGAATGTGCATATGCCTCACTAGAATGAAGTCACTGTAGGTCCTTCTAATGCTATCACTCCACCAAAATCTTTGCCTAGAGCCTCGTCACTCTCCTAATCCCTAGCTATAGTCGTTGCCCACTCTATCTCTAGCCAAGCTATAGTTACCCTGGACTCCCTTTGATACTCTAGAATAGTCTCTCACTCCTCCCATAGTAGCTCCAACTCTGCCCATAGCCTAGTCACCTCGAATATCTCACCCATATCCTCATCATCCTCCCTCTCCTCCTCTACCAAGTCCACCTTCAGAGCCTACTGGGCTGCTCCCCTCAACTACCTCTGACCCATCGATCACTGAGACCTCATCCTATTCAAAGTCGACCTTGACCCCGTAGCTACCGCATCTACACCAACAACATTTAGGACCCATACTAGTTGGGCACCAAACCACTCCACATACTTTGGAGTCACCCCATCATCATCCACATCGGGTACCTCCAACTGCTCATCATCCTCCAACTACACATGCCATGTCTCGAGGTAGGAAAGTGTTCTCTCATCCCTCTGATGCTAATATAGCATCAACTCATCCATAACACCCTAAGGCAAACCAAACTATCTCAACATATGTGAGTACTAAAAGTACTCCACCTCATCATTCCTCTATCCAATCAACCATCGAGCCTACCTCACCTCACGTAGTTGTCTCCTATCTCCATCCCATCTAGCTCCTCGCCATGGCTATTACATCACATCTACCCAAGTCACATCCAATCACATGTCTTGGTACCACTACCTAGTGTGTACCTCTTGACTAGGCTAAACCTCCTCAGCCATCGCCCATCACCTTGCATAAGGCTCACCCATCCACCATGACTCACATGGCAATCCCTCGGGCCAAGCTATCATAAAATTCTCTCAAGCCCAATACTATTGGAGGAAGCTACACCCAATCCCCTTCCTCTCCCTCTACACCAGCTCATATAGCTCTTGGTATAACTATGCTAATAAGGTCGGTGCCCACACATACTCTCAAGGATATATCAATAGATCACTCACCAAAACCAATAGGTTCCAAGGGAACCTACAACTAGTGCTATTTGGTAGCACTATGTTCACTAAAACAAACATGATCAAAGTGGGATCGCATCTAACTCCTCTGCCTTATACATGCACATGTAGCATATCCCTCCATACCCCGTTCAGGCCTCCCATCACCAATCCCCAAATATTTTCTCCATATCCACCTTCTTATCCCTCCCAACCACCACATTCTCTACTTCTATTGGCACCTTGAGAATGTGATACACATCCTCAAGAGTGACAGTAGAGTCCCCAGTTGGCAGTTGGAACGTCCCTCTATCTGGGTCCCACCTCTCTATCAAAGCAGAAAGGTATCCCTCATTAGTCATCACCACATCTAGTCTCACAACTCCCTTTAATCCCACTCTACCTAGAAACCTCCAATCTTCCTCTGACAGCTTCTTACTCATCCTTGGAACGAGAGGATAGAAGCGATGTCGAGGCTCAATATTCCTCAGCTGCAGTAAACAAAAAAACTTTATTAGTTTTAAAAAATTCAAAAAAAATAAAGCAAAAAAATAAAAATAAATCTTTGCACAAAGGAAACAAATGGTCTTACCATGATAAACAACACCTCTACTCCACCAGCAGCATGAAGCCCTTCCATCGCCATCACTTCCACACATACACCCACTAGCCTCACTTAGCTCACAAAATCACTTCACCCCTCAGACACAACTTCTCAAAGTCAACAGCGCACAGATGAGCCTAAAAGTTTACTCAGAAAGTTTTTTATAGCTTTCACTAGCGCATTCAAGCATAGACCTGCACCTAAAAATTGCAAGTGTTGTTGTGCATCTACAGACACACGTAGGTACACGTGGGTGCCTGCAAAACATGCCAGGTGTAGAAATACACCTGGAAACAAAGGAGTAAGAATACAAAAGCCCTCAAAACTGTAGCTCCACTCATCCAATATGTAACAAATTTCATCCACACATCATACAAACCAAAAAATATTGATTTTGTGAGATTATAAATAGTTTTGCATGCGTATTTTCCAAGAACAAGCCAAATTCATAAAAAGTATGTATCACATTACAAAATACGTCCAACAAAGTCCAATTCTCACAAAATCAATATTCTAGAATTCTTCATCATCTACTGCATCATCCCACCTGATTTTATGTATAGTGGAGTTGATTTGACTGCTCATTCACTCATTTATAACATAATCAATCAACTCCATAATAAAAAAAATTATCACTACATAAATCCATCAGGCATTCTTCCACAATCATCATGCATATATCATTCATCATTTTTTGTCTTGTCTAGTTCATTCAAGTGAACCTCGTATCTAGTATGTTATTCTATAAACTTAGCAATTGTAGTGATAATAATCCATGCAATTTGGTAAGATGAATAATATACAATAAGGACACTTGATCATGATTATAATCAGTTATCTCATCATCAAAAATAACAATCACATTTTGCACCTCACATTTTGAATGCAACCTTGCCAAGAACAATTTTCTCTCAATCAATCATTGATGTCCTTGTATATAGGGCAAGAAAACATATATAACCTACAATCACAAACTCTCATTCACTTTACAATAGTCATAATCTAGGACATCGGTAAGTTTGATTGGTTCCATCATGGAATTGGTGAAGAAATTTCCACAGTCAATACCCAACCCCTACATTGACTTAGTCAGCCTACATCTTCATACCTTGCATACTCAATGATGCCATTGCGACAACTTGTCCAACATGCATCAACTAATCCCAAAGTTTGGACAACCACATTACATTATGTTTTCCCATGATTGGATACATATCACATGATCATAACATCTATAATGGACAAATACCCCTATCAACCATTGGGGAAAAAATGGTATCACATTTTACATCATTCATATCATCCACAATCATTTGCATCTCACATATTTCATTCATCAATTGCACAAATTCATTACATCATTCATTTTTCAATTGGCTTGTGAGATACATTCATAACTCATTCGCCAATTGAGGGGGTAAGCTACACAAATTCCAAAAATTCTTTAGTCTTCAACTTCAGTGTAAAAATCCAACGATAGAGAGAAGCTGCTTCTGTGCCCATAGCCCAAGCAGATGTCTCATGTTTTTGCACCATATTTTGTTTCACACAACATGGTACAAAAATGGGCATATGTAGACAACAAATTACAGCCACTAAACCTCCATCCTAACCATCCCACCACCCACTTGTCTTCCATTCTACTCTCCCACCAATTATTTGTACCATTTCCCCATTTCCTACCTTAAAAAATGCTCATTCCCCCTTTCCTACCAAAATAGGACTTATTTTAATATATATTATATTATTTTAATATTTTATATTATATTTAATTTATTTAATATTATATTATATAATTATAAGTTCATTTAACCTCCATCATCCGATCAGATTAAATACCTACCATCCATCCCACTCAATCCATGCCACTTCCATCATTTAATATTAGCCCTAGGATATGACTTAATCTTAGCCACACGATAAAAAGTGTAAAGTTAAAAACCCTAAGTTAAACCCTAAAGCTAAGTTATAAATACAAGCCCCTCATATTGCCCAAACGTAGCTAAAATACTGAAAGAATGGAACGTTGAAGAATCTTGAGGTCTCTCTACTGAAGAATAACTTGAGCATCTTTAACATATCGTAGGATAGATTCCAACTAGCCCCATTCATTCTATCATTGTTGTTTGCTCATCCGCCATAATCCACAAACCTCAAATCTAAAGTTGCTGCATCAACATATCTGTGATGCCATCTAAAATAACTAATAAATATCAAGGTAAATCTCATTTTTGTATATCCTATTTAGTAATTTGTTGATCTTGCATGCTCTCTGATTTTATTATTAAACTAGGGTTTTATTAATGTCTGAGGGCCTCACACTATGGAGCCCTCATAGGTATTACTAAATCTATTTTTTTTATTTTGTGTATGTATATCTATCAATTCCACACCTTATTTGACGGTTGTTGAAGCTAGAGTGGCCCGACATTGGATATCCAAAGCCCACTCAACCTGTTGGGATCAAGAACACACCCAAATTTGAAGACACTACCATTGCTACTAGCTAGGGTTTTGGAGAACCCTAGCACCACTATAATATATATTGTATCAAATATTGTCATTGAAAATTGATTGTAATAAAAGGAGTTTATCGGCTCCCCCCATATTATTGAATACATTCTTTTGTGCAATATTTGTGTCTCACTGCATTATTTGATTTTTTGCTATTTTATTTTAAGTGTCATGTTCTTGCATTCACATCCTTTAACACTAGTAATATAACCCACAAATTTGCATTTTTCATATTTATAGTCTAGCTTGGTCGTTTTCTCTTTGGGGACATATAAGCATAACAACCAAAAACCCTTATATGTCTAAGAGAGGGTTTCTTATCAGTCCATAATTCTTGTGGAGTCTTGTCCACCAAAGCTAAGGTAAGAGATCTATTGATGAGATAACAAGTTGTTAACATAGCTTCTACCCAGAACTTCTTTTCTAATCCTGCACCACTTAGCATGCTTCTAGCCTTATCCATCAATGTAATGTTCATCCATTCTACAACCCCATTATGTTGTGGAGTATATAGAGTTTTTCTCTACCTTTTTATTCCACAATCCTTGCAAAACTGCTCAAATTCATTAGAGCAATACTCACCACCATTATCACTTAAAATTTTATCTTTCTCTCTATCTAATTTTCTACAAGAGCCTTAAACTCTTTAAATTTATTAAAAACCTTAGATTTGTTTCATAGAGAATATACCCATGTCTTTCTTGAGAAATCATATGTAAATGTAACAAAATAGATAGATTTATCTAATGATGGTACTTTTACCGATCCAAATACATCAATATGAACTAGATGTAGAATTCCTTTAGACCTTTTAGCACTACTTGGAAACTTGACTCTAGTTTGTTTCTCGAAAATACAGTGCTCACAAAAATAAAAATTTAATGGGAAATCATAAATTCCTTTAAACATACCTTTCATTTTCAATGTTCAAAGTTATTTCTCACCAATACTCCCCATGCATTGATGCCACAACATTGTATTCACTATAGGAATACTTAGAGCCATTTTAACTGTATTTTTTTCCTGTATAATTGAAGAGTTATTGTAATTAATACTTACAATGCTAGCCTCAAATCTAAACAAATTTCATGTGCTAACTCCTATTGCCAACACCAAGGATACACGGGACATATTGTAGCTATCTTATTGAATACCATATTTGCACCTGCATCATTCATCTTACTCACAAATATTATATTCCTTGCCAAAATTGGAATATGCAACACATCGGGAAGGGTTTTAATTCTTTCATATTTTAACCTTAGCTTGACTCTTCCTTGACATATTATTTTATATGTCGAATTATCTCCTAAGAATACTTTACCTCCATCTATATTTTCATATTCACTGAACCCCTCCCTATGAAGATTCATATGGAAAGAAGCACTTGAGTCAATCAACCATGAGTCATGGCATTCACTTGAGCAAGTTGCAGCTAAGAATAAGTCCCCTAAATCTTCATTTTTGGTCTTCTTTTCTATAGAAGTTCCTTAATTAGTAGATCAATTATTATCAGCCTTTTTAGATCTACAATGTCTTTTATAATACCCTACTTTACTATAATTCCAATATTTTCTATTTTTTGGGGAAAAAAATTTACCCCTAGATTTTGATTTCTTTTCTCCTGATTTATTTTCTCTTGATTTATTTTTTCTTCTTTATTAAGAATAGCCTCTCACGACCAAGTCATCCTTTTGATGATAATCCTCAAAATATTTTTGTAGCGACCTCGGGGAAGCGGCGCACCGTCCACTACTCTATTTGTGAATATTATTTACTTAATCATGCATTAAATGAAAGATACAACCAAAATACGAAGAAATGAATAGATAATGCTTTTTATTGCTTTTTCTCAAGTTCGGTTACATATAGATCCCTCTGAGGGATTCCCTTCATTTGATACAGATTTTACAAAATAGGGCAGCAGATGTATGATATCCCCTCGCAAGGGGAGATGCGCTCTCGTAGGCTTCCCGATGATGCACACGGAACTGTATGAGGGCTTATAGATGCCTCCTTCTCCAGGTCTGGTTCCTAGAGGGATCCTCTTGCTTTCGTATGTTGATAACCTATCCAGTGAACCTGTAGTCCTGCAAGCATGAAAACAATAGCAAACGCTCAATTGTCCGAGATTGCCTCCCGGATGAGGTTGTTAGCGATAACCCTAATGATAAACAGAAATATGCTCAATGATAATAGAAACTAATGCTATGAATGCAAGTAAATGAGATAAATCAGATCTATGCTAATGGCATGAAAACATGTAATAAGCTAAATGAAAGGAACTAATGCTAAGAACCCTAGACTAGGCCTACGGGCCACTATCCGAGACAGTGGCCGCTAAGATGAAAACCTGTCTCTATTGCTCCAAGGCTATGGATCTAGGCTTGTTGCTGATGTTGAAATGATTGTCGTTTTTGTCCTATGTATTGAATATCCTGTAGATGATAACCCCTCAGTTGGCTAGCACTTCGTTGCTCCTAAAAGGTGCTCCAATTTGCTCTTCGATCCGATAGGGCTTCGCTACAAGAAAAGCTCTCCAAGTCTCAAAAATCTCTCCTTGATCTCCCTCCAATTGATAAAAGAAGGTCCCTTGGTGCTCTTAGGTTTGCACCTTATATTGTGTTGAGGTCCTAGGTTTAGGTCTAAAAACCCTAGGACTGAATCCTGCATACAAACTATTTGTTAGCATGAGAATTTGAGTCTTTGTCTACCCTTGAGGGCCAGTTAACTGATGTCTAAATCTAGACTTGAGTCTCTCATGTAGACTGGTTGTGAGGAGGAATGCAAAGTTATCCCCGCTCGGCCTTATTGCATGCAAACTACCACTTCCACCCGATATTAGGCTGGTTTGATGGCAAATTGTATTTTAGGGTCTAGCCGCTGTCATCTGTAGTGGCTAGGGATTGGCCGCTCTGAGCTTCAATGGCCAAGATTCAGCCACTCTAGTTCATAGCGGCTAGGCTTGGATGGGCTAAGACTACCCTAGATGAGTGGTGAAAACCACTTTTGGCACTTGGAAGGTTCCAAGGTTTAGTCACATGATCTATGAATGTGCCCATGTGAGTAGTTCTCCTAAACACGACATGTTTTAGGTGTCTATAGATGCCCCTTTTTGGGATGCACTATGTGGGAAAAACATAGCACTGAGCAAAAATGTAGACTGCTATGTTTGTAGGGTGTATGATGATCATTGGTATGATCAATGTTGGATGGCCCAATCATGCAAGATGATGCACACCCTTGAATCATTGCTTCAACATATTGGAAGGCTTAATTTAGCATAGGGCTTGCACATATTCACTTGCACTCATTCCTCAAACACAATCGGGTAGCTTATGTCACTACAATGAGATCCGATCGGAGGAGAGCTACAAACTAAAAATGTCATATTTTGCTTATGAACCCAACAAACAGGGGAAATTTTGTAATAGTTGTCTGCAATGATTCATAGGATGAATGCAATTTTGATATGATTGAGTGATCTTTGGTTGAATTTGATTATGATTATTTGAAGATTTAACTACCCCCTCACACAATGAATTGATGAGGGAAGGGCAATGAATGAAGTGACAAGTCACTTGACCAATATGACTAATTTGGTTCCTTTCTAGTGCTTGTTCTTTTAATGGGCAAACCCCCATCCAAGTGTGATCTCAACTATTTATGATGATCATTCATCCCTATCCTGGGAGCGGTCCGACCATAAATAGCCTTCTTAGGGAGTTAGGATGAGTGATTCTATTTAGGCTTTGTGTTGAATCACTTGGCTCAGTGTTTTTATGTCATAAGGGAATTAGGATGATTCCATCGTACCCATGGAGCAGTCCGACCATCTTGGTCTTCTTCGGGATTTGAGGGGGTACATCATGATTCCAAAATGATTAATTTACCCCAAGTAGCCCTATGGTAGCTCACTCATCTCACCGAATTGCATGGAGTGCAAATCGTTGCAACCTCGAGTTGATAGAGTAAGTAACTGGATACGAGGCTTACTTGAGATTTTGTTTTTATGTGATTTTTTTGTTATTTTGATCATTATGATGATTATGAACCATCAAAATGTGTTTATTTGACTTTTTTGTTATTTCTCATGGGAGGAATTTCTCTATTTTTGCTGTGCTTTTGGTCGCTGTCAGATCCAACGACCCCTAAATGCCTATTTGTGGTCGCTCTCGACCTCAGCGGCCAAGAAGTTTAGGCCATTGATGACAACGATGGCTAAGGCATAACTTGGGAAATATAAAAGTAGCCTAGGGTTTTGAATTTTCATTCTTCTAGCTGGCAATTCGCTTTTTAGAGCTCTAGAGAGAAAGTGACAGTTTGCAACTTGGAGCATTTTTCATCGAGGATTATGGCTATGCAGGTGAGGCATCGATGAGTGGAGGAGCCGGAGCTTCTCGGGTATGCTTCGAAACCTTAACCTTGCTTTTTTTTAGTAAAAATGAACCTCACTAAGTAATCGGTAAATGAACCTCACTAAACTTATTGGCAATGAACCGAACCCATAGATAGGCCTAGTTTAGGTTTTAATTTGGTGGGCTTGTCCCCATTTTTTTTTTTTCAATTTTTTGGTATTTTTGGCCTAGGGCATACGCATTTGTCATGTCGCCCATCGACCACTACCACTCAGAGTGGCCATTTTGACTCGCTTGGCCGCTATCGATGGTAGTGGCCTGTTCAAATCCCAATGGTCAAAAATCTGACCATTGGGGATTGGCCACTACTAGCCTCAACGATCGATTTTTGGTCACTGTAGATGAGAGCGGCCAAGAACCTTAGGATATTTTTTATTTTTTTATTTTTGAGGTGATTAATTGATTTTTTTTGCATGATTAGGTGCATTTATTGCTCTTTTCACTTAGACTTAGGATAGTCTATCATTATTTGCATCATTTTCCATGTTTTATTATGATTTATGCCTTAGATGCATTATAGTTATACCTTGATTCTTGTCCTTAGATTCTTACTACTCAGGCTCGAGACCCAAAGCTCTTGCTTGACCTCCTACCTCGTATGGATGATATGGAATGGGCATGGTTTAAGGCTCATGGACTATAGTATGTGACCAAGCTTCCCTAGATTATGTCGGATCAGGCCTACCTCATGGCCTTGGCTCACCGATGGGATCCTCGGACTAATACCTTCCACCTTCCTACCGATGAGATGACTATCACATCGGAGGATGTATATAGGATTTTTTAGATTCCTTTTGATGGAGTGGCCATCGTCTCTTCGACCACTAATGATCATGAGGTAGTATTTTCTAGGGTGTTCGGGAGGCATGCTATGACTACCTTCAAGGACACCAAATCTGGTGGTGTATCTATTCTACGATGGTACAGGGAGAGGGTCTTCTCTAAGAGGCATGCGATGTTGCTGATGGTTATCAACAACATTCTTATCCTAGACTACTTAGGCTTGAGGTTCCCATGGAACCTCCTTACGATGGTTCAGGATTTGGTGGATAATGAGGAGCCTATCATCTATGCATGGGGGAGGTCTTTGCTAGCATAGTGCTATGATGAGTTGTATCACATCCATCGATGGGGTCATGTCAGCATCACATGCAGCTTGCTCCTATAGATATGGGGATGGGAGCATATCCATATAGATCATCCCAGAGGGCTCCCTATAGAGATTACAGTTATAGATGGTCGGATGTAGTGTTATGCTACCAGATGGGCTCGAGAGCATGAGGAGCGCAAGAGCCATCCTTTTATGGGGGAGCTCCCCCATTACATTGCTACTTTCACTAGGTTATAGGCCCGAGATATCATATGGTACCCATATCATGAGTGCCCAACATGGGATGATCCAGCCAGATTTATAGCTAGGATGCGATGAGCGATGGATCATTGGTCGCAAGGTCGACATCAGAGAGTATTTCTTCTACTCTCACATCCTTCATCAGTATGGATTACAATAGGATGTGCCATTTGTCCTAGTTTTATATAGGCACATTAGTAGAGAGAGACCTTCCTCCACCATGGATTACAGAGCTTACTGATGAGGAGGATGCCCCAATAGTTGATGTAGGTGTCGATGGGGGAGTGATAGATGCCTTTGCATAGTGGTGGGGGGATCATATGTGGCATGGTGATGGTAGCATAGGCTATGAGGATGATGGTGATGATGGAGGTGCAGATCTAGTAGGGCATAGAGTCCGAGCTAGGACTGAGGGATGGGGCCAACCGATAGAGTAGGTGGTAGTAGAGGAGTAGGAGGCTCCTGAGGAGGAGGAGGAGTTGGATCCTAAGGAGAGAGATTCTCCTCTTAGGGCATAGTTGCATGAGGTAGAGGCTGAGCTCTAGTCAGCCAAGATCTAGGTACAACAATGTGATGCCACTATAGCATAGCGAGATGCCACTATAGCATAGCTCATGACATATACAGGTATTATAGGCTGCTATCAAGGGAGGTGCTACTAGGATGTAGATTATTGTTGATCCTCCTACACCACAGGTTCCTATAGAGGTAGATCTAGGGGTAGAGACTAGGCAGATGTAGGCCTTGCTAGATGAGTATGAGGTGAATATTTTTGATGATGCAGCCTACATTTCCACTCTCTCGATGTAGATTAGGAGGCTAGGAGCCACTCCTAGGGAGAGGGTAGGTGTAGGTGGATCACAGGTTAGTGGGCGCTCCACATCAAGGTAGTCTTCCATCCAGCCTAGGTAGAGGACCCGAACTCATACAGAGAGACCAACAGGATCTAGCTCACATCACTCTCCTAGGGATCCCACCATAGGGGGCGGTGCTATAGGGGCAAGCCCAGTTTGATTCATGATGCACTTTGAATTTTATTTTTGAGGTTAGCTGACCTATATGACTATAGCCTATGGGTATTTTTGTACATCCATGTATTTGAGACACATATTTATATGAGATATTTACATTATGATTCATTATGTGTATCATTTATTGCTTATGTTTTTATTTTATTTATGTGATGTGATGATGGCATTATGATGAGTTGATGTATGTGTTAGATGATAGGTGATATTTATGATGATGTGGATATTTAGATGGATGCTTATGTAGATGCTTATATGATCTATTTATGATGTGATGTATCATGAGTTGACTTAATGATGGATTTATGATGTATGCATATATGGATACTTATATGGATTTACATGCTTTGATTATGGCTATATGATGTAATGTATGTGGATGCAATGATCTGATCTTAGGTGTAGATGGATGATTGATGATCTATGTATTTATGGATGCAATGTTATTTGTTAAATGCATGTTTAATTTTGCTTTTAGTTGTATGCATTCGACTTATGTTATGATGTGGCAAATGCAATGTGTGGAATGTATTATCTACATGGTTTTTGATCTAATGTAAATGAACCTATATGCTTTAATCACTTAAAACATAAGGAATGCATATGATATGATTTTAACAATCTAATGGGTGACACCACAGAAAGTATATTAGTTATGAATGTAAATAATCACTCTTATCACAAGAATTAATTATTTAAGCATCCATATGTGAAATGTAATGGCGTGGAATGTGTGTAGTTTCTTGATAAGCTTTTGTAATTTAAAAGATACAAAATAGTCAATGGTCATCTAAATATCATTTTTGACATCTATCCAGTATCTAGCCTACTTTGTTAATACCCTTTAATTCACAAAACCTCATAAAGAAAATTGATGATGTGATTGATGATATGATTTGTTGCTATGTAGGAAGTTTTGAGGTTTTTCCTGAGACTCAAACACTCTAGTTACCCTATCAATAATTGTGTACTGACCATACAAGACTTTTGAAAAGCAAGGCTTTCATCATGGACCTAGATATTCATTATCCCTATGTGTGCAAATGAATATATTTAGATAGAACTCAAGCATTTCCTTCGATGTCAGGTGGGATTCTTTCAGCCCATTGCTAAGATCGGGGATCCTCAAGTGTTCATCTGATCCTATGTTGGACTTAGTTGGACTATACCACTAGGCAGTATTGGGTTACCCAAAGCTAGCTCATCCACATGCAAATATTGGTCTACACAAATGCAAGATGCTATTGTGATAGACATATCATCATGCGTAAGGGTATCACCATTGCCAAGCATGGTTGTACACCAAACCTGTAATGGGGATCACCTTCCAATTTTGTACAATGTTGAGAATTCCAAGGATTCAAGCTCCATTCCCTTATTTTCTTCATTTTATTTGGGATACTTGCTCATGCTTAGTGATGAAAATCACTATTTATTTTTTATTATTTTTTTGAATTTTTTTTTTCTTTTGAGCAAGGGATTTATGTAGTGATGATAATCACTTGTTTATTTTGCTTTTGAATTTTGCTTGATTTTAGGATTTTTTCTTATTTTGGTAAAAGCAAGGGATTTAACTAGGTAGGGCAGAACTTGTCCTTTTGCCAATTCTCAACACCTTTGAACCGGTCGCACAGGGGGATAAGCAAGGAAGACCCTTTTCGCTTAAGGTAACCTAGACCACTTTTGCAACTTTTATCTTTCCCTTGTACCAACTAGGATTTTAGTGTTTTTAATTAGTGATGGGATCCTAAAATATGCTAGGCATTATCACGACTAGACCTTACCCTCTACTAATCAAGATGGCTTTCCACAAAAGTTGATAAGACCACTAGATATGGTTGAATGACCAGAAAACCTTAGCCTATTCTTTATAGCAACAAGAAATGGTTGTGTTGAAAAACACAGTTACACACATGGATGAATGGATGAAGATGGATTTGAGTATTTGTGGTTGTGATACAAACTGTGGCATCGTTTGCAAGATTGTGATCATAACATGTGCAAATGCAATGGATATGAATGTAATGCAACTATGTGGATGCAAATGTAAGATGCAAATGTTTTTTATTTTTGTATTTTTTGATTATTTTGTATTGTTTTTGTGATTTTTATTATTTTTTGACCAAAGGGCTTATTGTGCCTTTGGGGATTTTTAGGGTTGACCAAATGGCATGAAGATACCCTTGGAGCATTTTAATGAATTTGACCAAGCGATGAAGATACCCTTGGAGCATTTTGATTGAATTTGACCAAGCGACGTGAAGATACCCTTGGAGCATTTTTGATTGAGGTGACCAAGCGCATGAAGATACCCTTGGAGCATTTTGATTGAATTTGACCAAGCGACATGAAGATACCCTTGGAGCATTTTTATTAAGTTGACCAAGCATGAAGATACCCTTGGAGCATTTTGATTGAATTTGACCAAGCGGCATGAAGATACCCTTGGAGCATTTTTGTTTTTGAATATTTTATGTTTTTATGATTTGTTTGTAATTTTATGACATATTTGAATGTTTTTGTATTTTATGTATATTTGAATGTTTTTGTATTTTATGTATAGAATTCCTTCAAATGGATGATATTGAGAGGCTCAGGCTCTTCAACACCATCCAATGATGTGAGGTGATATGCTCTAGGCCCAACCCTTTCTGAGATTATGTATGGACCTATCCAATTTACCATAAATTTGTCTCATAGGTGCGATGATAGATTTGAGTTTTGTTAGTTTTCTTTGAGCACAAGATCTCCAACTTTGAATTCTCTTAAGTGGACTTTACTATTGTAGGCTCATGCAAGGTGATCTTGATAAATGCAGAGATGCTCCAAGGCATTGAATCGACATTCATCAAGAAGCATTAATTGATCAAGGTGGCCTTGTCACGTGGTGTCATCATCTATGAAGTCCTGTAATGCTATGCATAGGGTTGGAATTTCCAACTCTAGGGGCATGATGGCCTCAGTGCCATATACAAGTGAAAATGGTGTTGCCCCAGTGGGCATCCACACACTAGTCCTGTATGCCCATAATGCAAGAGGTAATTGTAGATGCCAATCCTTATGATTATCTTTCACCGTCTTCCTCAAGATGGAGACTATTATTTTGTTTGAGGCTTCTGCTTGCCCATTTGCTTGTGGATAATAGGGTGTTGAAAAATTATGTTGAATATGGTATTTGTTCATCAAAGCATGCACATTTTTGTTTTTGAAAGATGGCCCATTATCCAATATTATTTTTGAAGGGACCCCAAAATGACTTATGATATTGTGGAGTATAAACTCCGTAATCCTTGGTCCAGTTGTCGATGTCAAGGGGATCGCTTCGACCCATTTGGTGAAATACTCAGTGGTCATTATGATGAACGTGTGTCGGCCTGAGGATGGGGGTGAGATCTTCCCAACTAAGTCTAGTCCCCACTACGAGAAGGGCCATGCTGCCTAGATGGGTTGCAAGGCTTGTGATGGCAAATGTGTGAGGTTTGCATGATGTTGGCATTTAACGCATTTCTTGACATACTCGCAATAGTATTTTTCCATAGTGGGCCAATAGTAACCCATTCTCAAGATGCGCTTAACGATGGCCATGCCACTGAAGTGACCACCACACGTACCATCATGAGCCTATGAAATTGCCCAAGATGCTTCCTACGGCTCAAGACAATGAAGGAGCATTCCATCATAACCTCGTCTATAAAGGATCTCTCCCAATAAGATGTACCTTGTTGCCTTCTATTTAAATGTTCATCTTTCAACATGTGATAGGCCTTGTGGTACCATTCCAAGCTTTAGGAAATCTCATAATTGGGAAAGCCAATCCTGATAAGCCATAGTCTCTATAGAAAATATGGCATGTTCCTCCTACATTCTAGAACTCGTGAATACAGATTGAGAGACAACCCTATGGTGAATGGTTGTACCACACTCCATAGGACCTTGAGAGATCAAAGACCCCCAAGGTGCCATCTGTAAGAACTCTCTAGCTCTGAAGGACCACTCCTGATTTGGTTCAATATTGATCATGTTGACTGACTCTTGATTGTCAATAGCCTCACGTTGTATCATTGAGTGCGCGAGCACCTTAACATGAATGGTTGTGAAATCAATAGATGGATTCTGAGGGATTAAGGATCCCAAAGATGCCATGGTGTCTACAAATCTATTTGATGTATGAGGGATTGCCTCGATGTCATACCATTCTAGTCGGGCTAGGTAAGTGTCAACAAGCTCCTTGTAAGCTTTTAGGAGTGGGCACCTACATTGGAACAATCCTTTGACTTGATTTACTATGAGCAAGGAGTCACCAAAGATATTCAATATTTTAATACCCATTGCGATGGTTGTTTGGAGTCCCAAGATCAGGGCCTCATACTCTATGTTATTGTTTGTGCAAGGGAAGTCTAGTTTGAATGATAAGGGCAATGGAGCACCCTATGGTGTGATAAAGACAATCCCTGCTCTGCCCCCTTGTTCGCACTTCGAACCATCGAAGAATAATGTCATGTCTCTTTCTTTCTTAGGTTCTTCGAGTTCGAGTGGATCTGATAATGCAAAGACTACATCATCGAGCAATTCTATGGTGAGAGGCTTGCTATCCTGAAGAGGTGCCTCTGCTAATTGATCAGCTATGACTTATCCCTTGATGGAATTTTGGCTTATGAATTCTAGATCAAATTCTATCAATAGCATGATCCACTTTGTAGTACGTGTATTATGATAGGTCTTGTTCATCATGTACTACAAAGGATTTTGTTTTGATATAACGTAGGTCGTATGGCTCAACATGTAGTGTCACAACTTTTTGGTTGCAAAGACCACTGCCAAACACAACTTTTCTACATACGCATACCCTAGCTCATAACTCACCAAGGTGCGACTGATGTAATATATGGCTTGCTCTTTGTCTTGTGCATTCTTTTGGGCCAACATGGTGCCCAAAGAAAAATCAGTAGCCGATATGTATAGTAAAAATGGTACGTCTGGCCTTGGTGGAGCCAATACTGGTGGTGTTTCTAGGTAAGTTTTGATCTCTGCAAAGGCTTGTTGGCACTCTTCATCCCAATGAAAAAGGACTCCTTTGCATAGCAACCGATTCATGGGTCGACATTTATCTGATAATTGAGCAATGAATCATTTGATGGATGCTACCTTGCCTTGTAGGCTTCTTAACTCCCTAATGTTGGTAGGGGTGGCCATTTCCAATATAGCCTTTACCTTTGTAGGATCGACTTCAATGCCTCTCTTAGAAATGATGAAACCCAAGAGCTTACCAGAAGTCATGCCAAACACGCACTTCTTAGGGTTCAATCTGACGTTGTGCTCAATGAGGTGATCGAAGACTTTCTCAAGGATTTCAGCGTGCTCTTGCCACAATAAAGACTTGGCCAATAAGTCATCCATGTAGTCCTCTAAGATTTTATGCATATAGTCATGAAAGATGTATGTCATGGCCCGCTGATATGTGGCACCAACATTCTTTAGGCCAAATGGCATCACCTTGTAACAGAATGTCCCCCATGGAGTAATGAAAGTGGTCTTATGTTGGTCTTCAGGTTTGATTCAGATTTGATTGTATCCAAAAAACCCATCCATTAGGGAGAGCATCTCATGGCCTATAGTGGCATCAACAAGAGCATCTATGTTTGGCAATGGGAATGAATCCTTTGGAGTTGCCCTATTCAAGTCTTTGAAGTCTATGCAAATACAGACTCTTCCATCAGGCTTTCCCATGGGCACCATGTTCGAGACCCATTCAGGATAGTCAATAGGAACTATGAAAATCACATCCAACAATTTTTGTAACTCATTCTTCACCATCAAAGCGATGGTTGGATGCATTTTCCTCAGCTTTTTCTTGATTGGCTTCTTCATGGGATCCAATGAAAGGTTGTGAACAACTAACTTTGGATCAAGCCCTGGCATGTCTTTGTAAGTCCAAGCAAAAATATTTAGCCTCTCCTTGAGGAGAGGAATTATGATGGCTTGTTCCTCTGGAGATAGACTTTCTCTAAACTTGAATTTCTTTGGTTGAGTAGGATCATCACTAATGTCCACCTCGAAAGTCACTTCTATAGCCATATGTGACCCATCCTCCAACTGGTGAGGTGTGGGTATCAAATGAATGTCATCGATGGGATTTATAGGTCCTACTGACTCAGGATCCAAACCAGCATGGAATACATCATATGCACAACCTGATGCAAAATGAAATGGTTGTAACACCTCTTCATTAGGGAAAATATCCTCAGGCTCTATAGGTGAATCAACGTGATCCCAATCAATAGCATCTATATCAAGATACAATGGTTTGGTAGGATCTGTTGGGTTATGAAGTGGAGTGGTCAAATCAATGGAGATTGTATTGATGGATGGAATGAAATCTCCAGGACCACATGGGTGAAATCTTATCTCATAGGTTTCTCCCTCCATACTCACGATGAGGCTCTAGAGGAAAAGGAATCTCTGGATCTAGCCCATGAGTAGGTCGGATAATAGGATCATTGGGTTCCAAGAGCTCTCTAAACGTAGGCAGAGGGGGATTGATTGCATGATAAATGGCATTTAAGTCGATAGGTCTCCCCAAAAACTGCAAGCCAGGGTCTATGGCACGAAGTGCCACTTCTCTTTCTACCAACATGTTGACTTGTCATAAGTGGTGAGGCCCAAGATAAGCCATCTTAGTCTCATATTCAAAGTCATCATCACTTATCCAAAAACCATTAGCATTGGTATGTGGCCCTAAGACAAGGGGCACATGTCTTGGCTCCAAGTAGGCCATCTCTGTTTCATCCTCATATTCTTCATCACTTATGAAGATGCCATTTGCATTAGTTTCTTACCCCAAGCTATGGGGCCACTACCTTGGCCCTAGGTAGGCTCTTTCTATTGAGTCCTATGACTCATAGCCACTTTCATCCGATATGTATCCACTCTCATTATGGCTGGACCAGGTAAGGCTTTATAAATAGTGAGGCCCATGATAGGCTAAGCTTACATGTACTTCATCATCACTTGCCACATATCCATTTTCTTCTCACTCTTCATCCCACAAGGTGCAACCTATAGGGGTGGCATCAATTGAGAAGTTTGGATGATAAATCTCTGGTGGTGGTATGTTTACCATGACCACTTGTCTATTGATCAGATGTCTTGTACTTGGTGGGTGATAAGGAATAAAATCGATGTCTTCTCCTAACCCCAAGCTTAATCTATCCAAGGCTACTGCTAGAGAGTCATCTTGACCTTTGATGTGGTAACCTAACCCAAAATTGTTAGTGGGAAGTTGGTATTATGGCTCGCATGGCCGCCTACGCCCCTGCTCATATATACCAAGACCATAACCATGCCAATGGCAATATTCAAAGTAGCTTAGAGAAAACTCAAGATTAGAGAGGTAATGAACATTAATAATGAATAGTTCATCATTGTCCTCTTCTATATCTGAAGACTTATGGGCATAGTCTAGGCCAACATAGATAAAGTTGGTCTAGTTGGGAGGGATTCCAAGTGGAACCACTATTCCCATTGGTGGTCTTAGGTCTTTTGGTCATCCCATGTCTTGTGTAGACTCAATGATGGGTGTGAATGTTATATTCTACACAAGGTACTCTCCTATCCCTATACTTTCCAAGTGTATTGTCGCATGTGATGTGGATGACCCTACAGATGACACTGGTGAAGTGGGTTCTAGTATTTCCTTGGCTTGATCCTGGAGATCTTCTTCTTCCATGGGACTTGGGATTTTTGCAATGGCTATAGTTAGCAATTCCTTGGGATTTTCTTCCTCGATTAAGGGTACCTTTAGCTTCTGATTATCTTTAGGTTTAGACATTGATGGTCTCTTAGAAGCGTCAGTTGTTTTGGGTGCAAGAGGAGGTGCCGATGTGGATGGGTCTTTTCATACCCCTTTGTCTCTGTCATCTAGTTGCATAGTTGGAGATGAAGGTCCTACATATAGGTGGGTGGAAGGAATCACAAAATCTCCTAGAAGATCCACTTGATGGACATATTTGAATGGCTCTTCATCAGCCAAAACTACATAGACTTTGTCATCATGCACATACTTGACACATTGGTGTAAAATCGAAGGAACACACTTCATATCTCTTATCCAAGGATGCCCTAGGAGGATGTTGTATTGCATGGCCCCTTCCAAGACATGACACATCATAGGGATGGTCTTATGCCCCACCTTAATGGGTAGGACTATCATTCCCATAGTAGAGCATAAAGCATCATTGAAAGCTCTTAACGTGTAGGCTCCTAGAATGATATTGGATTTGGGGATCTTAAGGTTCCCTATTGCTATTGTTGTGATGATGTTGATTGATGAACCTATATCGATCAAGACCCACTTAAAAGGTAAATCATTGACTGATGCAACAATGTGCAATGGAGGGTCTGGTAAGGTAGTGGACATTATCTTAATCTCATGATCATAAAATCGAATTACAGGTTCTTGGCATTGTTGTACTTGTCCCACAAAATGAGTGAATGCATTTGAATCTTGTGGTTGGAGCTCAATTGATCTCAAAATCTCCATCAAAGTCTCCTTGTGCTTTGGGGACTATTGTATGAGCTCATAGATAGATAGCTTGGCTAGAGTCATTTGTAAGTTTTGTTCTAGTCTACTCCAAATAGTTACCATAGGTCGGGTTGGTGGACCTGGAAGGTTGTTTTACCCCTACCTCTACCTAGGTGCAGTTGGGACATTAATGGGAGTCGTAGGAGGCTGTGGTTGACCATATCATCTACTCCTGGTTGCTATGTTGACAATTTCAACCATCCCAATGCATCCATGGGTAGGTGTATCGATTCAAACCTGATTGACTTGGGCACCTTGCCCTCTAGGGACCTCATGGTTTGGCAGTGGGTTTTTGTATATGCCCATATCTCTATTATTGAGAGCCAATGGGTTGTCAACTTTAAGTTCTCCTGCTTCAATCATATTTTGCACCTGGTTCTTGAAACCAATGCACACTTCAATGTCATGCCCCGGTATTCTATGATAAGGGAAAAATTGATCTTCCCTATATCCTTTTGGCTTAGGATGGTTGGGATCTAAAAGAGGTACATCAGGAAATTTGATCTTCCTCACCTCGCTCAACTGGTTGAAAATTGATTGCATTGATTCTGAAAGAGGTGTAAAATAGTGAGGTGGCTTGCATTCTCTGTTTCACCCCTGATTGTTCTTTTGATCGTAATTGGTTGGTGGGGGTTGTGCTTGATAATTTTGGGGTTGTTGCATAACCCCATCCTTAGGTGTAGCCAATACTACTTGATTAAATGGAGCAGGGTTGCCTTATTTTTGCTTGTATTTGTCATTCTTGCCATTCTTGTTCCACTCCTTCTTGGTTCGGAGCTTAATGGTTCCCTCATCTACTTTTATGTCCTCAATGAGTTTGGCCTATGCCAAGGCTTCCTCAAATGAAGGATATTGTTGAAGTTGTAGCAAGAGGGAGATGTGTTTAGAACAACTCTTGGTGAACATGCAGACAATCTCTTATGTGGGGATGGAGAATGATAACTTTACCATGACTTTTCTCCATCTATCCCCATAATCCATTACTGGCTCATCATCATAATGTTTTAAGTTGGCCAGGTCTAAAAGGTTCACCTTCCTTTTAGCACCAAAGGAGAAACATTTTAGGAAAGTTGTAGTGACCCCGGGAATGCACGCACCGGTCCCTTTTCTAAAACCCTACTTGCAATGCTTATTTAAAATACCAAAGATGAAATGGAAAGACAAGAGGAAAAAGCATATAACACGAAATAACAAAATACGGATCTCTTTATTGATATTGAAGCTCGGTTACATGTCGGTCCCTCTTAGGGATACCCATTTTGATACTATAAATTACAAATAGGCAAGGAGTGCCCCTTCCACGAAGAGGTGGTGCGCTTATAAAAGCTTCCCGGTTCCACACACGAAAATGTATGAGGGCTTACAGATGCCTCCTTCTCCAGGTCTATTTCCTAGAGGGATCCCTTTTGCTCTCGTATGTTGTAATCTTCGTCCGATGTACCTGTGGCCCTGCAAGCAATGAAACAACAACACACATTTAGGTGTCCGAGATTGCCTCCCCGGATGAGGTTGTTAGTAATCAAAGAATGTAATGGAAATATGATAAAACTATGCCATGAAATCATGTAAATCTATGCTAATGATATAAGTAAAGAAATAGAATAAAAGATGCTATGTCTATCTAAGCTAAGCCTATGGGCCACTGTCCAAGACAACGGCCGCTAAAGTAAACCTTGCCCTCTTTGCCCCAAAGCTATGGGTCAAAGACTATAATCTGATGTTGAAATAGTAGGTGTTATGCTCTTCGATTCATCAAAGCTCCGTCGTACACGTGATCTCAAAGAGAACTCTCCAAGTCTCGAAAGCTCTCCTCAAAAAATGTCTCTCTCTCTGATATGATCTCATGTATGTCTCTCTTTGGTGCTCTTAGGCTTGCACCTTTTATAGTGTGAAACCCTAGGTCTATGTCCAAGCCCTAGAAATGAATTTCTCATGCGTAGTGCAAGTTAGCATGAGAAGCTTTTGTCCATTGTCTATATTTGAAGGCCAGTTAACTAAAATCTAACTGCCCACTTGAGTCTTCTATGCGAACTGGTCATTAGCATGAGAAGCTTTTGTCCTTTGTTTATGCTTGGAGGTCAGTTAACTTAAGTCTAAATGCAAACTCAAACCTCCCATGTGAACTGGTCATGAAAAGGAATGCAAAGTCACTCCCGCTCACCTTTATTGCATGCAGACTGCCACTTCCACTCGATATTGGGCCTATTTGTTGGTAAACCACTTCTTATGGCTTAGCCACTATCATCTGCAGTGGCTAAGATCTGGCCGCTGTCATCTACAGTGGCTAAGGTCTGGCCGCTCTAGGCTTGAGCGGCTAGGATCTGGTCACTCTTGGCTTGAGCGACCAAGCTTGAATGGCTTGAAAAGGCCCCAAATGAGTGGTGAGAACCACTGTTGATGCTTGGAAAGTCCAATATTATGTCTTATGATCTTATGAGTGTGTCTATGTAAGTAGCTCCCCTAAGCATGACATGATTTAGGTGTCTACAGATGCCCCTTTTTGTGATGCGTTGTGTGGAAAACACAACGCTGAGCAAAAATGTAGACTGATCTATTTGTAGGGTGTATGGTGATCAATGGTCTGATCAATGCCGGATGGCCCAATCATGCAAGATGGTGTGCATCCCTTGAATCATTGCCTCAATGTTCGGAGGACTTAGCTCAGTGGCTTTTGCATGTTAAATTGCACTCATTCCTCAAACTCAATCGGGTAGCTTCAATTGCTACAACAATTTTGACCGGTAGGAGAGCTACAATTGAAGATGTCATGTCTGCTTACGTTCCCAACAAACAAGGGAAATTTGTGATTGTTGTATGCAATGATTCATAGGACGAACATGATTTTGCTATGATCGAGTGATCTTTTGTTGATTTTGATTATGATTATGTTGAAGTTTTGAACTACCTCTTCACACAATGAATTGGTGAAGAAATGACAATGAATGAAGCGACAAGTCGCTTGACCAATATGACTAATCTGGTTCCTTTCTAGCATTTGTTGCTTTTAATGGGCAATCCCACATCCAAGTGTGATTCCAATTGCTTATGATAATCATCCATCCCTATCCCGAGGAGCGGTCCGGCTATCAATAGCCTTCTTAGGGAGTTAGGATGAGTGATTCTATTTATGCCTAGATTGTATCACTTTGACTTAATATTTTTGATGTCATAGGGGAATTAGAATGACCCCTTCACACCCATGGAGCAGTCCGACCATCTTGATCTTCTTCGGGTTTGAAGGGTGACATATCGTAATTCCAAAATGAGTTGCTTTTGCCCCAAGTGGCCTTATGGTTGCCTACTCATCTCACCAAAATACATGGAGTGCAAATCGCTGCAATCATCGAGTGGATAGAGTAGGTAACTGGATACGAGGCCTGCTTGAGATTGTGATTTTATGTGATTTTTTTTGTTATTTTGAACATTATGATGATCTAAAACCACCAAAGTGTGTTTATTTGTTGTTTTTGTGGGATCCCTCAAGGAGAAAATCCCTTATTTTGACCTGTGGATCTGGCCGCTGTCAGGTCCAGTGGCCTCTGAGTTCCTGCCTGTGGCCACTGTCGCCTTGAGCGGCCAAGAAGTTTGGGCCACTGACATCAGTAGCGGCCAAGGCATAATTAAGGAAATATAAAAATTTGCATTTCTAGGGTTTGACCTATCATTTTCACTATTGAAGATTCATTTTTAGAGCTCTGGTGCAATGATGATGGTTGCGACTTCGAAACTTGTTGGTGCTGAGGACATGGTTGCATGGGGTGAGACATCAGCTACTAGAGGAGCCAAAGCTTCTCAGGTATTTCTCTCTTCAAAACCCTAGCTCTCTTTTCTTTGTCTAAGTAAAATTGAACTTCACTAAGTAATGAGCAAAACGAACCTCACTAAACCTATTGGCAATGAACAAACTCCGTAATTAGGCTTAGGTTCCCTTTTGCTATGGTGGGTTAGTCCCCAATTTTGCTATTTATCAGTGGCTTCAACCTAGGGTTTTTCAAATTTTTTCAATTATTCACCTACTACCGCCATTTTGGGCGTTCTCAAACTTAGCTTAGTTTTGATGCTTGGGTAGGGAAATTTGCTTTCCATTTTGTTTGCTTTCCCTCCCTATGTTATTTTTTTGAAGTTATTTTGTTAAATTTGTAATTTTTTTTATTTTTTGGCCAAGGGTTCATGGGTTTGTCATGCCACCCCTTGGCCGTTGTCACTCAGAGCGGCTGACTCTAAGCCACTGTCACTCAAAGTGGCCAAGCTTGAATCCCAATGGTAAAAAATTTGACCATTGGGCCTTGGCCACTATTGCCTCCAATAGCTAGGTTTCGACCACTATAGGCGACAACGGCTAAAGCTTAAGCCTTGTTTTTTTTGTATTTTTGTGTATTTTTATGATTTTTTTGACTTTTGAATTTTTGCTTTGCTTGATTAGGTGCAATTTATTCTTCCTTTGCTTAGATTTAGAGTAACTCATACTCTTTTGCACCGTTTTCATGTTTATTATGAATTATGCCTTAGATGCACTATAGTTATATTTTGTCTTTCTTCTACTTTGCTTAGATCCTCACTACTCAGGCTCGAGACCCGAAGCTCCTGCTTGACTTGCTTCCTAGATTTGATGACACTGACTGGGAGTGGTTTAAGGCCCATGGGCTATAGTACATCATCAGGTTACCCCATATTATGGCCGACCAGGCTTATCTTACGGCCTTAGCCCACCGTTGGGACCCATGGACCAACACCTTCCACCTTCCACCCGACGAGATGACTATCACGCCGAAGGATGTTTATAGGATCTTTCGGATCCCATTCGATGGGGTGCCCATTGTTTCATCGACCACTAATGATCAGGTGGTCATCTATGCTTGGGTGTTTGGAGCACGCTCTACATAGGCCCTCCGGGAGACTGGGTCTGAGGGAGTATCTATCAAGGCTTGGTATGATGCTCATGTTTTCATAATGAGGCATGTCGTGTTGCTGATGGTGATCAACAACGTTCTTATCCTAGACTGCTCGGGTTTGAGGTTCCCTTGGAACCTCCTGGCGATGGTGCAAGACCTACTGGATAGCGAGGAGCCTATCATCTATGCATGGGGTAGATCGCTATTGGCTCAGTGCTACGATGAGTTGTACCACATCCATCGATGGGGACGTGTCAGCATTGCCTGTAGCTTGCTCCTACAGGTTTGGGGATGGGAGCACATTAAGGTAGATCGCCCTAAGGGGCTCCCGATCGAGATTATAGCTATTGAGGCTCGGACATAGTGCTATGCTGCCAGATGGGCTCGAGAGCATGAGGAGCGTAAGAGCCATACTTTTGCAGGGGAGCTATCCCACTATACTGATGCTTTCACTAGACTATTGGCCGGAGATGTCATGTGGTGGCCTTACTATGAGTGTCCTGCTTGGGATGATCCAGCTAGTTTTACTGCCAGGACACGATGAGCGATGGCTCGTTGGCCGTAAGATTGCCATCCGAGAGTATTTCTTCTACTCTCGGGTTCTTCGTCAGTACGGATTGCAGTAGGATGTGCCCTTGATACCATTCTTGTATAGGTGCCTCATAGCAGAGAAGGACCTACCTCCATGATAGATCATAGAGCTTGCAGATGAGGAGGATGCCCTAGCCATAGACCCTATAGTGGCTGGGGGAGTTACAGAGGCCTACTCTCAGTGGTGGGGTGATCGGATGTGGCATGGCATCGATAGCCTAGGGTGCGAGGATGATGGTGGGGGTGATGGCACAGATCCGATAGGACGTAGGGTTCGAGCCAGGACCGAGGTATGGGGCCGATAGAGTAGGTGGTAGTAGAGGATCCTGATGTTCCTGAGGAGGAGGAGGAGTTAGAGCCCGAGGAGAGAGACTCTCCTCTGAGAGCATAGTTGCATGAGGTCGAGGCTGAGCTTCAGGCCACTAAGATCTAGGTACAATGGTGAGATGCTACGATTGAGTAGCTCACAGCATAGATACAGGCTCTATAGGCTACTATTGGGGGTGGCGATGTCAGGATGTAGTTTGTTGTTCCTCCTTCTACACCATAGGAGGCTCCAGTGGTAGGTTCAGGGGTAGATGTGGGATGACTTTAGTCTTTGTTGGATGAGCATGAGGAGCGGATCTAGGGACTTACGGATCATGTCACCATCCTTCAGATGCAGCTCAGGAGGCATGGGATTGTCCCTAAGGATCCAGTAGGTGCAGGTGGTTCACAGGTCAATGGGCGCTCTACCTCGGGGTAGTCTTCCACCCATCCTAGCCAGAGGACCCAGACTCGGATAGAGAGACCGATAGGCTCACATCACTCGACTCACGACACCACCACAGGGGGAGGTGGCACTAGAGGAGGTGATGCAGGGGGCTCAGGCCCGACATTTGATTGATGCTCTACTTGGTTCTTGATCCATTTTTGAGGTCGATTGACCTACATGACTATAGCCCATGGGCATTTTTGTATATCCATTGGACTTGACACACATACTTTTATGATAGATTTGCTTTTTATGACTCATTATGTGTATCATTTATTGCTTATGTTTTTGTTATTATTTTGTTTTATGATATGATGCGATGATGGTATTATGATGATTTGATGAATATGCTAGATGATAGATGATATTTGAAGATGCTTAGATGGATGTGTAGATGCTTATATGTTTTGATGATATGATGCGATGTATTTTGATGATGAATGATGAATTTATGATTTGGTATGCAAATGGATATTGCCTATATGTTTTATGATGTGGTTTATGGATGATTAATGACTTGTTTTTGTGGATGCAAATGTTATTGTTAAATGCATGTTTAATTTTTGCTTTAATTATATGCATCTAACTTATGTGATGGAATGGTATAAATGAACCTGTATGCTCTAATCACTTAAAACATACGGAATGCATATGACATTGACAATCTTAATGGGTGATACCACAAAAAGTAAAAAAATAATCATGAATTTAAATAATCACTCCTATCATAAGAATTGATTAAGTATTCATATATGAGATGTAATGGTGTGTAATGTATTTTCTTAATAAGTTTCTGTAAATTAAAAGATATAAAGTAGTCAGTGGTCATCTATATACTATTTCTAATATATATGCGGTATCTGTCCTACTATGTTGATACCCCCTAATTTATAGAATCTTATAAAGAAAAGTGATGGTGTGAATGATGTTATGATTTGTTGCTATGTAAGAATTTTTGGGGCTTTTCGGAGATTCAAACACTCTAGTTCCCCTATCAACAACTGTCTACTTACCACTTAGACTTTTGAAAAGTAAGGCTTTTACCATGGACCTGGTTTTTCATGATCTCTGTGTGTGCATGTGATTGTTTATTTTGAGATAGAACTCAAGCATTTCCTCCGATGTCAGGCGGGATTCTTTCAGCCCATTGCTAAGATCAGGGATCCTCAAGTGTTCATCTCATCCTTATGTTGGACTTAGTTGGACTATACCACTAGGCAATATTTGGTTACCTAAGCTAGCTCATCCACATTCAAACATTGGTCTACACAAATGCATGAAGCAATTGTAATAGACATATCATCATGCGTAAGGATTTCTCCTTCCAGTTTTGTACAATGCTGAGAATTCCAGGGATTCAAGCTTTATTCCCTTCTTTTTGGCTTTGGATTTTTGCTCATATGTAGTGATGAAAATCACTGTTTATTTTGATTTGATTTTTTTCTTTGAGCGGGGATTTTTTTGTAGTGATGATAATCACTATTTATTTTGCTCATACGTAGTGATGAAAATCACTGTTTATTTTTTATTGATTTTTTTGAGCTTGATTTTTTTTTTTGGATTTATGATTTGTGTATCGGATTTTTGCTTTGAAATCTGGACTGTATGCTTGGCCTTTTGAATATGTACTTTGCTTTGGGATTTTTGCTTATTTTGATTTAAGCAAGGGATTTTGATAGGGTAAAGCTTGTCCTTTTGCCAATTCTCAACACCTTTAAACCGGTTGCACAAGGGGATAAGCAAGGATAATCCTTTTCGCTTAAGGTAACCTAGACCGCTTTGCAGCTTTCATCTTTTCCTTGTACCAGCTAGGATTTTAGTGTTTCAATTAGTGATGGGATCTTGAATATCCAAGGCTTTATCACAGCTAGGCCTTACCTTCTACTAATCAAAGTTGTTTTCCTCAAAAGTTGATAAGATTACTAGGTGTGGTTGACTAACCAAAAAACCTTAGTATATTATGTATAGCAACAAATAATGGTTGTGTTGAAAAACACAATTACACACATGTGGATGGAGGTATGGATATGAATGACTTGTGCGACAAACTGTGGTATCACTTTTAAGGCTCTCATGACATATACAATTGTAATGTATGTGAAAATGCAATGCAATGATGTGGATGCAAAATGTGAAGTGCAATTGTTTTTGTATTTTTGATTTTATGTTGTTTTTGTATTTTTTGATTAATTTGACCAAAGGGCTTATTATGCCTTTGGGGCTTTTGTTATTGATTTTGACCAAGCGGTTTGAATTACCCTTGGAGCCTTTTTGATTGATGTTTGACCAAGTGGTATGAATTACCCTTGGAGCCTTTGAATTGATTGGATTTGACCAAGCGGTTTGAATTACCCTTGGAGCCTTTGAATTGATTTTTGACCAAGCGGTATGAATTACCCTTGGAGCCTTTTGAATTGATTTTGACCAAGCGGTATGAATTACCCTTGGAGCCTTTTGAATTGATTTTTGACCAAGCGGTATGAATTACCCTTGGAGCCTTTTGAATTGATTTTTGACCAAGCGGTATGAATTACCCTTGGAGCCTTTGAATTGATTTTGACCAAGTGGTATGAATTACCCTTGGAGCCTTTGATTTGTATTTTTGAATTTTATGTTTTTATGTATTTGATTTTTTGTGTTTTATGACATATTTGAATGTTTTTTTGAATTTATGACATATTTGAATGTTTTTGTGTTTTATGTGTAAAATACCTTTAAGTGAATGATATTGAGAGGTTCAGGCTCTTCAACACCATCTAATGATATAAGGCGATATGCTCCAGGCCCAACTCTCTGTTGAAATCATATATGGACCTATCCAGTTTACCATGAACTTATCTCGTAGATGCGGTGATAGATTTGAATTTTGCTGGTTTTCTTTGAGCACTAGATCTCCAACCTTGAATTCCCTTAGGTGGAATTTACTATTGTAAGCTCACGCAAGGTGATCTTGGTAAACATGGAGATGCTCTAAAGCATTGACTCGACATTCATCAAGAAGCATCAATTGATCAAGGTGGCCTTGTTGCATAGCTTCATCATCTATGAAGTCCTTTAATGCTATGCGTAGAGTCAAGATTTCCAACTCTAGAGGCATGATGGCTTCAGTGCCATATACTAGTGAAAATGGTGTTGCCCTAGTGGGCATCCGTATACTAGTCCTGTATGCCCATAGTGCAAGAGGCAATTGCATGTGCCAATCCTTGTGATTTTCTTGCATTGTCTTCCTCAAAATGGAGACTATTGTTTTGTTTGAGGCTTCTGCTTGCCCGTTTGCTTGTGGATAATAAGGCATTGAAAAACTATGCTGAATATGGTATTTTTTCATTAAAGCATGCACATTTTTGTTCTTGAAATATGGCCCATTATCCGATATTATCTTAGAAGGGACCCCAAAATGACTTATGATATTATGGAGTATAAACTCCGCAATCCTTGGTCCAGTTGTTGATGTTAAGGGGATCACTTCTACCCATTTAGTGAAGTATTATGTGGCTGTTATGATGAATGTATGTCGGCATGAGGATGGGGGTGAGATCTTCCCAATCAAGTCTAGTCCCCATTGCGAGAATGGCCATGTTGCCTGGATGGGCTGCAAAGCTTGCGATGGTAAGTGCGTTAGGTTTGCATGATGTTGGCACTTACTACATTTCTTGACATACTCATAGTAGTCCTTTTCCATTGTGGGCCAATAGTAACCCATTCTCAAGATGCGCTTAATGATGGCCATGCCACTGAAATGGCCTCCACATGTTCCATCGTGAGCTTGCAAAATTACCCAAGATGCTTCCTGGGGCTCAAGACAATGGAGTAATACTCCATCATATCCTCATCTATAGAGGATTTCTCCTAGAAAAATGTATCTTGTTGCTCTCTTTTTGAACATTCACCTTTCAGTATGCGATAAACCTTGAGGTATTATTCCAAGCTTCAAGAAGTCCCACAGTTGGGAAAGCCAATCTTGATAGGCCACAACTTCTATAGAATAGACAACTTGCTCTTCCTACATTTTTGAGGTAGTGAACATGGATTGAGGAACAACTCTATGGTATATGGTTGCACCACACTCTATAGGTCCTTGGGAGATCAAAGACCCCCAAGGTGCTGTTTGCAAGAAATCTCTGGCTGCGAAGGACCAATCCTGATTTGGTTTGATGTTGATCATGTTGACTGATTCTTGATTGTCAAAAGCCTCACGGCGTATTTCTGAGTGCGAAAGCACTTTTACATGAACGGTTGTAAAATTAGTAGATGGATTCTGAGGGATTAAGGATCCCAAATAGGCCATGGTGTCTACAAATCTATTCGACATACGAGGGATTGCCTCGATGTCGTACCATTCTAGCCGGGCTAAGTAATTGTCAACAAGTTCCTTGTAAGTCTTCAGGAGTGGGCACCTGCATTGGAATAGTCCTTTGACCTGGTTTACTATGAGAAAGGAGTCACCAAAGATATTCAATATTTTAATGCCCATCGCTACGACTGTTTGGAGTCCCAAGATCAATGCTTCATATTCTGTATTATTGTTTGTGCATGGGAAGTCTAGTTTGAAATATAAGGGTAATGGAGCGCCCTACGGTGTGATAAAGACAATCCTTGCTCCACCTCCTTGTTCACACTTCAAACCATCGAAGAATAATGACATGTATTTTTCTTTCTTAGGTTCTTCGAGTTCTGGTAGATCTGATAATGCAAAGACCACATCATCAAGTAATTCTATGGTGAGAGGCTTGTTATCCTAAAGAGGTACCTCTGCTAATTGATCTTCTATGACTTATCCCTTGATGGACTTTTGGATTACGAACTCTAGATCAAATTCTATCAATAGCATGATCCACTTTGCGATACGTGTATTGTGATATGTCTTGCTCATCATGTACTACAAAGGATTTTGTTTTGATATGACGTAGGTCATATGGCTCAACATGTAGTGTCGCAAATTTTGAGTTGCAAAGACCACTGCTAAACACAACTTTTCGACATACACATATCCTAGCTCATAGCTCACCAAGGTGCAACTAATGTAATATATGGCTTGCTCTTTGTCTTGTGCATTCTTTTGGGCTAACATGGTGCCCAATGCAAAATCAGTAGCCGATATATATAGTAAAAATAGTATGTGTTGAACAAGGTGAAGCAACAGTATATTGTCATTGTTGTCAACACAGTCAGATAGATCTATTGATGCAGTGGATAGGAAGTTCAAAAGCTATTCAGATGCAGAAGACAAGAGTTCAAAGGTTATTCAGAGTATGTACAGTGATTTTCCAAGAAGACCGAAGTGGCCCATATGCAAAAGATCAAAGAAAAAGACAAGAAAAGTGTCACGATATCACGACATGTTGGAAGAGAGAGAAAAACAAGAAAAACTGTCACGATTTCGTGACATGTTGGAAGAGAGAAAAAACAAGAAAAACTGTCACGATTTCACGACATGTTGGAAGAGAAAAAGGCAAGTGGAAAAACTGTCGCGATTTCGTGACATGTTGGAAGAGAAAGAGAAAGCAGAAAAAGTGTCACGATTTCGCGACAAGTTCGAAGAAAGAGAACAAGTAAGAAAAGTGTCGCGATTTCATGACATGTCCATTTCTAAAATAGGAGAGAGAAAGTAAGTTGGAAAAGTGTCACGATTTCACGACATGTCGCATTTTCATGACTAAAATAGGAGAGAGAAAGTAAGTTGGAAAAGTGTCACGATTTCATGACATGTCGCATTTTCACGACTAAAATAGGAGAGAGAAAGTAAGTTGGAAAAGTGTCACGATTTCGTGACATGTCGCATTTTCACGACTAAAATAGGAGAGAGAAAGTAAGTTTGAAAAGTGTCGCGATATCGCGACATGTCGCATTTTCACGAAAAAAGAAAGAGAGGAAGCGTACGAAAGCAGAACTGTCACGATTTCATGACAAAAGAAGAGCATGACATCATTTCAAGCAGAGAAGAATGTCAATCGAAAAGGTAAATGTCACGATTTCATGACAAAAGAAGAACTCGAGAAGAAGACTTCAAGGTAGAATGTCACGATTTCATGACAAAATCAAAGAAGCTAAGTACAGAAGTAGAAGTGTCACGATTTCACGACAAAAGCTAAGTTGAATACTATGGAGGCAGAAGTGTCGTGATATCGCGATAAAAGAATAGAGAAAGCGTACGGAGGCGAAAGTGTCACGATATCGTGACATGTATTTTCGGGCCTAAGCAAAGAAAAAGAGGAGAGAGAAAAATGTCACGATATCGCGACATGTTGCATTTTCGCGGGCCAAAGCAAAGAGAAAGAGGAGAGAGAAAAAGTGTCGCGATATCGCGACATGTATTTTCGTGGCAACAACAACAAAAGAAGCTACAGAGGCAAAAATGTCACGATTTCGCGATAGGTCGTAAATGCGCAAGTCAAGAAGGAGAACCCGACTGAAATGAGAAGTATGACAACCGACTAAAATTAGGGTTTACAGTTGTTATGAAAGCCGACCAAGATTAGGGTTTACAACCGACTAAGATTAGGATCTTCATCATAAAAAATATTGTTATAAAAGGAGGGTTGTTTGGAGAATTGAGTAGTGAGTCGAATGTGTGTGAAATACGGTCGTTGTGCACAGAGAGCAAGTCATGTCGAATCGTGCTAAGTGCAAAATTCGCAAAGAGAGCAGAGTGCGCAAAAGGGAGAAGACGATCGTGAAGTTCGACTGTAATGAAGCAGAGTGTGCGAAGTGATTGCATAGAGAGAGCAGAGTGCACAGAGAGTGAAAAGGTTGAAGTTCGACCAGTGCTGTGATTGTGCAGAGAAAGCAGAGTGCACAGAGAACGCAAAGGTGAAGAAGACCAGTCAGGGTCTTGCAAAAGCAAATATAAATCAAGGGTTGGTGCTCCTTCCAGTTGGTGCTGGTAAATCAGGGGTTGGTGCTCCTTCCAGTTGGTGCTGGTAAATCAGGGGTTGGTGCTCCTTTCTATTGGTGCAGATAAATCAGGGGTTGGTGCTCCTTCCAGTGGGTGCTGGTAAATTGATTGTAAAGTTGGTGCTTTGCAAAGGCTGGATTTGGATGGTAGTCCAAGCAGTCAATTTTTGAGGAGTAGCCACATTGGTGAACCTCGTTAAATCTTGTGTTGTGTGATGCTCTTTTGTTATACTTGTTGTATCTAGTAATAAGTTTTAATTGCTATGGTATTAAGAGCTATAAATTCAAGTTTAAAGAGCTACACTGATTCACCCCCCTCTTAGTGTCATTGTAAGACTAACAATTGGTATCAGAGCTAAGTTCCTGTACAAGCTTAACCGGCTAGGGTGATCTTGGAAGTAACACAATGGCAGGTGGTGAAGCTCTTTTCATGGCATTTGAAGAAGTAAAATCAGAAAAGGAAGAAGGAGTGAACTCTGAAGTATGTGGTGAAAACCCTGAGGCTGAAGTAGATCTAGAAGGTGAGTTGATCTCTGCACTTGAAGAGTGGAAAATAGAGAGGAAAAAGAATAAGAAAATTTCAAAAAGGCTTGAGGATGCAAACGAAATCATAACCAATCTGAAAGTACAGATAGAAGAATACAAGAAAATATCTGAAGATCTCGAAGTACAAATTACCATGAAAATAGATTATTGCTGCAAACTAGAAGAAGAGAATGTTGGTTTACGAATGCAGATAGAAGAGATGAATCACAAAATTAGTTGCTATCACAAACGCGAAGAAAGTTCTATGAAGTTGGATAAGATTATAAATGACCAAAGGCCTGCAGGCATCAAATTTGGTCTGGGTTTCATCGAAGGAGAATCATCAAATGGATCAAAGGCCAAAAATGTAGAATCCATAAAGAATGAAGATAAGAAACAGGTTGATCAAGGAAAAACGTCTCATGCAAAAGAAAGCAATAATGCCAGGCACGAAAGGAGAATTGACAATGATGGATTCACCAATGTCACACATCAAAGAAGAAGAAGACCTATGGCTCCTACGACAACATGGCAAAGACCATCACCCAGGTTCAATTATCCCTTTTCTGGTTTTTGTTTTAAATGCAATGGCTATGGACATAAAATCTCAGACTGCAAATATAATGTAAGACCAAGGAATTTCACCAATAGAAATGCTTTTTCTCCTCTCGATGAATTATACAAGTAGAATGTTATAACTATCATAATTTTGGGCACATTGCAAGAAACTCGTAGAAGTACATTTGCATCAAATCAGTTTCAGGGAAGAAAATTTCAACCAAATAGGATGAGACAAAATAGAAAACTTCCCAAAAACATGCACAAGCTATTGATAAGGGAAAGGGAAAACAAGAGCCCAAAACTACTATCAAAACGGAGTGGAAAGAAAAAGAGCGACTTAAGGAAGAAAAGGAATCCTTAATCGTACAAACAACATTTAAAGCACATAATAAATATGTACCATGGATACTTGATAGTGGATGCTCCAGTCATATGACAGGTGACAAACAAAAATTTGAGAAGTTACAAAAATATGAAGGTGGTTCAAGAAAGTTTGGAAATAATGATGGAGCTAAGATAGTTGGCAAAGGTTCAATTAAATTTAGTGACGAAAAAATTAAGTCAGAAGAAGTCTTGTTTGTGGATGGTTTGAAACATAACTTGTTGAGCGTAAGTCAGATTTGTGATAAAGGTCATGAAGTAGTTTTTAAGAAGCAGGGTTGTGAAGTCAAAAAACAAATAGTGGAAAATTGATAGCAACTGGATCAAGGACATCTGGCAACCTGTACATGCTCTCAGAGACTTCAGAAGGAGCTTGTTTTATTGGACAAGAAGAAGAAAGTTGGTTGTGGCACAAGAGACTCGGTCATATCAGTTTTGATAATCTAGTAAAAATCAACTCAAAAAGGGCAGTGAGAGATATTCCCACCATCAGCAAACCTCCAAACAACATTTGTGCTTCATGCCAAAAGGGGAAGCAAACTAGAGTCACATTCAAAACAAAAGAGTACTACACAAGCAAACCTTTGGAACTAATACACACCGATTTATGTGGACCCATGAGAACACAAAGCATAAATGGTGACAAATATTTTATGTTGTGCATTGATGACTATTCCAGAATGACATGGATATTTTTCTTGAAGCATAAATCAGAAGCTTTTGAAAGGTTCAAGATTTTCAAAAACCAAGTTGAGAATGAAACAGGAAGGAGGATCAAATGTTTAAGATCAGATAGAGGAGGAGAATTCATTTCGGAGGAGTTTGTAGAGTACTATGAAAAATACGGTATTAGGAGACAGTTTTCAGCAGCCAGGACACCTCAGTATAATGGAGTGGTAGAAAGAAAGAACAAGACAGTGCAGGAAATGGCACGGACTATGTTGGCTGAAAGCAGAGTAGCAGATAGATTTTGGAGAGAAGCAGTCCATACTATGGTGTATATCCAAAATAGGTACATGCTGAGAACACATGAAAGCAAAACTCCTTATGAGTTGTGGTTCGGTAAAAGGGCAACAACAAAATACCTCAAAGTTTTTGGCAACAAGTGCTACATCAAAAGAACTGAAGATAATCTTGGTAAGTTTGAAGATAGAGCGGATGAAGGTATTTTTGTTGGTTATTCGCCAAGAAGCAAAGCTTACAAATGCTACAACAAGAGGCTAAAGAAAATTGTGGACAGTGTCGATGTTAAATTTGATGAAGGTAGAGAACGAGTAATTAGCTATGAAAAGAACTACCCAATTTATGAAGAGGTTATTGAAGGAGATGAGGAAAACGAAATGGAAAAGATACAAAAAATTGACTCGGATGATTTAAGTTGTGATTCAGAAGTGGAAGAAAATAAGAAATTCAAAACAGGCAATCTGCAGAAAAATCATCCTAGAGAGCAAATAATTGGAGACCCCAAAGTTGGTGTTCAGACAAGAAGAAGAGTAGTAAGTTACTACTCTCTATTATCCAGCATTGAGCCCAAAAATGTTGCTGACGCAAGCAAAGATGAAAGTTGGATGAAGGCAATAAATGAAGAATTAGATCAGATCGAGAAAAATGAAACTTGGGAGTTAGTACCTAGACCTGCAAATAAAAAATATAATCGGGACTAAATGGATTTTTTGAAACAAATTGAATGAAGACGGACAGGTAGTCAGAAATAAAGCAAGATTGGTATGTAAGGGTTATGCACAAGTTGAAGGCATTGACTTTGAGGAAACTTTTGCACTAGTAGCTAGACTAGAGGCAATTAGAATGTTTCTGGCTTTAGCAGTCTACAAGAATTTCAAAGTTTATCAAATGGATGTGAAATCAGCATTTTTGAATGGGAAACTTGAAGAAGAGGTTTATATTGAGCAACGAGATGGTTTCCAACTTGGTGATGATCCCAACTTGGTTTGCAAGTTGAAGAAAGCATTATATGGCTTAAAACAGGCACCCCGAGCATGGTATGCAAGGCTAGACAACTATCTCACTCAACAAGGGTTTAAGAAAGGTATGGTGGATAGTAATTTGTATGTCAAAATAGAAAATGGGCATCTTATTGTTCTTGTTGTATACGTAGATGATATCATATTTGGCAAGTAGCAAAGATGAGTCATGTAAAGATTTAGCAAATAAGATGCAGAAAGAATTTGAAATGTCAATGATTGGTGAACTTTCGTATTTCCTCGGGTTGCAAGTTAATCAAAATAAGAAGGGCATATTTATTTCTCAAGTTAAATATGTGAAAGAGATGTTAAAAAAGTTCACAATGGAGGATTGTAAGCCAGCTAGCACTCCCATGACGACAGGTTGCAAGTTGAGCAAGGATGACAAATCTCCACCTGTTGATCAAACCATGTACAGATCTATGATTGGGAGCTTATTGTACCTGATAGCTACCAGACCAGATATTTTGTAGGCAGTATGCATGGTAGCACGATTTCAAGCTAATCCCAAGGAGACTCATGTGACAACAATGAAGAGGATTCTTCGGTACCTCAAGGGTACTATGGAGTATGGGTTATGGTATCCGAAAGGTAAAGACTTCACCCTTATTTCGTATTCAGATGCAGATTGGGCAGGATGTGTCGATGACAGAAAGAGTACCAATGGAGGTGCATTCTATCTTGGAGACAGATTGGTCGCATGGCACAGTAAGAAACAAGAGTCAGTTTCTTTATCGACAGTAGAGGTAGAATATATTGTAGCGACAACATGTTGTACGTAGGTATTGTGGATGAAACAAACCCTGAAAGATCTTGGTATTAGCTTTAGTGAGCCAATATCAGTTAAGTGTGATAACACCAATGCCATTAACATCTCCAAGAATCTGGTTATGCATTCACGCACAAAACACATTGCTATCAGGTATCACTTTTTGAAGGAGAAAGTTGCGGAAGGTGAGGTTAAGTTGGATTTTGTTCCAACTACAGAGCAAGTAGCAGATATCTTCACAAAACCATTGCCCAAGGAAGTTTTTGAGTACCTTCGCAATAAATTGGGAGTGGTCACACTTCCCAAGAATTGACTAGCTATAGGGATCACATTCTCGGGGGGAGCATTTAAGTATTTGATTATCTTTTTGCTCATGTTCATGATTTTTGCTAAGTGTAATAAATTTTGCCCGAGAATGTTTTGCATGGACTCGGGGGAGTCTGCAGTGAGCCCTTTGGTATTATTGTCAAAGGGGGAGAAGAGTTACAGGAAATTGCACATGTGTTGCCAACAATTCCAAAGGGGGAGATTGTTGAGCAAGGTGCAAGCAACAAGTATTGTCATTGTTGTCAACACAATCGATAGATCTGTTGATGCAGTGGATAGGAAGTTCAAAAGCTATTCAGATGCAGAAGACAGGAGTTCAAAGGTTATTCAGAGTATGTACAGTGATTTTCCAAGAAGACCGAAGTGGCCCATATGCAAAAGATCAAAGAAAAAGACAAGTAAGAAAAGTGTCGCGATATCGCGACATGTTGGAAGAGAGAGAAAAGGCAGAAAACTGTCATGATTTCGTGACATGTTGGAAGAGAGAGAAAAGTAAGAAAACTGTCACGATTTCATGACATGTTGGAAGAGAAAATGCAAGTGGAAAAACTATCATGATTTCATGACATGTTGGAAGAGAAAGAGAAAGTAGAAAAAGTGTCACGATTTCATGACATGTTGGAAGAAAGAGAACAAGTAAGAAAAGTGTCACGATTTCATGACATGTTCATTTTGTGACTAAAATAGGAGAAAGTATTGGAAAAGTGTCACGATTTCGTGACATGTTGCATTTTCGTGACTAAAATAGGAGAGAGAAAGTAAGTTGGAAAAGTGTCACGATTTCATGACATGTCGCATTTTCGTGACTAAAATAGGAGAGAGAAAGTAAGTTGGAAAAGTGTCATGATTTCATGACATGTCGCATTTTCGTGACTAAAATAGGAGAGAGAAAGTAAGTTTGAAAAGTGTCATGATATCGTGACATGTCGCATTTTCATGACAAGAGAAAGAGAGGAAGCGTACGGAAGAAACTGTCACAATTTTGCGACAAAAGCAGAAAGCAAGACTTAAGAAAGTGTCACATTTGACAAAAGAAAGAAGAAGAAAGGCAAGAGAAGAAGACTAAGGAATGTCACATTTCACGACAAAAGAGAAGAAGACTTGAAGGCAGAAGTGTCACGATTTCACGACAAAAGCAAAGAAGCTAAGTACGGAAGCAGAAGTCACGATTTCACGACAAAATCTAAGTTGAAGACTACGAAGGTAGAAGTGTCATGATATCATGACAAAAGAATAGAGAAAGCGTACAAAGGCGAAAGTGTCACAATATCATGACATGTTGTATTTTTGTGGGCCTAAGCAAAGAGAAAGAGGAGAGAAAAAGTGTCGCGATATCGCGACATGTTGCATTTTTGTGGGCCAAAGCAAAGAGAAAGAGGAGAGAGAAAAAGTGTCGCGATATCACGACATGTATTTTCATGGAAACAACAACAAAAGAAGCTACAGAGGCAGAAATGTCATGATTTCGTGATAGGTCATAAATGCGCAAGTCAAGAAGGAGAACCCAACTAAAATGAGAAGTATGACAGCCGACTAAAATTAGGGTTTATAGTTGTTATGAAAGCCGACCAAGATTAGGGTTTACAGCCGACTAAGATTAGGATCTTCATCATAAAAAATATTGTTATAAAAGGAGGGCTGTTTGGAGAATTGAGTAGTGAGTCGAATGTGTGTGAAATACGGTCGTTGTGCGCAGAGAGCAAGTCGTGTCGAATCATGCTAAGTGCAAAATTCGCAAAGAGAGAAGAGTGCGCAAAAGGGAGAAGACGATCGTGAAGTTCGACTGTAACGAAGCAGAGTGTGCGAAGTGATTGCATAGAGAGAGCAGAGTGCATAGAGAGCGAAAAGGTTGAAGTTCGACCAGGTGCTGCTGTGATTGCGTAGAGAAAGTAGAGTGCACAGAGAACGCAAAGGTGAAGAAGACCAGTCAGGGTCTTGCAAAAGCAAAGATAAATCAGGGGTTAGTGCTCCTTCCAATTGGTGCTGGTAAATCAGGGGTTGGTGCTCCTTTCTATTGGTGCAGATAAATCAGGGGTTGGTGCTCCTTTCTATTGGTGCAGATAAATCAGGGGTTGGTGCTCCTTCCAGTGGGTGCTGGTAAATTGATTGTAAAGTTGGTGCTTTGCAAAGGCTGGATTTGGATGGTAGTCCAAGCAATCAATTTTTGAGGAGTAGCCACATTGGTGAACCTCGTTAAATCTTGTGTTGTGTGATGCTCTTTTGTTATACTTGTTGTATCTAGTAATAAGTTTTAATTGCTATGATATTAAGAGCTATAAATTCAAGTTTAAAGAGCTACACTGATTCACCCCCCCTCTCAATGTCATTGTAAGACTAATAGTATGTGTGGCCTTGGTGGAGCCAATACTAGTAGCATTTCCAGATAAGTTTTGATCTCTACAAAGGCTTGATGGAATTCTTCATCCCAATGAAAGGGGACTTCCTCGCGTAGCAACCTATTCATAGGTCAGCATTTGTCTGATAATTTCCCAATAAATATTTTGATAGATGCTACCTTGCATTATAGGCTCCTCAACTCCCTAATTTTGGTAGGGGCGGCCATTTCCACTATAGCCTTTACCTTTGTAGGATCTACTTCGATGCCTCTCTTGGATACGATGAATCCCAAAAGCTTGCCAAAAGTTACACCAAATACGCACTTCTTAGGATTCAATCGAACATTGTGTTCTATGAGGTGATCAAAGACTTGTCTAAGGACTTCGGCATGCTCTTTCCACAATAGGGACTTGGCTAGTAAGTCATCCATGTAATATTCCAAAGTATTATGCATATAGTCATGGAATATGTATGTCATGGCCCGCTGATATGTGGCACCAAAATTTTTGAGACCAAATGGCATCACTTTGTAACAAAATGTTCCCCATGAAGTAATGAAAGTATTTTTATGTTGATCTTCAGGCTTAATCTAGATTTGATTGTATCCATAAAAACCATCCAGTAGGGAGAGCATTTCATGACCTGCGGTTGCATCTACAAGAGCATCTATGTTTGGCAACGAGAATTAATCCTTTGGTGTTGCCCTATTTAAATCCCTAAAATACATGCAGATACAGACTCTTCTATCAGGTTTCCCTATGGGTACCATGTTAGACACCCACTCAGGGTAGTCTATAGAAACTATGAATACTACATCAAGTAGTTTTTGCAATTCGTTCTTCACCATCAAAGCGACAGTTGGATGCATTTTCCTCAATTTTTGCTTGATTGGCTTCTTCATGGGATCCAATTAAAGGTTATGAACGACTAATTTTGGATCTATCCCTGGCATGTCTTTTTAAGTCCAAGAAAAAATATCTATCCTCTCTTCGAGGAAAGGAATTAGTATGGCTTGTTCCTTTGGAGATAGACTTTCTCCAAACTTGAATTTCCTTGGTTGGGTAATATCATCACTGATGTCCACCTCGAAAGTTGCTTCTATAGCCATATGCGATCCATCCTCCAGCAGATGAGGTGTGGGTATCAAATGAATATCATTTTTGGAATATGTAATGCAACATTGTGTAAATTATTCTTAGACTAAAATATAAAGTCTAAAGAATAATATTTGAATTAGAAAATAATTCTATTTTATGTAAAAGTATTCCCACCCAAATAATAAATAAAATAAGGGTGATAGAAATATTTAATTTGTGGGAAAAAGTTATTTCCCCTTTTCTAGCAAATATTAGAAAGTAACTAATCATTTTCTAATATTTTATAGATGCCACTTATCACACATCTCAAATATTACATTGTGATAAGATTAGAAAGTAACTAAGCACTTTCTAATATTTGATAGATGCCACTTGTCATACATCTCAAGATTATATTGTGATAATATTTAGGGTTGTAGTAGAAAATATTCTCTTTAAATAGGGGTGTTTTCTACTACATATTAACATATCTTGTCATATTGACTTGTGTTGTAATATCATGTAGATGCATATTATTGCATAAAATTGAAGCATTCTTGTATTGTTTAATCAAATGAGTAATATAGTGAGCTTCATAGTGGATGTTTTCCTTCTTCATTTGAAGTAGGGTTTTACCACTTAATATTGGTGTTGTGGGTTTTCCTCTTTTGTGTGTGATTGATCTTGTGGAGCATTCTTCAATATTAGGGAGACTTTGCTTGTCTTACAGTAATCAGTGAGATTCATAGGACCTACTGACTCAGGTTCCAAACCAACATGGAAGACGTCATACGTACAAGTTGATGCGAATTGGAATGGTTGTAACATCTCTTCATTGGGGAAGAGGTATTCAGGATCTATGGGCAAATTAGCATGATTCCAATCAATAGCCTCTACATAAATATGCAATGATTTGGTAGGATCTGTTAGATTATGAAGTGGAGTGGTCAAATCAATGGAGATCATGTTGATGGATGGGATGAAATCTCTAGGACCACATGGGTGCAATCTTGTCTCAAGGTTTTCCCTTCCATACTCGCGATGAGGTTCTGGAGGAATGGGAATTTTTGAATCTGGCCCATGAATAGGGTGGAAAATAGGATCGTTGGGCTCTAATTTCTCTCTGAATGTAGGCGGAGCGGGGTTGGCCATATGATGAATGGCAGCTAAGTCAATAGGTATCCCCAAAAATTGAATATGAGGGTCTATGGCACAAAGTGCCGCATCTCTCTCTACTAGCTCGTTGACTTATCGCAAGTGGTGAGGTCCAAGATAATCCATCTCGGTCTCATCCTCAAATTCATCATCACTTATCCAAAAACCATTAGCATTGGTATGCAGCCTTAAGACGAGGGGCTCATGTCTTGGTCCCAAGTAGGCCATATCTATTTTATCTTCATATTCTTCATCACTTATGAAGAATCCATTTTCATTTGTCTTTTGTCCCAAAGTTATGGGTCGATGGCTTAGGCCTAAGTAATCTCTTTCTGTTGAGTCTTCTGATTCATAGTCACTTTCATATGATGTATATCCAATTTCATCATGGATGAACCATGTGAATATTTGCAAATAGTGAGGCCCATGATAGGCTAAGCCAAGTTGTGCCTCATCATCACTCGCTTCATATCCATTATACTCATCCCACAAGTTGTACCTTGTTGGGGTGGAATCAATTGAGGTGTTTGGATGATAAGTTTCTAGGCGCGATATGTTTACCATGGCCACTTACCTATTGCTCAAATTTGTTATTATTAGGTGGTGATAAGGGATGAAATAAATATATTCTCCCAACCCTATGCTTAATATTTCCAATGCCACTACAAGCGATTCATATCGACCTCTGCTATAATAGCCTAAACCAATTTTGTTGGAGGGAAGCTAATATAGTGGCTCGTAAGGACTCCTGCGTCCCTACTCATATACGCCAAGGCCATAGCCATGCCAATGGAAACACTCAAAGTAGCTTAGAGAAAACTCAGGATTAGAGAGGTAACAAACATTGACTATGAATAATTCATCACCATCCTCTTCTATATCTAAAGACTTATGAGCACAGTCCAGGCCGACATAGACAAAATTGGTTTGGTTGGGAGATATTCCAAGTGGAACCACTATTCCTACTGGTAGCCTCAAGTCTTTAGGCCTCCCTATGTCTTGTGCAAACTCAATGATAGGTGTAAAGGTAATTTTCTACACAAGGTACTCTCCTATGCCTGTACTTACCAAGTGTATTGATGCATGCAATGTGGATGATCCCACGGATGATACTGGCGAAGTAGGGTGATAATCACTATCTTCATCTTGATCTTGAGGATCTTCCTCTTCCATAGGACTTGGTATTTCAGCAATGGCTATAGTTGGCACTTCTTTGGGCCTTTCTTCCTTAACTAAGGGTGCCTTTAGCTTCTAATTGTCTTTTGGTTTTAACGTTGATGGTACTTTAGAATCATTGACTATCTTGAGTGCACCAGGAGGTGTTGATGTGCCTGGGTCTTTTCTTACCACTTTGTCTTTTTTATCCACTTGTATGGTTGGGTATGAAGGTGCCACGTATAGGTGAGTAGAAGGGATCATGAATTCTCCTAGAATGTCCACCTGATTGATATATTTAAAATGATATTCATCGGCTAGAACCACATAGACTTTATTTTTGTGCACGTACTTGACACACTGGTGCAAGATCTAAGGCACACACTTTATGGCCCTTATCCAAGGGTGCCCTAAGAGGATGTTATATTGCATAGATACTTCAAATACATGACACATCATTGGGATGGTCTTGTGCCCCACCTTTATGGGTAGGACTATCATTCCCATAGTATTGCATAAAGTGTCATTAAAAGCTCTCAATGTGTAAGCTCCTGGAACGATATTGGTATTGGGTATCTTGAGGTGCTCTATTGCAGTTGTTATAATGATGTTTATTGATGAACCTATATCAAAAAAAACCCTCTTGAAAGGTAATTCATTTATTTTTGCTACAATATTTAGCGGAGGATCTGGTAAGGTAGTAGAAACTATCTTAATATCATGATCATAGAATCAGATTACAGGTTCTTGGCATTCTCATCTTGTGGTTGAAGCTCAATTGTTCTTAAAATCTCCATTAGAGTCTCCCTATGCTTTGGATACTATTGTATGAGCTCATATATGGATAACTTAGCTAGAGTCATCTATAGGTTTTGATCCAATCTACTCTAAATAGTTACCATAGGTCACGTTGGTGGACCTGGAATGTTGTCTTACCTTTGCCTAGGGGTAGCTGGGATGTCCATGGGAGCTGCAGGTGGTTGTGGTTGACCATATCACCTAGTCCTTATTGTTATGTTAACAATCTCAACCATACCCACACATATGTGGGTAGGTATGTCAGCTCAAACCTGATTGACTTGGGCCCCTTGATTTCAAGGGGCCTCATGATTGGGCAATGGGTTTCTGTATATGCCCATGTCTCTATTATCGGGAGTTAGTGGATTCTCAACTTTGAGTTCTCCCACCTCAATCATGTTTTGCACTTGGTTCTTAAACCCAATGCAAGCCTCAATGTCATGCCCCAATATCCTATTATAAGGTTAGAATTGATCTTCCCTATATCATTTTGGCTTACGATGGTTGGGATCTATAAGAGGTATATCAGGAAATATGATCCTTCTGGCCTTGCTCAATATTTTAAATATTGATTACATTGATTCTATCAAAGGCATGAAATAATGAGGTGGCTTTCATTCTCGATTTCTTCCTTGATTGTTCTTTTGGTCATAGTTTACTGGCAGGGGATGTGCTTGATAGTTCTATGGTTTTTGTGCACCCTCATCCTTATGTGTAGCCAATACGACTTGATTGACTAGAGTAGGGCTGCCCTGCTTCTGCTTGTGCTTGTCATTCCTACCATTATTGTTCCACTCCTTTTTTTTTTGAATCTTAATGGTTCTTTCATCTACTTTTATCTCTTTGATGATATTGGCCTATGCCAAAGCTTCTTCAAACGAAGGATACTATTGGAGTTGTAGAAAGAGGGAGATATGTTTAGAACAACTTTTGGTGAACATGCGAATGATATTTTCTGTGGGAATGGAGAATGATAATTTTGCCATGATTTTTTTCCATCTATTCCCATAATCCATTACTGGATCATCATCATACTATTTCAAGTTAGCCAAGTTTGAAATGTTCACCTTCTTCTTAGCACCAATGGATAAATACTTCAAGAATACGTTTACTAGTTGTTCAAATTTGGTTATGCTATGCTTAGGTATTTGGTTGAACCATTGAGTGGCAGCACCTAAAAATGTCATTATGAATGTTCTTAGCATGAGAGCGTCATTGTCTTCAATATGAAAACAAGCATTGATAAAATTGGTGACATGCTCTTGCGCATCCTCTTCACCTTCAAACTTTTTTAACCTAGGCATATCAAAGTGATTAGGATATGGAGGGCTAGGGATTGATGGGAACAATGGTTTATTGTGTATCTTGCTCAATTTTGTTGAGTTCCCAGCTGTCTCTTGTTTCTCAAAGGTTTTCATCTTTTCAAAAAGCTCTTGAAATGCCTTTGATGCATGAATTTCCTCATATTGTAAGCCTATTCACATTGGAAATGGAGGTAACTCTCTACCCATTTGATTTGTTCCATTTTCCTCCCTCCTACTAGGGGACTAAGTATTGTGATCTTGGTTTGTTATGTTTGCCCTCCCTCCATTAGTTGGATTTCATTCATTATTTGGTGGGGGGTTTCATTGTGGACTACCTTGTCTAGTGTGCCTTTCTTCAGGTGAGTCAACATGTCTTGTTCTTTGGTGGTCAGCACTATTTGTTGGTAAATTGTTAAGAGCTAGCCACTCAACTTGCTCTCTTAAATGCTGCTCATGTTGATGCAAGAGTCTTTTTCTTTGTTTCTAGTGTTCAAGAGCTTATACTAGCTCTTGCTCCTTATGTAATACATTTTATAACCACCTCATTAGGTTAGTTTGTGCTATCATAGAATACTTATGTTTATCTGACTCTATTCTTGTTGTTTTGATTCGTAGATTCCTTGAGGGGGTTTCTTCTATATCTGTACTCTTGCTAGCTAATGTGACATGTTCAGTGTACTTTTGAGCATCCCTATGATCATACTCCATGTGTCTTTTGTAGGGTCACTCTGAGGTACCCTTAGACTAGGAGGTATGTTTAGAAGTCATAGTTCATGAGCTTCTAGATGCAGAATTCTTAGTGGCTATAGTTCTTTGAGTTGGTTGAGTAGGAAATCGATCCAACCCATCTAGCTATCTTGTTTTCCATGGCTGGTCCCATGGGGTGCCATTTACTCCTATGAGGTCATAGTCTAAGGGAATATTTCCTTTTGTGTGAAGGGTTTCTTCTATATGATTCCCATGACTAGATGTAGCTCTTGTTTACTGCCCTTCAGTGGGTAGACCTATTTTATATGTTTCTTGTGAGTCTTGAGGTGTTGTAATTCTTGTTTGCCTTATTTATGAAGAGGGCTTTATGGTAATATGATTCCTCCATGTGGATGGAAATGTGGCAGTCTCATCATCCCTATGTAAAGAAATAGTCTTAGAACCTTCTTTATGTCCATGTTATGAGGAAGCCCTTGAAGCTTCCTCATGTATTTGGGATGTTTCTATGTGTTTAGAGGAGGCCTTTGAGGTATCCTCATGTCTCCTTTATGAGGATGGTTGTGAATACTCTTTTTGTTTATGTGACTTTGTTCCATGATGTGGTTCCTCACTTGGGGTTTCTCGAGGAGATACCCCAAGGGTTGATTTATCACCCCTTAGGCTGGCAGAGCTATGTCTCACGATCTTATGGGTAGGTCATTCAATGTTACTATGACTCCACCTATGAGCACGAATTGGTTCTATCTCTCCCTTGATATCAGACCGAGGGTGCTTACTTATTGTTTTGACCATGTTGTTTTATGAATTGATATTTTGAGTTGCAAATTAGGAATGACCACACAATTCCAAACAAATGTTTATCTTGATTACCAATTTGAGTGTGCCCTAGACTGTTTGGTGTATTTTGATGTGTTTTTCTTTTGATTTATTTGCTCTTGTTATTGTATTAAGAATGAGAAGACTCACCCATAGTTATAGTAAAGTACACTCGTTCCAAAAATGATTTTCTCAAAAGAAGCTAGGGTACACCATTGAAGACCCAATGGAGGGTTCACCTAGCTCTTCCACTATGAACCAATAATTGTTCCAATAGTGGAAGATAGTTTGAACACAAGTAACTTAGCGTCAATATAAGTAAGTTTTCCAATCTATTTCTAGGAAGCTCTAGGGGTCAAACCAGTGGAAGGAGATGAATTCCAATGTCACTGGACTGAATTGAAGGTTGGTGAAGAAATCCAACTCTCCAATTTTTAAATGAGATGTGTGTGTGTGGTGGTCATTTTAATCTTGCATAACATAAAGTGCATCATACAGTAGCAATGAGTCTTTCCTATATGCCTAAGTGCAAAAATGCATTTCAATATTTAGAAAGATGCATGAAATACTATGATTTGTATGAGCGCACTTTATCTCGTGCAACTATGGCCTCTAGAAAGGCCTCAAAGCAAGCAAACAACATACAATTTCTAGCACATTAGATTCTAGGGAAAAAATTTCAGGCATAAGTCACTATTCCTAGCAATGCCTAGTGGAAAATTTAAAAGAATAGCTAAGATATGTGAAACACTTAATTCTTTATTATTTATTATTTCAATTTCTAAACATAAATGTGCTTTAAGTTCTCTATTTTAAACACACAGAAGCAAACATAAAGCTATAAAATATCAGGGAAGCTATACCAACATTTTATCCAGCTCAAAGATTTTGTGTTTTGACCTTTGATGCACTCCAGTCCTAGTCGTTATTGACCAGAGTGGCTAGTTCTTGGCTACTGTAGCTCAGAGCGGCTAGTTTCTAGCCACTGTAGGTTAGAGTTACTAGACCTGCACACAAAATTAAGTTATTATTACAACAAAAAATGCAAAATTAGTGGTGTTCCCACCGTGATGGCCATTTTTAGCGACCCTAGGAATGCATACGTTGGTCCCTTTTCTAAAATACTACTTGTAATGCTATTTAAAATACCCAATATGAAATGGAAAGACAAGAGGAAAATGCATATAACATGAAACAACAAAATATGGATCTCTTTATTGATATTGAAACTCGGTTACATGTCGGTCCCTCTTAGGGATACCCATTTTGATACTATAAATTACAAATAGGCAAGGAATGTTCCTTTCACGAAGAGGTGGTGCACTTATAAAAGCTTCTCGGTTCTGCACATGAAAATGTATAAGGGCTTACAGATGTCTCCTTCCCCAGGTATTTTTCCTAGGGGGATCCCTTTTGCTCTTGTATGTTGTAATCTTCATCTTATGTACCTGTGGCCCTGCAAGCAATGAAACAGCAACACACATTCAGGTGTTCAATATTGCCTCCCTGGATGAGGTTGTTAGTAATCAAAGAATGTAACAAAAATATGATAAAATTATGCCATGAAATCTTGTAAATCTATGCTAATGATATAAGAACATAAAGAAAATGAATAAAATATGTTACGTCTATCTAAGCTAAGCCTATGGGCCACTGTCCAAGACATCGACCACTAAAGTAAACCTTGCCCCATTTGCCCCAAAGCTATGGGTCAAAGACTATAATCCAATGTTGAAATAGTAGGTGCTATGCTCTTAAATTCATCAGAGCTCCGTCGTACACGTGATCTCAAAGAGAACTCTCCGAGTCTCGAAAGATCTCCTCAAAAAGATGTCTCTCTCTCTGAAATGATCTCCTAAATGTCTATTTTTGGTGCTCTTAGGCTTGCACCTTTTATATTGGGAAACCCTAGGTCTATTTCCAAGCCCTAGAAATGAATTTCTCATGTGTAGTGTAAGTTAGCATGAGAAGATATTGTCCATTATCTATATTTGAATGCCAATTAACTAAAATCTAACTACCCACTTGATTCTTCTATGCAAACTAGTCGTTAACATGAGAATATTTTTTCCTTTGTTTATGCTTGGAGGTTAGTTAAGTCTAAATGCAAACTCAAAACTCCCATGTGAAATGGTCATGAAAAGGAATGCAAAATCACTCCCACTCATATTGATTGCATACAGACTGCCACTTCCACCCGATATTGGGCCTGATTATCGACAAACCACTTCTTACGGATTAGTCACTATCATCTATAGTGGCTAATATCTAGCCATTGTTTGTAGCGGCTAAGATTTAGCTGCTCTAGGCTTGAGCGACTAGGATCTGGTCTCTCTTGGATTGAGCGGCCAAATCTTGAATGGTTTGAAAAGGCCCCAAATGAGTGGTGAGAACCACTGGTGATGCTTGGAGAGTCCAATATTATGTCTTATGATCTTATGAGTGTATCTATGTAAGTATCTCCCCTAAGCATGACACGATTTAGGTGTCTACAAAAGTGTTTACTAGTTTTTCAAAAGTGGATATGTTGTGCTTGGGAAGTTGGTTGAACCATTGAGTGGCATCACCAAAAAAATTCATAATGAAAGTTCTTAGCATAATAGCATCGTTGTCTTCAAGATGAAAACATGCATTGATGAAATTAGTAACTTGCTCTTGTGCATCCTCTTCACCCTTTAATTTTTCTAACCTAGGCATCTCAAAGTTCTTAGGATATGCAGGGCTAGTAACTAATGGGAAAAATGGTTGGTTGTGTATTTTACTCAGTGTTGGTTGATTCCCAGTCGTATCTTGCTTCTCAAAATACTTCATCTTTTTAGTGAGTGCTTGGAATACGTTTGAGGTGAGGATTTCCTCTTCTTGTAGGCCCACTCGTGGTGGTAATGGAGGTAACCCTTTATCCACTTGACTTGTTCTATTCTCTTCCCTCCTATGAGGGGACTCAGGATGTGTTTGATTATGATTTATCATGTTTACCTTTTTACCACCAATTTGGTTTTGTTCATGATTTGAGTAGTGGTTTTACTGTGGGCTGTCTTCTTGCCTAGTGTGCCCTTCTCTTGGTGAGTCAACATGTTTATTTATTTGGTGATCATCACCATTTGATTGTAAATTGATATGAGCTAGCTGCATTGCTTGCTCTCTCAAATGTTGCTCATGTTGGCACAAAAGCCTTTCTCTTTTTTTATCATATTCGAGAGTTTCCACTAGCTCTCTCTCTTTATAGTGCATTTTATAATCATCACATGTGATCATATTGTGTTGTTATAGAAGACTCATTTTTGTCTGACTCTGTTCTTGTGGTTTTGATTTGTAGATTCCTCGAAGAGGTTTTCATTGTCTCTTTTCTCTTGCTAGATAATGTAACTTGGTCAGTTTTTTTATAAGTGCCTCTATGATCATACTCTGTATGTATACTCTGGGGTCACTTTGAAGCATACCCAGGTTGGGTGGTTCATTTAGAAGTAACACTTTGTGAACTCCCAGATGTAGATTTTTTTGTGGCTATACTTCTAGGATTCGGCCTTGAATGAAACCGATCCAACTCATCTAACTATCTTGTTTACCATGGATGATCCCGTGGGGTGCCATTTAATCCAATGAGGTCATAATATATTGGAACTCTTCCTCTTGTGTGAAGGGTATCTTATGTTTGATGCCTATGATCAGATGTAAATTTGGTTTATGTCCCTTAGTGGGCAGACCTATTATAGGTATCTCATGTGAAGCTTGAGATGTTATGACTCTTGTATGTCTCTTAGGTGATGAAGGCCTTATGGTCCCACCTATTCTCCATGAGGATGGAGGTGGTGAAACCTCATCATATTTATGTAAAGAGTGGGGTCTGGAACCCCTCTTATGTTCATGTGGGTAGGAATCTCTTGAAGCCTCCTCATGTCTTTGAGAAGTGTTTGTGTGTTTAGAGGAGGGCCTTGAGGCCTCCTCGTATCTCCTTGATGATTATGACCATGAAGCCTATTTGTGTTTTTGTGACTTAGTTCCATGATGCGACTCCCTAATTGATGTTTCTCAAGGATAATCCCCAAGGGTTGAATTATCACCCCTTAGGATCATAGAACTACATCCCACGGTTTTATGAGTAGGTGGTTCAATGTTACTATGACTTCACCTATGGGTATGTGTTGCTTCTGATTCTACCTTGATATTGGACCGAGAATGTTTACTTTTGGTTTTGACCATTGTTATTGCGGGTTAATATTTTGTGTTGCAATTAAATATAGCCAAGCAATATCAAGCAAGTGTTTATCTTGATTACCAATTTATGTGTGCTCTAAACTATTTGTTGTGTTTTTATGTTTTGTTGTTATTGTTTTTTTGTTCTTGTCTTGGATTTAGAAAGAGGAGACTCATCCATAGTGGGAATCAAGAACATCCATGCCAAACATAATTTTCTCAAAAATGGACTAGGGTACATCACTTAAATCTTACTGGGGGGTTCACCTAGCTCTTCCACTCTAAACCAATGATTGTTCCAATAGTGGGAGACAATTTGAATACAAGTAACTTAGTACCACTATAAAGAAGTTTCTTATTCCATTCTAGAGAGATCTAGGGGGAAAGTCGATGGAAGGAGATGAATGCCAATGTCACCAAACTGAATTGAGGGTTGGTGATGAAATCCAACTCCCCAATGTTTAAAACATGTGTGCGTGTGTGGGGTTCATTTTAAATTTGCATAAAGTAAAATGCATCATACAACAACAATGATGTTTTCCTATATGCCTAATATAAATTATGTTTTCAAATTTTAGAAATATGCATAACTAGTATGAGTTTAATAGATGCACTCTATTTTGTGTATATATGGCCTCTAGCAGGGCCTCAAAGCAAGCAAACCAACACACGATTTCTAGCATGCTAGATTCTAGGGTGGAATTTACAAGCATAAGTTGTTGTTCCTAGCAACGCCTAGTGGAAATCTAAAAAACCTAAGATGCACAAGGTACAAGTTATTTCCTTTCCATTATTTAGTTTCTAAATCAAAATGTGTCTTAATTTTCACTATTTTAGGAAAACAAAAGTAGATAGAAAATCATATAACATTAGAAACTATACCAACCTCTAATCCAGCTCAGAGATCCAATATTATGCCCTATGTTGCACTCCATTTTTGGTCACCGTTGACCAAAGCGACTAATTTTTGGCCACTGTTAGTAGGAGCGGCTAAGACTATGGGTCATTGTAGACTAGAGTGGCTAAACCTACACACAAAAACTTGAGTTAGTAATCTGGCAGAAAATAAAAAAAACTTGGTGGGGTCCCATCATGATTGCCATCTATAGCGATTCCAAGGAAGCAACACACCATCCACTTACTCTATTTGTGAATATTATTTACTTAATCTGCATTAAATGAAAGATACAACCAAAATATGAAGAAATGAATAGATAATGTTTTTTATTGTTTTTTCTCAAGTTTGGTTACATATAGATCCCTCTGAGGTATTCCCTTAATTTTATATAGATTTCTATAATATAGGGAAGTAGATGTATGATATCCCCTCACAAGGGGATATGCGCTCTCATAGGATTCCCAGTGACACATACAAAACCATATGAGGGCTTATAGATGCCTTCTTCTCTAGGCCTGATTCCTAGAGGGATCCCTTTACTTTTGGATGTTGATAACCTATCCAATGAACATGTAGTCCTACAAGCATGAAAACAACAACAAATGCTTAGATTTCCAAGATTACCTCCCTAGATGAGGTTGTTAGCAATGATCCTAATGATAAACAAAAATATGCTCAATGATAACAGATGCTATGAATGCAAATAAATGAGTGAAATCAAATCTATGCTAATGGTATGAAAACATGTAACAAGCTAAGTAAAAGGAACTAATGCTAAGAACCCTAAAATAGGCCTACGAGTGATTGTATTAGATAGTGGTTGCTAATACGAAAACCTATCTCTATTAATCCAAGGCTAGGGATCTAGGCTTGCTACTAATATAGAAATGATTATCATTTATATCTGATGTATTGAATATCCTATAGGTGATAACTCCTCAATTTATTAGCACTTTATTGCTCCTTAAAGGTATTCCAATATGCTCTTTGATTCGATAGGGTTTCACTACAAGAAAATCTCTCCAAGTCTTAAAAAGCTCTCCTCAGTATCTCTCCCCAATTGATAAAAAAAATATCCCTTGGTGCTCTTAGGTTTGCACCTTATATTATGTTGAGGTCTTAGGTTTAGGTCTAAAATCCTAAGACTGAATCCTGTATACAAAATTTTTGTTAGCATGAGAATTTAAGTCTTTGTCTACACTTGAGGATCAGTTAACTGATGTCTAAATCCAAACTTGAGTCTCTCATGTAGACTAGTTGTGAGGAAGAATGTAAATTTGTCCTTGCTCGACCTTATTGCATACAAACTGCCACTTCCTCTCAAGATTAGGCTAATTTGACGATCAATTGTTTATTTAAGATTTAATCATTGTTGTCTGCAATGGCTAGGGCTGGCCGCTCTGATCTTTAGTGGCTAATATCTAGCCACTATAGTTCATAGTGGTGGATAGGCTTGTATGGGCTAATACTACCCCAAATAAGTGGTGAAAACCACTTTTGGCACTTAGGAGGTTCCAAGTTTTAATCACATGATCTATTAATGTGCCCATGTGAGTAGTTCTCCTAAATATGATGTGTTTTAGGTGTCTACAATTTTCATCTCATCTCCTCAAATAGCAAATTTCCTACTATATCCTCTACTTTTAATGTAGATGTAGTATTGGTGATAGCCATAACTAGGTTATCCTATGAATTAGGTAATAATGAAAATAAAGTAATATATTTTTCTGCATCATCCATTTTTACTTCTACAAAGGTTGTTTGACTTACCATAGTGTTAAAATCATTTAGATGTCTAGCCATAGAGTCACCATAATTCATTCGAAGTAAATACAACTCTTTTCGAAGAATGATTTTATTTACCAATAACTTTATTTGATACAATATTCCTAGCTTCTCCCATAATAGATTTTCTATGGTATCTGTAGATACATTCAACAATACCAAGTTAGATAAGCACAATATCATAGAGCTCCTTGCCTTGCTATCAATTTTTAGCCAATACTCATCTATCATTGATGTTGGTTTTGTTCCCCATACTGCAATCCATTGATATCTATCAACCAATAGATTCTCCATATTGAGTTTCTATAGCTCAAAATTTTATCCATTAAATTTCTCAATCTCTATTTGTGTGCTTCCCATATTTCTCCCTTGCCTAGATCCTTTCGCATATGGCTTCCACTCAAGAATTAATTTATCATAGGGTTGAAACCCTTACTCCTCGAACACAGCTAAAACATAGCTCTGATACCAAATGAAGAGAAATAAAGATCCCTGATAAACTAAAATAGAAAAAGTAATAATAACATAATCAAAAGAAGAAGATAGCAGATCCACACATTACACAATATTTATCCTGGAAACCCTCAACTAGGCAAAAACCAACATAGTGTTATCTTATTATTACATTAACTTGATCATCTCAAATATAATAATATTCTCCTTTTGTATCTCTCAAAACCTAATGCAAGTATGATATATATAACAAAGGCACATGCATGGATTTTACAATATCATGGGTAAAATACAAGGGTTCAAATATAGTAACCCTAAAAGCCCATATAGGTCTAAATATAACTTAAAAAACCCTAATAATTTGGATAGGGGCTACTGTCCCTAGACCCCTACTTTTCAGAGGCCTACTGCCCTCGAACACCTATTCGAGACCCGCCTCGGCCCCAAACCCCAACGAGTATATCGTACACAACATCTAGTACATTTTAGTCTTAACCCCATTAGAATAACATCAAAAATATTCAACATATTTCCAATAGAAAGGTATTAGTCTGCACATCCTAGTGATGGGCTAAGGTAGTCATGTAAGCCTGGTTTGATCTGATGGTAGGCAGTATTAGGATGTAGCCAAGGCCCATGACCCCGAAAAAATATAGGTCAATGCAGTTTAGCTAGGGTAGCAACTCATGAAGAAAATCTAGCTCCCATACCCGCACAGTCAAAGTCTTGTTGGAATATGTAATGCAACATTGTGTAAATTATTCTTAGACTAAAATATAAAGTCTAAAGAATAATATTTGAATTAGAAAATAATTCTATTTTATGGAAAAATATTCCCACCCATTTAATAAATAAAATAAGGGTGCTAGGAATATTTAATTTGTGGGAAAAAGTTATTTCCTCTTTTCTAGCAAATATTAGAAAGTAACTAATCACTTTCTAATATTTGATAGATGCCACTTATCACACATCTCAAAGATTATATTGTGATAATATTAGAAAGTAACTAAGCACTTTCTAATATTTTATAGATGCCACTTGTCACACATCTCAAGATTAGATTGTGATAAAATTAGATTATGATAAGATTTAGGGTTGTAGTGAAAAAGCTTCTCTTTAAATAGGGGTGTTGTCTACTACATATTAACATATGATATATCTTGTCATATTGACTTGTGTTGTAATATCATGTTGATGCATATTGTTGCATAACATTGAAGCATTCTTGTATTTTTGAATCAAATGAGTAATATAGTGAGCTTCATAGTGGTTGTTTCCCTTCTTCATTTGAAGTAGGGTTTTACCACTTTAAAAAAAAAAAAAAACATAACTTTCAAAAAATAGTTTTGTTTAAAAAAAAAAAAACAGTTTTGCTTTATAAAAAAAAAAAACAATTTTGTTTTTAAAAAAAAAAAATGCTTTATAAAAAAAATAGTTTTGCTTTATAAAAAAAAATAGTTATGTTTTTTTTGAAAAAGTTTTGCTTTATAAAAATCTTTAAATTTTTTCATGCCATTTTTTTTATTAATAAAATAAATTTTATTAATTTAATTGCATTTTTTGAAGCAATTTTTTGTATTAAAAATTATTATTATCCTCCTTAAAATGCAATATTTTTTTGTCTCATATTAACAATGGTTGTTTGTGAGTTTGCTTGTTTTGCAAGGTTATCCAAGTATGTTTTAGAGTATACAAGGTAATTTCGGATCAATTTTTTCACTCTCTTCCCCTGTTTTTATTAATTTCTTCTAATCTCTCTCCAGTATTTGCTTGAAGCATATTGTAAATTAATGTAACGTGTATCTCTCATTATGAAAGTAAAAGAGAATAAAAGTGAGTGAGAGAGAGAGAGAGAGAGAGTGTGTGTGTGTGTATTTGTGTATTGCATTGTTTCTCCACTATCTCTTGTTCATCTTTCTTACATTTTGCATCTTAACTAATATAACTACTAACTTGCTACTAAACAATCTACTAACCAACTAACTTGCAATTTACTAATTTTTATATTAATCAAGAAGGTTAAAAATGAATCAACTTACTAACCACAACTTTAGTGTTTGATTAAAATTTACTTAATCTTGCAACACAGTTTATATTTTCTAAAATCTATTGAATCCAAAAGAATCTGCTCTATTTGTAGCAAGTCCTTTTTGGGTCCTCGTACCTGTACCATTTTGGGTAGCTTGGTTGATATTGGGTGAGATGAATTGGCAATTCATTAGGCTATAGCAAAACCTTAAAATGAACACTAACTTACTAACTTATTGACTATCTAAAATTTAACAGATGTTTTATGGTTCAATTCAAGTTAGTTTATTTTGTTACAAGATGGTTGTTATGATTAGCTACCTTCTTATTGCAAGTTAACCTATTGCAAGTTGATCTTGGTTTATTTCCTTTATTCAATTACAATATGGTTATAGTTGTTTATTGCAAGATGGTTATAGTAGTTCATGATAATGTTGATTATATTTCATGATGATGCTTATCTCTCTTGATGATGCTTAATTTTGATTATCTTTCATGATGTTTATCTTTCATGATGATTATATTTGATGATTGAAAAGTAGATTACTTGAAAGTTATATTTTTTTTGTATATGCAAGTATGTTTATCTACTTTCTTATTGCATCATTTATTTCCTTTGTGAATGCATATTATGTTTTGATTATGTTCACTTTATATAATGGTTGATCATGGAATCTCCTTCACACTTAAGCGCATCCTTGATGGATCAAATTTTGGAATATGGGAACCAAGGATGAGGGCTGAATTTCAAGCAAGAAAGTTATGGCCCATTGTGAATGGAGATGAAGCAATCCCAATCCAGGCAAGGGCACTTGAGTCATACAACAACAAAAGTCACCTTGCACTTTTTATGATTATCAATAGTGTGAGTGATGAGATATTTCTCACTATAAGCCATTGTGAGCATGCTACAGATACATGGGATTTGCTAAAACAAGTCCATCTAGGGTCCAAAAAATCAAGGAAATTCACTTTATTGTCCAAAATTCTTAGCACTATGCAAGGTGAAGAAGAAATTCCATTGATCTTCCTCTCAAAGATGAAATACATGAGAACTCAACTATTGGCTTGTAATTGTGATTGGATAAGTCAGAATCTCTTAAGCTTTATCATTTTGAGGAATTTGTCAAGCAAGTTCAAGATTTTTGTCACCATTATTGATACTAGGATAGAGCAAGAAGAGGATGACATTCCTTTCAACATTCTTTCACAATATTGATTCAACATGTAGAGTCTATTAATAGAGACAAAGTGAATGGTCAAGTTGTTAAGGAGAAGAATGTTGCCTTGAGTGCCACTAAGGCTCATTCAAGAAGAAATACAAGGGAAGAAAAAATCAAAATTTCCAATCCAATAAGCCTAAAGTTGATTTCGCTTATAAATTTTATGGAAAGAAAAACCACAAGGAACAAAATTATTTCAAGAAGAAGAAGATTGCAGAAAAGGAAGAGCAATAAAAGGCTAAGGGACAAGGACCTAAGAAATGGTTTGGCAAGGGAAAGAAAAATAACAACAATGTAAAGAAAAATTCTAATAAAAATACCTTTTTTTATGTCCTCTACTTCATTGACTCATCTACTTCTAATAAATGGGTGTTAGATTCTAGATGCACTAACCATATGTGTTTTGAAAAGGATAAGTTTGTGGACTTTCATAAGAACTCTTTAGATTCAGTTGTCATTGGTGATATACTAGACTTCAATTAGAAGGTGTTGGCAATGTTGTAATTGAAGGGAAATTACTTGATAATGTCCTATATGTGCCTAACCTTAGGAGAAATTGAATTTTAGTTTTGCAAGTTGCTAGAAGTGGTCACACTATTGAGTTCAATGCAACTTCATGGAGCATTAGGAAAGGCATGCTACCAATCATTACAGGTTATGTGAATAATATTTATGTGTTAGGTGATGCTCCTCCTAAAGTGTGTTTAGAAACTAATGTTTCTCCTAGTAGCAAGCTTTGGCACTTAAGGTTAGGCCATAAAAACTATCAAAATATTCAAATGATGAAGTCCAAATTTTTTTTTGAAGGCTTGCCTAACATTTCACCTATTCATGGTTTGTGTGAAACATGCATCTTAGGCAAGATGAGCAAACAAAATTTTGCAAAGGACAATTCAACAAGGGCCACACAAATTCTTCAACTCATTCATACATATATTATGGGTCCATTACATGTTAGATCACTTGGTGGTGCATCCTATATTCTCACCTTTATAGATGATTATTCAAGAATGATATTTGGGTGTCTACTTAAGAATAAATAATATTGTTTGGAGACATTCAAGGAGTTCAAAGATTTTGTAGAAAATCAAAAGGGATCAAATATCAAAATGATTAGAAATGACAATGGAGGGGGGTACAATAGAAAATATTTCAATGAGTTTTGTTCTTCTCATGGGATAAAAAGGCAATTTACTTGTCCATACACTCCTCAACAAAATCGTGTTGTAGAGAGGAAAAATAGGACAATCATGGAGATAGTAAGATGCATGCTTGGTGACCACTTAACTCAATTTCTTTGGGGTGAAGCAACTAGTACATCAATCTACATTCTTAATATATGTCCTTCAAAATCAGTTGAGGGGAATACTCCTTATGAGGTTTAGAATGGTAAGAATCCAAATTTGTCACACTTAAGAGTGTTTGGATGTGATGCATTTTCATTTATTCCTTCATAAAAAGAAATTGGACAAAAAGTCTAAAAAATGCATCTTTGTTGGCTATGATGCAGAACATAGGGGCTACAGGTTATACTCACCTTCTTCACACATTGTATTTGTTTCAAGAGATGTCAAATTCAATGAAGACCTTCTTGAGTTAGAAAAGGGTGGGCCTTGTTTCAAAAGGACCAAGTGGTTGGATCATTCTAGGGGTCCTAAAGAGCAGAATTAGTTAGCAAAAGTATAACTAGAAGTATGACCCTTAACATGTCTCTTCTAGCTAAGATATAGAATGATCATGAGCCTAATTTTTACCAAGAAGCTTCACAACACTCTTGTTGAGTTGATGCCATGAAGGTTGAGATGGATTCTCTTCTAAATAATAAAACTTGGGATCTAGTGCCTTATCCTAATAAGAGAAATGCTATTGGAAACAAGTGGGTCTATAGAATCAAGTACAATTCTAATGGAGAGATAGAAAAGTATAAGGCTAGATTGGTTGCTAAGGGTTATGCTAAAAAATATGGCATTGACTATGATGAAACCTTTGCACTAGTTGCCAAAATTCCCACCATTCGGCTTCTCATTGCTATTGTTGTTGCTCAAGGTTGGCAGATTTTTTAGCTTGATGTGAAAAGTGTCTTTCTAAATGGTGATTTGGATGTGGATATCTACATGAGTCAAACACAAGGATTTGTTGTACAAGGTAAGGAAACACTTGTGTGTAAACTAAATAAAACCTTGTACGGTTTGAAGCAAGCACCTAGAGCATGGTACATGAATATTTTAGGTTACTTATTGTCTCTTGGTTTTGATAAATGCTATTCAGATACAAATATCTATGTGCTTAGGAAGGATAACTTGGTCATTTTAATTTCTCTATTTGTTGATGATCTTGTTGTGACTAGAAATGAGAATGAGGCCATGTTTTATTTCATCTCCAAATTAAATTCAAAGTATGAAATGACTGACCTTGGTCTTCTACACTACTATCTTGGCATGCAAGTTTATCAGCATGAGGATTGTACATTTTTGAGTCAATCCAAGTATATTTGAGATTTTATTAAAAGGTTTTATTTGGAGGATGGCAATCCTACTTCCATTCCTATTTCTACAAGGGTTAAGTTGGAAGTAAGTACAAAATCTTAGTTGGCTAATGCTACATTGTATAGGCAGCTCATTGGTAGTCTTCTTTATGTTACCATCACAAGGCCAAATATTGCTTTTGTAGTTGGTATGATGGCTAGGTTCATGTAAAAATATTATATTGAGCACTTACAAGCTACCAAGAATATTCTGAAGTACCTTGTAGGTACTAGAGATTTGGCACTCAAGTATTCTAGGCTTCCTTCCTTTGCTCTTTCTGGCTATGTTGATTATTATTTTAGAGGGGATAGAATAGATAGAAAGTCTACCACAACATATTTTTTTAGTATTGGGTCTACAACTATCTCTTGGTCTTCCCAGAATAAATATACAATTGCTCTTTCTACAACGAAAGCAAAGTATAAGGCTATGATAGTAGCTACATAGGAAGTGGTTTGGCTTCATACCCTCATGAAGGAAATTGACTTTGAGTAATTTGGTCCTTCACATTTGTTTTCTGATAATAAATCAGCTATTGCCTTGGCTAAAAATCATGTAATGCATCAAAGGAAAAATCATGTTGAAATACAAGCCCATTCTATCAGAGATAAGGTATTGGATGGGACTATTCAATTGGAGTATTACCCATCATCTTCTAATTCTGCTAATTTATTCACCAAAACTCTTTCCAAGGAGTAGTTTTGTAAGTTGAGGGACTCACTTGGTTTGGTGAAGTTGTCCTCAAGGGGGAATGAAGTGTAGTTACACTTGTGTGATGACAAATTCATCCTTATGAGGTGTTTTGTGCTATATATATGAGTTGATATTTGGTGGTATAATTGCTTTTTCCATATCTTTTGAACATGGTACTTTCTTATTTGTCTTGTGCAACTTTTGTACATGTTAATTTGTAGATGGAATTATGCAATTATGGTATATGATGCAATTGCTTTATGCGACTCTTTTACATGGTACTTTCTTGTTGCCTTGTGCAACTTTGTACATGTTTTTTTATGTAGTTAGTATTATGCAATTGTTTTATCATGGTACTTTATTTTTAGCATTTATGCTACTTTTTTACATGATATTTTATGGTTGGATTTATGCAACCGGTGTGCACACTATTATTTTCATATACCTTATGCAACTCTTGTACATGGTACTTTTTTTTTAGCCTTGTGATACTTTTGTACATGGTACTTTAGAGTTTGCATTATCATGGTACTCCTTGTTTTCTTTATGCAACTTTGTATATGATATTTTTTGATCAACTATATAGCACGTGACTATAAGTATGACTTGGCATATTTTTGTGATGACTTATAGTTCACTATTTTTTATATTAGTTTTGTTATCATCTTTGGATATTCATATATGTTTTGATGATGTATCTAACTGATCTTATGTTGAGCTGCTTGTAGCTTGCAGGTACTTCCATTTGGAATTTTGTAGGCTTACTGAAGACACCCTTGTGATATTTTCTTCTTATCATTTGCAACCACTTGTGGTTGATGGATTGATTTGTTAGATGCTTGTATCTGACGCTACTCCATTGGGGGCTTGTAGTCTCATTTTGGCCCATTTTGTATTGGTGCCTTATTGTAGACCATTCTTGGTCATAGAAGCTCATTGTAACTATATTACTTATTTTATTCTCATCCCTGTTTATATATTTAGGGGAGAATATTTATTTGTCTCATAATTCCTTTCCCAAATATTGCATTAAGGGGGAGTTTTAGAATATGTAATGCAACATTGTGTAAATTATTCTTAGACTAAAATATACAGTATAAAGAATAATATTTGAATTAGAAAATAATTCTATTTTATGTAAAAATATTCCCACCTAATTAATAAATAAAATAAGGGTCCTAGGAATATTTAATTTGTGGGAAAAGTTAATTCCCCTTTTCTAGCAAATATTAGAAAGTAACTAATCACTTTCTAATATTTGATAGATGCCACTTATCACACATCTCAAAGATTAGATTGTGATAATATTAGAAAGTAACTAAGCACTTTCTAATATTTTATAGATGCCACTTGTCACACATATCAATATTAGATTGTGATAATATTATATTATGATAAGATTTAGGGTTGTAATGGAAAAACTTCTCTTTAAATAGGGGTGTTGTCTACTACATCTTAAAATATGATATATCTTGTCATATTGACTTGTGTTGTAATATCATGTTGATGCATATTGTTGCATAACATTGAAGCATTCTTGTATTTTTGAATCAAATGAGTAATATAGTGAGATTCATAGTGTATGTTTCCCTTATTCATTTGAAGTAGGGTTTTACCACTTAATATTGGTGTTGTGGGTTTTTCTCTTTTGTGTGTGATTGATCTTGTGGAGCATTATTCGATCTTGGGGAGACTTTGATTGTCCCACAAGTCTAAATGGAAGATAAAAAGGTGCATAACAACCAAAAACATTAAAAAAAATCAAGCTTAAAAACTCAAAAACATGCACAACACAACTCCAAAAATTCAAAAACATAAAAAATCAAGAAAAAAAATCAAAAAAATTATCAAGTTTTTCTAAATGTCTCGTAGTCACTGTTAACAGCTACAGCGTTGTCGCAACCATGATTGTCAATCGTGGTTAGCACCAATGTTCAATTTTCTAATCGTTGGTGTTTGAACCTAGTCACGAATGACAACCATGGATCCCAATTGGTAAATTGAGAGTTGTGGTTGTCACCCGTGACTACAGGAATGACCCATTTTGATATCATTTCCCACCCAAAATGACTCCCAAAATTAAAACCCACCCTCCTAACCTATCCTAAACCTAATTATAATCTAGGGTGAGGTTCATTACCAATAATTTTAATGGGGTTCATTTAATCCATTAATTAGTTTTATTCATTTTAAACTATGTAAATCACACATAAGATATTGAGATGCTACCTTAGGATATCCGACTTTGCCAGTAGTCAAGGCATTGGTTTTGGTCTATCATGATGGCAGGTGGTTTGTTGGGCAGTTTTCCATGTCAATTTTTCTCCCTCTCTCCTTAGAGCTCTTATTATCAATCTCTATCAGTAGGAAATAATGAAAAGTAAAAACCCTAATTGTAGTTTTATATTTTGCATTTGGGCCTTAGCCGCTACTAATAGTCGTAGGTGCATATTAGGGCAACCTCGAATGCTATTTTCAAACAGGACTAGGAAAATTGCAAAAACTAGGTGTGATTGACAACCACGGCTAGCAAGCAACAATAAATGCTCCAAAATTCTCACTGTGAGGAGCTTAAAAAAGGATATAAAAAATATTCACCAGTCCAAAATTCTTAAAAATTGTAAAAATAATAAAAAATTACATAAATCAAAATTCAAATGCACCATGCATCTAGTTATTTACCCCATACACTTGGCGGTTGCAATGACTTGCACTCCATGCAATTCGGTAGGATGAGTAAATTACCATAAGGCCATTTGGGGTAAATTAGTCATCACTGAATTGAAATGTCTTCACTTCAATCCTGAAGAAGGCCATCGTGGCTGGGCTGCCCCATGGGAATGAGGCATTCATTTCATTTCTTCTATGAAATTTTTAGCAAATCATCAAACACAGTTATTCAACACAAGCTTAAATGAAATTGCTATCATCTTGATTCCCTAAGAAGGCCATTATGGTTGGACTGCTCCTTGGGATAGAGTTGTCCAATTACTATAAATGATTGAAATCATAGTTATAATAGGCCTTGCTAGATAAAAACATGCAAAAGTCTTAAATAATCCAAATTATTCATCTTGGTCAAGAAAATCATCACTTGAGGGGGTAGTCATAATATCAACGATCATAATAAAAATAAAAAAATGATCACTCAATCATGTCAAATTGCGTTCGTATTATGAATCATTGCTAACAACTATCACAATATTACACTTTTGTTGGGGAAAAAATAAATATTCTAGTTTAAAGTCTTTTAGTGATACACCTATCAAACCAATTGTAGCACTCAGTCCACCCGATTGCAGTTGGACATGCGAAAACTTTGAAAAATTAAACCTTTCATTCTGTTGGAAGAAAAGATTCTAATATGTGCATATTTTGTAGGATTGCGGCATCTAATGTTGATCAGATCAATGAATATCAATCAACCTACAATATGGTTTTAGGTAATCTATTTTTTCTCAATGTCATATTTTCCCATAATACATCCCAAAAGGGGTATCTGTAGACACCTAAAACACATCATGTTTAGGAGACTACTCATATGGGCACCTTTTTAGACCATATGAATGACCTTGGACCCTCCCAAATCTAATAAGTGGTTCTAACCACTCATTTTAAGCATCCTAGGCCTATTTAGCCTTAGTCGTTGATGACATCAGTAACTAAGATCTTAGCCATGGTTGAAAACTATAGCTAGGATCCTAGCTACATTGAGCAGTCATGAATAGCCCTGTAACTATCTTAGCCCCCTAAGACAAGCCAATTTGGTTGGTCCAACAACATTTACAACCAATTCAAGTAGTTATAGACTATGAATCCTCTATAAGGTTCCATCCAACTACCCTAGCCTAGCATGGCTTCCTTGAGAATCCAAGATTAGGATTAGGGAGTCTATTTATAGACCCCTCAAAGAGGTAAAAAAAAATCCCAATTTCATTGTAACAAATCCCTACCAAACTAGAAAGCCAATTGCAACCTTGGAATAGTAAGGATATGCTACCAAATTCTAGTTTGACACCAATTTTTGCAACAATGGAGCTTTCAAAGGATTGAGAATCAAAACTTGTCATTCCATGTCTATCTGATGTGAAACTGAGTGAAATCAACTACCAACCTATATCTAGACATGAAGGTGACCCTTGACCATTAGTTACATGAAGTATTTGAGCATTCTTAGCCTTGGTTTTAGAAGAAAGAAGTCTTTTACCATGGCCATTGTTTTCAGCAGCGGCCCACAGGATTAGCTACAGATGTCAACTACAGATAACAAAGTCGATTGATCTGAGCACCCACGACTAGGGTTTGATGCCCTCATTCCTCTATTTTAGTTATAGATTATATTTTTTGATTATGTATTTAGGTTAATCTAGCCTATATTTGTCTTATTTTAGTCATTTATATGGTCAATTAGCAACATCATAGGTAGCTTTACCTCCATATTCTTTTATGCTTAATCCTTAAAAATATATGTTATATTATCTATCTTTACACCTTTCAAACCATTCTTTATGCTTATTTTCCAATTTCATAAGCATCTTTACATATTTTATGCTTTCTTCAAGTATTTGCTTTATTTCTTACATTTCTTGGATAATAGACTCATCATGAGAGGCTTCATATGCATTTGATGTGTTTTTTTGTTTCTTGTACGTAGGTAACAAATCATTCAAAGCTTCAAAGAAATTTCAAAGATCAATTCCTCTTAACAATGGAGAAGGAGGCATCCTAGTAAGCCCTCACACAAATTTTGTGGAGATCTAAGGAGCCCTTAGAATATATCATCCCCATTTAGGGGTTTTAACACCATTGTAAACATGTATCATTTGGTATCCCTAATAGAGACATATATGTAACTTATTTTACCATTGATTAATATAAAGGAGGATTATTTTATTGTTAATTTGGTTATACATATGTTCAGTGCTTTCATTTGGTTATTATGTTGTAAGAGTGGTAGATATATGCTCTTTAGACCATTTTAAAGATTCACATTGAATATTGAAATCATCAATACCCAAATAATATAATATAGGGGGGTTTTAGAGTTAGAGTATATTACATCATTTGGGTCATGTAAATGTACCACCTTAGGTACATATTTAGAGTAGGAGATTACTTTAGGGGGAAGTTAGCTAGTTACTTCAAGCAATGTAATAAATGCACAAGTGGCAATGTGCAAGGTGTCTCCTTGTACAACTAGGTAGAGTATTGGCGAAGGAATCTATATTCCTATATAAAGGGTCTCATAGTGGTAGACAAGATATCAAGTTCTTATCAAGTTCATTATAGTAGAAAGTAGTAGTTTTCATGTATGGATTACAATGTAGCTCTTTAGCTCATATTAATGGTGTGACCATTTCCTCCATATTGCATTGCATTTCCATCATTTCTATTTATAGGATATTTTAGTCATATTGTAGACTCACTTGCTTTCATATTTATTACATCTTATTAGGACCTATGTTAGATATATTCCAATGCATATATCATTAAAATCTAATACCATCCACATGCAAGTAGGAGCTTGAGCTAGTAATGTAACAACCCAATTTGTTACCACAATTTTTTTTATATATGTATAAACATTCATATTTCATGAGTCAAGGATTATAATCACGAGCTAAAATAAAATCATTCCATTCGGATTGTAAGCTATCAAGGTAAATAACATCAATATTTATTAATACTTGATCAGAGTCACTCTTGAGTAGAAGTAATAAGCTTCTACAAAACCCTCATACCACTCGGATATGGGAACATTGACCAAGCATTAAATTACATCCCTCTTAAAAAGGAAATCACCCTTAACTAAGACCTAGTATATAGGTGAATGCCTTGAATATGGAAACCTATAATGAAATAACGTCAACACTAGTTATTCATAGATCTTAGATCCAACCCACATCATCCTGATGGGGTCACTAACACAAAAAAATCACTACATGTGATTACATAATCCTTGGAATGTCATGATTATATTACCTTATACTTTTTAAGGCTTATTTGACCATCCTTTTTATTTAGGCATCCCTTTTGTTATATACATGAATCAATTAAATTCATTACAAGAGGCATTATATAGCCATCATGGGAGTACCTATTCCTCATGTACATTCATTGAACAACTCAGAATGTAAGATCTGACTTGGTTTACAACTCAAGTCCAATACCATCCATGAATATTTATGAAGTGATCATAACCCAATTAATCCTTTAAGGAATAGAATCCATTACTTTATGATTCTACACATGAGATATTCAATTGAGTAATATTTACATTCCAATATATTCTAATTTTTGCATAATACAATCATTGAATACATCAAGTGTTAGTTGTTGAAAGGTAAAACTAATCAACTACATCATTACCTTTCAAAAATAATTGACATAATCGAATATCACTAAATCATCAACATATTAAATTTAAGCATACATTCCTTGCATCATAGTACACATTGACATAATTTAAGAATTGCATAACTATTTCATCAAGCATTTAACCATCTCATCTACTTAAATCATTTTCATTTTGAAGTAAAAACAACATGCACAAGAATTAACACATAAAACCACAAATAGAGTGACACATTGTTTATCCTAGGAACCCTCATGGGGAATGATGCGTAGTCGTTATACCATCATTAATTCTCAATGTATTTGTCAATCCAGGGCTGTGTACAAGGCTATCTACGGAAGAAGAGGCAAAATAGCTATAACTTAGGTCAATCTAGAGCAACAGGTTTTATTGGTGAAACCGGTTGTGTGGGGGGTTTTAGGACATTCCTATCTCTAAATTGCATGAATTAAACCTTAATCTAAGTTGCAGAATTGGAAACTAATCATTAACTACAGAAATGAAGTCCTAATTACAATTGCAGAATAAGACCTAATTATGTTGCAGAAATAACAGTTGCAGAATTGAAAGTTTGATTCTAATTGCAAAAGGAAAATCTAATTACTTTTGCAGCAATGAAAATCTAATTCTAACATGGAAATGAAAACTATCAAGGCTCTGTAATAGAAGGTTGTCAATCTTCTGTGCAGGGTTTGACAACAAAACATAAAATGCAAGAAATTACAGAAAACAGCAAATTCTGGAAATAACAGTCTGAAATAAAATGGAAGCTTTGCTGAAAGTAAATATTACAGCTAAAACATTAAGCACAAGATTAATCTAAGCATAAATAAACTAAGACTGCAGATATTGTCAGTTGTTTACAAGCAATTGAAATAACAAGTTCTACAACTCATTCTACTACAGCAAAATCAGAATAAAAACCTACTTGTTAGTCCTCCTCCTAGGTCTGGAAGTGGCCAACCTCCTTGTCTAGAAGAAGGTATGAGTCTCTCTCTCTCTAGATCTTAATCACACTCATTTACAAGCAATATGAAATAGAATCGGTGCACTTTATTGATTAAAGAACATGATTACAATAATTCTACTGAAAACCTGTTACAGGACTGTAACAGTCAAATTCTACCTATTTTTTGTTTTTTCCTAGCTTCCTTACTCTCTCTACATATCTTACTTTCTACTACTACTAGGCTCAACCTGAATGGGAGCAATATTTATAGATGTCCTATGGTCTAATTACAAACAAAGAATATCTCAAAAGATCTAAACCTACAATGCTGCAACAAATTCTGGTTTTATCCTAGAAGAAGATTAAAACTTGATCTTTCCCTTAATGATGGCTTTGGTCGGCAATGACGGCAAAGACAGATGGAAGATCTTTTCCTTTACCTTTTCCAACCTTTATTTCCCTTTTTTCGGCTTCAAAAATCGGTCAACAAGTCAAAAAGCACATTCTGTTTTCATTCCGAAGATAAGTGGCTTCATTCCGAAGACAATGCAATTCTCATTCCGAAGATCGCTCATTCCGAAGATACTGCAATTCTCATTCCGAAGATACTGCAATTCTCATTTTGAAGATACATGCTTCATTTCGAAGATCTGCTCATTCCGAAGATGTTGTGTTCTCTCATTTCGAAGATATCTGTTCATTCCGAAGATACTTCGGAATGAACAAATGTGTGCTTTTCCAGTGATTTCTTCTGCATCTCTCAGGTGGGTTATCTCCTAAGATCAAATTCCAATGGTCTTCATCTCTTTCCACATGTGAATTCCATGCCTTGCTATTTATGGACAAGTGGCTAGAATTTACATGGGAAAGACCGATTTTGTTGCACAACAACAGTTTGCTTGCACTGTTGCTAGATTTAGGTGAAATAAATGCTTGAGACAAATCAAAACATGATTAGTGAAATGCTGCTATTATTCTAAGCATATCCCATTTTAGCAAGTCATAGCAAAAAGAACACAAAACTATGCAAAAAGCTGTAAAAATCAGCATATAATATTCCAAATACATTGATCATGCAAAATGGTTAATATACAACATATTGAATCAACTTAACTAACATATCAGATAAAACATAAGAGTTTATAGGCAATTTTAGTGTTCAAAACATGTTATGATTGAGGCATTTCCAGGCCTCATCATTTTCCCCCCAACTTATATTAATGCATGCCCTCATGCATTCTGTTGGGCTATGGAATCACATATGTCCATGTTTAGATTCCATGACCTGTAGAATAATTTCTTGCCTATATAATACCCCCTATTTTCCTGAATGTTTCTGAGCCAGTCTTCAAATTGTTCATCAGGTTGGGCATCTTCCTCAAAGTAGAATGGAACTGGAGTAATGATGGTTGGAGGCCTAAACCTAAGACCTATCCAGTTATGTTGCATGATTTCAATCAACTGGATTACACCTTCTGCTCTTCTTCTGGACCATTCTAAGTTGATGGGGGAGATGGGTTCTCTTTTCCTCAAAGACATGGAAAGTTCAGCCCATCTGTCTCTGCATACTGACAATGCTGGGAAAAAATTGTGATCACAGAAATTGTTGAATCTGGCCACACAGTCCCTTAAGTTGTTCAAGTACATCCTCTTTATATCATCCCTGTTCATCATTGAGAAGTGTTGTCTGGTGATAACTAGGTGGTTTGGCTGGATTGCTCTGACTAACAACTCAGCCCTTGTTTCAATCTCTTTATTCTGCTTTTTCTCTTGATCCCGGTAAAGCTGATTCTACAAAGTAGACATAAATGCTCTCAATTGAACATCTCCAATGTAGATTTGAGGATGAAACTCTACTTCCTCTGGAATGAAGAAACTATGTAAAAATAGTTCACACAGGAGATTTTTCTGCTCAAAAGGGCTGTCAAAGTATGCTTCCAAGAAATCTATAGTTGTGTCCAATTTATATGGGAGGTTTGAACTAATCCTCATGACCTGCCATCTGAGGTATTTCTCCTTCAAAATAAGGTTGTAAAATCTGGTTGGTCATCTAAATTGGACTAAAAATTCAGCAATTTGGCATAAGTCATAAACCTTTTCTTTTAATGCTTGGTTTTTAGTTTCTTTTGCCTCTAGCTGTTTCCTTTCCAATTTGAATTTCTTAGTTTTAGTGGCAAGCTGCTCATATCTAATCATCCAATTGGCTATGTCTGCATTGTACTGCTCTAGAGACACAGTATTAGGTGGTCTGACTACAGGTGGAATCCTAGGTAGCAGATCAACTTGAACTCCTTTTTCTGCCACTTCTACTTGTTGATCATCTATCAATAATTCTACCTGTACCTCCTTATTTGCTATTTCTATGGGGTTGTCATCAGATAGTAATTCTACTTGTACCCCCTTATCTTTTGTTTCTACTGAAAGTGTAATAGTTTGAAATGTAGGGACCTCAATAGGAGTACTTACTTGAACATTTTCTTGCTGTTGGGACTGTTCCTGTGTTGGTGGCTCATCTTCAACATCCTCTGCTATGCTCTTTACCATTTCTGAAGCATCTTCAGAACAAGAAGGCAATGCTTTAGAATGAGATGGTGCTGCTTTAGAATGAACATGCACTTCTTCAGAATGAAGGGGTGCTACTTCAGAATGAACACCCATGTTTGTCTCAATAGAGTCATCTGCCCTTGATAGACCCAGAAGCAATTGAGCCAAATTGTCTTCATCAATGGATACAATTGGCTATTTTTTAGACTGTGACAACATTCTTCTTAATGCTGCCACTTCCTACTGTAATTCTACAATTTTTCTTTCCTATATCTCAATGATGCTTTCTTTCTCTGAAATCCATCTGGTCTGTGTTTTGACAACACTCCTTGCTGCCCTCAGCTGCTCTGTGATGTCTTCCACTTCTATTTCTGCCTCAGAATCTGATGCAGATAGATCAGCTATAGTTGGTTGTTCAACCATTATCTCTTCTTCTGCAACAATTTGCTCTTGTTCAACAGGTTCTATGAAACTACTTATGATTGTATCCACCATATCTGTAGCCTGTTGAACTGTAGCCTCTTCCAAATTATCCTGCCTAGTTTCTGCCTCAGCTATCTGTTCAGGGAATTCTAGAAAGTTTTCAGAGGCTGGTTGTATTTCTGTGACATCTGGGCTGCTTTGTCCTTCTTTTTCCTCCATAACCTATTCTATTGTTTCTTTCAAATGGATTCTGGTGGACCTCCTAGTTCCAGATGCAAACTTCTTCTTTTTGCTCTGCTTCTTGGTGTTAGCAGGGGTTGTGGGGACAGTTTCAGATGCCTCTGTTTCCCTTATTATTTCTTGTTCTGTCAAATCAGTAGTCACTCCAAAAAAATGAACCTTCTTTTGTTTTTCTACTCTGCTGCCAGTTCCAGATCCTCTTTTTCTTTGTTTCTTGGTTCGTGAAGTTGAGGGTTCAAGAGCAAGGTTTTCTATTGCTGCTGTTGGGTGTGGTTCTGTAATAGCTTTTGGGGCACCTTCTACAGTTTCCTCTATAGCATCTTCTGCAACATTTTTTGCAGTAGTTGTTTCTTCTTCTACAGCAACATCAGCAGTATCTAGTTCTTCTTCTTCCTCATCTTCATCCCTAAAAATGACATCATTTAGGGTAGAGTAAAACCTATCAAAACTCCTAGGGTTTCCTCTAAAATGGTGTTGGCAAACTAGTTTGATGAGGCCATGATGGCGAAGGCTTCCTTTACCCTCTTGATATCTCTTTGCCATGTTTTTTAATTCTTGATACGAGATACGGGGGAAGATTTACCCTAACTTTCGATTGTTGCTCACCATGTCTGAGATGGTTCAAAATTCATAGATGATGCCCTGACAACAGCACATAATACCCTTCACAGGTTAGGAATTTAATTACCCAGGTGGCTACTTCATCCTAGGGTTCCTACAGGCTGGCCCTTTTTAACCCTTTGCATGTGTTGTTATGGGTTAAATACTATGGTTCTCTATTATTTTCTTCTACAAGCTGATTAACTACATTTGCCAATGTATTATTGCCAGATCTAGAAATTGAAATCCCTTCTAATGGCAGCTCAGTAATCTGACTTAAAATTTTAGGGGTTACCTCAATAGTCATGCCGTTAACATGTGCTCGGTTGTTTCTGAATGTATGGGCGAACATGCCAGCCAAATCTTTAGAAGACCCATTAAACTTATCCAGAAATGGCATAAACCCTCCATCTTCAAAAATCTACATGACTACCGAATTTTCTCGGAGGTAGGTGGTATCTGCAGGTTTCGTTCTGATCTTTCGCCCCATATTTTCTATTTAAAAACCATTCACTACTACTGCTATTCCTCTACTGGATCTCTAGTTTTTTTATGTTGCAGATTTGCAGGGTTTAGTTTGAAATCTTCGCTTGCCCTATTTCTCATCTTCTTCTTCGGAATGACCCGTAACCTGAGCACTGTACTTTGCAAACACGTCTTCGAAAAGAAAGGTGGCACACATTTCTACTATTGCATCGAACACCTATCCGTTAATGATTGCGTGGACGTCCTTGCCATCAGATCCACCTCATTTGGTTTTAATTTTTTTGTTCAGTCCGTAGATTCTCACGTGCAAAATAAACCATATCCTTGCTGACACGTGTTCCTTTTTATCGTATGCAGCTAAAAGAATTTGATTTTGTCGTACCTTGTCTTTTTGGATGCCACGTGGAAATGCTTTTTCCAAAGATTATAACTTCATTATGCAAACAAAACTTCATTCCGAAGATTATGACTTCATTTCGAAGACGAGTCTTCATTTCGAAGACAAATCCTCATTCCGAAGATTATAACTTCATTCCGAAGACAGGTCTTCATTCCGAAGACAAATCCTCTTTGCAAATTTAAATCTTCATTCCGAAGATTAATCCTCATTCCGAAGATCAATCCTCATTCCGAAGATCAGGCTATATTGCGAAGGTAAATCGTCATTCCGAAGATAGATCTTCATTTCGAAGATAGATCTTCATTCCGAAGATGATGCAGCAAGTCGTCATTCCGAAGACCAAGTTTCATTCTGAAGACAAATTGTCATTCCGAAGACAAAGTTTCTTTCTGAAGACAAAGTGCAACATTCATTTTGCTATCATTTCGAAGACAATTTCAATCCGAAGATAATACAGTAGGCACTATTTTTGGCATTCTTGTTTCGAAGATTAGGCAGAAATCAATATTTTCATTTTCAAAACATGTCTTAAGTATGCCAACTCTTATGAATACCTTTTATGCTAATGGTTAATTGTCATATACTATACACCAATCATTTTACAATGAAGAAATGTAAGAAATATATACCGATAAAAATAGTTAATGCCAGTTTTGAAGAATGACTGCCTTTATTGATATTCTACTGAGATTTTCTGCAACATTTCAAAAAAAGTGCACTTGGTGAATTTGTACAATGATGGTTCAAAAATTTCTCAAGGTTATGCATGCCAGAAAACTGGTTTTCATGCATACCAACCCAGTAGTGCCTTAAGAAAAGGTTTTCACTGCTGAGTTATTCATTTTTCTCTCTTTTTTTCTTGATTTTCCCCTTTTTTTTTTTTTTTTACCTCTCCTTTTCTCTTTTTTTTTCTTGATTCTGACTATGCCCATGAAGGAATTTCATGATTTCCCCTGAAACCATGCCCATGAAGGAATTCATACTCAGAATTTATTCATCTTTTTGTTTTCTATTTTTTTCTGATTTTTTTGTATTTTCTACTTTTTCTTGAAATCCATGATCATGTTGATTGTTTTGAAGTGGAAGAGGGAATCTCTTCCACCTATTGTGTATCCAAACTATCAAGTTGCTGCAAGAATTCCTCTTTAGTCAGAGGTGTATGGTACACTCTGAGGCGATGTCCATTTACTACCAACTTCCTTTGTGATCCATCAATAGGGGATAGACGAGCTGCTCCATTGTCAAATACCTCCTCAATCCAGTAAGGTCCCAACCATCTAGTTCTCAATTTTCTAGGGAAGTCCTCATAGCGAGAATCAAACAGTAAAGCCCAATCTCCTTGTTGAAGTTTCCTCTGCTTGAATGTGACTGTCATGCCACAGCTTCCTCTGCTCCTGAATTACCTCAGTTTGGTGCAGAGCATCCAATCTAAGTTCATCCAATGCATTCAGCTGCAGAATCCTATCTGTTTGTGCCTGCGACAATTCAATTCCAATTTCCAGTGTTGTGTGCAATGTTAGTAGCTCAAATTCAATAGGTAAGAGAGGCTTTTTACCAAAGACTAGTTCATAAGGTGTGAATCCAGTAGTGGACTTCCAAGTAGTATTGTAGGCCCAAACTACTTCAGGTAATTTATCTAGCCAATTTCTCCTATGAAAAGCTACTATTTTTGTCAAGATGCATTCTAGTTCCCTGTTTGTTACCTCAACCTGGCCATTTGCTTGTGGGTGGTAAGGTGATGATTTCCTATGTTTGATTTCATACAATTCTGTAAATGCCTTTATGACTTTGGATGCAAATTGGGGTCCTTGGTCTGTGGTGATAGACCGTGGAGCTCCAAATCTCTAAAAAATCTGAGTATACAAGAAATCAATGACCTTCTCTTCATGAGCATGTTTGAAAGCACGCACCTCTACCCACTTTGTCAGGTAATCGTTGCATACTAGAATATGCACCTTTCCTTGAGAAGGTGGATCAATAGGTCCTACAAAATCAAGCCCCCACCTCTCAAATGGTTCTAAAACCATTTGAGGCTGCGATGGCATCTCATTTGTATGAGTGGGTTTCCCCATTCTTTGGCATGCATCACAATGCCTGATGTACTTTTTACATCCTTGTGAAGAGATGGCCAATAATATCCTGTCCCTAAGATTTTCCTAACTGTGCTTTTTACAGAATAGTGTCCACCTGAGGGTTCATCATGACAAGCTCTAAGGATATCATACACTTCATCCTTTCGGATGCACCTACGTAACACATGGTCAGGACTGCACTTAAAAAGCATACCCTTAATCCATTCAAAAGAAGAACTCTGTTTGATCAATTGTTTTTTCTGTTTTGAAGTGAAATGTGGAGGAACTTTCCCTGTGACCAAATAATTGGCTATATCTGCAAACCAAGGTGATTGGACTGATATAGCAAATAGTTTTTCATCCAGGAAAAGTGTCATCAACTAATTCCCCTTCATCTGTGTTCTCGCAACTCTGGACAAGAAATCTGCCACAACATTAGCTTTCCCTGGTTTGTTGATTATAGTGATATCAAATTCTTGCAGCAACAACAACCAACGAATAATTCTTGCACTTACCATAGGTTTATTCATCAAATACTTAATGGTTGTATGATCTGTGTGAATAAATATTTGATAACCTGTGATGTAATGCCTGAATTTGTTGATGGCATAAATTACTGCTAGGAATTCCTTCTTAGTTGTATAATTTTTCTCGGCTCCTGTCAAGTTCTTGCTAATGTTGTAGATGGTATAGTGTTCACCATTGTCAATTTGTCCTAATGTTGCTCCAATTGTTGTATTGGAGGCATCGATCTGAATGTGAAATGGTAATGTCCAATTAGGTCCTCCGAGCACAGGTGGAGTTATTAATTTCTCTTTTAGAGCTTCAAATGATTCCTGACACCTTGTAGTCTAGGAGAATTCAGAATCTTTAGTCAATAGGGCAAACATGGGACTGGCTATTGTACTAAAGTTGGGAATAAACCTGCGGTAAAAACCAATGTGTCCTAGGAAGCTTCGGCATTAGTCTGAGTTTTAGGAGGAAGGAGATTCTTGATAATTTCCACCTTCTTTGGATCAACTTGGATCCCTTCAGGAGAGATGTGATGACCAAGAACTATCCCTTCCTTCATCATCATGAAGCATTTTTCTGGATTCAAGGATAACTGGTATGTTTCACAGCGAGTTAAGACTTTGTCAAGATTTTCCAATGTAAAATCAAAAGTTTGTCCACATACTTGTGAAATCATCCATGTATATTTCAACACTTTTGGTGGTCAGATCAGCAAAAATTGCTAGGACTGCTCTCTGAAAAGTTGCTGGGGCATTACACAAACCAAAAGGTAAAACCCTATAGGCAAATGTTCCCCATGGACATGTAAAAGTTGTTTTCTCTTGATCTTCAGGTGCAATCTGAATTTGATTATATCCACTAAATCCATCAAGAAAACAAAAGTATCTTTTTCTAGCAAGAGTATCTAACACCTGATCTATGAAAGGTAATGGAAAATGGTCTTTGTATGTCACCTTATTCAACTCTCTATAGTCTACACATACTCTCATTTTTCCATTTTTCTTAGGAACTATTACCAATGGAGAAACCCATTGGCTATCAGAAATTGGGTAAATGAATCCTACTTCCAGAAGTTTTTCAATTTCTTCTTTCACAATATCTCTTAAGGCAGGATTCAATCTTCTTTGGGGTTGTCTAACTGGCTTGACTTCTTCAGTATAGATTCTGTGGGTACATATATCAGGATGAACTCCTGACATATCTTTGTAGTTCCAAGCAAAAGCATGAACATGCTTCGCAAGACAACTATCAATTTTTCTTCCTCTTCCCTAGTAAGCTGGCTGTAAATGTTCAAAAATTTGCCTGGCTGGACTTCTATTTGTTTTGTATTTAGAAGGACTGAATTCACTCCTTCATACCTGGTGATTAAGGGATTAAGAGGACATTGTTGAGATGGGAGAAAAGAAGCAGTTTCTATTTTATTGCTGCTTGAGGGAAGCATATCTTGTATGGAACAGTGAGAAGGAAAAATCGGATGATGGTGCCATCCATGTGGTAGTGAAACAGAGTTTCCCTGTGATAGTACAGATGGTTCATCTTCAGATTTTTGATTCTCCTCATTACTTAACAACTGTTGGATATTTGTTGCTTCCCCTTCTAAACCTTGTTCATGCAGAACATTCATCAGGATTGTTTCATTTTCTAAATTTTTTGTGTCACTGAGGTCTTCTATGTGTTCTCTTACTACTAAGGTAGCTAGTGTAGAAATGACCTCTTCTGGTTCTTCCTCTGAGTCAAAAAACCATAACTGACCTAAAAATTTGCTAGATGGTTTTGCAGGAGGATATAAAGAAATCTGTTTCAGATCAATACCATTTGAAATAGTCATATTTCCAGATCTACAGTCTATGAAGGCTGCTGCAGTTGCAAGCCAAGGTCTTCCCAAAATAATGGGATATCCATGTGCTGAATTTCTTGGCTGTAAAACCAAAAAATCTATAGGGAATTCCCAAGAAGAAACTTCTATAGGGACATCTTCAATGATACCTTCGAGTTTTGCAACTGACCTATCAGCCATTTCTAAAACTGTAAATGTGGGGCTGAGATGTTTGAGCTGTAATTGTTTCATTGTATCCTTGGTCATGACGTTTATTGCAGCTCCTAGATCTACTAAAACATTTGATATTGGTACTGAACCTATGGTAACTGTGATAACTGGACTTCCTGGGTCACTATACTTTGGAGGTACTAGTTTTCTAGATAAGAGATCAGCTATCTTTCCTTCAACCTGCACAGTCTTGGGAAATGCTTTCTTCTTTCTTCCTGTTCTTTTAATGCACAAATTTTGGATAGTACTATTAATCTCTAGTATTTCCTTAATGGCTTGCAATAAGGGCAATGATATAGTCAAATTTTTGAGTTCTTTGACCAATTCGACTCAGAATTTTTTGGTATTGCATTGAATCTTTTAGGATATGGAATTATCCTTGGTAATTGTTACTGCTGTGGTTCTGTTTTTGTCTCTTTCTCTATTGTTGGTTGGATTCTCTCTGGTTCCAATTTTTCTTCTGTCTCCATTGTTGGTTGGATTCTCTCTGGTTCTGATGATTCTTGCTCTTCATTTTCTTTGATTTCATTTGAAACTGGTTCAGGTACAACTTTTCCTGAATGAAGTTGGATGTTACTACAATCAAGAACATTAATTTCAACATTTTCTTTAGCTTCAACCACATAGATAGGAGGTGTCTGTCTCATGCTATTTGGATTAGTGACTGGTTGAGCTGGCAATTGAGGTTGTTTCACTTGTTGTGTTTGCTGTTGTTTTTCTTGAAAATTTTGATTAGGTGCAGGCAACAAATGCTTGAGTTTGACCTTGATTCCTTTGCTGCCTTGGATAGGACTGGTATTGCTGACTCCACTATGGTTGGTTTTGCATCCAATGTGGATTAGTCTAATTTTGATTCTAGGCTGGATTGTTTTGATTCCAAGATGGGTTGTTTTGATTCCATGAGGGGTTGTTTTGATTTTGATTCCAGGCTGGGTTACTCCAATTTGCTTGTGGCCATTCTTGGGAATTTGTCCATTGAGGATAATTCCAAGGACGTTGGGGTGGTTCTGATTGTCCCCAAGGCATAGTACTAGGATTATGCCCCCAATTTGTAGGAAAACGAGGGGGATTTTGGTATTGAGAGAAATTTCCCCCTTGTTTTGGTCCAATATAGTTGAGTTCCTCAGTCTGATTTTCTAACATAGTTTTGAGTTGTGGTAGCAGGTGGCATTGATCAGTTGAATGCCTTTTTGAACAGATACTACAAATGGCTGAGATAGATGTTTTATTCAAAGGACATTCCTACAAAGCATGTTTATTTCTACATCTTGGGCAATAAATTGCCAAAGGTTCTATGTTTTTTGCTTTTGCGAACATTTCCCCCAAAGTATTGTTTAGGTGCACTAGAATATCAGTTTTAAAATTTGCAAGTTCCTCTATCGAGTCCTTCACATCAGTGCCATTTGTGCGGCTTTTTCTTCTTCTCTGCTTAGTGCGAGAGTAATTCTTGTAGAGATCCACAATTTCATCATTACTGAGAGTGGTTACATCCCCTTTTCCCATCAAATCCAGAACTTCTCTGGATTCATCTTGCAATCCTCTCAAAAATATGGTTTTACATAATTCTGGTTCTACAAGTCCACATCTCCTTTGAACAAAGGAGAACCTATCAAGATAATCTTCCAATGTCTCATCATCTTCCTGCTTGATTCTGAATAACTCATCTTTCCTATTCCTTACACGACAATATTCTTGATATTTGTCTAAAAAGACAATTTCCATTTGATCCTAGGTTCTTATGGAATTAGGCTCTAAGCTCATGAACCAACGCAATGTTGAATCCTTGAGTGTTGAGGGAAAAACCTTAAGTTTTTGATTGTCATTTATATAATCATAGGTCTGACACACTACCTTGAATTCAAACAAAAACTGATCAGGATCTTCAGATACAACACCTCGGAAGGTTGGAAGTACTGAAGGTGAAATGGTCTTCATGGGAGAGTTTTGTGTTGGATTCAGACGAATAGGATATTCAAATGTTCTAGAAGGTTGGAGCATATCCTGATCATCTCCTTCATTATGGACATAGCCATGTTGGCCATCTATATTGCCTCCTTCTGCCATAGTTTCCTATTTGTTGGGAGAAGTTAAAGCTTCCCAAATTGTTCTCTCAAGAGGTCCAAGCCTCTCTGTTGATGATGAGTCTGATGAATTGTCTTTCTTAGGATATTTTGATGATGATAAAATTGGTGATTTTCCTTTCTCAAAATGTTCTAATGATGGTGAGACTGGTGATTTTTCTATCAATCTTTCTAGTAGTTCAAACACAGGTGATTCACCCCTTAGGCGTGAAGATCTTCTTAATGGAACAAGCCAGGGATCCTTTGGGGTAGTTCTACCTTTTTCATCCCTAGACTTACTCATTCATGTTTACTCCTAAATGACATAAATTAAGTCAATAGTTGTTATCTTCCTCAGTTGTTGTATTCAGATTTTAACCTAAATTTTCATAGCTTAGTCTGATTACAGCTATTGGACTATTTGTTTTCTTCTAGCAACACTATTCCTCGACAATGGCACCAAAATGATGCGTAGTCATTATACCATCATTAATTCTCAATGTATTTGTCAATCCAGGGCTGTGTACAAGGCTATCTACGGAAGAAGAGGCAAAACAGCTATAACTTAGGTCAATCTAGAGCAACAGGTCTTATTGGTGAAACCGGTTGTGTGGGGGGTTTTAGGACATTCCTATCTCTAAATTGCATGAATTAAACCTTAATCTAAGTTGCAGAATTGGAAACTAATCATTAACTATAGAAATGAAGTCCTAATTACAATTGCAGAATAAGACCTAATTATGTTGCAGAAATAACAGTTGTAGAATTGAAAGTCTGATTCTAATTGCAAAAGGAAAATCTAATTACTTTTGCAGTAATGAAAATCTAATTCTAACATGGAAATGAAAACTGTCAAGGCTCTGTAACAGAAGGTTGTCAATCTTCTGTGTAGGGTTTGACAACAAAACATAAAATGCAAGAAATTACAAAAAATAGCAAATTCTGGAAATAACAGTCTGAAATAAAATGGAAGCTTTGCTGAAAGTAAATATTACAGCTAAAACATTAAGCACAAGATTAATCTAAGCATAAATAAACTAAGACTACAGATATTGTCAGTTGTTTACAAGCAATTGAAATAACAAGTTCTACAACTCATTCTGCTGCAGCAAAATCAGAATAAAAACCTACTTGTTAGTCCTCCTCCTAGGTCTGGAAGTGGCCAGCCTCCTTGTCCAGAAGAAGGTATGAGTCTCTCTCTCTCTCTAGATCTTAATCACACTCATTTACAAGCAATATGAAATAGAACTGGTGCACTTTATTGATTAAAGAACATGATTACAATAATTCTACTGAAAACCTGTTATAGGACTGTAACAGTCAAATTCTACCTATTTTCTACTTTTTCCTAGCTTCCTTACTCTCTCTACATATCTTACTTTCTACTACCAGGCTCAACCTGAATGGGAGCAATATTTATAGATGTCCTATGGTCTAATTACAAACAAAGAATATCTCAAAAGATCTAAACCTACAATGTTGCAACAAATTCTGGTTTTATCCTAGAAGAAGATTAAAACTTGATCTTTCCCTTAATGATGGCTTTGGTCGGCAATGATGGCAAAGACAGATGGAAGATCTTTTCCTTTACCTTTTCCAACCTTTATTTCCCTTTTTTTGGCTTCAAAAATCGGTCAACAAGTCAAAAAGCACATTCTATTTTCATTTCGAAGATAAGTGGCTTCATTCCGAAGACAATGCAATTCTCATTCTGAAGATCGCTCATTCCGAAGATACTGCAATTCTCATTCTGAAGATATTGCAATTCTCATTCCGAAGATCCACTCATTCCGAAGATACTGCATTCTTCATTCCGAAGATCCGCTCATTTCGAAGATGCTGTGTTCTCTCATTTCGAAGATATCTGTTCATTCCGAAGATACTTTGGAATGAACAAATGTGTGCTTTTCCAGTGATTTCTTCTGCATCTCTCAGGTGGGTTATCTCCTAAGATCAAATTCCAATGGTCTTCATCTCTTTCCACATGTGAATTCCATGCCTTGCTATTTATGGACAACTGGCTAGAATTTACATGGGAAAGACCGATTTTTTGCACAGACAACGGTTTGCTTGCACTTGTTGCAGATTTAGGTGAAATAAATGCTTGAGACAAATCAAAACATGATTAGTGAAATGCTGCTATTATTCTAAGCATATCCCATTTTAGCAAGTCATAGCAAAAAGAACACAAAACTATGCAAAAAGTTGTAAAAATCAGCATATAATATTCCAAATACATTGATCATGCAAAATGGTTAATATACAGCATATTGAATCAACTTAACTAACATATCAGATAAAAAATAAGAGTTTATAAGAAATTTTAGTGTTCAAAACATGTTATGATTGAGGCATTTCTAGGCCTCATCGGAGAATATACCCAACCTCCAAAATATGTACTTTCCTCTTATTCATAAACTTAGGATGTCAAATATTACAAATATAGAAGGGCCACTATGGGTCACCTTTCAATCAATTATACATGGCAAGGAATACAACCATTCCTCATCAAATCATGATGCAATTAGGAAATTTTCCCAATTCTCTTCTCTAAGTCATCATTATATTAAGGTATTTTCCATACAAAAAGGAATCCATCTGTACTTTTAAACTCATGATGTAATTAAGGAATCTTTCCCGATTTATTTCTTTAAGTCATCATTGTATCATTAAGGTATTTTCCATGCCAATAAGGTGTAGACGCCTAAAACATGTCATGTTTAGGAGAGCTACTCACATAGGCACATATATAAAATCATATGACATAATCTTGGACTTTCCAAGCATCAAAAGTGGTTCTCACCACTCATCAGGGGTATTTTTAGGCCCATTAAATCTTAGCCACTCAAGCCCAAAGCGGCCAGATCTTAGCCGCTGAATATTAGAGCGACCAAACCTTAGTTGTTGTAGACGACAGCGGCTAGATGTTAGCCACTACATATAATAATGAATAAGCCATAATAATCAGTTTGCTGACAAACAAGCCTAATCAGGGGTGAAAGTGGCAGTCTACATGTAATAAAGGTGAGCGAGAGTAACTTTGCATTCCCCTTCACGACCATTTCACATGGGAGATTTAATTTTGAATTTAGGCTTTAGTTAACTGGCCTTCAAACATAGACAATGACAAAACTTCTCATGCTAACGATCGATTCACATGGGAGACTTGAGTCTGAATCTAGACTTTAGTTAACTGGTCTTCAAACATAAACAAAGATAAAAATTCTCATGCTAACAACTAGTTCACATGGGGTACTTAAGTCCAAAATTAGACTTCAGTTAACTGACCTCCAAAGCATAGAAAAAGGTAATTTCTCATGTTAACATCTAGTACACATGAGGGATTAAATCCTAGGGTTTTGAACATAGACTTTAGGGTTTCACACATCTATAAAAGTTGCAAGCCTAAGAGAACCAAAGGATAGAAGATGATCAGATTTCAATTCTGAGACCAAGGATGATATTTTAGCATACTTCTTTGAGAGAGCTTTTCTTGGAGAAGATACACAACAAAGCCCTATCGGATTGGAGAGCAGATCTGAGCACCCTTGAGGAGCGATGAAGTGCTAGAAAACTAAGAGGTAATTATCTGTACACATACAATAATAATTTAACATTAATAGCAACCTTAATATCCATAGCCTTGGATAAAGAGAATATGTTTCATTCTAGTGGTTGTTGTCTTGGACAGGGCTCGTAGGCCTAGTCTAGGGTTTTGGTATTAGCTTCTTTCATTATGTTTTCTTTATATTTTCATATCATTAGCATAAGTGTAGCACCATAAAATTGGCGTAGTTAAACCCTTAGTAAAAAGATAAAATTTGAATTTTAACCTCGAAACCGCCCGTTAACCACTCACCCCATTTTTTGCACCATTTTAGGAGTTGTTTTGACCGTTGGACGATATCGTCGCCGATCAGACGAAATCATCCCAGATCGGATGAATTCGTTTGGAACAGAACGTCTAAACAATTTCATCCCAAAATTGAATTTTCATAATTAGCTTCTATTTCAACGACCTCTCCAACTTGGGCAAAAGCATTTCTACGTAGTTGGAGATACCCCCATTGAGGATCTCTCAGATTGGGATGATCCCCAACCTCCTAACCTCCCCCTAATCCTATATAAACTAAGATTTTCTTAGTTTATCCCCCTAGTTGTCTGATCCCATGATTCCTTGGTTGATTTTCCCTACCATTTAGTTTTTTGGTGTTAAGACGTCCTATCCACCATTGTTTGCACTCGAAGTTTTAAGTTTTCATTGTAGGTTTTCACTGTGCTTCAGCAGGAGGAAGCTCGGATCGTCGCAGGAAATTCCAAATGATTTCGTATGATCCTATCATGGATCGGTGATGATATTGTATGATTGGAGGTGATCTTGAATATAGTTCAGATTGGGGGCAACTAGAGCCCTGAGTTTGCATTTCTTATTTGTATTCTTTATTTTACTATGCATTAGTTTGATTTATTTTTATTCTACATCCTAGAGTTCACCTCATTCAACATAAATGCATGATAAAGTTAAAATAAGTCATTAAAACAATGCATTTCCTTTAATTTACTATCTAGATTTAGCAATTAGGCATTCATACTGTCATTTCTACCATTTTGCATTATTCTCGCAATAGCATTTTTGGTTTTTGGTGTCTGTTTCTGTGATTGCATGTTTCTGACGAATTTGTCAGATCGACGATGATCTTGTCTGATCTCAGGAAATCACCTATAATCTAGGATGATTTTGTACAATTGTAGATGATCCTGTCATATTCGGGATGATCTGGACTCCTACAAGCTTCATAATATTCATCAGACATCCGAAATCAGGTGCATTCTTTCTCATTTAGTATATTCCTAGTATTTAGAATTCATTCATGCTTTATGTATTCATACAAATTGGCATTTTCATATGGAATAGATTAGATTCATTTTGGCCAACCTAGGATTATGAATGATCACGTATAAAATGAACACATCAAAACCATTCTCAACCTAGGCATGGAAACTGCCACTCAAAGTTTCCTGGTGAACCCACCATCCGTCAAAAATTTACCCTTATACCCCTCCCTCGAGAGGCGCGACCTTCAAAGGGCCTCTCAATCCGAGGTATTGTCCCATCCTTCTCGCATCCCCCTTCCAGGTGTGGATCCTATAGCCTGAAGGTAAGGATGCAAAAAATTTGGAGCAGTACATTTTGGTGAACCCGACGTGAAACTAAAACCTTTTGAAAACAATCCAAAAAAAAATATTATTATTAAAAACATCTAGAATTATTAGATAAAAAATTAAAGTTGCATATCATATTTAGATGGTAGATTATAATAAAATACGAGCTATCACCATTAATGTTGAAAATCAATTAACATTCATAGAGATTACTTTTGTACTTAGAGTACCTCAAAAAAATAGGGTTCAACCTTTGTGGGACGAACTTGATAAGAGATTGGGTATCATTTCATCTAGATCAATAGAACTCGGGAAAATTAAGAGGTTTGTCCTAGATAGAATCTTGGATCCTGATCAGGTAACCTTATATCATGAACTTTAGAGAGCTTGCCATAGGTGGTTAGCCAATAGAAGAGCACTTGTGTCTTCAGAATTGTACACCTTTGAGGAATACCTTGAAAATGCAGTTGTATTATATCAATTTCTAGCTCATATAGAAGATAAAGAAGTTGTTCTTATGGATAGGAAAATATGGAATAGAGTTCCTAGAGCTGTGTTATATCGAGAGTATTGCCATGAGATCTATTTCTATAGGTCAAAATCTGAGATAGGTCATATTACCATAGCACACTTTATCAAGTTCTTGAAAAACCATTTTCAATTTGAAGAGGAGCATTTCATGACTCCTGATGAACTCGATCCTATTAATGATATCCATAAACTATTTATAGAAAACTAAGTCATTATTCTTACTATTGTTATTTCTTTTACAACTAGAATGCTATTTGTTATCTTTATAATAATATTATAAAAACAAAAACAATAAAAACAAAAACAAAACAAAAAATCAAAACATTTCCTTTTTATAGTAGGTATATAATTAAAATATATACCTCTCAAACCTATCGTGTATATATATATATATATATATATATATATATATATTTGCTGAAATCTAAGTTTAAGCACAATGCCTAGAATTAAGAATGGGAAACAAACTAAAGAAGAAGAAGATTGGTTAGGAAAACCATTAAATAACCCAGATATCCTTCCTGAAGATCAAGTTCAGGAAGAAGAAATATTATACCAGCAATACGAAGAGCTTGTTGTAAGAAATGAACAAGAAGAAAATGTTAGAGAAGGATCCTCATCCCCTAAAATGTCTTCGGGAGGAGCTGTTATTTTTGAAAACATGGAACAATTCTGGAAGTTCATTAATACTAATATTGGTGTTCTTAATAGAGTAGTCCATATGGACAAGGATCGAATTAGTGACACTCAAGCAACTCTAGAAGACGTATTTCATACACGCACTAATCCCTTGTCCTTTATTGATCAAAAGAGTGATCAAGCTGGACCATCCAATTTAGATATGGCAACTATAATCCAAAATATGCAACAACAATAGGTTACCCAACCATCTAAAGTGCCTGTTAGCAAGCCTAGGGCTATTCCCGCACAAAAGAAACCATCCTTTATTGCTCTATTTTGCCAAGCTATTGAGCAATATACCTCAAATCAGCAAAAACCCAAAACAAAACCAAACACCAATTACCAACAATCTGGGATACAACATAATACTATTAATCCTCTTCATAATGCTCTTCCTACCAACATTTTACATAATAGCAATATAGCGTCTAATCCTTATGTTACATCGTCATACACTCATAAATCCCATGCTTATGTCCCACCGAACCAATATGGTGGACAAACTAGTAATCTTGAAACTATGGTGAAACAGTTGGTTTCCCACATGGACCAGATAGATCCCTACCGTCCCACGTTCAATTATCGAGAGATGTGTAGTCAGCCTTTAGATCCTATAGTTGTAGCACAGCCATATCCTAAACATTTTCCTATGCCTGTCTTGCCCATATATAAAGGAACCAAATATCCCATAGAGCATCTTCGTATGTTTAGGATAGCATGCCATGATATATCACATGATGACTTATTATTGCTAAAAATGTTTCCAAAATGTTTAGGAGGAATGGCATTAGAGTGGTATTATCAATTACCCACTAATTCTTTGAGGAGTTTCGAAGAAACAACCGAGTATTTTGTGCATCAATTTAGTGCCTACATCGAAAGGCATGTGACCATTAAAGACTTGTACAACTTAAAACAAGACAAAGATGAATGTTTTACCGATTTCCTAGCTAGGTGGAGACAGTTGATAGGAAAATTGCACTTTGTATTACCTTATAGGGAGATGTTGGACATATTTATTAATAATTTACAAGATCAACTATCCTACGAATTATCAACTACTACCTTGACCACATTCGATTAGGCTATAGACTTATCCAGACGAGTGGAATATGCTCTGATTCAGAGAGGACAACTTAGAAATAAAGACGATGAGAAAACATCCAAAAATCAATATAAAAATAAACAAGTGGGTGATGGAGTCACTGATAATAGAAATGTTGCTACTGTTAATACTACAAAGACAATGGAGAAGTTTATACTGAAAACTCTTGATAAAACTCCTCGAGAATTTACTATGTTAAATCAACCTTTATCAACCATTCTATTGCAATTATTAGAACATGGCTTGATTCAATTACCAACTATCCGGGAACCTGATCCAACCATACCCAGATACAGAGCTGATTTACACTGTGACTTCCATAGAGGACCTGGACACACTACCAACTCTTGTAAAAGATTAAAACATAAAATATAGGACCTGATTGATAACAATGAGATGGAGGTGCAAACCTTTCAACGTAAGCAAAATCCTCCTAATAATTCTCACAAGAACATCCCCCAAAACCAGAATTAGAATGCCAATCAGTCATTGGACATATTTCAAAATCCTTTACCAAAACATGGCAAGGAAGTGGCTAATCAAATTGAACATCATAATGTTCCCCCTCCTACCCGATATGTAGGAACTATTAGTGGGCATTTACCTGCTCATAAGCCAAAAATATTTGACATAACCTTATCCATGGTTACAACTAGGCCTCTATACAATATCCAGACACCTAATCTCAGTGATACAAATACGAGACTGAGAGTGATATGGAAATCACATCGAATCAATCGAATAGCTCTAAATATGAATCAGAACCTATTATCCCCATCATAAGTTCTATGGTTCCAGAAGAACCATTTCCAAGAAGAGTCACTACTAGACCATCATCTCACCAATTACTTTCTATTGAGCAATCCATAGATGCTAGACCAAGACCCATTCATCATCCACAGAATAATATTGTGGTTACCATTGGAGCTGTTACTAGACAACAGGCTCAAAACTCTCAACAAGATCAAATGCAAAACGATGGATCAGCTCCATTTTTTTTAAAAGTTCCTAATAAAGGGAATCAGGCACCTAATGTTCAACCTAAACCTCATTATAATATTAATGAGAAACTATCAAATATTACAGCTAGAATTTCTCTTTTGGACCTTTTAAGATATTCTCCTACCCATAAAGATGAATTAATGCTCACATTAAGCCAGATGATGGTACCACAAGACATTCAACCTGAAGCCATGGCTAATACTATAATAACTCACGAAGTTGATTTTATTGACTTCTAGGATAGAGACATACCTCAATATAGTTTACATAAGGATAACCCCTTATATATCACTGCCCTAATTGGATATGTAGTAGTTAAACGAGTCTTGATTGATAATGGTTCATATTTAAACATCTACACTTTTGAATTCTACCAAATATTTGGGTTTAGAAGTGATGAAATGAAAAGAACTGATATGATCATAAAAGCCTTCAATGACGAAACACAAGAAACGTGTGGAGTTATTACCATCCCATTGCAGGTTGGTCCGAGAACCTTGGATATGACCATGTTTATTGTACATTGCCTTGCATCATACAATATACTCTTGGGTCGCCCTTGGATCAATGTGATGCGAGCCGTTCCCTCAACTTTACATCTATGTGTTAAATTCGAATTTAAGAATCATTTTGTTACCATTCATGGTGATCCTAGACCTTTTGATATGTGTGCTTTGGTAGAACCTATCGGTGTTCAATTTTACCCTATGCTATCATCCACACATCCTAATTCTCATTACCCGTATAAACATGTGAAACAGACACCCACAATGCCATCTACTTCTTCCCCATCAATTCCACCTCTACATACAACTCAAACATCCTCTATACAAACCAAATTAGGACCTTAGAAAAATCCTAATCCCACAACCAAGACTTCTTGTTTTACTCCTATCACTTTTATACCTATAATAGACTCATCCATTGACACCTCTACAACATATACATCCATCGAAGGCATAGTTTCTGCATCAAAAGATGTAGGAAATTTTCCTTCTACGTCTTATGCTCTTATTGATGAGCTCTTGCCCGATTTATCTAAAATTCTTATATCAGAGAAAATGAATGTTGCTATGCAAGATTCCCTTATTTTAAATAATTTGCCACCATATCCTCATACGTTGGGCCTCCCACAGCCTATGGGAAGTACTTACCAAGTTAGGAGCTATGCTTTTATTTATAAGGGATATTACTGGGGTAGAATGCCCAAAAACATCAAGATTCATTATGATGGATATGCTCGATGTTATTTTTCTAATGAATATGTTAAAGCCAAATATATAATGCTTAAATTAGGATATAAAGGGAAAGGTTTGGGACCTTTCCAAAATGGCATGAAAGAACCCTTTGAGGTAGAACTATGGCCTACCCGATGTGGTGTGGGCATATTTCCTAGTAAAGGTCAACCCTTCCCATTTGAGGATGATGACCATCTCATATGTTACCAAGATTATTTGGATAAACATGATGCTTTGCATTTAATGAATAAGCCATTTACATGTAATATGCTATCTATAGCCTACCCTGAGATGATCGATGAATCCGACGATGAGTTGGAGGGAGATATTTTCCATGATGTCTACAAGTGCCAGAAACATCTTGACCTTGTCCATGCACCTGCACAAGAACTGTAGGATATTTCATCTCCTTGGCCTTTTTCAAAATGGGGCTTAGACATTATCAAAAAAATTAATCTTGTGTCATCTGATGGACACAAATTCATCATAATCTCCACCGAGTATTTCACGAAGTGGGTTGAAGCTATGCCCTTAGCTTCTTGCACTGGAACCCAAGTTTCCAAATTTATTTTTAATCAAATTATTTGTAGGTTCGAAATTCCTGTAAATCTCATCTCGGATAATGGAACTTGTTTCAAAAATAAATATGTCAAGAAATTATGTCAAAAATATAAAATTCAACATCGTTGGTCCACTCCCTATTATCCTCAGGGTAATGGCCAAGCAGAAGCATCTAAAAAACATTAATCAAAATCCTCAAAATATTGGTCAATAAATCTAACCGAGATTGGCACATTCAATTATACCCTACTTTTTGGGCTTATCAAACTAGCATTCGTACTCCCACGGGCACTTCACCTTTTGTTTTGGTTTATGGTGCTGAAGCTGTTTTTCCCTTTGAATTAGAAGTTCCTTCTTTGGCTTTGCTACTTCAAGATACTGAAGTAGGAGATGAATATCGTGCTGGAAAATTTAGTTAGCTAGAACTCCTAGATGAGAAGCGCATCAATGTTTTGGAACACCTTCGAGCCTACCAGAACAAGCTCAAGCGAGCATACCTCAAGAAAGTTCATCATCAATCCTTTGAGATCGACGACCTTGTCTTAAAAGAAAATTAAAAAAAAATACTAATGCAACTAAAGATCTTAAAGGTAAATTCGAGCCCAACTCGCTTGGACCATATATTATCACTGCAAAATCGGGAGCATACATATTAGCTACCTTAGATGGTAAATATCTTAAAGAACCTATGAATATTATGCATCTTAAATTCTATTATGCATAAATCTGGTCATTTCATCATTTGTATATATTGTTATTTTGCATATTGATTCATTTTAGTCATCCATATAAAAATTTCAAAAATAAATAATATTATTTATTCTTTCAATTCATAAATTAAAATAAAAAAATAAAAAATCAAAATCATCAAAATCTTCAAAAACATTTTTTTTATTGCATCCGTCAATTCTGGAAGTATTGCAGTCATATTTTCAATTATTTTGGATAAAATAGCACTTATTTGGAATCTCTCACTTTCACACTCATGAATAAATATTTTGATTTTATTTGGTATGATTATTAATCTCTCTTATATCAAAGTCCACAGTTGAATTAAATAAAGTTTTGAGCATAGAGAATTGATCTTGTTATTTACTTGAACCAAGTACATCTCTTCACATTAAAATGATTTTATTGCAAATTCAATATGATGCTACATAGTAGAAGTGGTTTCTTGAGCGAAAAGTTTCCCCTGCTATCCTAACATGCACATGGTCTAGAATCTTTGAGAATTGACAAAAGGACAAGCTCACCCTTGCCTAGAATAAAAATCCCTTGCTCTACAGCCAATTCGAGCAAGTATCCCTAGTATAGGAAGAAAAAGAAAAGTCAAAGAAAATGAGAAAAAGAAAAATATCATTTTGTACCATCGCAACAATATTTCAGCATTATCTCAAGTTTCAAGAAAAAATACAAAAAAAAAAGAAAGAGACAAAAGCAAAAGCAAAATGCAATAAATCCCTTTCCCTACCCCTTGAAAAGAAAAGAAGGGTGAATGAGCTTGAATCCCTGGAATTCTCAATTATTTGAAAACCGTGAGGTAAGCCCCATAACAGGTGGTTTGTGCCCAACCCGCTTGGCCTTAGGTAACTCCTAGCGTGGTGATATGTCTATCACATTAGTGACCTTATTTTGTACATACCTATGTCTACTTATGGATCAGCTAGCTCTTGATAACCTTAATTACATAGTATTCTGGTATGATTACATGCATATAAATCATGGTCAACGAACAAATATTTGGTTAATTTAAATTACTTGTATCAAATTATCTTGCTCAAAATTGGTAAATGAACAATACAATTGCACACACATTTGTATTTGAGAGATTTTGTATCATTATGATAAATCAAGATCGGCAATGAACTCACATATGCACATGAGGGTTCCTTATAAAAGTACATTTTGTCTTGGAGATAATTTAAAATATTTTTGCAAATATTTTGGAAATAATTCATCTTCTTATTTAAGAACATCTACTTAGTATAAAAACAATTACATACATTGTTTTCAAAAATCCAAAATTTCTTTCCACAACATGTTCAAAAATCTAGCAATAAATTCATGTTTATATTTTTTCTCTCAAAATCAAAAAAAAATTATGCAATAAAATTATTTTTTGGATTTCGTGATGATGGTATAAGTCTATACCTATAATTCTATGCTTAGCGCATGTTGTGGCTAATCCACAACACACCCCAAAATTGGGGGCCCACCTTTTTGCATGTTTTCAAAGAAGAAAACAGTGACCTAGATGCTAAGAAAATCAAAGAAAAATGCAAAAATTTTCACTAAGGAAAAAAGTTATCGCGATATTGCGACATTTCGCTCTGTCGCGGCCGAAAGTTGTTGCGATATCGGATATGTCGCTCCGTCACTGCTGAAAATGAAAAAGTGTCGCGATATCGTGACATGTCGTTCCATCGCTGCTGAAAATGAAAAAGTGTAGCGAAAACGTGACATGTTGCTCCATCGCGGCCCAGAGAGGAGAGAGAAAGGCAGAATAGAAAAGCATAGCAAAATCGTGACATGTTGCAAAATCGTGATCAAGACAGTCAAATGGGGCACGAAGCAGAAAAGCATAGAAAAATTGTGACATGTCACAAAATCGTGGTCAATGCGATCAACGACAACAGGTGGGTGGAACTGTCACGAAATCATGACATGTTTGATTTTCACGGCTTGCAAACGGGCAGAAGTCATAAAGTATAAAATGGTCGTGAAATCGTGACAAAACTAAGCCAAAGGCAATAAGGCCCAGTAGTGTAGCGAAATCGCAACAAAAATTGAGCCAAAGGCAATAAGGCCCAGCAGTGTAGCGAAATCATGACAAAACCGAGCCAAAGGCAATAAGGCCCAGCAGTGTAGCGAAATCGTGACAAAAACTGAGACAAAGCACATAAGTTGAAAGGCGTCGCGAAATCGCGACACGTCGCGTTTTCACGGCACGGGTGGATAAAAAAGCCTAAGTGGTAAAATGGTAGCGATTTCATGCAACTTTTGGGGAAACGTTCCAGCCAGAAAAAGATGTCACGAAATCACAACAGAAAGTGAAGACCATGCAGAGGGTAGGAAATGGTAGCGATTTCGCGATAGGTTGCGGCGAGATGGCCCGAAACAAAAAATGGTAGCGATTTCGTGACAGGTTGCAGCGAGATGGCCCAAAACAAAAAATGGTAGCGATTTTGCGACAGGTTGCGGCCGAAGCGTACAGAAATGAAAAATGTCACGATTTCGTGATAGGTTGCATTGGCAAGGCTGCTAGCAGAAAAATGTCGCGATATCGTGACATGTCACGTTTTCACGGTGAAAGCAAGGAAGCAAAGCTACATGCATAAAAATGTCACGATCTACATCGGGCCGTTACAAACCATACAGAAAAGCACTAAACACGTGGTAGAAAGGCATGAGGATCATAGTAACACTTCAGATCGATAGTTACAGTTAGTAGAGAAGACCAAACGGCTCAGGTTCAAGCGAAAGGTCAAAACATCAAAGAAGCGGGAAAATGAAATGAAGCATTATGGGAAATGAAACGAAGCGTCGTAGAGGGAAACCAAGAGCCGCAACAGAAAGTTTAAAAGTAGAAGCGAATGTAGATACAACAGTTGGAAATTGTAAACAGAAAGCATTACTTTTATTGAATAAAGGAGTTTATTTGGCAGGAGTAACTTTTGTGTGTGAAACCAAAAGGAGATTGAAGGCTAAGACTACGGTTATTTCTGTATATCTTTCCTTTGCATTATTTTGTTTTGTATCTATTTGTTTACACCATAATGTGGTTTGTAATAGGTGAATGATAGAATGATGCAAATTATTTATTTCCTTAGAATCTAGCATCTGATCTGATTCGACTGTGTTTTATTACAGGTCTGTTAGGTCAGGTTGTTTTAGAGTTTCATCTCATAACTTGGGGTTTTGCAGGGAGGAGATTACTAACCAGATTAACATCCTTCTTCAGTGTTTCCAGATGATTCTCAGAAAGAACATTTCTGTTTCAATTTCTGATATATTTTTAATCTTATTTGAAATCTGAGTTTCGGATTCTGGTACATTCTAGAATACTTTGCGAAATTTTATTAACACCAAAAGCTAACGTAGAAACATCAGAACACTTAAACAAAGATAAAATGAACCAATTAACTATAAAATGAACCTCATGCTAAAGGCACAGAGCTTAAAATGAAGTGGCCTATACCACGCATTTTCTCATTTAAAATCTTTCTTTAAGCCAAAAGATAAAAGAGGTTGCTAATTTATTTTCGGGAGGGTTTCATTAATTTCAAGAGCATAAAAGAAGAAAGGGATTTTTGTTCTTTATTTTGCTTTATGCGGTTGGTTATTTTAATAGATTAGGGTTACAAAGTTTGTTGTGAATCATTAAAGTCCCCTTTTTAATAGTTACTTGCAGGATTTAAGTTATTCTAGATTACATTCATTTATTTGCATTAGGTCTTAATTGGTTATATGCATATGAATGTTTGTTCACAAGAAACTTGGAGAAATTAAAATAACAAATTTTCTTTGCAAGAAAGAGTTTCCTGTCAGAGACTCTAGTTGTGTGTTCATTTTGTAAAAGGAAAAAATATTCACTCAACATTTTGGTGCTAGAAGGAGGGTCTTCTTTATTGCTTTGTGATTATAATTTGATCTAACAATTAACGTGGGTAGTTTTGTTTCCACCTATTGTGCTTGCAGGTATAACATTTAGATACTATATTTTGCAAGTAAGTTGAGAGAAGTCTTTTAAGTTCTAGAGTTTCTAAGCTAGCCCAACCTAAGTACATAGCTACTAGGTCCAAAACCACAGGCGAAACTATTTTCCAAAGCCTTTCTCCCACTACTAGGAAGTCGAAAAACAAAACATTAGAGATCGAAATACCACCCAGTATACTTGAGTTAGGGATTTCTTTAGACTCAAGTATGTCTAGCAAGCCTGAGACCTTAATTTCAAGTGCGACAGTAACACCAGGTGTATCTGTCTCCATAATTCCAAGCATTTCCATTGTTCCCACAGGGTTAACACCTTTGAACAACATGGCCCAACAACAACAACAACAATAGCCACCTGCCATTTGGTATGGTGCGCAAAGTTACCCCTTAGATATTCCTGGGGCAGTCCATGACTTGCTTAGAAACATTGAAATGGGATTACCCAAATTCTTGCACGATGGTCCTACAACAGCAGAAGATCATGTCCAAATCTACAAGGATTACATGTTTAGGCAGGGGGTTACTCACGAGGATGTTGCTTGTCGAGTTTTCCCTGCTAGTCTAGACCCCATGACCAATGAATGGTATCAGAATCTTCCAGCAGGGTCCATCACTTCATGGGCCCAATTAGAAACCGCCTTCATAAGCCAATTTAGAATGTTATTGGATCCCTCCATAATCTACAATTTGTTCGTATCATGCAAAAGATTACCTAATGAGCCCATACGAACATTCAATTAGAGGTTCCAAAAACTATACATGAATCTGACTCATCACTTTGCGATAGATCCTACGGTCGCCTTGCAATTATATTTCAGAGCCTTAGATCCTTTAACGTCTTTGTTGACTAGAAGGAATCCTCAGGTTACGACGCTTCCTTTAGCCTATGCAGAGACAATGACTCTTGAGCAACAAATGAACCTGCCAGGAGCAGGATTGTCTCAATTGACTAGGATGGGACAATGTGGTCCATACAGTCAATTTGCCATGATGAACCAGTTAATGGCACCACAGATTCCTATGATGAACAATTTCCAAACACCCACCCAAGTGGCGTCATTTCCAAGTTATCCTAATACCTCCATTCAAACGCATGGATTAATTCAAAATAGCCCGATGGGTTTACCTGGGTTCGGCATGGGCAGTAATTTGTTGACTATGTCGGGGTTTGCTCCGATTAGCATGCCAAGCCCAACGACTTATCCAACAATCACTCCGATTCAAAGTGTGAATCCAGGATGGAATCCAACTGCCCAGACCCAAGCCATTGTACCTATTCTAGAGGTGGCTAATGTAGCAAACACAACTGGACCTGAAATTACCGTGCCTCAACCACAAGGGTTAGAATCTGCCATAGAAAACATGAAGGAAACATTGGCCAAAGTTTTTGTTATGGTGGGAAATGTCAATAAAAAGGTGGACCAAGCCATGGGTCATAACCGGCCTCATAACCATAGAGGAAAAGGAACATACAACACGCAACCGAATAATGGGCGAGTACCCAATCCCGTAGCCAATCAGGCAGATGTCTTGAAAGATTTTGGAGAATCGGGACCTTGTGACAGTGATTGTATGCACTATGGCCACGGGAAGCATGAGTCTATATTGATTGAGGTTATACATTCCCAAGAAAGTGAAGAAGAGGAGGATGTGGAATTTTTTGGAAACGAAGATGAAGAAACATTGGAAGTTCATGCCAACAAACGTTTTGGGAAAGGAAATCACAAGTATTACACTAGGAGTTCTAAGGAGCCCAAAACTTCCTCTACTCCTCCAAACAACCAATTACTCCCTCATAATTTCAAAGGAGATGTCAATCCCTCTCCTCCATCCATGGTGGAAAAGTCTAAGATGGTGCAAAACATGTCAAATTCAGAAAAACCCACTTATGACTTGGTGGAAGACATGAAGAAAACTAAGGCCAATGTCTCAATGTATGACATGTCTCGATTATTAGGCCAAGAAGTAAGTCCACCAAAAAGTTTAGATCCACCTGCCCAAGTTCATGAAGCTAAAAGTGTTGAGTCCTTATTGGTTTTAAAAAAATAAAAATGAGATATACCTCCTTTTTTGATAACCATTAGAATTGTAGGTAAAAACCTGCATAATTGCTTAATAGATTCAGGGGCCTCGGCTACCATTATGCCCCTAGAAATTTGTAAAAAATTGGGACTTACACCAAAACCTTCTAGAAGCAGGGTGGTGCAGCTGGATAGATCAACCATGGAGGTAGTAGGAGAATTGGGTGATGTTCTTATTCAAGTTAATTTAGAACGTAGGGTTCAACATCACATAGACATATTGGTGCTTGACATTCCTATCAAATATGGCATGGTTTTGGGAAGATATTGGAGTAAAAACCTAAATGGTTACATTGTGACATATTCTTCACATATGTGGTTTCCTTGGAGGGGAGTGGCCAACCAAATTCGGATTGATAGTGAACCTAGGCTCAAGGAGATGATCACAGAATACAACAAACCAAATGAGATCCAATACATTGAAGCAGAATTGGGAGCATATTGTTTGGACATAGAAACACCTAAAAATTCCCAAAATTAAAGGATTGGATGCAACGTTATCGAAGGACAGCAGGACATTTGGACTTTAAGATTTGATGGATCCAGGTCCAGACAAGGGGCAGGATCTGGTGTTGAATTGTCATGTTCAGACAGAGAGCCTATGTTCGCTACATACAGACTACAGTTCCCTACCACCAACAATATGGCAGAATATGAGGCCTTGATTCTCGGACTTCAATTGGCCCTTCGGAAGAAAGTTAAGTGTATCAAGGTCCTTGGTGATTCGGAGCTAGTGGTAAAATAAGTGAAGGGACAATACGTATGTAAGAACAAGTGGCTCATACTTTATAGAACTAGGGTTAGAGATTTAATAGATGAGTTTGATGTCTTTAACATATCTTTGATCTCTAGAAAAGGCAATCGTCTGGCAGATTCTCTAGACATAGTTACGAGTATGTTGAAACCAGTGGACCATAAGAAATGCAAGAAATTCTCCATAGAACTGGTCCCTTGTCCCTCGATACCCGATAATGTCATGAATTTCCAAGTGTTTGATAGTGACAGGCACATATTCCATTTTGTCACTAATTCTGGTATAGTTGAAAAGCAGGTTATAGATGAAGATGAGAGGGATTTAGAGGAGGCATATTTGGAAGAAAAAAATATTGGAAAATGTAATAAGATGCCAGATGAGATGGCTTCATTAGAAAAAACTTTCGATATCGGATACCAACCAAGAGAAGGTAAAAAGGTTCCACCTCCCAGAGAAGCCTGTGACTTGGTTAACATTGGAAGTGTAGAAATCCCTCGAGAAGTATTCATAGCAAAAGCATGTACCAAGCAGGAGAAATATTCCATTGCCAATACATTAAAGGAATACATAGATTGCATAGATTGGAGTTATAAGGAGCTGAAAACCTATGATCAGAATGTCATAATGCATATGATTCCGTTGAAACCAGACTCCAAACCCTTTAGGCAAAGACAAAGGTGAGTCAATCCATTATTAGAACCCTTGATAGAGAAAGAGGTAAAGTGACTGTTAGAAGCTAAGATCATCTTTCCTGTTAGACATTCCACATGGGTTGCTAACCTAGTCCCTGTGAGGAAAAAGAGTGGAGAAATAAGGTTATGTATCGATTTTAGAAATCTTAATAAAGCCTCACAAAATGACAACTACCCGTTACCCACCATTGATGAAATACTCCAAAAGGTAAATGGGTCAGAGATGATGTCATTCCTGGATGGTTATTTGGGATATAATTAGGTCCTTATCCATCCTAGTGATAGGATGAAAACTGCTTTCACCACAAGGTGGGACACCTTTGCATACAAGAGAATGCCTTTCAGACTATTGAACGTAGGTGCCACATTCCAACAAGCTATGGACTTTGCTTTTAAGGGGCTCATAGGTAAGTGCATCATCGTCTATGTAGATGACATTCCTGTCTTTTCTAAGAACAGGGAAAACCACGTCAGGGATCTAAAGAAAGTCTTTCAAAGATGCAGGGAACATGGCATTTCTCTCAACCCAAAGAAGTGCATTTTAAGGGTAACGAAAGGAAAAATATTGGGGCATGTGATATCTAAGGATGGAATTTCCATTGACCCTGAAAGAATAGAGGCCATACAACAGATTCCTTGTCCCAACAGCAAACAAGGGTTGAGATCATTTTTTGGGAAGATCAATTTCATCAAAAAATTTATTACAGATTTTGTAGAAATAGCAAAGCCTTTGAACGACATGTTAAAGAAAGAGGTCCAGATCAAGTGGACAGATGAAAATAGAGATGCTTTCAAAAATATCAAGGACGCGATTTCTAAAGCCCCGGTTTTAGTGAGTCTCGATTATACGAAGCCTTTCTATATTTACACATTTGCTTCAGATCACTCCTTTGTGAGTGTTTTAACTCAGAAGAGTGAAGGCAACATTGAAAATCCTATTGCCTTCCTGAGTAGTCCTCTCAAAGATGCAAAACTAAGATACTCCATCTTGGACAAGCAAATGTATGCTCTAGTCAAGACCGTTAAAAAATTTAGGCATTACATAGTCCACAGTAGGGTGTTTGCTATAGTCCCGGATCCTGCAGTCAAAGCCATGTTCATACATAATGAATTAGGTGAAAGACAAGGTAAGTGGATTTCAAATTTGCAAGATTTTGATCTGGAGATTCAATCCATGAAGATAGTGTGGGGACAAGGGTTGGTTAAGGCAATAGCAGAAAAGGATCTCTCAATTTCATGTCAACATTATGAAGTCGCAGATATAACCAAAGATGAGTGGTATGCAGATGTTGTGTATTTTTTTCTAAATGGTAAATGTCCACAGCATTTGAATTCTACTCAATGAAGAGCCTTGCACTTGAAATCTCCTAATTTCCTAATTAGATCCGGCACGTTATATAGAAAAAACCATGAAGGCATTTACCTTCGTTGTGTTGACCAAAAGGAGGCAGTGCAAATACTCAAGGAATTTCATGGTAAACATGGGACAGGACATGGGTCCGCTAATTCCACAGCCCATCAAATCCTTAGAGCCGATTATTATTGGCCTTGACTATTCAAAGATGCCCATACTCATGTGAGGTCATGTCATACATGTCAAATTGCAGCCAATAGAGATAGGGGTGCTTCCATGCCTTTACAATCTGTAATTAAGTCTAGACCTTTTGTGCAATGGGGCATAGATTTTGTTAGGATTATCAGTCCCAATTCATCTGATTCCCACAAATACATTATGATAGCTACGGATTATTGCACAAGGTCGACTGAAGCTATCCCCACAAAGAATGCTACTTCGGAGGTTGTTATTAAATTCTTAGAGGATAATATTGTCACTCGGTTTGGGATGCCTAATTCCATTGTAAGTGATAATGGTTCAGCTTTTTCCTCTTTGGAATTTGCTAATTGGGCATTTGAAAATGGTGTGAGTTTAAAATTCTCTTCCAATTATTATCCGTAAGGCAATGGATTGGCTGAATCTTCTAACAAGAATTTGTTATGCATCATAAAAAAATTGTTGGAAAGAAATCCTAGAGATTGGCATAACAAACTTAAGTTGGCTCTTTGGGCTAACAGAATTAGAGTCAAAGGATCAATAGGAACATCTCCTTATCATCTGGTTTATGGACAAGATCCCATTTTTCTTACAAATCTCAAGTTACAAACACTGCATTTCATGAAAGATTATTTCAGAACTGATGATAAACTTGAGTTTAGACTAACACAATTAATGCATCTAGATGAAAAAAGGGATGAGGCTATGCTTCATTTTAGTAAACACCAGGATGTAGTAAAAATATGGTTTGACAAAAATTCTAGAGCCAAGGTTTTTAAAATATCAGATCTAGTCTTTGTTATGGGATAAAAGACATGAGAAGAAATGGGATCATGATAAGTTTGACTACTTATGGTTGAGTCCATACCAGATTTTAGAAGTCCTAGGGGAAAACATTTTTAGACTAAGAACCTTGGATGGAAAGGATTTGGCATTACCTGTCAATGGGTTGCACTTGAAACACTATTTCTAGGCTTGAAGCGGCTGAGGTTTTGTATTATATGTAATTATGCCATGCTTTGTTTCTTTTGTGTGTGCAGATTTGATATTTAAGTTGTTTTTGTTTGACATGTTTAGGTTTTGTATTAATGTCGTGCTTTGTTTCTTTTGTGTGTGCAGGATGGATGTTTAGGTGGTGTATTTATTTGACATGTTTTATTTTCTTAAAAAAAATAAAAAAATAAAAAATAAATAAATAAATAAATAAAATAAAAGTTTGAAATGTTAACACATGCCTAAGATCGGGAAAATATGAAACATTGGAATTATGTTGTAAAAGCTCCACATGTAACACAAACAGTTAAATAATATCGTTTGAGGCTTGTGATGCATGAAGGAGTCAGTTTTACAAATTATGGCAATACTTCATCTGTAATTCAAAGGGCAATGCATTCATATTACATCTCACTTTGCATATACATGCCATCTTAGTTGCATATGCATTTCAGATACAAATCATTAAAGTGTGTCAAATCCTCTTAGGGTTATGCTACAACATAAATAAAAAAATCCTAAGGTTGAAAACTGAGCCCCGAGATATCTACAACCAAGCACATTTTATATACATTAAAAAGGATCTTGAGCAAAATGATCAAAACCTTGCTTGGAAGAAAAGGTCAAGCGAAAGAAATATTTCATGTCTATTCTATTATGCAACATGATCCTTAAAAAAATGGTTTTTACCACTTCCATTAAGCTTAAAGCCTAAAATCAGAGTAGTAAGGATAGGGTTAAGTCCTCATCGAACTTAGGTTGAGGATCCAACTCCCCAAAAATTTGATTTGACCTACATGGAGTAGTAAGGATAGGGCATAATTCTCATCTCGCCTAGGTTGAGAATCTGATTCCCCAAAGCTCCTATGTCTCATTTCATGATAAATCTTGGATTGGAAGGATCGTACTACTTGTCCTCTACAAAGGATGGGTAGTCATCCCCAAGGTCCAAGCAATAAAATTAATATTCTCCATGTTCATCTAAAAGCTTGGATTGGAAGGATCGTACTACTTGTCCTCTACAAAGGATGGGTAGTCATCCCTAAGGTCCAAAGAAATAAAGTTAAGTCATGGATTATGGGGTTAGGTATGCTCATGCATGACAACATGTCTTGTATAAAAAAACAAGACCACTGACTGTTCAAAGGGTTAGACTAGCATGACCATTTCTTCCATAATTGGTTAAATTATTTTTCTCAAAGTGAGGTAATGAATTCCAAATCAGAGTAGTAAGAATAGGGTTAAACTCTCATCTCGATTAGGTTGGGAGTCTGATTTCCCAAAGCTCTTATTTCACTTTCACTTACACATGGGTTCAAGATAATAGTGACTCATAACCAACTTTGGGATCTAATAAAGCAATTCATTATACACATGGTTGATCCTAAGAGGGTTTGATAATATTGAATATTTATGTATGATATTAGAAGGTCTATGCATTTGTAAAAGCAAAATATCTAAGCATATTTATTAGGTTACACAAATCATTCACAGTCTCACATATGCATGCATATAAAACTGACAATGGAATGTTGATCAAGTTCAAGCGATATGGAATGAAAACAAATAGCACACACTAAGCTAATACTAATGATTCTGATGTTTCATGTACTTCTGATCTGTCGATATTTGTTTATCTTTTATGTGCTGATGTCTGTATATAAGCTTGTATATTTCAGGTTGGGTTCTCACCAAAATGCTCTGGAGCATTTGACAATAGAGTCGCCATTTGTTGTGGCTAATCCACAACACACCCCAAAATTGGGGGCCCACCTTTTTGCATGTTTTCAAAGAAGAAAATAGTGACCCAGATGCTAAGAAAATCAAAGAAAAAGGCAAAAAATTTCACTACGGAAAAAAGTTATCGCGATATCTTGACATGTCGCTCTGTCACGGCTGAAATTTGTCACGATATCGTGACATGTCGCTCCGTCGCTGCTGAAAATGAAAAAGTATCGCGATATCATGACGTCATTCCATCGCTGCTAAAAATGAAAAAGTGTAGTGAAAACACGACATGTTGCTTTGTCATGGCCCAAAGAGGAGAGAGAAAGGCAAAACAGAAAAGCGTAGCGAAATCGTGACATGTCACAAAATCACGATCAAGACAGTCAAACGAGGCACAAAGCAGAAAAGCGTAGCAAAATCGCGACATGTCACAAAATCGCGGTCAACACGATCAACGACAGCAGGTGGGCGGAACTATCATGAAATTGTGATGTGTTTGATTTTTGTGGCTTGCAAATGGGCAGAAGGCATAAAGTATAAAATGGTCACGAAATCGTGACAAAACTGAGCCAAAGGCAATAAGGCCCAGCAGTGTAGCGAAATCACGACGAAAATTGAGCCAAAGGCAATAAGGCCCAGCAGTGTAGCGAAATCATGACAAAACCAATCCAAAGGCAATAAGGCCCAGTAGTGAAGCGAAATTGCGATGAAAACTGAGACAAAGCGCATAAGTCGAAAGGCATCGTGAAATCGTGACGTGTCGTGCTTTCGCGGTGCGGGTGGATAAAAAAGCCTAAGTGGTAAAATGGTAGCGATTTCGTGCAACTTTTGGGGAAACGTTCCAGCCAGAAAAAGACATCACAAAATCATGACAGAAAGTGAAGACCATGCAGAGGGCAAGAAATGGTAGCGATTTTGTGACAGGTTGCGGCAAGATGGCCCGAAACAAAAAATGGTAGCGATTTCGCGACAGGTTGCAGCGAGATGGCCTGAAATAGAAAATGGTAGCGATTTCACGACAGGTTGCGGCCGAAGCGTATGGAAATGAAAAATGTCACGATTTCACGACAGGTTGCATTGTTAAGGCTGTTGGCAGAAAAATGTCACGATATCGTGACATGTCGCATTTTCACGATGAAAGCAAGGAAGCAAATTTGCATGCATAAAAACATCGTGATCTACATGGGGTCGTTACAAACCATACAGAAAAGCACTGAACATGTGGCAGAAAGGCATGAAGGTCATAGTAACACTTCAGATCGATAGTTACAGTTAGCAAAGAAGACCAAATTTCTCAGGTTCAAGCGAAAGGTCAAAACATCAAATAAGCAAGAAAATGAAACGAAGCGTTATGGGAAATGAAACGAAGCATCGTAGAGGGAAACCAAGAGCCGCAACAGAAAGTTTAAAAGCAGAAGTTAATGTAGATACAGCGGCTGGAAATTGTAAACAGAAAGCATTACTTTTATTGAATAAAGGAGTTTATTTAGCAGGAGTAACTTTTGTGTGTGAAACCAAAAGGAGATTGAAGGCTAAGACTATCGTTTTTCTGTATATCTTTCCTTTGCATTATTTTGTTTTGTATCTATTCGTTTACACCATAATGTGGGTTGCGATAGGTGAATGATAGAATGATGCAAATTATTTATTTCCTTAGAATCTAGCATTTGATCTGATTCGACTGTGTTTTATTACAGGTCTGTTAGGTCAGGTTGTTTTAGAGTTTCATCTCATAACTTGGGGTTTTGCAGGGAGGAGATTGCTAACCAGATTAACGTCCTTCTTTAGTGTTTCTAGCTGATTCTCAGAAAGAACATTTATGTTTCAATTTTTGATATATTTTTAATCTTATTTGAAATCTGAGTTTCGAATTCTGGTACATTCCAGAATACTTTGCAAAATTTTATTAACACCAAAAGCTAACATAGAAATAGCAGAACACTTAAACAAAGATAAAATGAACCAATTAACTGTAAAATGAACCTCATGCTAAAGGTACGGAGCTTAAAATGAAGTTGCCTATACCACGCATTTTCTTATTTAAAATATTTCTTTAAGCCAGAAGATAAAATAGGTTGCTAATTTATTTTCGGGAGGGTTTCATTAATTTCAAGAGCATAAAAGAAGAAAGGGATTTTTGTTCTTTCTTTTGCTTTACGTGGTTGGTTATTTTAACAGATCAGGGTTACAAAGTTTGTTGTGAATCATTAAAGGCCCCTTGTTAACAGTTACTTTTAGGATTTAAGTTATTCTAGATTACATTCATTTATTTGCATTAGGTCTTAATTTGTTATATGCATATGAATGTTTGTTCACAAGAAACTTGGAGAAATTAAAATAACAATTTTTTTTTGCAAGAAAGAGTTTCCTGTCAGAGACTCTAGTTGTGTGTTCATTTTGTAAAATGACAAAATATTCACTCAACAGCGCAAACCATTGTTCTAATTTTATTTCCTATTCATTTTAATTTATAAAAACTTATGGCTTAAATCATTATGTCACACAATTGTGCGTTAAAAATAATGAACACCTTTTCTATTTCATTTCATTATGTCAAACATTTAGCTTTGCAACGATGGTATAATTTCTAAAAAAATGTTCAAAATATTATCACACTTAGGAATTTTATGCCTAGGAAAAATCATATTTTTTTCATGCATAATATTTTCATGGAAATCTGAAAACAAATTATCACCATCATCTTTTGCATCATCACAACAAAAAGTCTTAAGACAGTCTCTTAAGCACTCTTTTAATTTTAGCAATATTTCTATAATGGGATTAGATTGACAACCTAGCGAGCGGTGACTCCATGAAATGGTCTATAATAGCAACAATATCCTTTGAAATTATTGTTAGAAGTCCCTTTATTTTTCATCAAATCACACCACAAAACAACAATTTTTTTTACATCAGATTATTTCATTTAAATTTTATGGCATGACATTATACTATTTCAAATGACATAATTACATGAATAATCAATCAACAAATCAAAATTTAAAGCATCATAAAACATATGGACAAGTCATATTGTAGCACCCTAAAATTGACGCAGTTAAACCTTAGTAAAAGATTAAAATTTGAATTTTAACCCAAACCGCTTGTTACCCGTGTTGAGTGGTACTTTCGCACACTTGTGAAATTACACTCTTCCTTAGGATTTGGGCTCCAAATCCCCTCTTGCAAAGAAGTTAAACAACCAACTTCTCCAAGGTCTCCGCTGTATTAGCATTTGCAACTGTGTATTAGTAATCTCAAATAAAGATATTCAATTAAAATGCTTGGAACACCTTAGTGATTGCAAGTAACTGTAAACAAGGGGCATTGTTGATTTATTTCACCATGAAGCTTTAGTGATTGTTCATTATTTTACTTTTTTTTTTAGATTTTGTAATTTTTTTAATTTTCATTTTAAATAAATTAAACCTTCTGGAAAATAAAATAAAATGAACAAGAAATACAAAAAATTAAAAATAGAACACGTTCAGTCTGATGCTATCCTATTCCGACAAAACCAAATATGTGAGAGTTTCGTACATGCAACCTAGCCTATTTGACCTGCAAAACAAACACAATCAAAGTAAACTAGGTGCTAGCTCCTAGGGTTTAAAATAATTTTTAGATTGCAGACATTCACATGAAATAACCCAAAATAATGGCATGAATTTCATTTATAAATCTGAAATCTGAAAGGAGAAAAATAGAACAATTAAAATGAAGCATGCAAAAAATTTCTCATCCTTTATTGCCCATAAAATGCAAATTTTTGAACAATTCTGCATTAAAAATATGTTCTATTACAATAGCAGAATCTCTGGTTTTTCTCAAAACCAGGAAAAGGTGGAAGAAAAGCACTCCATAGCAGGCCCAAAATGGCTAATCACCCTCAACTCTGCAACACTTCTAGCAGCGGTTTTTCCTCGTATCAATCTGTGCCTCTGCATTTTATACTTTCTAGCAAACTGCTTCTCCTTCCACAACGGTTCGTTTCGTCTTCCAGATTACTTCGTTTCACCTTCCTCGCCTTTCCATTGCTTTTGATTTTGTGCTCGAGATCTTCTCTGTGAACTGTAATGCCTTCTACAGCCCTTACACATGTATGCCACACGTTTTGCACTTTTCTGCATGTTCTGTAATGGCCCCATGTAAATCATGATGTTTTTATGCATGCAGCTTTGCTCCTTTGCTTTCACCATGAAAATGCGACATGTTGCGATATCACGACATTTTCCTGCCAACAGCCTTATCCACCTTCATGCACAGCAAAAATGATACATGTCATGATATCGTGACGTTTTTCTGCCAGCAGCTTTGTTTCTCCTCATGCATCGCAAAAATGATACATGTCGCGATATCGCAACATTTTTCTGCTTTGGGCCACGTGGATGCAACCTGTCGCGAAATCATGACGTTTTTTTGTTTTGGGCTGTCTTGCTACATTTGGCCGCGAAAACGTGACATGTCGTGAAATCGTGACATATTTTCCTTTTGTACCACTTCGCTGCTTGGAGCCGCAAAAACATGACATGTCACGAAATCATGACGCTTTTCTGCTTCATTCCCATTTGCTGCTTCCTGTCGCAAAATCGTGACGCTTTTAATGCCTTGCCCTGTTTGACTAGTTTGACCACGATTTTATGACATTTCATGATTTCATGATAGTTTTCCATTCTGTATTTCTCTCTCCTCTCTGGACCGCGATTTCACAACACGTCGTGAAATCGTGACAATTTTTGATCAATGCCTCCTCCTGCTTGCCTGGGCCGTGAAAACTTGACATGTCGCGATATCGCGACGTTTTTTCATTTCAGGCCGCGATGGAGCAACATGTCGCGATATCACGAAAACTTTTATTTTTCGACAGTGACGGAGCGACATGTCACGATATCATGACACTTTTTCAATTTCGGCCGCGACGGAGCGACATGTCGCGATATCATGACACCTTTTCATTTTTGACCGCGACGGAGCGACATGTCGCAATATCGCGATCCTTTTTCTCCTTAGTGAAATTTTTGCTTTTTTCTTAATTTTTTAGCATCTGGGCTACTGTGGTTTTCATTGAAAGCATGTAAAAAATGTGGGTCCCCAATTTTGGGGTGTGTTGTGGATCAGCCATAACAAATGGCGGCTCTGCTGTCAAATGCTCTTGAGCATTTTGGTGAGAACCCAACCTGAAACATACAAGATTAGATACAGGCGTCAGCACATAGAAGATAAACAAACGATAGATCAGAAATACATGAAACATCAGAATCATTAAGTATCAACTCGGTGTGTGCAAAGTGTTCCATTCCCTATCATTTGAACTTGTTCAACATTTCATTGTTAGTTTCCCTTATGATTTGTATGCAAGGCTATGAATGATTTGTGCAGGATTTGATGTATGATGAAGATGCTAGAGATGTAACAACCTGCTTTATAAATGCTCAAACCTTCTAATATCATGGACAAACATATTAAAAATGTCAAACCCTCTTAGGACCAAATATATGTATACTAAATTAATTTTACTAGATCCCAAAGTTGGTTATGTGTCACTACCATCTTGAACCCATGTGCAAGTGAAAGTGAAATTAGAACTTTGGGGAATAGGATTCCCAACCTAAGTGAGATGGGAATTTAACCCTATCCTTACTATTCTTATTTGGAGTTCATTACCTCATCTTGAACAAAATAATTTAACTTGTTATGGATGAAATGGTCAGGCTAGTCTATCCATATGAGCAATCAGTGGTCTTGCTTTTAGACAAGACATGTTGCCACGCATGAGCATACTTAACCCCATAATCCATGACTTGGCTTTCATTCATTATTTTCTCTCTCTTTTTCTTTGGACCTTTGGGATGACTACCCATCCTTGCTAGGGACATGTAGTATGATCCCTCCAATCCAATATTAAGATGACATGGAAAATATTATCTTTTATCTCTTGGACCTTGGGGATGACTACGCATCCTTTGCAGAGGACACGTAGTACAATCCTTTCAATCCAAGATTGAGATGAAATGGAAAAAATTAGTTTTACTTTTATTGCTTGCACCTTTGGGATGACTACCCATCCTTTCCAGAGGACATGTAGTACGATCCTTCCAATCCAAGCTTTATGATGAAATGGGAAAAATAGAAGATTTGGGGAATCGGATTCTCAACCTAAGCGAGATGAGAATTAAGTCCTATCCTTACTACTCCATGTAGGTCAAATCAGAGCTTTGGGGAGTTGGATCCTCAACCTAAGTTCAATGAGGATTTAACCCTATCCTTACTACTCTGGTTTTATGCTTTAATCTTGATGGAAATGGTAAAAACCACTATTTTAAGGATTATGTTGCATGATAGGACAGACATGAAATATTCTTTTCACCTCACCTTTTCATCCAAGTATGGTTCTGACCATTTTGCTCAAGACTCTTTTTATGTGCCTGGAATGTGCTTGGTTCAATATAGCTTGGGCAACAGTTCCCAACCTTAGGATCCTTTTAATATATGTTATGTAATAATCCTAAGAGGATTCAACACCTTCTCAATAATTGCCCATGGAATGAAAATGTAACTGAGATGATATTTATATGCAATGTGGAATATGACATGAGATATGAATGCATTGCTTCTTTTGGAATATATCATCTAATTTACCATAATGCACAAAACTGACAACTTCATGCATCACAATATTCAAACGATATTATTAAAATGTTTGTGTTACTTGTGGAGCTTTCTACAACACAATTCCAATGTTTCATATTCTCCTGATTTTAGGCATAAGTTGACATCTCAAATTTTTTATTTTTATTTTATCAAAACAAACTAAACATGTCAAATGAAATCAACCATACAACTTAAATCCTAATCTAAATAACAATCCCAAAATGAAACTTGAAAACACAAACCCAAACCAAAACCAAAATTTATATACAATATAGTACAAGATGATGCCAAGCTTGGACTATTACTTTCCTGGATCCCAAACATGGTTAGAACATTTCAAAAGACATATGTCACAATACACATGGCAAATGTTGCAGGAATCCAACAACAATAAGATCAAACCAAGCAATGAAACAAATTTCAACTTGCCATGCTCAACATACCAATTTGATTTAGTTCTATTAGCAACATCATAGGTGATATTCAAATCAAATTGATTAGACAATGGTTGATATTCAATTTTATCATGTCTATTCTTTAAAATGCAAGTTTCATCATTCCACTCATGATTTAGAAGTAGGCTTTCCTTTTCAAATGTGAGATATTGCCAACAAGAGCCTATTTCTAAAAGTCTTGAATTCAAATTATTTTTCAAGATTTTAAAGCAATCAAAATCAATCAAAGCTTGACCAAGATTTGACATTTCATCATCAATGACATTAGCATCCAAAGGGACATCATGTAACCCATCACTTAAAATTTTTGTGACAACTACCAAAGGTAAAGATTTCACCTTGTCACCCATACTCAACCCATCATGATTAGAATTTATCACAACTTGATGAGTGTTAGTATCTTTTTCTTTTTCTTCATTGTCTTCTTCATCATCCAACACCTTTTCAAAAACACCAAAGTTAGGCACCCAATCAAACATGCATCCATATTTTTCAAAACAAGAACCTAGTTTCTCAAGATATGTGTCACGTGACACCTTTCCATGATCAATGGCTTGAGTTGCCTCAAAATTCATATTTTCATTAGGATCATCAATAGTATCAAACCCACACCACTTAGGCTTTGTAATTTCATCATTTTGAAATGGCATAGACATTGTAGAAACAATGGGTGGATCAAAATTTTTGATTTCTTGCCCCCCAAGGGGAACAAAAATAGTTGATTCACCTTCTTCATCCATGGTAGTAGAATCATTATCCTTCTCCAACCTTTGATGAGATTCCAACCCTTCTTCCAAAACATTCTCAGATTGTACAGGACTTGTAATATCCTCATGTGAAAGGTCAATTGTATCATCCTGCATATCAATAGGCACACAAATTTCATTAGCAGTTTTGGAGTGAGCATACTCTTCCCAAGAATCATGATGATCATCTTTCAAAATAAAATTGTGATGCTCAACTATTTCTTCTTCATATTTTAATTCATCAACATGTTTCTCATCAAATTTATCTTCACCTTCCTTAGATGGTTCAATTACTTCCAAAATTGGGTTATTGCTTGTATTCAAATTGATAAGGCTATCATAATCCACATGTGTAACCCATGATTCACGTTTAACATGATTTGGAAGGTGTGAATTTTCTTGGCCATCATTTTCAACAATGTCATCCAAAACAGATTCATCCTCATAGAATTCATCTTTTGGTGAGTCAAGGGTTTCCAATTTGTCACATGTTTCAATACTAGTTGGATCTAGTACTCCTCCCTTGCATAACATCATATTCTTATGAAAATCATTAAAATTGATTTTAGAAACATCTTTTGAATCAAGATGAGTATTTTGAAGTTGATTCATACTTAAGAAATATGGTTGATCTTGCATAGCAGGTTGAGGATTTTGAAATTGATTGAAGCTTGGGAATGATTGTTGATTCTGAAATTGATTTACACTTGAATTTGGTTGAGGTGGATAAATCATTGGATGGGTAAAGGATGTATTAAATGATTGAAGATTATACGATCCAAAACCCACACCATAATTTTGACAACTCAATTGTTGCTCAATTGCTATTGCTTGAGTATAGGCTTGTGACAAAGATGTGATTTGAGGCATCCCTCGCAAATATGTGGAAATGAGTGGGTCAAGAGCATTTACATATATTTGGAGAGCCATTACTTCTTGAAGAGCATAAAATGTCACTAATTGAGCATATAATCCAAAGAACCTTTCAGAAAATGACTTCACATTTTCACCTGGTCCTTTTTTAATAGTGACAAACTACTGATACATGCATATTGGGTCAACTTGCTCTTTTTTGAATTGATTAAGAAATGCTGCCTCTAGCTGAGCCCAAGAAGTGATAGATCCTAAGGGAAAACTTGTAAACCAATCAAATGCCACTTTGTCCAAGGTGTAAGGGAACATTTTAAAAACAACATCATCATGCCAAATTGTTAAGTGATTCACAACAAATTTGAATGCTTGAATGTGTTCTCCTGTAGTATTTGTCCCGTTAGACAAAAATCGAGGAAGACATCTCTCAAAACCCACGGGAAAATAATTTTGAACTCCTGGTATGTTCAATGGGCTACCTGTCATCCACGGTGAAAACATAGCCATTAGTGAATCTTAAAGGATATAACTTTAATACCCAAAAAACAATTCTTTTTTTTATATTTATTTACTACTTTTTTTTTTTTTAAATGCAAATTAAATCACATTATTCCTGTATGAACAATCAACGCGTTAGACCAGTGCATACCAATTCATGTCCTCATTTTAACAGTACAAAGTTGTAATATTAAAAAGAGGGCTAAAGATAATAATCAATAGGGCATGAAATATTCAAAATTTAAATCCCTATAGCATTTAAATCATTCTGAAATAAACCGGTTCAACCCTCCTTCTAGTGCCAAAATGTTGAGTGGTATTTTCGCACACTTGTGAAATTACACTCTTCCTTAGGATTTGGGCTCCAAATCCCCTCTTGCAAAGAAGTTAAACAACCAACTTCTCCAAGGTCTCCGTTGTATTAGCATTTGCAACTGTGTATTAGTAATCTCAAATAAAGATATTCAATTAAAATGCTTGGAACACCTTAGTGATTGCAAGTAGCTGTAAACAAGGGGCAATGTTGATTTATTTCACCATGAAGCTTTAGTGATTTTTCATTATTTTACTTTTTTTTTTAGATTTTGTAATTTTTTTAATGTTCATTTTAAATAAATGAAACCTTCTGGAAAATAAAATAAAATGAACAAGAAATACAGAAAATTAAAAATAGAACACGTTCAGTCTGATGCTATCCTATTCTAACAAAATCAAATATGTGAGAGTTTCGTACATGCAACCTAGCCTATTTGACCTGCAAAACAAACACAATCAAAGTAAACTAGGTGCTAGCTCTTAGGGTTTAAAATAATTTTCAGATTGCAGACATTCACATGAAATAACCCAAAACAATGGCATGAATTTCATTTATAAATCTGAAATTTGAAAGGAGAAAAATAGAACAATTAAAATGAAGCATGCAAAAAATTTCTCATCCTTTCTTGCCCATAAAATGCAAATTTTTGAACAATTCTGCATTAAAAATATGTTCTGTTACAATAGTAGAATATCTGGTTTTTCTCAAAACAAGCAAAAGGTGGAAGAAAAGCACTTCACAATAGGCCCAGAACGGCTAATCACCCTCAACTCTGCAACACTGCTAGCAGCAGTTTTTGCCCGTATCAATCTGTGCCTCTATGTTTTATACTTGCTGGCAAACTTCTTTTCCTTCCACAATGGTTCATTTCGTCTTCCAGATTGCTTCGTTTCATCTTCCCTGCCTTTCCATTGCTTTTGATTTTGTGTTCGAGATCTTCTCTATGAACTGTAACGCCTTCTACAGCCCTTACACATGTATGCCATGCATTTCGTACTTTTTTGCATGTTTTGTAATGGCCCCATGTAAATCGCGACGTTTTTATGCATGCAACTTTGCTCCTTTGCTTTCACTGCGAAAACGTGACATGTCACGATATCGCAACATTTTTCTGCTAACAGCCTTGTCCGCCTTCATGCACAGCAAAAATGAGACATGTCGCGATATCGTGACATTTTTTTGCCAGCAACTTTGTTTCTCCTCATGCATCACGAAAATGATACATGTCACGATATCGTGACATTTTTCTGCTTTAGGCCACGTGGATGCAACCTATCACGAAATCGTGACGTTTTTTCGTTTCGGGCTGTCTTGCTGCATTTGGCCGCAAAAACGTGACATGTCATGAAATCATGACATATTTTCCTTTCGTACCACTTCGCTGCTTGGAGCCACGAAAACGTGACATGTCGCGAAATCGCGACGCTTTTCTGCTTCGTGCCCCTTTGCTGCTTCTTGTCGCGAAATTGCGACGCTTTTAGTGCCTTGCCCTGTTTGACTAGTTTGACCACAATTTTGTGACATGTCACGATTTCACGATAGTTTTCCATTCTATCTTTCTCTCTCCTCTCTGGACCGCGATTTCACAACACGTCACGAAATCGCGACAATTTTCGATCAATGCCTCCTCTTGCTTGCTTGGGCCGCGAAAACTTGACATGTCACGATATCGTGACGTTTTTTCATTTTAGGCCACGATGGAGCAACATGTCGCGATATCGCAACAACTTTTCTTTTTCAGCAGCGACGAAGCGACATGTCACGATATCACGACACTTTTTCAATTTCGGCCGCGACGGAGCGACATGTCACGATATCGTGACACCTTTTCATTTTTGGCCGCGACGGAGCGACATGTCGTGATATCGCGACACTTTTTCTCCTTAGTGAAATTTTTGCTTTTTTCTTGATTTTTTAGCATCTGGGCTACTACGGTTTTCATTGAAAGCATGCAAAAAAGGTGGGTCCCCAATTTTGGGGTGTGTTGTGGATTAGCCACAACAACCAGCTTTCCTTGTTTTCCATGCCATTTTTAGGATTTGTTTTAACCATTGGATGATATCGTCTAAGATTAGACAAAATCGTCCTAGATCTGACAAATTCATTTGGAACAGAACGTCTAGACGATTTCGTCCCAAAACCAAATTTTCATAATTAGATTTTGTTTTAACAGCTTCTCTAACTTGGGTAGAAAGCGTGTCTGCGTAGTTAGAGTCTCCTCCGTTGGAGATCTCCCAAATTGGTATGATTTCCAACCTCCTAACCTCTCCCTAATCCTATATAAACTGATATTTTCTTAGTTTATCCCCCTAGATCCCCCTGAACCCCCTTGAACCCCTAGTTGACAAATTTATCTACAGATGTTAGCTCCTTGTGCATCCTCATACCTTTGTTTGCATTGCATATTTCAAGTCTTCTTGCAGGAATCTTATTGTTTTTCAGTCAGAGCAGGCTCGGATCGTCTTTGACGATTCCAAACAATTACGAATGATCTTGTCACAGATCGGCGATGATCTCGTACGATTGGAGTCGATCTTGAATGTAGTCTAGATTGGGGGTAATCAGAGCCCAAATTTTGTATTTACTTATCTTTTTTTTTCATTTTCTTACGCATTAGCTTGGTTTATTTTATTTCTGCATCCTGGAGTTCACCTCATTTAGCATAGATATATGATAAAGTCAAAATAAATTGTCAAATTGATGCATTTCCTTTTAATTGCTATCTAGATATAGTATTTAGGCAAATTCATTGTTACTTCTATCATTTCCCCTTGCTTTTGTAGTTGCATTTTTGGTATTTTGTATCTATTTTTGCGATTGCAGGTTTCTGACGAATTATTCTAACAAATTCATCAGATCTCAGATGATCTCATCTGATTTTAGATGACCGACTGTGATTTGAGATGATTCTATGAAATATTATATGATTATGTATGATTCGAGATGATTTGGATTGCTATAAACTATGAAATCTTCATTCAGACATCTGGAATCAGGTAAATTCTATCTTATTTAGTGCATTCTTTGTGTTCAACATTTATTTATGTTTTTTGTATCCACAAAAATCAGCATCGGCATATAGATTAGTTTAGATTCATTTTGGCCAAACCTAGGAATTGAATGATTGAACATAAAATGAACACATCAAACCTGTCATCAACCTAGGCATGGAAACTGCCACTTAAAAGTTTCTTGGTGAACCCACCATCCGTCAAAAATTCACCCTTATACCCCTCCCCCGAGAGGCGGGACCTTCAAAGGGCCTCTCCGTCCGAGCTATTGTCCCATCCTTCTCGCATCCCCCTTCCGGGCGCGGATCCTATAGCCTGAAGGTAAGGATGCAAAAAATTTGGAGCGATACATTTTTTTGAACCTGACGTGAAAACTAAAAACCTTTTGAAAATAATACAAAAAAAAAAATCAAAACATAAATGAATTTAGAATCAAAGATTGCATATCATATTTAGATGGTAGATTATAATAAAAGACGAGTTGTCACCATTAATGTTGAAAATCAATTAGCAGCCATAGAGATTAATTCTTTGCTTAGAGTATCTCAAACATATAGAGTCCCACCTTTATGGGACGAGCTTAATAGGAGATTGAATCTCATTTCATCTAGATCAACCGAACTTAGGCAGATCAAGAGGTTTGTCCTAGATAGAATCCTGGATCCCGATCAAGTGACCTTGTATCATGAGCTTCAGAGAGCTTGCCATAGGTGGTTGGTAGATAAAAGAGCCCTTGTGTCTTTTGAATTGTACACATTTGAGTAATACCTCGATAATGCAGTTGTAGTACATAAATTTATATCTCATTTAGAGGATCAAGAGGTCGTTCTTATGGATAGAAAGAGATGGAATAGAGTTCCTAGAGCTGTGTTATATCGAGAGTATTGCCATGAGATCTATTTTTACAAGTCAGATTCAGAAGTAGATAACATCACCATAGCACACTTTGTTATGTTCTTGAAAAACCATTTCCAATTTGAAGAGGAGCATTTCATGACTCCTAATGAACTTGATCATATCAATGACATCTATAAACTATTTATAGAAAACTAAGCCATTATTTTATTATTGTTTCTTGCGTTTAGTGTGTTGTTTTTTGACTTTATGATCATAAAAACAAAACAAAAAAAAAAAAAAAAAAAGCAAAATCATAGCAAAAACAAGAATTAAAACATTTTATTTTAAGCATTATAGTAGGTATATAATTAAAACATATACCTCCCAAATCTGTTGCAAATATATTAATATATATTTGCTAAAATCTAAATTTGAACATAATAACTAGACTCAGGAATGGAAAACAGATTGAAGTAGAAGAATATTGGTTATGAAAAATCGTAAATAAACCAGATGTTCTTCCTGAAGACCCAATTTAGGAAGAAGGAACCCTAGACCAACAAGAAGAAGAGTTTGTTGATGCAAATGAACAAAGAGAAACTATTAGAGAGGAAGGATCCTCATCCCCTAAAATGTCTCCGGAAGGAACGATTACTTTTGAGAACATGGAACATTTCTGGAAGTTCCTCAATACCAATATTGGCACTCTTAATAGAGCAATTCATATGGACAAGGATCAAATTAGTGACACTCAAGCAACCCTAGAAGACATATATCACACACGCACTAATCCCTTGTCCTTTGTTGATCAAGAAAGTGATCAAGCTGGACCATCCAATTTGGATATGGCTACTATAATTCAAAACATGCAACAACAACAGGTTACCCAACCATCTAGAGTACCTGTTACCAAGCCTAGAGTTATTCCCACACAAAATAAACCATCATTCACTGCTCTATTTCACCAAGTTATTGATCAACATACCTCAAATCAACAAAATCCTAAAACAAAACCAAATATCAATTTCCAACAATCTGGGATACAACATAATGCTACAACAAATCTTCTTCATAATACTCTTCCTACCAACCATTTGCATAACAAAAATATAGCATCTAATCCTTACGTCACGCTATCCTACACTCACAAATCCCATACTCATGTACCACCAAACCAATATGGTGGAAAAACTGGTAATCTGGAAGCCATGGTGAAACATTTAGTCTCCCGCATGGACCAGATAGATCCCTATCGTCCCTCGTCCCTCGTACAATTATTGAGAGATGTGTAGTCAGCCTCTAGATCCTATAGTTGTAGCACAACCATATCCTAAACACTTTCCTATGCCTGTCCTACCAATATACAAAGGAACTGAATATCCCATAGAGCATCTTCATATGTTTAGGATAGCATGTCATGATATATCACATGATGACTTGTTATTACTAAAAATATTTCCAAAATGTTTAGAAGGGATGGCATTAGAATGGTATTATCAACTACCCACTCATTCTTTGAGAAATTTTGAAGAAACCACCGAGTCTTTTGTGCGTCAATTTAGTGCCTACATTGAAAGGCATGTAACCATTAAAGATTTGTACAACCTAAAACAAGACAAAGATGAATGTTTTGCTGATTTCCTAGCTTGATGGAGACAGTTGATAAGCAAATTGCACTTTGTGTTACCTTACCGGGAAATGTTGGATATTTTTATCAAAAATTTACAAGAACAACTATGCTATGAGTTATCAATTGCTACCTTGACCACCTTTGATCAAGCTATAGATTTAGCTCAAAGGGTGGAAGATGCTCTCATTAGGAGAGGTCAGCTCAAAAAGAAATATGATGAGAAAACATCTAGAAATCAATATAAAAATAAACAAGTTGTGGGTGACGGAGTCACTGATAGTAGAAATATCGCTCCTGTTAATGTTGCGAAAACAACAGAGAAATTTATACTGAAACCTCCCGATAAACCACCTCGAGAATTTACTAGGTTAAATCAACCTTTATCAACCATTCTCCCGCAATTACTAGCACAAGGATTGATCCAATTACCAAACATCCGGGAACCTGATCCAACTATACTCGGATACAAAGTTGATTTACACTATGATTTCCATAGAGGACCTGGACACGCTACCAAATCTTGTAAAATATTAAAACATAAAATACAAGACCTGATTGATAACAATGAGATGGAGGTGCAAGTCTTTCAACCTAAACAAAATCCTCCTAATAATGCTCAAAAGAAAATTCCCCAAAATTAGAATCAAAATGCCAATCAGTCATTGGACATATTTCAACATCCTTTACCAAAGCATTGTAAAGAGGTGGCTAATCAAATTGAGCATCATAATGTTCCCCCTCCTACCCGATATGTAGGAACTATTAGTGGACAATTACCTGTTCACGATCCATAAATATTTGACACAACTTTAACAATGGTTACGGCCATACCTCTACATAATATTCAGACACTTGATCTTAGTGATACTGAATATGAGACTGAAAGTGACATGGAAATCACCTCAAATCAATCGAATAGTTTCTAAGATGAATCATATTTTGTTCAACCCATAACAAACTCTATGGTTCTGGAAGAACCATTTCCTAGAAGAGTCACTACTCCACCATCTTCTCACAAAATACTTTCTAATGAACAAGTCATAAACACTAGACCAAGACCTATTCATCATTCGCAAAATAATATTGTAGGTACCATCAGAGTTGTTACTCGAAAATAGGCTCAAAACTCTCAATAAGATCAAACTCAGAACGATGGATCAGCTCCATTTGTTTTGAAAAATCCCAATAAAGGGAATCATGCACCTAATGTTCAACCTAAACCTCCTTATAATATTAATGAACAATTATCAAATACTACAGCTAGAATTTCCCTTTTGGATATTTTAAGGTCTTCTCCTACCCATAGGGATGAATTAATGCTCACATTAAGCCAAATGATGGTACCATAGAATATTCAACCTGAAGCCATGTCCAATACTATCATAACTCGAGAAATCGATTGTATTGGCTTTCGGGATAGAGATATACCGCAACATAGTCTACATAAGGATAACCCCTTATATATTACTGCCCTAATTGGAGATGTAGCAGTTAAACGAGTCTTGATTGATAATGGTTCATCTTTAAACATATGCACTTTTGACTTCTACCAAAGATTTGGGTTTAGAAGTGACAAAATGAAAAGAACTGATATGATTATAAAAGCATTCAATGACGAAACACAAGAAACGTGTGGAGTTATTACTATTCCATTGCAATTTGGTCCTAGAACCTTAGACACGACCATGTTTCTTGTACATTGCCCTGCATCGTACAATATACTTTTGGGTCACCCTTGGATCAATGCAATGCGAGTTGTTCCTTCAACTTTACATAAGTGTGTTAAATTTGAATTTAAAAATTAGTTGGTTACCATTCATGGTGATCCGAGACCCTTTGATATGTGTGCTTTTGCAGAACCTATTGGAGTTCAATTTTGCCTTGCTTTGTCATCCACACATCCTAATTCTTACCATTCGCCCAAACGTGTGAAACACACACTCATAACATCATCTCCTTCCTCCTCATCAACCACACCTCTACATATAGTTCAACCATCTTCCGAACAAACCACATTAGGACCTCAAAAATATCCTAAACCCACAACCAATGCTTCTTGTTTTACTCCTATAACTTCCATACCTTTAGACCCATCCATCAACATATCTACAACATCTACGCCTATCAAAGGCATGTTTTCCACATCCAAAAATATAGGAAATGATCCTTCTATGTCTTACGCTCTTACTGACGAGCTCTTACCTGATTTATCTAAAATTCTTGTATAAAAAAAACAAACATTGCTATGCAATATTCCCATATTTTAAATAAATTGCCACCCTCTCCTCGTACCTTGGGCCTCCCACAACCTATGGGAAGTATCTACCAAGTTGGGAGTTGTGCTTTTATTTATAAGGGATATGACTGGGGAAGAATACCTAGAAACATCAAGACTCATTATGATGGGTATGTGCGTTGTTACTTTGCTAATGAGTATGTTAAAGCTAAACCTACAATGCTTAGATTGGGCTATAAAGGGAAAGGTTTGGGACCTTCCCAAAATGGTATGAAAGAACCTTTTGAGGTAGAACCATGGCCTGCACGATGTGGTGTGGGCCTATTTCCTAGTAAAGGTCAACCCTTCCCATTTGAGGATGATGACCATCTTATATGTTACCAAGATTATTTGGATAAACGCGATGCTTTGTGTTTAAGGGATAATTTGTTTACATGCAATATGCTATCCATAGCTTACCCTAAGATGATTGCTAAATACAATGATGAGTTGGAAGGGGATATCTTCCATGATGTCTCCGTTGAGGAATTGTTACATAACGGATTTTATTTTGATGGCTCTATACCCAGTATAGCCCAGCTTGAGGCCACGACTCCTCAAGATGAATTATCCAAGCTAACCTTGGAAGAATTACAAGAATTAGGCGTTTCACCCGCCCCATCTAATTTTTAGAGAGATCTACATATGGAAGTTGAAAACGTTATAAAAATCAACATTGGAACCGAAAATAACCCTCACATCATCAACATTAGATCATAATTGAGTCAAGAAAAACAAGATGCATACATTGCATTTCTTAAAGAATATGAAGATGTTTTTGCTTGGACATATGAAGATGCCAGGTTTAGACCCTTCTGTAATTATGCATCACCTAGTAGTCCATCCGGATGCTAAACCTGTTAAACATAAGCTTAGAAAAATGCATCCTAAAGTGGCCTTACTAGTCAAAGGAGAATTAGAAAAACTCTTGAAGGTTATTTTTATACAAGCCATTGATTATGTTGAATGGATCTCAAATGTAGTTCCAGTAACTAAGAAATAAGCTACCAAAGTTAGGGTTTGCATAGACTTCAAATATATTAATGTTGCATGCCCTAAAGATGATTTTCCTCTTCCCAACATGGATCAAATCATTGATTTTACTGCTAGGAGCAGAATGATATCCCTAATGGATGGATTCTATGGTTATAATCAGATCAGGATAGCTCCTGAAGATCAGGCTAAAACAACCTTTATTACCCCTTGGGGAACCTTTTGTTGGAAAGTGATGCCATTCGGTTTAAAGAATGCAGGTGCAACATATCAACGAGCCATGACTTATATATTTCACGATATGATGCATGATATTCTACATGATTATGTAGATGATATTATAGCTCATTCCATAAATAAGATGATCATTTAGATGACTTGAGAAAAGTATTTGATCGGTTAAGGGAATATCTTATCCAACTAAATTCAGCCAAATGTATATTTGGATTTAAGTCTGGTAAATTATTGGGGGTTATAATTTCTTTCCATGGCATTGAAATAGACCCTCTCAAAATCATGGCTATCACTGATATGGCCGCACCCACAAATATATCTGAATTACGAAGTTTACAAGGTAAGCTTCAAGCTATTCGTCGCTTCATCGATAAGTTGGCAGACAAAATCGAACCCTTTCTTAAGCTTCTTAAGAAAGTTGTCTCTTTTCATTGGGACGAAGAATGCCAGGAAGCATTTGAACTCCTTAAGAAATATCTCCTTAAACCACCGATGCTTTCCCCACCTAGATCTGATCGTCCTTTTATCTTGTACATTTCTGCTTCATATTTTGCCTTAGGAGGTATGTTAGCTCAACTTGACGATGAGAAGAAAGAACGTGCTAATTATTACATTAGCAGAATCTTAATTAGTTATGAAACTCACTACACAACATTAGAGAAACTATGTCTAGCAGTCATATTTTCTACACAAAAACTATGCCATTATATGCTCAGTCAGAAAACATATGTTATTGCTAAATTCAACCCTTTATGATATTTCATGAGTCGACCGTACTTATCTGGTCGCATAGCCAAGTGGGTTCTTGTGCTAAGCGAGTTTGAACTCACATTTATAGGACAAAATTTTGTTAAAGGTCAAATCATAGCAGATCAATTAGCTGTTGCACCCTTAGAGTCTACCCATCCCCTCATCATTGAGTTTCCTGATGAATGCCTTAAATTAGAGGCAGACCATCCTGAGCAATGGTCCCTATACTTTGACAGAGCCCGATGCATGAGTGGGGTTGGTGCAGGTATTATTTTAATATCTTCGTAGAAACATATTATACCTCTGTCCTTCAAACTAACATTTGCTTGCACCAATAACACTGCTGAATATGAAGCTCTCATCCTTGGATTACGAGTTGCCTTGGCACTGAAAATTAAAAATTTATTGGTTTTCGATGATTCTCAACTTCTCATAAATCAAATCAATGATGTTTATCAGACCAAATATGATAAATTACATCCATATAAAGCATATATCTTACAATTATTATCTTTATTTTATCAAGTTACCTTGGAAGCTATTCCTTGAACTAGCAATCATGAGGCTGATGCTATGGCTGCAGCTGCATCTCTTTTTACCTTAGAGTTAGATGACGAATATGCTACCATTATTATTCTTCGACTCCAGGAACCCGCTTCAAGCAAATAATTCTTAGAAACTTTGGATGTGTTTCTAATCAATGAAACTACTATAGAACCATGGTACACTAATATATTTAATTTTCTTCAAAATGGGACCTTTCTTGAACATTGTAATCACAACCAGCATCGGTTATTACATAGACGAGCAAGTCGCTTCATAATTATTGGTAATACCTTGTATAGGAGATCTTTTGAAGGCATCTTACTGAGATGTTTGAATCTAGCAGAATCTAGATCAGCTTTGAGTGAAGCCCATGATGGATCTTGTGGGGGACATTTTAGTGGTAGCACCATTGCTAAGAAGCTCCTTAGGATAGGATATTTTTGGCCTACCATGGAAAATGATGCACATAATTATGTGCAACATTGCGACAAGTTCCAGAAATAAACTGACCTTGTCCATGCGCCTGCATAAGAACTGTAGGCTATTTCATATCCTTGGCCCTTTTCAAAATGGGGCTTAGACATCATTGGAAAAATCAACCTTGTGTCATCCGATGGACACAAATTCATCATAACCACCACTGAGTATTTCACAAAGTGGGTTGAAGCTATGCCTTTAGCTTCTTGCACTGGAATCCAAGTTTCCAAGTTTATTTTTAACCAAATTGTTTGTAGGTTCCGCATTCCTGCAAATCTCATCTCAGATAATGGCACTTGTTTAAAAAATAAAGATGTCAAAAAATTATGTCAAAAATATAAAATTCAACATCGTTGGTCCACTCCCTATTATCCTCAAGGTAATGGCCAAGCAGAAGCATCTAATAAAACATTAATTAAAATCCTCAAAAGACTGGTCAATAAATCTGGTTGAGATTGGCACATCCAATTATATCCGGCTTTGTGGGCTTATCAAACTAGCGTTCATACCCCCACAGGAACTTCACCTTTTGTTTTGGTTTATGGTTCTAAAGCCAATTTTCCCTTTGAATTAGAAGTTCCTTCTTTAGCTCTACTACTTCAAGATACTGAAGTAGGAGATGAATATCGTCTTTGGCAGATTTAGTCAGTTGGAGCTCCTAGACGAAAAGCGCATCAATGCTTTGGATCATCTTCATGCCTATCAAAACAAGCTTAAGAGAGCATACCTCAAGAAAGTTCATCCTTGATCCTTTGAGATTGGTGACCTTGTCTTAAAAGAAAATAAAAAAAATACTAATGTAACTAAAGACCTTAAAGGTAAATTTGAGCCCAACTGGCTTGGACCATATGTCATCACTGCTAAATTTGGATCGGACGCATATCAATTAGCTACCTTATATGGTAAATATATTAAAGAACCTATGAACATTATGCATATTAAGAGTTATTATGCATAACATTGGGTCATTTCATCATTTGTATATATTGTATTTTGCATATTGTTTCATTTTAGCCATTTATATCAAAATATTTTTCGAAAAATAGTAACAATCTTTATTCTTTCTTTTCATCATTCAAAATAAAAATATAAAAAACATCAAAATCTTCAAAAACATCTTTTATTTTTGTACTTTTCAAATCATGAAATATTGTAGTTATATTTTCAGTTATTTTGGATAAATTAACATTTATTTGGAATCCCGCACTTTCACACTCACATGCATAAATATCTTGATTTTATTTGATATGATTATTAATCTCTCATATATCAAAGTCCACAGTTGAATTAAATAAAGTTTTGAGCATAGAGAACTGATCTTGTTATTTACTTGAACCAAATACATCTCTTCACATTAAAATGATTTCATTGCAAATTCAATATGATGCTACATAGTAGAAGTGGTTTCTTGAGTGAAAAGTTTCCCTTGCTATCCTATCATGCACATGGTCTAGAATATTTGAGAATTGACAAAAGGACAAGCTCACCCCTACCCAGAATAAAAATCCCTTGCTCTACAACCAATCCAAGCAAGTATCCCTAGTATAGGAAGCAAAATAAAAAGTCAAAGCAAAAGAGAAAAAGAAAAATATTATTTTGTATCATCACAACAATATTTCAGCATTATCTCAATATCAAGCAAAAATACAAAAAATACAAAAAAAAAAGATAAAAGAGAAAATAAAAAGCAAAAACAACAAAATCCTTTTCCTACCCCTTGAAAAGAAAAGAAGGGTGAATGAGCTTGAATCCCTGGAATTCTCAATTATTCGAAAACTGTGAGGTAAGCCCCATAACAGGTGGTTTGTGCCCAACCCGCTTGGCCTTGGGTAATTCCTAGCATGGTGATATGTCTGTCACATTAGTGACCTTATTTTGTATAGACCTATGTCCGCTTATGGATCAACTAGCTCTTGATAACCTAACTTACATAGTAGTCTGGTACGGTTACATGCATATAAATCATGGCCAAGAAACACTCATTTGGTTAAGTCAAAATTACTTGTATCAAATTTTCTTGCTCAAAATTGGTGAATGAACAATAAAATTGCACACACATTTGTATTTGAGAGATTCTGTATCATTATGATAAAGCAATATTGGTAATGAACTCACATTTGCACATGAGGATTCCTTATAAATCTACATTTTTCTTTGACATAATGTAAAATATTTCTGCAAATTTTGGAATAATTTTATCTTCTTATTTCAGAACATCTGTTTAGTATAAAAACAATTATTATTTTCAAAAATCACAAAAAGCTTTCAAACAACATATGACACACATATAATCAATAAATTCATGTTCATATTATTATTTTCTATTTATCAAAAACCAAAAAATCAATCATGCAATAAAACTACAATATCAATTTCTTCTTCGAATTTTGCGATGATGGCATAATTCTATACCTATAATTCTATGCCTAGCGCAAACCATTGTTCTAATTTTATTTTCCATTCATTTTAAACAAATTCATAAAAACATATGACTTACATCATTATGTTACACATTTGAGCTTTAAAAATGAACGAACACTTATTCTATTTCATGTCATTATGTCAACATTCAATTTTGCAATGATGGTATAGTTCCTAGGGACTTATTCAAAAAAAAATTCACACTTAGGAATTTATGCCTAGCAAAAATCATATTTTCTTTAAATATGTCATACATAATATTTTTTATGAAAATTTGAAAACAAATCATCATCATCATCATCACAACACAAAAGTCTTAAGACAGTCTCTTAAGCACCCTTTTACTTTTTGCAATATTTCTATACTGGGACTAGCTTGATGACCTAGTGAGCGACGACTCCATGAAATGGTCTATACCAGCGACAATGTCATTTGAAATTATTGTTAGAAGTCTCTTTTATTTTCATCCAATCACACCACCAAAACAACTAATTTATGCACATCAGATTATTTCATTTACAATTTTATGCCATGACATAAAAAATTATAATTATTTCCAAATGACATAATTACATGAATCATCACAAAAATTTAAAATTTAAGCATCATACAACATATACACAAGTCATATCATCAAGCAAAAAGATAATCTATATATCTCAATCAAATATATACATCATCTAGATTGGTATGTCATAATCAAAACTCTGGCATACTCAATCCCCTCAAAAAAAATAATATAATAAATACAATCTGCCCTCTGTAGCAGCTAGCCTCGAGAAGCCCTCGAGCTCTCAGCCTCATCTCCTCCCTTGCCTTGATGTGGAGGAGGTGGTACCATAGAGGTCCGAGCTATGTCCTGGGTCCTCATCATCGATCATTAGGATGTCCTTGATGATCCCATCATAACCGGCTCCGTAATAGGGGCTGATAGTGGTACCCTCTAGTTCTCTAGAACCACATGATAGTACAACCCTTGATAGAATGTAGTCTAAGCAATAGATCGCACCAGATCCTGAGTGCTCACCCCTCCGCTCTGAGTCCTAATACATGTAGCCTCGTCCTGTAGGATCTGCACCTGAGCCTAGAGATGGGAAACCTCAGCCCAGAGAGCCGCTATCTCACTGCTCTCCCCTACCTCGATACCCTTGCCCTTATCAGGCGATGATGGTCTCTCCCTCAGCTAAGAAGGGACTCCCCTCTCCCTCCTCCCTATTTGTTGTGGCCTTTGTGGAGCCTGGCCCATCCCTTGACATCTCTCCTATGGATACCGTCACTGCTCTCTCCCATCATGACCCCACACTGCATCAATAGAAGCCTAGCACTGCCTCCCCATCTGATGCACCACGACGTGCACTAGACCCTGAGCCCTCATCATTCAAGGAGAGAATATTCTTGCATACCAGGCATTGTACCCATCTACGACCCCAATGTCATCACCATCCATTAGCTAGATGGGGGCATCATTCATGTCTTGACTCTAGAATCATTGTATGTCTGGAGCCCCGCTCAGTGTAGTACTATCTCGAATAGTTTGAGAGTACTCATAATCCCTGAGATAAGGGATCCCCTATTGTAGACCAAAATATTGTAGCACTCGGTCATAACGATGGAGATCTACCTCTCCCCACTCCATCATCAGCTAGCAGACTCACCTGATGCGAGCCAGCTCTTGCCCATCCTTTGCCCACCTGGGATGCTCTCGCCATGTCCTCTAAGTGATCTGGTCTAGGATGAGGTCATCCAGAAACCTCTGTGACATCGGTAGATCTATCCACCATTGGGACCCCCTCTGTAGCCACTAGTAGAAAACTCGGGGCCTCTCCCAGTCAACCCCTATCAGTGGGAGCCCTACCAGCCTTCGCATCACGATGTGCTCCCAGCACCAAACCTATAGTAATGATGTCAAGACCAGACATCGGCATCCCTTGTATACGACTCCATCTAGGATCCTATACAAGCGACATAGTACAAAACTACCCCAAGAAAAACTATAACCCTGGTCTCTCATGTCATAGACCACATCTGAGAGGATCCATGGTAGTCTACACCCACTTTGGTGGCACAACAGTAAGCCACCTACCACCCCTACCAAAACTTGAGTCAACCTAGATGCCCTAGGCATCTACCTTAGAGACTCGATGTTCACTCCGCCCTTCTCCAGGGTGAAGCTCGGGTCTCCAGATCAATCTCATCATCGCCTAGCCCTGATTGGCCGTAGGCATCATCAACCGTCCTTATATGGGGATCCTCATGATCCTCCATACATCCTCTAGAGTGGGAGCCATCTCCCCTATTGGTAACTGGAAATAGGACGACCTCGGATACCACCTCTCTGCTAGGGTTGTTAGTAGCCCCATGTCCGTCGGCACTTGTGGCATCTCTACCACATGCTATAAACCGACTTGAGCTAGTCGGTTGCACTCTTCCTGATCAAGAGTGGCCAAGTCGTCTCTCAATATGCCATATTTCCATTCCTAACTCTTCAGTAATCCCTTCTACAAAAACAAACAATAAAACAATGAAATTTATTAATAAATCAATCATTATAATCAAATTAAATACATTTTAATCAAGCTTAAAGATGATATCGTCCACCATTGGATTATATCGTCCCAAATTTGGCAAAATCATCCTGTGTTAGGATGAAATCATCTCTAATTTTGCGACTTGGGGATCGCCCCTGGTTGGATGGGATCTCCCCTATATCGCCTATTTTGCCTTCCGACGATTTTGATGATCTAGGGACGATTTTGATGAAATAGGGACGATTTCATCCCGACATCGTCGATGGCCTAAAAATGGCCGCGATGCCCCAAAACAGTCTGAATTTAAAACAAAAAATTGCACAAATTAATTTCAAACCTAATTTACTAGGATTAGATCCTTACCCGTAGCCCGCACCGGACCTCTGTGGCTCTGTGCGCTGTATCCACCATTTTTTTCTCTCTGCAGAGATCTAGAACAGTAAAAAAAAAAGTGAGTAGTAAAATGAATTAGGGTTTTACCCTATTTTTCTTAATTTTATTCAAAACCAACAACATTTTTAATTTTTCTTTTTCGTATTTTTTTACCTCAAACATTCGATTTGGGTAAAAACACGGAGGGGGCACCATAGTAAGCAGTCGTACGATTCGACCTAGAATCGTCATCTAAAAAATTGACTAAATTTTTGCTTTCTCGTAAAACAGAAAAAATTCGTCTTTAACGCATTTTCTTCGAAAAATTCGCTAAAGAGGGAGCAAAATGTAGCACCCTAAAATTGGCATAGTTAAACCTTAGTAAAATATTAAAATTTGAATTTTAACCCAAATCACCCTTTAAACCGCCTGTTACCCGCTTTCCTCATTTTCCACGCCATTTTTAGGATTTGTTTTGATCGTTTGATGATATCGTCTAAGATCAGACAAAATCATCCTAGATCTGACGTATTCGTCTGGAACAGAACGTCCAGACGATTTCGTCCCAAAATTGAATTTTCATAATTAGATTATGTTTTAATAGCTTCTCTAACTTGTGCAGAAAGCATGTCTGCGCAGTTAGAGTCTCCCCCATTGGAGATCTCCCAAATTGGGATGATTTCCAACCTCCTAACCTCTCCCTAATCCTATATAAACTAAGATTTTCTCAATTTATCCCCCTAGATCCCCTTGAACCCCCTTGAACCCCTAGTTGATAGATTTATCTATAGATGTTAGCTCCTTGTGCATCCTCGTACCTTTGTTTGCATTGCATATTTCAAGTCTTCTTGCAGGAATATTATTGTTTTTTAGTCGGAGCAGGCTCGGATCGTCTCTGATGATTCTAGACAATTACGGATGATCTTGTCACAGATCGATGATGATATCGTATGATTGGAGGTGATCTTGACTGCAGTCTAGATTGGGGGCAATCAGAGCCCAAAGTTTGCATTTACTTATCTTTTCTCTTCATTTTCTTACGCATTAGCTTGGTTTATTTTATTTTTGCATCCTGGAGTTCACCTCATTTAGCATAGATATATGATAAAGTCAAAATAAATTGTCAAATTGATGCATTTCCTTTTAATTGCTATCTAGATCTACTATTTAGGAAAATTCATTATTACTTCTATCATTTCCCCTTGCTTTTGCAGTTGCATTTTTGGTATTTTGTATCTGTTTTTGTGATTCTAGGTTTTTGATGAATTTGTCAGATCTCAAACGATCTCGTTTGATTTTAGATGACCGAATGTGATCTGATATGATTATGTGAAATATCAGATGATTATGTACGATTCGAGATGATTTGGACTACTACAAACTACAGAATATTCATTTAGACATCTGAAATCAACTAAAATCTATCTTATTTAGCGCATTCTCTATGTTCAACATTTATTTATGTTTTTTGTATCCACAAAAATCAGTATCAATATATAGATTAGTTTAGATTCATTTTGGCCAAACCTAGGAATTGAATGATTGAACATAAAATGAGCACATCAAACCTGTCATCAACCTAGGTGTGGAAACTACCACTTAAAATTTTCCTGGTGAACCCACCATCCATCAAAAATTCACCCTTATACCCCTCCCTCGAGAGGCGGGACCTTCAAAGGTCCTCTCAGTCTGAGGTATTGTCTTATCCTTCTCACATCCCCCTTTCGAGCATGGATCCTATAGCCTGAAGGTAAGGATGCAAAAAATTTGGAGCGATACACATATCATAAAAAGATCATATATATCAACAATATATGTACATCATATCAAAACTGGATTGGTATGCCATAATCTATACCCTAACATACTCAATCCTTTCAAAATATATAGTCTATAGTCTATAGTAGCTAGTCTCGAGAAGCCCTCGAGCTCTCAGCCTCATCTCCTCTCCCACCCTGGCATGGAGGAGGTGGTCCCATAGAAGTCCATGCTATGTCACGGGTCCTCGGACGTCGATTGTAAGGATGACCTCGATGACCCCATCATGACCGACTCTGCAATGGGAGCTAGCAGTGGTATCCTTTGGTTATCTAGAACCACGTGATAGTACAATCTCTGGTAAAACATGGTCTAAGTGATAGACCATGCTTGAGTGCTCACCCCTTCGCTCCAAGCCCTGAGTCATGTAGCCTCATCCTATAGTGTTTGCACCTGAGCCCAGAGGTAGGCAACCTCAGACCGGAGAGCCCCCATCTTGCTACTCTCCCCATCGGGCGTGGATCCTATAGCCTAAAGGTAAGGATGCAAAAAATTTGGAGCGATACACATATCATAAAAATATCATATATATATCAATAATATATGTACATCATATCAAAATTGGATTGGTATGCCACAATCTATACCCTGTCATACTCAATCCTTTCAAAATATATAGTCTATAGTCTATAGCAGCTAGTCTCGAGAAGCCCTCGAGATCTCAGCCTCATCTCCTCTCCCACCCTAGCATGGAGGATGTGGTCCCATAGAAGTTCGTGCTATGTCACAGGTCCTTGACGTCGATCGTAAGGATGACCTCAATGACCCCATCATGACCGACTCTACATTGGGAGCTAGTAGTGGTATCCTTTGGTTATTTAGAACCACATGATAGTACAATATTTGGTAAAACATGGTCTGAGCGATAGACCATGCTAGATCTTGAGTGCTCGCCCCTTCGCTCTAAGCCTTGAGTCGTGTAGCCTCATCCTGTAGTGTTTGCACCTGAGCCCGGAGGTAGGCAACCTCAGCTCGGAGAGCCACCATCTCGCTACTCTCCCCCACCTCGACACCCTTACCCTTATCAGGCGATGTTGGCCTATCCCTCTACTGAGAAGGGAGTCCCTCCTCCCTCCTATCTGGCTGTCACGGTCTCTCCGGAGCCTATGGCGCTCTTCAACATCTCTCCTAAGGAGATCGTTGTTGCTCCCTCCCTCCATGACCACTCACTACATTGATAGTATCCTGGCATCACCTCCCCATCTGTCATACCATGGCGTGCATCGGACCTTGTGCCCTCATCATCTAAGGAGGGTGGATGCCTACATACCAGGAATCATATCCGTCTGTGACCCCAGCATCATCCCCATCCATTGACTAAATGGGGGCATCATCAACATCCTGACTCTAGAATCATTGCATATCTAGAGCCCCACTCAATGTAGTACTATCTTGAACAATCCGAGAGTACTTGTAATCCCTAAGAGAAGGGATCCCCTATTGTAGATCGAACTACCTCAAAACTCAGTCATAGCGGTGGAGCTCTACCTCTCCCTACTCCATCCTCATCCAAAATACTCGCCTGATGATGAGGCCTGGAAATGCCTCAATCATAACATGTTTTGAACACTAAAAATGCCTATAAACTCTTATGTTTTATCTGATATGTTAGTTAAGTTGATTCAATATGCTGTATATTAACCATTTTGCATGATCAATGTATTTGAAATATTATATGCTGATTTTATAACTTTTTGCATAGTTTTGTGTTCTTTTTGCTATGATTTGCTAAAATGGGATATGCTTAGAATAATAGCAGCATTTCACTAATCATGTTTTGATTTGTCTCAAGCATTTATTTCACCTAAATCTGGCAATAGTGCAAGCAAACTGTTGTTGTGCAACAAAAATTGGTCTTTCCCATGTAAATTCCAGCCAGCTGTCCATAAATAGCAAGGCATGGAATTCACATGAGGAAAGGGATGAAGACCATTGGAATTTGATCTTAGGAGATAACCCACCTGAGAGATGCAGAAGAAATCACTGGAAAAGCATACATTTGTTCATTTCGAAGTATCTTCGGAATGAACAGATATCTTCGAAATGAGAGAACACAACGATCTTCGAAATGAGCGGATCTTCGAAATGAAGAATGCAGTATCTTCGAAATGAGTGGATCTTCAGAATGAAGCAGGATCTTCGGAATGAGAATGAGTATCTTCGGAATGAGAATGCAGTATCTTCGGAATGAGCGATCTTCGGAATGAGAATTGCATTGTCTTCGAAATGAAGCCACTTATCTTCGAAATGAAAATAGAGTGTGCTTTTTGACTTGTTGACCGATTTTTGAAGCCGAAAAAAGGGAAATAAAGGTTGGAAAAGGTAAAGGAAAAGATCTTCCATCTGTCTTTGCCATCATTGCCGACCAAAGCCATCATTAAGGGAAAGATCAAGTTTTAATCTTCTTCTAGGATAAAACCAGAATTTGTTGCAACGCATTGTAGGATTAGATCTTTTGAGATATTCTTTGTTTGTAATCAGACCTTAGGACATCTATAAATATTGCTCCCATTCAGGTTGAGCTAGTAGAGGTAATAGGAAGTAGTAGCAGCAAGAAGTAGAAAGTAAGGAAGAAGCAAAAAATAGGTAGAATTTGACTGTTATAGTCCTGTAACAGGTTTTCAACAAAATTATTGTAATCATGTTCTTTAATCAATAAAGTGCACCAGTTCTATTTCATATTGCTTGTAAATGAGTGTGATTAAGATTTAGAGAGAGAGAGAGAGACTTACACCTTCTTCTGGACAAGGAGGCTGGCCACTTCCAGACCTAGGAGGAGGACTAACAAGCAGGTTTTATTCTGATTTTGTTGCAGTAGAATGAGTTGTAGAACTTGTTATTTCAATTGCTTGTAAACAAGTTGACAATATTTGTAGTCTTAGTTTATTTATGCTTAGATTAATCTTGTGCTTAATGTTTTAGTTGTAATATTTACTTTCAGCAAAGCTTCCACTTTATTTCAGATTGTTATTTCCAGAATTTACTATTTTTTAGCAATTTCCTGCATTTTATGTTTTGCTGTCAAATCCTGCATAGAAGATTGACAACCTTCTGTTACAGAACCTTGACAGTTTTCATTTCCATGTTAGAATTAGACTTTCATTACTGCAAAAGTAATTAGATTTCCTTTCTGCAATTAGGATCAGACTTTCAATTTTGCAACTGTTATTTCTGCAATATAATTAGGTCTCATTCTGCAATTGTAATTAGGACTTCATTTCTATAGTTAATGATTAGTTTCCAATTCTGCAACTTAGATTAAGGTTTAATTCATGCAATTTAGAGATAGGAATGTCCCAAAACCCCCCACACAACCGGTTCCACCAATAAGACTTGTTGCTCTAGATTGACCTAAGTTATAGTTGTTTCACTTCTTCTTTCGTAGATAGCCTTGTACATTGCCCTGGATTGACAGATTCATTGAGAATTAATGATGGTATAATGACTACGCATCATTTTGGCACCGTTGTCGGGGAATAGTGTTGTCAGAAGAAAACAAATAGTCCAATAGCTGTAATCAGACTAAGCTATGAAAATTCAGGTTAAAATCTGAATACAACAATTGAGAAAGATAACAACTATTGACTTAATTTATGTCATTTAGGAGTAAACATGAATGAGTAAGTCTAGGGATGAAAAAGGTAGAACTACCCCAAAGGATCCCTGGCTTGTTCCATTAAGGAGATCTTCACGCCTAAGGGGTGAATCACCTGTGTTTGAACTACCAGAAAGATTGATAGAAAAATCACCAGTCTCACCATCACTAGAACATTCTGAGATAGGAAAATCACCAATTTTATCATCATCAGAATATCCTAAGAAAGACAATTCATCAGACTCATCATCAACAGAGAGGCTTGGACCTCTTGAGAGAACAATTTGGGAAGCTTTAACTTCTCCCAACAAACAGGAAACTATGGCAGAAGGAGGCAATATAGATGGCCAACATGGCTATGTTCATAATGAAGGAGATGATCAGGATATACTCCAACCTTCCAGAACATTTGAATATCCTATTCATCTGAATCCAACACAAAACTCTCCCATGAAGACCATTTCACCTTCAGTACTTCCAACCTTCCGAGGTGTTGTATCTGAAGATCCTGATCAATTTTTGTTTGAATTCAAGGTAGTGTGTCAGACCTATGATTATATAAATGACAATCAAAAACTTAAGGTTTTTCCCTCAACTCTCAAGGATTCAACATTGCGCTGGTTCATGAGCTTAGAGCCAAATTCCATAAGAACCTGGGATCAAATGGAGACTGTCTTTTTAGACAAATATCAAGAATATTGCCATGTAAGGAATAGAAAAGATGAGTTATTCAGAATCAAGCAGGAAGATGATGAGACATTGGAAGATTATCTTGATAGGTTCTCCTTTGTTCAAAGGAGATGTGGACTTGTAGAACCAGAATTATGTAAAACCATATTTTTGAGAGGATTGCAAGATGAATCCAGAGAAGTTCTGGATTTGATGGGAAAAGGGGATGTAACCACTCTCAGTAATGAGGAAATTATGGATCTCTGTAGGAATTACTCTCGCACTAAGCAGAGAAGAAGAAAAAGCCGCACAAATGGCACTGATGTAAAGGACCTGATAGAGGAACTTGCAAATTTCAAAACTGATATTCTAGTGCACCTAAACACTACTTTGGGGGAAATGTCTGCAAAAGCAAAAAACATAGAACCTTTGGCAATTTATTGCCCAAGATGTAGAAATAAACATGCTTTGCAGGAATGTCCTTTGAATAAAACATCTATCTCAGCCATTTGTAGTATCTAGTTCAAAAAGGCATTCAACCGATCAATGCCACCTGCTACCACAACTCAAAACTGTGTTAGAAAACCAGATTGAGGAACTCAACTATATTGGACCAAAACAAGGGGGAAATTTCTCTCAATATCAAAATCCCCCTCGTTTTCCTACAAATTGGGGGCATAATCCTGGTACTATGCCTTGGGGACAATCAGAACCACCCCAACGTCCTTGGAATTATCCTCAATGGACAAATTCCCAAGAATGGCCACAAGCAAATTGGAGTAACCTAGCCTGGAATCAGAATCAAAACAACCCCTCATGGAATCAAAACAACCCATCTTGGAATCAAAACAATCCAACTTGGAATCAAAATTAGACTAATCCACATTGGATGCAAAACCAACCACAATGGAGTCAGCAATACCAATCCTATCCAAGGCAACAAAGGAATCAAGGTCAAACTCAGCATTTGTTGCCTGCACCTAATCAAAATTTTCAAGAAAAACAATAGCAAACACAACAAGTGAAACAACCTCAATTGCCAGCTCAACCAAGTCACTAATCCAAACAACATGAGACAGACACCTCCTGTCTATGTGGCTGAAGCTGAAGAAAATGTTGAAATTAATGTTCTTGATTGTAGTAACATCCAACTTCGTTCAGGAAAAGTTGTACCTAAACCAGTTTCAATTGAAATCAAAGAAAATGAAGAGCAAGAATCATCAGAACCAGAGAGAATCCAACCAACAATGGAGACAAAAGAAAAATTGGAACCAGAGAGAATCCAACCAACAATAGAGAAAGAGACAAAAATAGAACCACATGCAGAACAATTACCAAGGATAATTCCATATCCTGAAAGACTCAATGCAATACCAAAAAATTTTGAGTCAGAATTGGTCAAAGAACTCAAAAATTTGACTATATCATTGCCCTTATTGCAAGCCATTAAGGAAATACCAGAGATTAATAGTACTATCCAAAATTTGTGCATTAAAAGAGCAGGAAGAAAGAAGAAAGCATTTCCCAAGACTGTGCAGGTTGAAGGAAAGATAGCTGATCTCTTATCTGGAAAACTACTACCTCCAAAGTATAGTGACCCAGGAAGTCCAGTTATCACAGTTACCATAGGTTCAGTACCAATATCAAATGTTTTAGTGGATCTAGGAGCTGCAATAAATGTCATGACCAAGGATACAATGGAACAATTACAGCTCAAACATCTCAGCCCCACATTTACAGTTTTAGAAATGGTTGATAGGTCAGCTGCAAAACCTGAAGGAATCATTGAAGATGTCCCTATAGAAGTTTCTTCTTGGGAATTCCCTACAGATTTTTTGGTTTTACAGCCAAGAAATTCAGCACATGGATATCCCATTATTTTGGGAAGACCTTGGCTTGCAACTGCAACAGCCTTCATAGACTGCAGATCTGGAAATATGACTATTTCAAATGGTATTGATCTAAAACAGATTTCTTTATATCCTCCTGCAAAACCATCCAACAAATTTTTAGGTCAGTTATGGTTTTCTGACTCAGAGGAAGAACCAGAAGAGGTCATTTCTACACTAGCTACCTTAGTAGTAAGAGAACACACAGAAGACCTCAGTGACACAGAAAATTTAGAAAATGAAACAATCCTGATGAATGTTCTGCATGAACAAGGTTTAGAAGGGGAAACAACAAATATCCAACAGTTGTTAAGTAATGAGGAGAATCAAAAATCTGAAGATGAACCATCTGTACTATCACAGGGAAACTCTGTTTCACTACCACATGGATGGCACCATCATCTGATTTTTCCTTCTCACTGTTCCATACAAGATATGCTTCCCTCAAGCAGCAATAAAATAGAAACTACTTCTTTTCTCCCATCTCAGCAATGTCCTCTTAATCCCCTAATCACCAGGTATGAAGGAGTGAATTCAGTCCTTCTAAATACAAAACAAATAGAAGTCCAGCCAAGCAAATTTTTGAACATTTACAGCTGGCTTACTAGGGAAGAGGAAGAAAAATTGATAGTTGTCTTGCAGAAGCATGTTTATGCTTTTGCTTGGGACTACAAAGAATTCATACCTTATGAACTAGTCTTTGGCAAAAAGCCCTTCTTACCTATTGAATTTGAGCTACTAACATTGCGCACAGCACTGGAAATTGGAATTGAATTGTCGCAGGCACAGACAGATAGGATTCTGTAGCTGAATGCATTGGATGAACTTAGATTGGATGCTCTACACCAAACTGAGGTAATTCAAGAGCAGAGGAAGCTGTGGCATGACAGTCACATTCAGCAGAGGAAACTTCAACAAGGAGATTGGGCTTTACTGTTTGATTCTCAATATGAAGACTTCCCTGGAAAACTGAGAACTAGATGGTTGGGACCTTACTGGATTGAGGAGGTATTTGACAATGGAGCAGCTCGTCTATCCCCTATTGATGGGTCACGAAGAAAGTTGGTAGTGAATGGACATCGCCTTAGGGTGTACCATACACCTCTGACTAAAGAAGAATTCTTGCAACAACTTGATAGTTTGGATACACAACAGGTGGAAGAGATTCCCTCTTCCACTTCAAAACAATCAACATGATCATGGATTTCAAGAAAAAGCAAAAAATACAAAAAAATAAAAAAAAAAATAGAAAACAAAAAGATGAATAAATTCTGAGTATGAATTCCTTCATGGGCATGGTTTTAGGGGAAATCATGAAATTCCTTCATGGGCATAGTCAGGATCAAGAAAAAAAAAAAGAGAAAAGGAGAGGTAAAAAAAAAAAAAAAGGGGAAAATCAAGAAAAAAAAAAAAAGAGAGAAAATGAATAACTCAGCAGTGAAAACCTTTTCTTAAGGCACTATTGGGTTGGTATGCATGAAAACCAGTTTTCTGGCATGCATAACCTTGAGAAATTTCTGAACCATCATTGTACAAATTCACCAAGTGCACTTGTTTTGAAATGTTGCAGAAAATCTCAGCAGAATATCAACAAAGGCAGTCATTCTTCAAAACTGGCATTAACTATTTTTATCGGTATATATTTCTTACATTTCTTCATTGTAAAATGATTGGTGTATAGTATATGACAATTAACCATTAGCATAAAAGGTATTCATAAGAGTTGGCATACTTAAAACATGTTTTGAAAATGAAAATATTGATTTCCGCCTAATCTTCGAACAAGAATGCCAAAAATAGTGCCTGTTGTATTATCTTCGGATTGAAATTGTCTTTGGAATGACAGCAAAATGAATGTTGCACTTTGTCTTCAGAAAGAAACTTTGTCTTCGAAATGACAATTTGTCTTCAGAATGAAACTTGGTCTTCGAAATGACGACTTGCTGCATCATCTTCGGAATGAGGATCTGTCTTCGAAATGAAGATCTGTCTTCGGAATGAAGATCTGTCTTCGGAATGACGATTTACCTTCGCAATACAGCCTGATCTTCGGAATGAGGATTGATCTTCGGAATGAGGATTAATCTTCGGAATGAAGATTTAAATTTTGCAAAGAAGATTTGTCTTCGGAATGAAGTCATAATCTTTAGAATGAGGATTTGTCTTCGGAATGAAGACTCGTCTTCGGAATGAGGTCATAATCTTCGGAATGAAATTTTGTTTGTGCAATAAGTTATAATCTTCGGAAAGAGCATTTCCACGTGGCATCCAAGAAGACAAGGTACGACAAAATCAAACTTTTTAGTTGCATGCGATGAAGGAACACGTGTCAGTCAACACATGGTTTGTTTTTGCACCCATTGGAAATACGGAGGACGTGACCAACCATATGCCACCAATTTTTAATGCCAATAAACATGCACGTGAGAATCTGCAAAACTAATGAGGTGGATCTGATGGCAAGGACATCCATGCAATCATCAACGAACAGGTGTACAGTGCAAAAGTAGAAATGTGTGCCACCTTTCTTTTCGAAGACGTGTTTGCGAAGTACAATGCACAGGTTACGGTTCATTTCGAAGAAGACGAGAAACAAGGCAACGAAGGTTTCAAACTAAAACTCTGCAAATCTGCAACATAAAATAGCCAGAGATCCAGCAGAAGAATAGCAGCCACAGTGTACATTTTTTTAAATAGAAAATATGGGGCGAAAGATCAGAACGGAACCTGCAGATACCACCTACCTCCGAGAAAATCTGGCAGTCGTGCAAATTTTTGAAGATGGAGGGTTTATGCCATTTCTAGATAAATTTAATGGGTCTTCTGAAGATTTGGCTGGCATGTTCGCCCATACATTCAGAAACAACCGAGCACATGTTAATGGCATGACTATTGAGGTAAGCCCTAAAATTTTAAGTCAGATTACTGAGCTGCCATTAGAAGGGATTTCAATTTCTAGATCTGGCAAGAACACATTGGCAAATGTAGTTAATCAGTTTGTAGAAGAAAATGATAGAGAACCAGAGTATTTAACCCATAACAACACATGCAAAGGGTTAAAAAGGGCCAGCCTACAGGAACCCTGGGATGAAGTAGCCACCTGGGTAATTAAATTCCTAACCTAGTGAAGGGCGATATGTGCTGTTGTCGGGGCATCATCTACTGAATTTTGAACCATCTCGGACATGGTGAGCAACAACCGAAAGTTAGGGTAAATCTTCCCTCGTATCTGTATCAAGAATTAAAGAACATGGCAAAGAGATATCAGGAGGGTAAAGGAAGCCTTCGCCATCATGGCCTCATCAAACTAGTTTGCCAACACCATTTTAGAGGAAACCCTAGGAGTTTTGATAGGTTTTACTCTACCCTAAATGATGTCATTTTTGGGGATGAAAGTGAGGAAGAAGAAGAACCAAATGCTGTTGATGTTGCTGCAGAAGAGGAAACAACTGCTGCAAAAAATGTTGTAGAAGATGCTGCAGAAGAAACTACAGAAGGTGCCCCTGAAGCTGTTACAGAACTACACCCCACAGTAGCAGCAGAAAACCTTGCTCCTGAACCCTCAACTTCACGAGCTAAGAAACAAAAGAGAAGAGGATCTGGAACTGGCAGCAGAGCAGAAAAACAAAAGAAGGTTCATTTTTCTGGAGTGACCACTAATTTGTCGAACAGAGAAGTGAAGCACTTAACCAAACAGAGGAGGAAACAACAAGGGAAACAGAGGCATCTAAAACTGACCCCATGACCCCTACTGTCACCAGAAAATAGAGCAAAAAGAAGAAGTTTGCATCTGGAACTAGGAGGTCTACAAGAATCCATTTGAAAGAAACAGCAGAATAGGTTATGGAGGAAGAAGATAGACCAAGCAGCCCAGATGTCACAGAGATACAACCAGCCTCTGAAAACTTTCTAGAATTCCTTGAACAGATAGCTGAGGCAAAAACTGAGCAGGATGGTTTGGAGGAGGCTACAGTTCAACAGGCTATAGATATGGTAGATACCCTTATAGACAGTTTCATAGAGCCTCCTAAACAAGAACAAATTATTGCAAAAGAAGAGGAAATATTGGTTGAGCAGCCAACTGCAACTGATTTGTCTGCATCAGCTTCTGAAGTAGAAACAGAAGTGGAAGACATCACAGAGCAACTGAGGGCAGCAAGGAGTGTTGTCAAAACACAGACCAGATGGATTTCAGAGAAAGAAAGCATCATTGAGATGCAAGAAAGAAAAATTGCAGAGCTTCAACAAGAAGTGGCAGAATTGAGAAAACTGTTGTCACAATCTGAAAAACAGCCGACTATATCCAATGATGAAGACAATTTGGCTCAATTGCTTTTGGGTCTATCAAGAGCAGATGACTCTGTTGAGGCAGACATGGGAGTTCATCCTGAAACAACACTCCTTCATTCTGAAGAAGTGCCTGTTCATTCTAAAGTAGCACCATCTTATTTTGAAGCATTGCCTTCTTGTTCTGAAGATGCTTCAGAAATGATAAAGAGCATTACAGAGGATGTTGAAGATGAGCCACCAACACAGGAATAGTCCCAGCAATAAGAAAATGTTCAAGTAAGTACTCCTATTGAGGTCCCTGCATTTCAACTTGTTACACTTTCAATAGAAACAACAGATAAGGGGGTACAAGTAGAAATACTATCTGATGACAACCCCATAGAAATAGCAAATAAGGGGGTGCAAGTAGAGTTATTGATAGATGAACAACCAGTGGAAGTGGCAGAAAAAGGAGTTCAGATAAATCTGCTGCCTAGGATCCCCCCTGTAGTAAGACCACCTAATACTGTGTCTCTAGAGCAGTACAATGCAGACATAGCTAGCTGGATGATTAGATATGAGCAACTTGCCACTAAAACTGAAAAGTTCAAATTGGAAGCAAAATAGCTAGAAGCCAAGGACACAGAAATTCAGGCATTGAAAGAAAAGGTGTCTGACTTATGCCAAATTGCTGAATTTTTAGTCCAATTTAGACGACCAGCCAGATTTTACAACCTTATTTTGAAGGAAAAATACCTCAGATGGCAGGTCATGAGGATTACTTCAAACCTCCCATATAAATTGGACACTATTGCAGATTTTCTGGAGGCATATTTTGACAGTCCTTTTGAGCAGAAAAATCTCCTGTGTGAACTATTTTTACACAGTTTCTTCATTCCAGAGGAAGTTGACTCTCATCCTCAAATCTACATTGGAGATGTTCAGTTGAGAGCATTTATGTCTACTTTGCAGAATCAACTTTACTGGGATCAAGAGAAAAAGTAGAATAAAGTGATTGAAACAAGGGCTGAGTTGTTAGTTAGAGCAATCCAGCCAAATCACCTAGTTATCACCAGGCAACACTTCTCAATGATGAACAGGGATGATATAAAGAGAATGTACTTGAACAACTTAAGGGACTGTGTGGCCAGATTTAACAATTTTTGTGATCACAATTTCTTTCCTAGCATTGTCAGTGTGCAGAGAGAGATGGGCTGAACTTTCCATGTCTTTGAGGAAAAGAGAACCTATCTCCCCCATCAACTTAGAATGGTCCAGAAGAGTAGAAGGTGTAATCCAACTGATTCAGATCATGCAACATAACTGGATAGGTCTCAGGTTCAGGCCTCCGACCATCATTACTCCTGTTCCATTCTACTTTGAGGAAGATGCCCAACTTGATGAACAATTTGAAGATTGGCTCAGAAACATTCAAGAAAACAGGGGGTATTACATAGGCAAGAAATTATTCTACAGGTCATGGAATCTAAACATGGACATATGTGATTCCATAGCCCAACATAATGCATGAGGGCATGCATTAATATAAGTTGGGGGGAAAATGATGAGGCCTGGAAATGCCTCAATCATAACATGTTTTGAACACTAAAAATGCCTATAAACTCTTATGTTTTATCTGATATGTTAGTTAAGTTGATTCAATATGTTGTATATTAACCATTTTGCATGATCAATGTATTTGAAATATTATATGTTGATTTTACAGCTTTTTGCATAGTTTTGTGTTCTTTTTGCTATGATTTGCTAAAATGGGATATGCTTAGAATAATAGCAGCATTTCACTAATCATGTTTTGATTTGTCTCAAGCATTTATTTCACCTAAATCGGCAACAATGCAAGCAAACCGTTGTCGTGCAAAGAAATTGGTCTTTCCCATGTAAATTCCAGCCAGTTGTCCATAAATAGCAAGGCATGGAATTCACATGAGGAAAGGGATGAAGACCATTGGAATTTGATCTTAGGAGATAACCCACCTGAGAGATGCAGAAGAAATCACTGGAAAAGCATACATTTGTTCATTTCGAAGTATCTTCGGAATGAACAGATATCTTCGAAATGAGAGAACACAGCATCTTCGAAATGAGCGGATCTTCGGAATGAAGAATGCAGTATCTTCGAAATGAGCGGATCTTCGGAATGAAGAATTGTAGTATCTTTGAAATGATAACTACAGTATCTTCGGAATGAGCGATCTTCGAAATGAGAATTGCATTGTCTTCGAAATGAAGCCACTTATCTTCGGAATGAAAACAGAGTGTGCTTTTTGACTTGTTGACCAATTTTTGAAGCCGAAAAAAGGAAAATAAAGGTTGGAAAAGGTAAAGGAAAATATCTTCCATCTGTCTTTGCCGTCATTGCCGACCAAAGCCATCATTAAGGGAAAGATCAAGTTTTAATCTTCTTCTAGGATAAAACCAGAATTTGTTGCAGCATTGTAGGATTAGATCTTTTGAGATATTCTTTGTTTGTAATCAGACCTTAGGACATCTATAAATATTGCTCCCATTCAGGTTGAGCCTAGTAGATAGAGGTAATAGGAAGTAGTAGCAACAGGAAGTAGAAAGTAAGGAAGAAGCAGAAAATAGGTAGAAATTGATCACATAGACTCTGTAACGATTTTTCAATAGAATTATTGTAATCATGTCTTTTAATCAATAAAGTGCACCAGTTCTATTTCATATTGCTTGTAAATGAGTGTGATTAAGATTTAGAGAGAGAGAGAGACTCACACCTTCTTCTGGACAAGGAGGCTGGCCACTTCCAGACCTAGGAGGAGGACTAACAAGCAGGGTTTTATTCTGATTTTGCTACAACAGAATGAGTTGTAGAACTTGTTATTTCAATTGCTTGTAAACAATTGACAATATTTGTAGTCTTAGTTTATTTATGCTTAGATTAATCTTGTGCTTAATGTTTTAGTTGTAATATTTACTTTCAGCAAAGCTTCCACTTTATTTTAGGTTGTTATTTCTAGAATTTACTATTTTTCCACAATTTCCTGCATTTTATGTTTTGCTGTCAAATCCTGCATAGAAGATTGACAACCTTCTGTTACAGAACCTTGATAGTTTTCATTTCCATGTTAGAATTAGACTTTCATTGCTGCAAAAGTAATTAGATTTCCTTTCTACAATTAGGATCAGACTTTCAATTCTGCAACTATTATTTCTGCAATATAATTAGGTCTCATTCTGCAATTGTAATTAGGACTTCATTTCTGTAGTTAATGATTAGTTTCCAATTCTGCAACTTAGATTAAGATTTAATTCATGCAATTTAGAGATAGGAATGTCCCAAAACCCCCCACACAACCGGTTCCACCAATAAGACCTGTTGCTCTAGATTGACCTAAGTTATAGATTTTTCACTTCTTCTTCTGTAGATAACCTTGTACACTGCCTTGGATTGACAGATTCATTGAGAATTAATGATGGTATAACGACTACGCATCACCCGATGTGAGCCAACTCTTGTCTATCCTCTCGCCACCCTAGGTGCTCTCTCCATGGCCTCTAGGTGATCTGATCAGGGATGAGGTCGTCTAGAAACCTATAGGACATCGACAGATCTATCCACTATTGTGACCCTCTCTAGAGCCACCAATAGAAAACTTGGGGTCTCTCCCAGTCAACCCCTATTAGTGGAAGCCCCATCAGCCTTTGCACCGCAATGTGCTCCCAACACCAAACCTGTAGTACCGATGTCAAAACTAGATATCGACCTCCATTGTATATGACCTCGTATAGGATTTTATACAAGCAACATAGTAAAAATCTGCCCCAAGCAAATCTGTAGCCATCGTCTCTCATATCATAGACCACATATGAGAGTAGCCATGATAACTTGCATCTGCTCTGGTGGAATAGTAGTAGACCACCCACTACCCCTGCAAAAACCTGAGTCAATCAAGATGCCCCAAGAATCTGCCATAATGTCTCGATGTTCACTCTGCCCTTCTCCAGGGCTAAGCTAGGGTCTCTGCACAGTCGCATCATGGCATGGCCCTGATTGGCCACAAGAGTCATAAACTACCCTTGTATGGGGATCCTCAAAATCCTCCATGCATCCTCTAGAGTTGGATACATCTCCCTTGTCAGTAGCTAGAAATAGGATGACCTCGGATACCACCTCTTTGCTAGGGCTATCAATAGCCCCATGTTTATAGGTATTTATGGTATCTCTGCCACATGCTTTAGCCCAACCTCTGCTAGTCAGTATCGCTCTGCCTGGTCGAGTGTGGCTACGTTGTCTCTTAGTCCCCCATATTTCCACTCTTGTATTTTTAGTAGTTTCCTCTGCAAGATAAACAATCAAACAACAAAAATCATTAATAGATAATCATTAAAATCAATTTCATCTTATAAAAAATAAATGATATCGTCCATTATTGGATGATATCATCATAAATTGGGTCAAATCATCCTTTGTAGGATGAAATCCTCTTTGATTTCTCAACTTGGGGATCGCCCCTTGTTGTACGGGATCGCCCCTATTTCGCCGATTTTGCCCTTGGATGAAATCGACGATCTGGGGATGATTTCGACAAAATTGGGACGATTTCGTCCCGATGTTTTCGACGGTCTAAAAATGGCCGCGATGCCCCAAAAACTATCAAAATTTAAATTTAAATCACACAAATCAAATTAAAAACATAATTCATCAAGTTTAGATCCTTACCAGCAACCCGCGTCAGACCTCTGTCGATCTGTGTGTAGTTTCTACCATTTTGCCTACAGAGCTCTAAAATAGTAACAATGAATTAGGGTTTTACCCTATTTTTTAATTTTATTTAAAAACAACTTTTTAAAAAAATTTCTTTTATGTGCTTTTACCTCAAATGTTCGATTTGGGTAAAAACATGGAGGGGGCACCATAGCAACCAATTGTACAATTCGACCTAGAATCATCGTCTAAAAAATTGAATAAATTTTTGCTTTCTCGTAAAGTGGGAAGAACTCGTCTTTAATGTATTTTCTTCGAAAAGTTTTCTAAGGGAGAAAAATGTAGCACCCTAAAATTGGTGCAGTTAAACCCTTAGTAAAAAGATAAAATTTGAATTTTAACCCCCAAACCGCCCGTTAACCGCTCACCCCATTTTTTGCACCATTTTTAGGAGTTGTTTTGACCGTTGGATGATATCATCCCTGATCAGACAAAATCATTCCAGATTGGACGAATTCATCTGGAACAGAACGTCCAGACGATTTCATCCCAAAACTAAATTTTCATAATTAGCTTCTATTTCAACGACCTCTCCAACTTGGGTAGAAGTGTGTCTGCATAGTTGGAGATTCCCCCATTGAGGATCTCCTAGATTGGGATGATCCCCAACCTCCTAACCTCCCCCTAATCCTATATAAATTGGGATTTTCTCAATTTATCCCCCTGTTGTCTAATCCCATGATTCTCTGGTTGATTTTCCCTACCATTTAGTTTTGTCGTGTTAAGATGTCCTATCCACCATTGTTTGCACTCAAAGTTTTAAGTTTTCATTGTAGGTTTTCACTGTGCTTCAGCAGGAGGAAGATCAGATCGTCGTAGGCGATTCCAAACAATTTCGGATGATCCTATCATGGATCGAAGATGATCTCGTATGATTGGAGGTGATCTCGATTGTAGTTCATATTGGGGGCAACCAGAGCCCTAAGTTTGCATTTCTCATTTGTCTTATTTATTTTACTATGCATTAGTTTGATTTATTTTCATTCTGCATCCTGGAGTTCACCTCATTCAGCATAAATGCATGATAAAGTTAAAATAATTCATTAAAATAATGCATTTCCTTTAATTTACAATCTAGATTTATCAATTAGGCATTTATACTGTCATTTCTACCATTTTGCATTATTCTCGTAGTAGCATTTTTAGTTTTTGGTGTCTATTTCTGTGATTATAGGTTTCTAACGAATTCGTCTGTCGAACTCATCAGATCGATGATGATCTTGTCTTATCTTAGGTTATCACCTATAATATGGGATGATTCTATACAATTGCAGATGATCCTATCATATTTGATACGATCTGGACTCCTACAAGCTTCAGGATCTTCATCAGACATCCAAAATCAGGTGCATTCTTTCTCATTTAGTATATTCTTGGTATTTAGAATTCATTCATGCTTTTTATATTCATACAAATCAGCATTTTCATATAGAATAGCTTAGATTCATTTTGGCCAACCTAGGATTATGAATGATCGCGTATAAAATGAACACATCAAAACCATTCTTAACCCAGGCATGGAAACTGCCACTCAAAGTTTCCTGGTGAACCCACCATCCGTTGAAAATTCACCCTTATACCCCTCTCCAGAAAGGCGCGACCTTCAAAGGGCCTCTTAGTCCGAGGTATTGTCCCATCCTTCTCGCATCCCCATTTTGGGTGCGGATCCTATAGCCTGAAGGTAAGGATGCAAAAAATTGGGAGCAATACAATAAGATCCATTTTAGCATTAGTTTCATTACATTGAGCATATTTCCTTTCATTATCATATTTATTGCTAACAACCTCATCCGAGGAGGCAATCTCGGACAACTAAACGTGTATTGTTGTTTCAATTGCATACAAGGCCATAGGTTCATGAGACATAATACACGATATACGAGAGCAAGAGGATCCATCTAGGAGACATACCTAGAGAAGGAGGCATCTGTAAGCCCTCAAACATTTTTGTGTGTGGAACCGGGAAGCATTTTAGAGCGTGCCACCCCTTTTGCAAAAGGGGACATCTCTTCATCCACTTGTAAATCATTGTATCAAGATGGGTATCCCTAAGAGGGACCGACATGTAACCGGGTTTCAATATTAATGAAAGATCCATTCTTTTTCATTTCCATGTTATATGCTTCTCGTAGTCTTTTAGCTTCATTTTTGGTATAATAATAACATCGCAAGTAGAGTTAAGAGCGGTGCGTGCACCCCGGGGTCGCTACAGATGGCGATCACGATGGGACCTCCATTAATTTTTCATTTTTCTGCCTAGAAACTAACTTAGTTTTGTGTGCAGGTTTAGCCACTCTGAGCTACAATGGCCAGAAATCAGCCGCTCTAATCTACAGTGGCCAACAACCTTAGCCGCTCTAAGCTATAGCGGCCAAAAATTAGTCGCTCTGGTCAATAGTGGCCAACACTGGAGTGTAGCAGAGGGTATAATTTTCTATCATCTGAGCGAGATTCAAGGTTGGTACCCCTTCCTTGTATTTTTTTGATTTTTTTTCTGCATTTGATTTCCATAAACAACAAGCAGAAACATAAATTAATTAGGGAAAATGAAAGAAAAAATAAATAAAAACTGCATTTTGCATTTCCTAGGTTTCTTTTAGATTTCCTCTAGGTGCTGCTAGGAACAATGGACCTCTACCTATAAGGTCTGCCCTAGTCTCCAGCGTGCTAGTCCATTGTGTTTTGGTTTGCTTGCATGTGGCCCAATCAGTGGCTATTTTCATCACAAAATAGGAGAGTGCATTAAAATCATATAGACTAGTTATAGATGCATTTGTCTGAAAATGGAACGTTCTTTTTAGGCATTGTAGGAAAGTAGTCATGAATGTTGGTTGATGCATCACTTTCTATTTCAAAATCTAAAAAGAATCACACACACCCGCACGTATCATTATAAACATTGGTAAGGTTGGATTTCATCACCAACCCCCAATTCATACCGGTGACGTTGGAATTCACCTCCTTCCATCGGCTTGCCCCCTAGATATCCTAGAAATAATAGGGAACTCCTTCAAGGAGGTGTTTATATCTTGTGTTCAAACTATCTCCCACTATTGGAACGATTATTGGTTCAAAGTGGAAGAGCTAGGTGAACCCCCCACTAGGATTTAAGCGGTGTACCCTAGACTCTTTTGAGAAATCATGTTTGGCACTAGTGTTCCTAATCACCACTATGATTGAGTTCTTTCATTCTAAGTCCAAAGCAAAAGCAACAACAAATCTAAACACACTGAAAACAGTTTTAGGACACACATTTAATCCATAAAAGAGATAATCATATTGTCTACTTTGTGTTTTTCTTTGTTATTTGGGACCAAACCCTAACCCTAAATTTTAGGGAAATATATTGAAAAAAAAATTAAAAATCTACTTTTGGATTCTGCATCCAACGGATCGAGAATCATGCAAATCGGAGCTATAACAAAAAAGTTATTTTGGTTTTATTTTTACTCTATTTTCGAGGCTGAAAATAGGGAAAAACTGCATTGAAATAGTCATAAAGTGGGCTAGACAACTTCGAAAACTGCAAAATTTGTTTTTTTGTCTTAGTTAGCCCCTGGGGCACCTCTCCCAGAAATTTTGAGTCCTAACTCTTCATGGTTCAAAAATTCCTAAAAATTCCTAAAAGTGGGCATTTCCCCACGGGCCCTAGTTAGCCAATTATTTCAAAAATACAAAATTTTGACCCGAAAGTCACTTTTTAGAGTCATAGACCATTGTGATCAGCTCATCGCACTGATAATTTTGATATATGACACTTAAGACCTTTTTTTGGAAACCAAAAATTTTATTATGGCCAGGAGACCTCCCATGATGAGCAAGACCTCCAATCTAGAGAGGGAATCAAGTTCCATGACCATGGGACATACCCAGATCAATCTAGAGGACATGGCTATCCCTGAATGGCATCCCAGGTCTCATCATAACATCAATACCATCCATAGGGGGGAAAACCTTTGAAATAGCCCCATTAGGGAGGCACCCATAGGTCCTCCAGGAGACCTGCCTGACTTGAACACCTTGATAGAATTCTATATAAGGAACAATATGCCCACTGAGGGGCCTAATAAGTCAATGTCACATGATCACATCCCAAATTTCTCCATACATCAATCAAAAAATGAAAATGAGGGCACACCATGGCCTAGACTAGATGAGCAAACCACTCCGGTTGATCGAGAAAGTCGATCCCCTACTCCTCACAGAGAGCATTCTGCATGTGCATGTTCTACTTCTATGCAATCTGAATATGTAGAGTTTACATCTAGTTCTGAATATGTGTCCTTCCTTACAGATGAGTAAGGGGACCCAAGTCATCATTCTACTCCTCGTGAAGAGTACGTGGGGCAATCACGTTGCATGTCTACATTGTCAGACTATACAGAGTCCATTCATAGACCAAAGTATCAGGTTAATGCAACCTTTAAAGAACATGGAAAACAAGTAATAGATCCTGCTAGGGAGAAAATATATGACAAAACCATTCGTATTTCTAATACGAGGGTACATAGCCCCTATACAACTGAACAACAGAATCATACACATCAGGCACTAAGGTCACAACCTTACCAAAAACAATGCATGGATCAACAACAATTAAATCAACAATGGGTGAACTCACAATGAGCACACCAACAAAGGTTGTATCAGCCGAAGACACATGAACAACAAAGGATGCAACAACGCATAAGCCATCCAAGGCAATATCAAAATCTACCCCCTCAGCCATGCAAAAATAGTGTTCAACATCAAAGGCCATTATCTGGTTACCATCAAGAACCTCATACTCCTCAACAATACCAAGATCAATATGATGAGGAATCATATGAAGAGTCCCAAGGGGAACAATAAGAAGAAGTGGATACTTACTCTGAATCTAGTTATGATGAGGTATCTAATGATTATAATTATCATCTAACTCAACATCAAAAGCAACCTCCTCAACCTAATCAAGGACAACAACTGGAAGATCAGATCATTTCATTGAGGCCATACAAAGTGCTAGTTGATCGAATGAATGAATTTGAAAAGCAAAATCAAAGGTTGGTTTATCAAAAACCTACACTAAAGAAGCTAAGCAATCAACCTTTGCATCCATCAGTATCATCACCAACATACCCATTAAATTTCAAGATGCCTCAACTTGAAAAATTCAAAGATGATGAAGATGCATAGGAGCATGTGACCATATTCATCAATACATGCTTCCAGTTTCAAGACAATGACCCCTTGATGTTGAGATTTTTTCTCACAATGCTAGTTGGGGATGCTTTGGAATGGTATAATCATTTACCACATCATAGCATAAACACCTTTGAGCAATTGGCTGAGTTATTTATGGAACGCTTTGCCTCTAGTGCTGAGAAAATGATAAAATTTACTGACTTGGAAAGCCTTCATCAACTTGATGATGAGCCAATCATGGAGTATGGCAAGAAATGGAGAAATATGATGTCAAAATTACCTTTTACCATACCAACAATAGAGCTCATTTAGATTTTTACTATAAGCTTCTCAAAACAAATCTCGCTTCTCCTACAATTACAACAGTATCAAACATTTGAGGAGGCCTTGACGTAGGCCCGGGTCATTGAAGACATCAAGATAGAGGAGGGGGAACTCCACAAGGGGCAATGGTCAAACAAGAATATCAAAGGTGATAACAACAAAAAAAAGGTAGCCCTAGTTAATCAAGTTATTTTGAGTAGCTCGGAATCCTCAAGTCAGGTGGCACCACCTCTAATAGTGGGGCATAATTACCAAGCTCAGCTTCCTCTGGCCCAAGATCATATGCAAAAAAATCAGGTACAAGGCCAAAAACATAGGCCACAATGACAATATACTGATTTTCCAGAGACATTAGCATCACTCTTTGATCGATTGAATGAGGCACAAAGAATCAAGCTTCCAAAAATCCATCCACTGAAGCCTAATAAGCGTAGATCAAAGGCACATAGAGAAGAGCTATTTTGTGTGTACCATCGACAAAGGGGTCATGACATCCAAACATGTCATCCCTTTAGATATTTAGTGCAAGATATGATCAAGAGGCAAGAGCTTCATATAAGAGTCCTCCAAGACCCCTTGCCTACACACGAAGCAAACATAGCACCTAACAATCAAGTTGAGCAGGTCAATAAGGTACACATAGCCCCACCTGAGGAGGGTTTTATTGGTATGATCAATACTACAATAGGAAGTAAAATATGCCTTGATAAACTCAACATACCAAAAGATTCAATTAAAGGTAATAATTTATCACAGTCCACACCAACAATGAATTCACTTCACTTACAAAAGGACCCTGTGATTAATTTTTACAAATAGGAGATTGAGCTAATCTCTAAAGATGAACCTGATCCTCCACTACACATCATAGCAAGCATCAATCAAATTTTGTACAAGAGAGTATTGATTGATACTGGGTTAGGTATCAACATCATCATGGCTGCAGCTTTGAAGCATTTAAATTTGCCACCTTCACACATTGAGGACTCAACATTCACATTGAGAGCCTTCAATGATGCCACTTCCTCAACAATTGGCACAGTAATCTTACCTATACAGGTTGGGATGAAGATAATACCTACATTGTGCCATATCCTGGGGGGTGAGAAGCAGTATAACATATTGCTAGGAAGACCATGGATGAGGGATATGGAATGTGTGCCTTCCATAGTGCACCAAAATCTAAAATTCATACACCAAGGACAAGTGTACGTGGTCCCCCAAGATCCTGAGCCATTCAAGTATTACAAGAAGTTTGATGAGCCACAAGAAGCTCTGGTGATATTTAGGCCTCCAAACATTCATGCAGATAAAATCACCAAGCATTCAATGGAGGCTTGCATTGAGAAGTCGCTAACTCCTCCTATCATCAAAAATCATGATAACATATTACTTGATGAGGAGAAGAGAACAACAATTAACATGACTGAAGCATCTTCAACTGGTCCAAAAGATAAAGCACCTTCTCAAGAGTTTGTGGCAATGGTTGACATTAAGTCAGATGACCAAGTGACTCTAAAGCAGACAAAACAGGAAATAGTGCATCATCATGAAGCATCAACATCAGCTCAACTGAATGAAAGGGATGATTTACATTCAGATTGTGAATCTATAACATCAACTCTTCCACCCAAGTCAATTTGAGATGATATTCCAATCTCATTGCTAGAGGTGCACATTAAATATTTTCCAATCATGCATTCCATCCTAGATCATCTAGATAGAATGGAGTGCCAAGTGAATGAACAAAATGAGGCATTGCAATATATCATGAACAAGCTCAAGAACCAAGAGCTACAAGAGCAACCCTCATCTAAGGTCAAACTATCCCTTGTGGAGCCACAAAAAAAGCCTCAACCCAAGCAAGTGCCAATTTGGCCACCTCAAAAGTCGAACAAGCATCCCCTATTTCTTGAGCCTATGGTAGTGGTTTTCAATCGATTATATGCTGCAAATGCTATCATATTACCTGAGGTTGTCCAGTTAGATCCAAATCACCCAAAACATCGAGGGTATGAGGAAGAGTTACATTGTCTATACCATAGACAAAATGGTCATGATATTCAATCATGTTGGGGTTTTAGAGCCATAGTATACAACATGCTTAAGAAGGAGCAGCTTCAGGTTGTTGACCAACAAGTGATCTTAGCCAACGATCTATCCCTTGCATCGAAAATACAAGGGGAGTCCTCTAAACTAGCAAGTGACATACCTAGGGCTCAACCTAGTCCTCATACCAGGCCAAAGCATGCTAAATGCTCAAAACAACATCAACACATTTGGACTCCTTTAAATGAGCCTATGTCTATCATCTTGCAAAAGCTACTAGATGCTAAGGTCATCACCTTACCATACATCAACCCTGTAGACCCAAATAGAGCTAAACCCAAAGGTTACAGGGAGGGCCATCACTGTATCTATCATCGAATAGAGGGCCATGACATTTTTAATTGCCATGGATTCAAGAATGTGGTCCAAGACCTATTAGAACGAAATGAGCTCCATCCAGATGGTTCACTCATTCCTCCCCACCTAGACAGAGGCATCTCACAAAGATCAGTGCCCCAATCGGGAGAGTTGATTTCCATCACTCTTCCTAAGCAGGTTGATTACATTGCAGTGGACAACATGTGCACTGGGGGTCTTAAAGGTAATGTACCTTCCCCATCAAGTTCAGTAAGACAAAGTGAGGATTCTAAAGGTATCACACCTTCCTCACTTCCATTAAGTATTACACACATAAGGGGTATCTAAGGTGCCATACCTTCCCCTTAGAAATAACAAAATTCAAAAACATTCAAATATTACAAAATCACAAAAACAATATAAAACATAGAAATACAAACAAATCAGAAAGCAATAAAATCAAAAACAAAATACACCAAGGGCATCTCCAAGCCACTTGGTCAAATCTCAAAAGACACCAAGGGCATCTCCAAGCCGCTTGGTCAAATCTCATCAAAAGGCACCAAGGGCATCTCCAAGCCGCTTGGTCAAATCTCATCAAAAGGCACCAAGGGCATCTCCAAGCCACTTGGTCAAATCTCATCAAAAGGCACCAAGGGCATTTCCAAGCCGCTTGGTCAAATCTCATCAAAAAGCACCAAGGGCATCTCTAAGCCGCTTGGTCAAATCTCATCAAAAGGCACCAAGGGCATCTCCAAGCCACTTGGTCAAATCTCATCAAAAGGCACCAAGGGCATCTCCAAGCCACTTGGTCAAATATCATCAAAAAGCACCAAGGGCATCTCCAAGCCGCTTGGTCAAATATCATCAAAAGGCACCAAGGGCATTTCCAAGCCACTTGGTCAAATCTCATCAAAAGGCACCAAGGGCACCTCCAAGCCGCTTGGTCAAATCTCATCAAAAGGCACCAAGGGCATCTCCAAGCCGCTTGGTCAAAAAAATCTCATCAAAAAGCACCAAGGGCATCTCTAAACCGCTTGGTCAAATATCATCAAAAGGCACCAAGGGCATCTCTAAGCCACTTGGTCAAATCTCATCAAAAAGCTCCAAAGGTATTTTAAAAGCCCTTTGGTCACAAATAAAAAAAAACACAAAAATATTCAAAATGATCAAAAATACAAAAAATATATATATATCAAAATACAAAAACATTTGCATATCACATTTGCATCCACATAGTTGCATTGCATTATACATTCATGTCCATTACATTTGCATATGTCATGATCACAATCTTACAAGTGATGCCACAATTTTTATCATAAAGCATTCAAAATCCACCTACATCCATTCATACATGTGTGTAATTGTGTTTTTCAACACAACCATTACTTGTTGCTATACATAATATACTATGGTTTTCCGGTTATTCAACCATACCTAGTGATCATATCAACTTTTGTGGAAAGCCATATTGGTTAGTAGAGAGTAAGGTCTAGTGGTGACAAAGCCTAGCATATTTCAGGATCCCATCACTAATTACAAACACTAAATTCTAGTTGGTACAAGGGAAAGATGAAAGCTGTAAAAGTGGTTAGGTTACCTAAAGCGAAAAGGGTCTTCCTTGCTTATCCCCCCATGCAACCGGTTCAAAAGTGCTGAGAATTGACAAAAGGACAAGCTCCGCCCTACCTAGAAATCCCTTGCTTTAATCAAAACAAGCAAAAATCCCAGAGTCAAAGCAAAAAAAAAAAATCCTCAAAAGTCATACATCGACATCCCAAAGTCATAGTTCAAAGTATCAAAAAAGAAATATATCAAAAATAAACAATGATTATCATCACTACAAGAATCCCTTGCTCAAAATAAAATAGAAAAAAAATTCAAACATCAAAATAAACAGTGATTTTTATCACTAAACACGAGCAAGTATCCCATATCAAAAGGAAGAAAAGAAGGGAATGGAGCTTGAATCCATGGAATTCTCAGCATTGTACAAAACTGGAAGGAGAAATCCTTACGCATGACGATATGTCTATCACAATAGCTTCTGGCATTTGTATAGACCAATGTTTGAATGTGGATGAGCTAGCTTTGGGTAACCCAATACTACCTAGTGGTATAGTCCAACCAAGTCCAACATAAGAATGAGATGAACACTTAAGGATCCCTGATCTTAGCAATGGGCTGAAAGAATCCCGCTTGACATCGGAGGAAATATTTGAGTTCTATCTAAATATATTCATTTGCACACATAGGGATACTGAGTATCTAGGTCCATGATGAAAGCCTTACTATTCAAAAGCCTTATATTGTCAATACACAACTGTTGATAGGGTAACTAGAGTGTTTGAGTCTCAAGGAAAACCTCAAAAATTCTTATATAGCAACAAATCATATCATCAATCATACCATCATTTTCTTTATAAGATTCTATAAATTAGGGGGTATCAATAGAGTAGGATAGATACCGGATATATATTAGAAATAATATATAAACGACCACTGACTATTTTGTATCTTTTAATTTATAGAAACTTATCAAGGAAATACATACATTCCATGCCATTACATCTCACATATGAATACTTAATCAATTCTTATGATAAGAGTGATTATTTAAATTCATGATTATTTTTTTACTTTATGTGGTATCACCCATTTAGATTGTTAAACTCATATGCATTCCTTATGTTTTAAGTGATTAAAGCATACAGGTTCATTCATACCATATCATAACGTAAGTCAGATGCATACAATTAAATCAAAATCAAACATGCATTTAACAATAAGCACTACATCTATATACGCATACATCATAATCCATCTATGCATCTCGATCATAACACATAATCATACATTCATCATCTAGCTAACACATGTCATTCATACATCACATCATCAAAGCACGTACAAGCATTGCATCCATCTATGCATACATGATAAACCATCTAAGCATCACATCATCATCATTACATCATCAACATCATATATCATAAAATCATAAATTGCATCCAAAAATATATATTTGCTAAACATCTACTAGGGCATTATTGGTGTCATACCACCCTTAATCATTAATCAAATAGTTGAGCAATCAATTTAAAAAATCCCCAAAGGCATCATAAGCCCTTTGGTCAAAATCACTAAAAGCCCCAAAGGCATCATAAGCCCTTTGGTAAACTCACTAAAAGCATCCAAGCACATCCCCAAGCTACTTTGGTTAACTCACAAAAGGTCCCAAAGGTAAAATAATCCCTTTAGTAAAACATAGTACAAAACATCAAAAAAATCTAAACAAATCATAAAAACATAAAAATTCAAAATCCAAAATGCTCCAAGGGCATCTCCAAGCCACTTGGTCAAATTAATCAAAAATTCTCCAAGGGAATCTTCATGCCTCTTGGTCAAATTCAAAATCCAAAATGCTCCAAGGGCATCTCTAAGCTACTTGGTCAAATTAATCAAAAATGCTCCAAGGAAATCTTCATGCCACTTGGTCAAATTCAAAAATAAAAAATATTCCACGGGCATTACAAGCCACTTGGTCAAATTAATCAAAAATGCTCCAAGGAAATCTTCATGTCGCTTGGTCAAATTCAAAATCCAAAATGCTCCAAGGGCGTCTCTAAGCCACTTGGTCAAATTAATCAAAAATGCTCCAAGGAAATCTTCATGCCGCTTGGTCAAATTCAAAATCCAAAATGCTCCAAGGGCGTCTCTAAGCCACTTGGTCAAATTAATCAAAAATACTCCAAGGAAAACTTCATGTCGCTTGGTCAAATTCAAAAATAAAAAATATTCCAAAGGCATTCCAAGCCACTTTGGTCAACTATCAAAATGCTCCAAAGGCATCCATAAACTCTTTGGCCACCCAAAATGCCCCAATGGCATTTGCTAAGTCCATTGGTCATAATAACAACATGCACAATAAAAATCAACAATTAAATGCTAAATCATTGCTAAGTGCACTTATTCAAAAGTCATTAGCGAAGATAATCATGCACCCCCTTGCTTGGGGCAAATAAGCAAAAGATCAAAAGCAAATTCAAGCAACCTAGGCTAGGATTTGACTTAAACAAAGTCTCCTAATTGCCACCAAGGCTAGGATTTGACTTAAACAAAGTCTCCTAATTGCCATCAAGGCTAGGATTTGACTTAAACTAAGTCTCCAATCTAGCTAAGAATAGCTTCTCCTAATTGCCATCAAGGCTAGGATTTGACTTAAAAAAATCTCCTAATTGCCATCAAGGCTAGGATTTGACTTTAACTAAGTCTCCAAATTGCCATCAAAGGCTAGGATTTGACTTAAACAAAGTCTCCTAATTGCCATCAAGGCTAGGATTTGACTTTAACTAAGTCTCCTAATCACTACAAGGCTAGGATTGGACATAGCTTATCTCCTAATTGCCATCAAGGCTAGGATTCGACTTAAGCTTATCTCCTAATCACTTCACACAAAGGTCCCAAAGGACATAAACCCTTTGGTCAAACACACAAAAGCCCCAAAGGACATAAACCCTTTGGTCAAACACACAAAAGCCCCAAAGGACATAAACCCTTTGGTCAAACACACAAAGGCCCCAAAGGGCATAAGCATTTTGGTCAACTCACACAAAATCTCCAAAGGACATAAAAACTTTTTTTCAAACACATAAAAGCCCCAAAGGACATAAAACCTTTTGGTCAAACACACAAAAGCCCCAAAGGACATAAAACCTTTGGTCAAACACACAAAGGCCCCAAAGGGCATAAGCCTTTTGGTCAACTCACACAAAGGCCCCAAAGGGCATAAGCCTTTGGTCAACTCACCCTTCAAACATATCAGTCTATGTTTTTTCTCAGCGTTGTGTTTTCCACATAGCGCATCACAAAAAGGGGCATCTGTAGACACCTAAAACATGTCATGTTTAGGAGAACTACTCACATAGGCACATTCATAAGATCATATGACATAATCTTGGACTTTCCAAGCATCAAAAGTGGTTCTCACCACTCATCTAGGGTATTTTTAGGCCCATTCAAGCTTAGCCGCTCAAGCCCAGAGTGGCCAGATCTTAGCCGCTCAAGCTTAGAGTGGCTAGACCTTAGCCGCTGCAGATGACAACGGCTAGATCTTAGCCACTACAGATGATAGTGGCTAAGCCATAATAAGTAGTTTGTCAACAAATAGGCCTAATCAGAGGTGGAAGTGGTAGTATGCATGCAATAAAGGTGAGTGGGAGTAACTTTGCATTCCCCTTCATGACCAATTCACATGGGAGACTTAAGTCCAAAGTTAGACTTCAGTTAACTGGCCTTCAAACATAGACAAAGACAAAAATTCTCATGCTAACGACCGGTTCACATGGGAGACTTGAGTCTGAATCTAGACTTCAGTTAACTAGTATTCAAACATAGACAAAGAAAAAACTGCTCATGCTAACAACCAGTTCACATGGGAGACTTAAGTCCAAAGTTAGACTTCAGTTAACAGACCTCTAAAGCACATAAAAAGGTAAATTCTCATGCTAACATCTAGTACGCATGAGGGATTCAATCCTAGGGTTTTGAACATAGACTTTAGGGTTTCACACATCTATAAAAGGTGCAAGCCTGAGAGCACCAAAGGATAGAAGATGATCAGATATCAATTTTGAGACCAAGGATGATCTTTTAGCAGACTTCTTTGAGAGAGATTTTCTTGGAGAAGATACACAGCGAAGCCCTATCGTATTGGAGAGCAGATCTGAGCACCCTTGAGGAGCGACGAAGTGCTAGCCAACTGAGAGGTAATTATCCATGCACATACAGTAATCATTTAACATTAATAGCAAGCTTAAGATCCATAGCCTTGGAGCAAGAGAACAAGTTTCATTCTAGCGGCCGCTATCTTGGACAGTGGCCCGTAGGCCTAGTCTAGGGTTTTGGTATTAGCTTCTTTTATTCTATTTTCTTTATGTTTTCATGTCATTAGCATAAGATCTATTTTAGCATTAGTTTCATTACATTGAGCATATTTCCTTTCATTATTAGATTTATTGCTAACAACCTCATTCGGGGAGGCAATCTCGGACAGCTAAACGTGTATTTTTTTTTCAATTGCATACAGGGCCATAGGTTCACGAGACATAATCCACGACATACCAGAGCAAGAGGATCCATCTAGGAGACATACCTAGAGAAGGAGGTGTTGAGCAAGGTGCAAAAACAATATTGTCATTGTTGTCAACACAGTCAAACTGATCGGTTGATGCAGTGGACAGGAGTTAAGAGGTTCTTCAGAGTATGTATAGTGGTTTTCTAAAAGATAAAAGTGGCCCATATACTAAAAATCAAAAGAAAATCACAAGGCAGAAAACTGTCGCGATATCGCGACATGTTGAGAAGAAAGAAAACTGTCGTGATATCGTGACATGTTTGGCAAGAAAGAAAAACTGTCACGATTTCGTGACATGTTGGAAGAGAGAGAAGAAGAAAGAAAAATTGTCACGATTTCATGACATGTTAGAAGAGAGAAGAAGAAAGAAAAACTGTCGTGATTTCAAGACATGTTAGAAGAGAGAGAAGAAGAAAGAAAAACTGTCATGATTTCATGACATGTTGGAAGAGAGAGAAGAAGAAAGAAAAATATCATGATTTCGTGACATGTTGGAAGAGAGAGAAGAAGAAAGAAAAAGTGTTGCGATTTCGTGACATGGTGGAAGAGAGAGAAGAAGAAAGAAAAATTGTCACGATTTCGTGACATGTTGGAAGAGAGAGAAGAAGAAAGAAAAAGTGTCACGATTTCGTGACATATTGCAAGAGAGATTGTACGGACGAAAAAGTGTCACGATTTCGTGACATATTGCAAGGAAGGTTGTACGGACGAAAAAGTGTCACGATTTCGCGACATATTGCAAGGAAGGTTGTACGGACGAAAAAGTGTCGCGATTTCGTGACATATTGCAAGGAAGGTTGTACGGATGAAAAAGTGTCACGATTTCGTGACATGTTGCAGGAGAGAGAGTTCGAAAGAAAAAGTGTCGCGATTTCGTGACATGTTGCAGGAGAGAGAGTCCAAGAGAAAAAGTGTCGCGATATCGTGACATGTTGAATTTTCATGACCCAAAGGCAAGAGAAAGAGCTAAGGAGAAAAAGTGTCACGATATCGTGACATGTCAGATTTTCATGACCCAAAGGCAAGAGAAAGAGCTAGAGAGAAAAAGTGTCACGATATCGTGACATGTCGGATTTTCACGAGTAAAACCAAAGCTAAGAGAGAGAGTATAAGAGAAAAAGTGTAACGATATCGCTACATGTTGTATTTTCGTGAGCCAAAGCAAAGAGAAAGAGGAAAGGAGAAAATAGTGTCGTGATATCACGACATGTTGCATTTTCTGGGACTAAGGAGGAGAGAGAAATAAGAAGGTAGAAGTGTCACGATATCGCGACATGTTGTGTTTAGGGTTAAAGAAGAAGAGTAAGGAGGCGAAAGTGTCACGATATCGCGACATGTGTTTTCACGGGTGCAAAGCCGAGAAGAGGACAAAGAGGCAGAAGTGTCACGATTTTGTGACAGGTCACTTTGGCACGAGCAAAGAAGAGAACCCAGTCAAAATAAGATATGTGATAGTTAACTGGAGTTATACGGCAGTTACAGGTGCAGTTGTAGAAGAAATTCATGCAGATAAAATAAGAAGAGATAATTGAAGTCAGTACGTCAGTTAAGTGCAATTAGTGAAAATGCATGCATGCACAGAAAAGAAAGTGAACAGTCACTAAGGAGAATACGAATAGTCATGGTAAAGGTATATGTGTCAATTCGTTGCATGTAACGTAATGCCCACTCTATATATACAAAAGGAGTTACAATTGACAAGTGGTAGATGAGAATATGAAAGAAATAGTTACAATTGACAAGTGGCGTATGAGAAATAAAATGAGTTATAACTGGAGTTACTAAGTGAAAGGATTGTTATAAAAGGAGGTCCATATGGAGAATTAAGTGTGGTTGAAAGAGAGCGAAAGCGCTGCTCAAACTAGAGTGAAAGTGCTGCAAGAAGAGGGCTGGAAGAGTGCCGTAAGAGGGCGTTAAGCAGAGCCGTGAGAGCCATAAGAGTGCAGTAAGAAGCGCAGCAAGAGGGCTATAAGAGGGCCACAAAAGTGTAGTAAGTAGAGCCATAGGTATGTGTTGTGTGAACTGTGGGCAATGTTGAGTGAGCAATAGACCAGTCAGGGTCTTGTAAAAGTGAAGGCATTTATATGTCAATATTCAAATTTTAGAATTGAAGTCCAAGTTGGTGCTTGGAATCAGGGGTTGGTGCTCCTTCCAGTTGGTGCTAGTAAATCAGGTTGGTGCTGGTAAATCAGGGGTTGGTGCTCCTTTCTGTTGGTGCAGATAAATCAGGGGTTGGTGCTCCTTCCAGTTGGTGCTGGTAAATCAGGGGTTGGTGCTCCTTCCAGTTGGTGTTGGTAAATTGATTGTAAAGTTGTTGCTTTGCAAAGGCTAGATTTGGATGGGAGTCCAAACAGTCTATTTTTGAGGAGTAGCCAAAACTGGTGAACCTCGGTACATCTTGTGTTTGTGTGATGCTCTCTTGTTATATTTGCTTTATGTGGTTTTAAGCTTTCATTGTTTTGGCTTTAAGAGTTGAAGTTTTTAAGTTTTAAAGAGCCACACTGATTCACCCCCCTCTCAGTGTCATTGTGAGATTAAAGAATTGGTATCAGAGCCAAGTTCCTGAACAAAACTTAACCAGCTAGGGTTGATCTTGGATTAGTACGCAATGGCAGGTGGTGAAGGCTTCTCATCAAACAAAGCACCATTGTTTGATGGAACTAATTACTCATTTTGGAGACTCAGGATGAAGACATATCTTTGTGCTTTGGGATACGACATTTGGGATTCAGTAGACAGTGGATACACAATACCCACCACTCCTCCAACCGATGCTACCGATAAGAAACTGTTTGAGAATAACTCTAAAGCAAAGAATGCTATCATGTGCGGTTTAGTGGACAGTGAACTGATAAAAATTATGAGTTGTAAAATGGCAAAAGACATATGGGACAAACTAAAGAGCATTCATGAAGGAGATGGCAAGATCAAGGAGGCCAAGTTACAAATGCATCGAGCTCAGTTCGAAGCATTAAATATGAATGACGATGAGAACATAGAGGCATACATGCTGAGAGTTAATGGAATCATTAATGCGATTAGAGGACTCGACGAGGAAATGGAAGATGAGGTCATCATGAAAAAGGTACTAAGATCTCTTCCCCAAAGATTTGATTCTAAAGTTTCAGCAATAGAAGAAGCTAAAGATCTAAATACTTTTAGTATGGATGAGATGCATGGCTCTTTGACTGCATATGAGATGAGAATAGGAAAGACTAAACCCATAGACAGAGAAGCTGCTTTTAAAGCACATAAAAATATAAAAGCAAAGCAAGAATCCGAGGAAGAAGAGACATCAGATGAAATGGAAGCAAACTTTGTTCGAAAACTAATAAGGGGAAAAGGAAAATACAGAGGAAAGCTACCGTTTAAATGTTTCAAGTGTGGAGGCATTGGGCATGTTGCAGCTAAATGTCCACTTAATGAGAAGGACGAAAGTGATGAAGGATCGCACCAAGAAAGAAGTAACTAGAAGAAAAAGACAAATTTTAGAAAAGGTAACTTCAAGAAGAAAAGTTTCATCTCCAAGAATGCCAGTTCATCAGAAGAAAGCTTCGGTGAGGATTTTGAAGAGGAAACAGGTGAAGCTCTTTTCATGGCATTTGAAGAAGTAGAATCAGAAAAGGAAGAAGAAGTGAACTCTGAAGTATGTGGTGAAAACTTTGAGGCTGAAGTAGATCTAGAAGGTGAGTTGATCTCTGCACTTGAAGAGTTGGGTTTAGAAAGGAAAAAGAACAAAATACTGTCCAAGAAGTTGGAAGAATATGAGGGTAATATTGAAGATCTCTTCTTACAAATTCACAAAGCCAAGAAAATAGAAGAAGCCTTGAAGTCACAGATCAATGAGAAAGAGATTGTTTGCTGCAAACAAGAAGAGGAGATTGTGTTATTGAGGAAACAACTAGAAGAGGCCAATACAAATCTCAAATTTGAGAAGAGCACAGAGCTGCTAGATAAAATGATAAGGCAACAAAGAAGCCCCATGTGTAAGCTTGGTCTTGGATGTGAAGCTGAACAACCTTCATCTTCTAAATCTGCAGAGAAGAAGAAATCCATTGTTGAAGGATCAAAGCAAGAAAAGCTTGAAGCTGAATCTTCAAAAGGAAGAAAATATCAAAGGAGATCTACAACAAAGCAACCACAACAAAAGAGGTTCTATCACTCTCACTCTATTCATAATAATGCTTTTAATGGCTATTGTTTTAGATGCAACCATTATGGTCACAAGGCAATTTATTGTGGATTGAATAATAGATCAAAGAGTTATGCTGGTAGAAATACATCTGTTATTTCGGTTGAACACCATGTGCAATGTTTTAAATGTAATGGTCATGGGCACATAGCAAGGTTTTGTCCAAGAACTTTTGTATCTAATCTAAGGCAAGACAAGTAGATTTCATCAGACGCAAAGAATGCAACATAGACAGGGAAGAAATCATGTGCATCAAAGAAAGGAAAATAATCATCCATCAAGGATGTACAAGAGACAACCACCCAAGAGAAATGTTCAAGTTCATGAAAAGGTTCAAAATAGGGATGCAATTGAAAACCTTCAGCCTAAGTTCAAGAAATACTGGAGAAAGAAAGAAGAGAGGAAATCGTGTCTCCTTGGACTGAAGGAGATTACTCCTCTATTGCACTAAGCAGCTCCAGGTAGCACATCCTCAGGGGGAGCAATGTTAAAGTTTTATTTTAATGCTCCTATGTATTTGTGTGGTTATCTGAGGATGAAAGGAAAGTAGTCGGGGAGTTGTCGTATAGTTGTCAAAATGTGTTTCAGTTCATGTAGATGTTTGTGGAGATAGTATCAAACTGATGTGCTTCAACAGAACAACATGGTGAACAGCTAAGTTTTTGATGCAGCAGCTGATAGGCGTTATCTAAGATAGAACATGCAGCACAGGTCGACGTGTCATGGAAGCATAAGCTGGCAGGTGATTGTTTTGAAGCCTATAACATTCCCAATCTATAGATAAAATAGAATCCGTGTTGTGAGTGGGAAGGCATGAGTTTCTTAACCAAAAATACAACACATTGTTTGGTATAAGAGAGCATTAATTTTCTCTAAAGAAGTAGCCATTATCAAAGAGATGCCAGAGTCAAAGCAATCAGTGGCACTAGCACCCAGTTGGTCAAGAGTGCCAAGTGGCACATGCAAGGCAGAGACGTTGAGAGAATAGCGCCCAGGTGGTGAAGCGTCAAGGAGGACAAGATGCCTATGCAACTAAGAAAGTCTTGCATTATTTGAGAAATGCGAGATATTGCCCGAGCAATCCCTTGATCGCAACGAGGAGAAATGCTCCCTGGAATCGCATGAAGAACGTTCATCTAAGACATTGAGTAGCCCTGACATATGTCCTAGCAAGAAGCAGAATACCGAGAGTTGATGACTGCGCGTAGATTGAGGTTCCAATGCTAGATGTAACGGTCCACTGTCAATACCTACGTAGGCGATAAAAAACATTCATGGAAGCCATTAGAAACCAGAGACATTGAGCTGCACAACGGACGCGAGGCAAAGTCATTAGTCACGGAGGAGGTGGCAGTCAAGAGGCCAAAGAAAATTGTGGAGAGTGCCAATGATAAAGTTGATGAAGTGGATTTGATTTGAGATTGCCATTCATTGTTGAGTTCATTTTGAGTACTACTTGAGCATGATTGATTGAGCCTTTGAGAAGGCCTTTGGGAAATAGTTGTGGTACAGTGTTTGATGCTTACACAGAGTTGGTTGATACATGCTTCGACTAGGGTCTGTGATAAAGGGATGTTCATTGAGGTGATTGGTTGAGTTGAGTTGAGATTGAGATTTGAGTATAGAACATATTGAGTCTCTAACAATTCTCTTTATGCTTCTGATCTAGTGAGATATTGATTGAGCATTAAGTATAGAACATATTGAGTCTCTAACAATTCTTTTTATGATTCTATAAAATCTGGGCAAGTTCTTAGTGAGCCTATTGACAGAGTACAGAGGACAGAGTCTCAATGGATAGAGATCCAGCAGCCAACACAGTTGAAGATAGATCTGAGTGAGGGACCACATTCTCAGGGGGAGCATTTATATATTTGATTATCTTTTTGCTCATGTTTGTAATTACAATTGGTATTGCTAACTGTAATAATTTGTGCCTAAGAATGATGTGCATGGACTCAGGGGGAGTCTGCAGTAGCCCTTTGGTATTATTGTCAAAGGGGGAGAAGAATTACAAGAGTGGTTGCATGAGTGTTGCCAACAATTCCAAAGGGGGAGATTGTTGAGCAAGGTGCAAAACAAGTATTGTCATTGTTGTCAACATAGTCAGATAGATCGGTTGATGCAAGTGGAAAGGAGTTAAAAGGTTCTTCGAGTATGTACAAGTGAGTTTCCAAGAAGATAGAAGTGCCCCATATGCAAAAGATCAAAGAAAATCACAAGTAAGAAAATGTCGATATCGCGACATGTTGAGAAGAAAGAAAACTGTCGCGATATCGCGACATGTTGAGAAGAGAGAGAAGAAGAAAGAAAAACTGTCACGATTTCATGACATGTTAGAAGAGAGAGAAGAAGAAAGAAAAACTATCACGATTTCACGACATGTTAGAAGAGAGAGAAGAAGAAAGAAAAACTATCACGATTTCGTGACATGTTAGAAGAGAGAAGAAGAAAGAAAAACTGTCACGATTTCATGACATGTTGGAAGAGAGAGAAGAAGAAAGAAAAAGTGTCACGATTTCATGACATGTTAGAAGAGAGAGAAGAAGAAAGGAAAACTATCATGATTTCGTGACATGTTGGAAGAGAGAGAAGAAGAAAGAAAAACTGTCACGATTTCATGACATATTGGAAGAGAGAGAAGAAGGAAGAAAAAGTGTCACGATTTCATGACATATTGCAAGGAAAGATGTAAGAAAGAAAAAGTGTCGCGATTTTATGACATATTGCAAGGAAGGTTGTACGGACGAAAAAGTGTCATGATTTCGTGACATATTGCAAGGAAGGTTGTACGGATGAAAAAGTGTCACGATTTCATGACATATTGCAAGGAAGGTTGTACAGAAGAAAAAGTGTCACGATTTCATGACATGTTGCAGGAGAGAGAGTCCGAGAGAAAAAGTGTCACGATTTCACGACATGTTGTAGGAGAGAGAGTTCGAGAGAAAAAGTGTCGCGATATCGTGACATGTCGGGTTTTCATGACCCAAAGGCAAGAGAAAGAGCTAAGGAGAAAAAGTGTCACGATATCGTGACATGTCGATTTTCGTGACCCAAAGGCAAGAGAGAGTCTAAGGAGAAAAAGTGTCACGATATCGCGACATGTCTGTTTTCGCAAGCCAAAGGCAAGAGAGAGAGTACGAGAGAAAAAGTGTAGTGATATCGCTACATGTCATGTTTTCCCGAGCCAAAGGCAAGAGAAAGAACAAAGGAGAAAATAGTGTCGCGATATCGCGACATTTGTCATTTTCGGGCCAAAGGAGGAGAGAGAGAGAAGAAAATAGTGTCATGATATCATGACATGAAAGTCAAGAAGGAGAGTAAGGAGGCGAAAGTGTCGCGATATCGCGACATGTGTTTTCGTAGGTGCAAATCCGAGAAGAGGACAAAGAGGCAGAAGTGTCACGATTTCATGACAGGTCACTTTGGCATGAGCAAAGAAGAGAACCCAACCAAAATAAGATATGTGACTAAGTTACACCGAGTTAACGCGATTGTAGAAGAAATTCATGCGAGATAAAATAAGAAGAGATAATTGAAGTCAATACGTCGATTAGTGAATTACGATGAAAACGCATGCATGCACAGAAAAGAAAGCAAACAGTCACTAAGTAAAATACGAATAGTCATGGTAAAGGTATATGTGTCAATTTGTTGCATGTAACGTTAATGCCTACTCTATATATACAAAAGGAGTTACATAAAGGAGTTGCAATTGACAAGTGGCAGATGAGAATATGAAAGAAACAATTACAATTGACAAGTGGCGTATGAGAAATAAAAGGAGTTATAACTGGAGTTTCAAAGTGAAAGGATTGTTATAAAAGGAGGTCTATGTGGAGAATTAAATGGTGGTTGAAAGAGAGCGAAAGCGCTGCTCAAACTAGAGTGAAAGTGCTGCAAGAAGAGGGTTGGAAGAATGTTGTAAGAGAGCGTTAAGCAGAGCCGTGAGAGCCGTAAGAGTGTAGTAAGAAGCGCAACAAGAGGGCTGTAAGAGGGCCGTAAAAGTGTAGCAAGCAGAGCCATAGGTATGTGTTGTGTGAACTGTGGGCAATGTTGAGTGAGCAATAGACCAGTCAGGGTCTTGTAAAAGTGAAGGCATTTATATGTCAATATTCAAATTTTAGAATTGAAGTCCAAGTTGGTGCTTGGAATCAGGGGTTGGTGCTCCTTCCAGTTGGTGCTGGTAAATTAGGGGTTGGTGCTCCTTCCAGTTGGTGCTGGTAAATTGATTGTAAAGTTGTTGCTTTGCAAAGGCTGGATTTGGATGGGAGTCCAAACAGTCTATTTTTGAGGAGTAGCCAAAACTGGTGAACCTCGGTACATTTTGTGTTGTGTGATGCTCTCTCGTTATATTTTCTTTATGTGGTTTTAAGCTTTCATTGTTTTGGCTTTAAGAGTTGAAGTTTTAAGTTTTAAAGAGCCACACTGATTCACCCCCCCTCTCAGTGTCATTGTGAGATTAACAGGAGGCATCTGTAAGCCCTCATACATTTCCATGTGCCAAACCAGGAAGAATTTTAGAGTGCGCCACCCCTTTTGCAGAAGGGGACATCTCTTCATCCACTTGTAAATAATTGTATCAATATGGGTATCCCTAAGAGGGACCAAAATGTAACTATTGGAACAAAATATGCCTTTGGTTAATTGTATTGTGCCTTAGACCTTGTCAAAATTGAACAGACGGATCTAGCTTGGGAATATCCATCTAATATCTAGAGTAGGCTGGTTCCTTTTTACTTTGTTTAGAGAAAAGAGAGCATAAATAAGGGAACTGCTTGTAAAGGGAAATATAGCCAATCAGTATTTGTTTTGCACCAAATTTTTTGGCCTTTTTGAGTCCCAAACACAATGCTTCATACTCAACCGTGTTGTTAGTGTAACTCCATGTCTACTCCTGAGGTTTTATTTTATATTTTGTTGGAAAGCAAGACAACTATGATGTAGTTCTTACTCAAAAGGGAGCAGATAAAGAAGAAAGACCCATAGCATTCTTAAGTTCTACAATGCACAAGCATGAGGAGAGATATAGTTTTATCAAGAAGTATGTTTATACTATCATGAAATCATTGAATAAATTCAAGAATTTTCTATCTCAAAGCCGCACCATTGTTTATGTGATTCACCATGATGTTAGAAATTTTATAATACAAGGAGAACTTGGTGAAAAAGAGCGGGTTGGGTAACCCGCATATAGGAATATGATGTGGAGATACATTTGACCAAAATAGTCAGAGGTAGAGCTCTATGCCAAGATTTGGACAAACAAGCAGCAACCGGAACGTTGAAAGTCAAAGGAAAATGGTGAATACTGAACAAAACCAAGTTAGAAAAAATATCGATTGGATTGATGATTTGGTGAAGTATTTTCAGACTGGGATATGTCTTGAAAATATGAATGCTTACCAAAGAAGTAGGTTTAGAACACAAGCACTAAAGTATACTCTTCGAACAGAAGGGTTGTACAGAATAAATATTGATGGTATACTACTAAAATGTATAGGTGATGATAAGAAACAGAAAGTATTATAAGAATTCCATGGAGGCCTCTCGGGTGGACATTATTCAGGTAGAGAAAAAACTTTGAAGATTCTTAGAGTTGGTTGTTATTAGCCTTCTATTTTTTCAGATACATATAAAGTGACTCAGAAATGTGAATAGTGTTAGAGGAATGTAGGAAGGAACAGGAATGCTCCTATGCCTTTGAAGTCTATACAAGTTGAAGAACCTTTCCAATAATGGGGGTTAGATTTTGTGGGAATAATTGAACCAAACTCGTCAGCAGACCACAAATATATACTCATCATGATAGATTACTTCACAAAATGGGCAGAGGCAGTTCTGAAAAAGAAATCTAACTCAGAAGTCATGATAGAGTTTGTAGAAATTCTAATTACTAGGTTTGGCATACCTGACTAATTGATCATAGATAATGGATCTTCTTTTACTGGAGCCAAAATAATTGAGTTTTCCAACAGGTATGGAATATATTTGAAAACATCTTCTGACTATTATCCATAAGGTAATGGTTTAGATGAGTCTACCAACAAGAATATACTTAGTATTTTGAAAAGAACACTGGAAGATAACAAGAGAAACTGGCATTCATTACATAACCAAGATTTATGTGCTAATCAAATATCAATAAAGAAGTGCATTAATACATCCCCCTATGCTCTATTTTATGGTAAAGAAGTTGTTTTGCCTATTCATATGGAGATACCAGCATTAAAATTACTGAATCAGATAGATGAAGAAGAAGGTTAGCTAATGGATGCATGATTGATGCAACCTTTTCAATTAGAAGAGACCCGAGAACATGCTTACGACCACCACCAGAAACACATGATTTATATAGCAGTGTGGTTTGATAAGAAGACTACTTTAAAAAAAATTAAGGTTGGAGACCAAGTTTTGAAGTGGAATGTAAAGAAAGCTAAGCCAAGAAATCATGACAAGTTTGATGCTTTCTGGGAAGGACCATTTGAAATCATTTCAAAAAAATAGTTTAATTCTTTTCAACTGAAATATCAGTATGGTTGGATTCTTCCTATCATGGTGAACACATTTTACCTAAAGTTATATTTCAAATAAAATACAAAGTTGGAGTTATATGTACAGTATAGTAGGGGCATTATAAATATTGTAAATATTTTTTATTTTTTTGGGTTTAATAAATTTTTTTGTTGTAACCAATCACAGTGCAACAATATAGTAGAAGGCAGAGAGAAAAGTTCATTTTCATCATTTTGAAATTTCAAATTCAAAATTGATGCATGTTTCTAAAAGGATGGCAGATGAAATCATTAGATAATTCTTTCAAGAAGTGGTATTTTCCTCCATACAAGAAGCTTCTAAATCGACCACCTAGAGAATGTCTCAGGTAGCCACATGCTGAGGAATAAACGAGTGAAAGTAATTGATCAGTCAGGTAGTGCAGAGTCTGCCAAAATTTATTGCCATTTTTTACACATGATTAATTAGCTAGTTAGCGTTTCAAGAAAAGACATTCTAATAAAGGTGGCAGAAACAAATTCCGAATAAATCCCAAGAGAATAGCTTCCACCAACCATAATTAATGCAATTCATCACATGTTTTTTTTTTGAATAATGTGAGAAGGAAAAAGTTAATTTTTTACTTCAGTTAAGTTTCATACTATCACTTGCTATTTTCAGCTCCCTCAGAAGAAAGAGAGAAAACCCCTACTATGATACTTGGAATTTTTAATTTTTCTCAACAAAAGGAAACTTCGAAGCAGTTTTCAAAGAGAGATTTCAGAATATTTGTTACTTGTAAGTTTTTCATGGCTCCTATAAAATGCAAGAAGCAAGAAACAATGGATGCATTGTCTCCAAAAACTTTAGTAGTGAGAAAAGGATAAGAGATAAGTAATAGATTTATTGACAAGGATGCACAGATAAGTGATATGATTGTGACCTAGAAGGACCCTAGAAAAATTAAAAGTAACATATCAGACTAGGTGGCTACCTAAGTCTCAGCATCTTCTCCTTCCACTTTCACCTTCCATTATTTTCTATACTGGTACGTATATGTTCTTGTACAACCCTTCCCCGTAAGGGCAATTGCTAATTTTTATGATGAAAAAGTGATGAATGTAAGAGATTGTAATGGGAAGGTTTTATTTACTTTAAGCAAAGATGCTTTTGTTTTCGCCTTCACCGTGGGTCATGTCCCTACGTTTGAGCCAAAAGCCTTTGACCCCAATTATTAGGCTAAATACTTTGGCCCTTTTGAAAAGATAAAGAATTTTCTAGTTTCCTAGCTGAAAGAGTTACCTGCAGGGGAAATCCCAATTGAGCCTCCTATTGATATCACAAATTTCAAAAATCCAGAGTTGTACTCTATTACAACTATGATAGCAGGTTTCAAAATCGATGAAAAGGTTCAAAAATGGTAAATTGCCTTGGTTGAATGTTTATCTAACCCCAAAAATTATGATACTTCTGTCATGAGCAAGGGTTTGAATCCTATATTTTTTGACTGGCCAGGGTTTTTGTGTTTAGAAATTCACGAAGGGTTTTCGATGCTAAAAAAAGGGTCTTAGTTCTCTTTTCGATTCTCATCGTATTTGATATGGTTATTCTTTTTTATGTCTAAATATTTGGCTTTTATCTTAGTAAAATATAAATATGAGCAGGGTAGGGTTTTACCCATTTGTGAATGGACAACTGTTGTATAAAATAAAATATTTTTACGATTTCAGCAGAGAATTCTTAGGCCCTGCTCTAAAAATAATGTATGGGAATATTAGAAGACTAACCCCTAATGCAGAAAAGGTTTTGCAAACCAAATATGCTGAAGAAGGTGATTGGTTTATCCTCACACAAGGGGTTTGTATTAGATTGTATGGTTTCACTCAAAAATAATTTTTACTCCCTCATTATGTTACAGAAAGATTGTTTGCTTTAGAATATGTTCGACAAATTGAAAAAATAAATGTAAAATTCAACTCAGGTATTGGGAAGACTAGCACCTATAATATGCCATTTACTTTTGAAGGGATAATTGTAACAAAAAAGGGTCAGAACGAGCAGATTGCTCAATATTTAAGGGATTTGGGACTTATTGAGATTCCACAAAGGTGGAAGTATGATCCTCTGGATCGATTTTCTGAAATACAAGCTATTTTAAATAAAATGGAAATGAAAAAATAGCATGCTACGGTCAGAACAAATATAGAAGAAAAAAGAAATAACAACGAAGATGATGCTTTGGAATGGCACATTGAGCGAATGGAACCTCTTCCCCCTTGGCATGATTTTTATGAACAAGTAGTGAATTATGATCCCCTGAATAATAGCAAGCATCAGTTAACCAATGAAAATATTAGCAAGATACAGAAGAGAGGTGATGACTAGACCATTGTAAAAACTTGCGAATGGTGGTTAATGAGGGTACAAATAGATATGATTACTTCAAGGTACCTGGTGAAAAATTATAATGAATTTAATATTTAGTATAATTTGCATCATGCATCTTGGGAAGGATTTTTTCCTGTAAGAATACCTCCTAGTATTGGAGATAGTAGCAGAACCAGCCCTAAAGTTCCACAGAGACAAGAAACTGATAAGGGTAAGCAAAAACAAATAGTAGTTGAATAAAAGTTACCCCTGGTGCAAACAAAAACCAGAACTTTTAGGAAGTGGTCAATATAAGAAGTTTTTACTCAAGAATAGGTACAAAACTATGGCAAAGTTTCTTAGATGATGCTTAAAATGGGGTATGAAGGGAAATTCCTGGGAAGAGGGGGACAAGGAATTACTAAGTTATACAAGTAGAGGTAAGGAAAAACATCTGGCTCTTGGGGTTGATGCTTCCATTAAAAAGGATTATACTTATAAAGTTGTGAAGTTTGTCCCTCCCTCTGACTTAGTTTCAGAATCTGATGAATAACCTGTAGCTAAGAAGATGAAAATACTAAAAGCCCTGGCTGATGCCAAGAAAGACAAGAATGTTACTCAAATTTATATTAGTGAACAAAATGTTCAAGATATTAAAGAAAATATAGTTGAATTCTCTTCTGAAAATGGAAAGGATAAAGTAAATGAGGAAGATAATAAAACTAATGCTCAGGAAGCTGAGCAAGAAAATTCTCAGATAGAAAACACAGGCAGTTTACCAAATCCGGTTCAAGAAATCCAAAACCCAAATATTGTAAAGGAAGTGCTAGTAAAGCAATAAGTTACAGAATTTGAGAAAAGACAACAACGGGAATTTTCCCAAAATATACAAATAATTAATCTTGATGAAAGTGAGCAAAATGAAAATACTGAGATACGTGATGATGGTGGAATTTGAGATGAAGAATTGTCTGATAAAGATGATGAGATTGAAGAAGAAGACAGAGATCAACAACAACTTCAAACATGACCAGAAAAGGCAACATGTTCCCATTCTCAACTCTACGTCAACACTGCATTGGTCCCCATCCCTTTCTTTCCCAAAATTATTATTCTAATAGTTGGGGCTATATCCTCCTGAGTTGATGAGAGTCATCCGACTCTGACAAAGATAGAAAATTTGAGAAGATTTAGTAAGAATGCTTTAGACTGGTGGAGTTCCTACTTTGTTGAGGATCCAAAGACGCATGCCAATGTTCATGAAATTATTGCTCTATATCCTGCTACTATGCAAAGGAAGAAAGTAAATTTAACCCCAATAACAAAGAAATCTAAAGGTGAAATGACTACTGATGATTACCATGCAGAAGAAATCAATGAAAATATCACTTGGTTGCCTATGCGAGATGAATGGATAAAATCTCAAGCACATCTAGGCACTATATATCTGCATGGGGGGCATTACTTAGAGAAATTTTTGAAAGAAAATGAGAAGAGGAGAGAGTTGGAATCAGTTTTGCAAGAACACAAATAGATGGAAAAGGCTTTGAAGTTGGAGGTAAAAAAGTGGGAAGATAAATTCAGTGTTGTTGCCAATAAGGTAGCTAAATATAAAGAGAAATTGGGACAGGCAGATGCATAGATTCAGGCATTGAGTCTCCAGGTTCAGGAACTCCAACAACAATTAGCAGATCAACAGAACACCCCGTCTAGATTTTCAAAAGAAAAAATGAGAGATATGAGGAAAAAATCATTGCAAGATTTATTAATATTAGGCTTGAAAACACAACCTTTGTTGTTATACCTGGCCAAAATCAAGGAGACCATTGAAGTAGTGGGTGAAGAATTGAAAGCTACAATTAATTTTTTGCAAAAAAATAGAAGACACTACCACTAAAATCCAGATATTATCTGAGAAAATGCCAAAGAATATAGTAGCGAAGGTATGAAGTGATGTTTGGTCCCAAGATAATATTAGCCAAGAAATTTTTTAGAAAGTTTAAATTAGTGACCCAAGGGAATAAACTCCTGCATGAGTTAGAGACCTAAGAAAAAGGGTTACTAAAAAATTTGGATTTGGCTATCCGAAATGGACTCCCATATTTTTGGGATGATAACTCAAAATTTCTTAATGAAAGTGCACTCTCCTCATCCTTGAAGTGTTTTTTTGAATATGAATCTGAGATAGAAAGCTGGAGTGAGCCCATAGAAGATACACAAGTAATGAAGATGGTGCAAAAGCTCACATAGGTTAAAACCTGTTTGCAAAAATTGATATTAAGACAAAAAATGATTTACTATGATAAAGTGGAAAAACTCCAGTATATCTACCAACTATTCATTGATTCCTCGGACCTAGATGATGAATATTGGAAATATGTTTGCCAAATATATTAGGGATTAGTAGTTGTAGTGGAAAAAATTAGATAATCAAAGCATACCAGTTAGAAGCAGCTAACTGAAGCTGGGACTAGTACCCAGAATTAAGACAAATGTTTAGATTTTCTTTCTAAAGTATTTTATGTATTTTATTAATAAGTCTTTAAGCTGTAACAATATTTTTTGACAAGGTAATGCTTACTCATATGAAGTGCATTTTTCCTTACTCTTTGCTTTTTGTAAATGTCTTGTTTTGTATTTTTGACACTGTTTCCCAATGGATGAAGAGCCTAGATTCTAATCTTTTCTTAGTAAAAAATCCCCCGAAAGGCACCAAAAATGTTAGGCTAAAAATACTACCTCTAGGAGACAACCGAGATTTTATAGCAGGGTGCCATATTGAGATGCTCGATGCAGTCTATTTTTTAAGGGCTATAGAAAGATAAAATAAGCTAAGGAAATATGATATCATAATTTTGAGACATGTCTGAATTTCGTGGCAAAATGATGCAAGGAAGTCAAGTAGATGAAAATGTCATGATTTTGTGATGTGTTATTTTTTCACCGATAAATCAAGAAGACAAATCCAAGACAAAGAAGATGTCACAATTTCGTGACATGTTGCATTTTTGCGGTAGCAGAGACCAAAAGGATCTAAAAAGGTAAAGATGTTGTGATTTCATGACATGTTGCATTTTTGTGGCTAAGAAAGTAGAAAAGGGGTAGAAGAAGAGAGAATGTCATGATTTCATGACATGTCAGTTTTTTGCCACAAGAAAGAAAGAAGACATACAAGGCTAAAGTGTCACGATTTCATGACATGTTTTATTTTTTCTTAAGCATGAGGCAGATAGAGTAGAACACTTGAAGACATCATGATTTCATGACATGATAGTTGTTCCTGACAAGATATATTATTAGCAACTAAAACATGCTCTTACACCAAATTTTTGATCTCTCGGGGTGTTATATGTAAATGAAGTGTCAGATATGTTAGAATCCAATTTGCAGAAGATATTTTGCTTATTATTAGAAACTAAAGTTAATTGCTTGTAATTGATTTGAGAATCCAAGATGTACTAGTTGTAAAAGATACCCATTTTGGGTATATATAGTGGTAGACGTATTTTTAAAAAGGGGTAAGCTCTTAGAAATTTACAAGATTGATGTACATCATTCTGGATACAAGCAAATAAAGTTACTCTTCTTCTGGCTTCTAACTTTCTATGTGCAAGTGTATGTATCTGGTTCTCGACTTCTATTTACATTATTAAATTCTATATTGTATCTATTCTAAATCTAAAATGTGCATGTATGAATTATATTGTTTGAGTTAATATTAATTATGTTTATATGTGTTAGATGAAATATATAAATCACACTTAGAAAGTTATGATTTTTATATGAATGTGTTAAAGAAAACTTGTAACAGTAAAATAGACATTATATCCTGGTTGTTGTCTAAAATGCACCATGAGAAAATCTTCTAGCCTTGGCTATATTTCCCTTTACAAGCATTTCCCTTCTTTCTGCTCTCTTTTCTCTAAACAAAGCAAAAAGGAACCAGCCTACTCTAGAGATTAGATGGATATTCCCAAGCTAGATCCGTCTATTCAATGTTGGCAAGGTCTAAGGCGCAATACAATTAACCAAAGGTAGATTTTGTTCCAATAGTAATCGGGTTTCAATATTAATGAAAGATCCATTCTTTTTCATTTCTGTATTATAAGCTTCTCGTAGTATTTTAGCTTCATTTTTGGTATAATAATAACATCACAAGTAGAGTTAATAGTGGTGTGTGTGCCCTGGGGTCGCTACATAAGGAATTCATATTTCCCTTTAAAATCATGATGCAATTATAGAATCTATTTACTCTAAGCCATACTAAGAATTTTCATATGTTTATGATAATAATCATAATATTATTTTGGATAAGTCGTATCGATGATAGAGAGAAACATATAAGTTCTCTCAAGAATGAATTTTAAATTCAATCTACATAATTGACACAAAATAAATCTATGAATTAAAGTCCCATTCCTTTAATTCATTGATAAAATTTTCTTCCAAAATTAATAGTTCAAACTAATAATTTAAACTATTTATCATTTCATAATCGTATCAACCCATGTCAACCATATTTATCCTTAATATTAGGTTAATCAAAGTAAACCCTTAGAGGTTTAGCATGGATAATATAAATCTCATTATATTAAAGATATTTCCTTTGATTATACACAATCAATAGGGGTATAATTTTCCATTGAATACAACATATTAATATATTCAATTGATTCTCCATTTATCAAATTTTCTTTCTAAATTTGATCCAAGATTCATTTAATTACTTTTCAAACCCTATCAATTCTCTTCCCAAATGTGAGCTAAAGATGCATCAAATATCCTACACAATTTTTATATTTCAATCCAATCTTAGCTCTCAAATCAATTCATTTCTATAACTAGATCCCAATATGTATTTAGTTATTTCATCTTCCATTATAAAGTTTACAAGAATGCATTTGTAAATTGTTATCAATTTTTTTTCAAAATTTGATCCAACATAATCTCTTATTATCTTGTTAATTTGGCTATCAAAATTCAATCCAAAGATTATTTCTATTATCTCCAAACGATACCAAATTTACCTCCAATATTTTCTTTAATACTATTCAATTAATCTCTCAAAATAGGAAAACTCCATAAATTCCCATAAATCATATAGCATCAAGGTCCATCGCTAAATAATTTACTTTTCTAATCCCAATCATAAATGCCATTTATTTGATTGTCAGGGATGTTTGAAAGAGTCGCATACCTCTTCCTGGATGGACACGAAGATCATACATTCTTCCTATGGATTCCATTCATTAGGGATTTCATAATAAATCATAGTATGTGTTTTACATACAAAATCTATAATTTCATTAAAATCGGTATTTCTATATATTTCTCACATTTCACATGGAAATTCACCCAACATGAATAAATAATTCATTCAACATTAGTATTTTTATAACAATGATTAATTCTTAAACCCAACCATTATTTATATGCAATCATGCATCACATATTTGCCAAATGTATATCACATGCAAAGAAATCACCAAACATGAATAGGTAAATCATCCATTTTTAATATTTTTATAAATAAATATTGATTCATGATTCCAACCATCATTTGTTTGGATTAACACCAAACGAAAGGAAGAGTCCCATACCTCTTCCAAGGATGAACACCAATTCATCCTTTCATAAATAGAAGCTATTTTTCATACTTCTAAATGATTAACATAAATCTAATATAGGTTTAGGTTCTATTTCTATTTCTTAAACACATTTTAGTTTACTGTTGTGTTTTCTACAATTGTAAAAATACTATGATTTCACCTTTTCATAGACCTCAAACCATAGTTGTTTCTTTTCCTCATATTAAAATCCATTAAAAACTAAATAAAACCAATATTTACAAATCTATTGACTTTCCAATCTAATTTTTCAATCATTCCGAAAATCAAGGAAATTGCTTTGATTTTAATGCCATTGTAATACAAAAATTTCATACTATATAAGTCCTCTTACTTTATGTCATATAATCATTATCAACAAAAGAGGGAATTAAATAAACCTCTTTACAACTAAATTTCACTTTTTATTACCAAATATGGTAATTTAGCTTCAACCAATAAACATATGCATTCTAAACCTAATGGAAGCGTCTTTAAAGCACACTCAAGTAAACCTATGTGTTCCAAAGACAAAATAATTTCAAGGTATCTTTTGAAATACCTAAATTTTGGGTTTGGATTTCTTTTTAATATGTAACACTTATTAAGTAATGGGCTATTGAAATATATCTTGCACCGAATATCCTCTTACCTTACAAGTCATCCAACAATTACCTAATTAGCATCAGAGCTAATATTCAATACTCTATAAGATATATTAATATGTGATGAACAAGTAGAGGTAAGACATTAACCTGATCATGACTGGCGGTATATACACTCTGGTGAGACAACAACCATTTTTACTTTGGCAACCAGTACTGTTACAAGAAGAATGGCACATCCTGCTTATAGAGGGAACAAAATCTCCCACACTTAGAATTGGTGAAGTATAGTAGTTGGTAATAATATTTTTTAGGTCCAAACCATGCACTGGTGCTGGATTATTGATGTCAAGTATTTTGGAAAAATGGGTTTCAATAATCTCTCTCAACCATTACACTACGTCGACGTCTTCCATGCTGAGTTTAGAGATCAATAAGACCACCTAGCTCTATGTATTTTTCCCCACATTCTTAGGAGATGAAGAAGGAGTACTCATATGATAATGTTTCAAAAACTTACATGATTTACCGATATAGGAATAGAGCATCACCATTGTGCATCATATTGACAGTGGATGATTTCCATTTATAAAAGGTTGTGTGACAAATAGGCTTTAAAAAGAGCACGTATTCAAGGAGAGTATTTACACAAATAAATGTTTGGTGTAAAATCATTTTATAGAACCTCATATTAAGCTTAAGCCCAAAAATCAATCGTGGCAATGCTTGGACACAGGTCACAATATGTTGTGACTGATTCCTACAAGGACTAAGGTTCTCATCACATCAAAGTCAATATTATCTCTTAATTCAGATGAAAACATGATCTTCATGCCACAAATCTAAAATCCTATCATCAGTGTGACATTAGAACATAGATAGCATACATTGAATAGGTCGTAGACCTCTAATGGTTATCTCAAAAGTAATACTAAACCTAAATTTGGCTTGTAGGTGCATTCTAAAATTTATATAAAGGATTCTTACAAGATAATAATGAAATATAGCATGGCTTATATTATAAACCAATAAGGATTCTACTGAAACGCTTAATTTTAGAATGAACACGTGGTCAGGTAATATAAAATTGATTCAAATATCAAATTGTAATCAATATTCGAGCTATACCATTAAGCTAAACAGATAGAATGACTTCACTTTCAAATAAACAATTATTCATTAATACATGAGTAAAACAGAATGGAAAAGACCCAATATGGAATTCTCCAACAATTGAATGCTTTCATTGTGCTTTCCTTAAGCTCTTCTTCTTATCCAACCTTCTTTCGCCAGCATAACATAGCATAACCCCCTATTTTTTTCAAAATCAATGGTAATTTATAGGTCTCTTTATTCTTGGGCAAGAAAGATGTTTCCAAATATATATTTTATTGCTTTTGCTTTCTTTCTTTCAGAAATATGCCTTTAAATATAAATTTTATTTATATTTCTTTTTGCTTTCTTTCTTATCTTATTTTTCTCACCCAAAGATAAATCTTCCTTTTGTTTTTAATACATATATATATTAATGGAAAGGAAATCCATAGGGTAAGAGAAAAATCTTATCCACTACTCCAACCTTACCAAAGTAGCCTTATGAAGGAAATATTTATTACAAGGTAGTTTTTTTCTTTTTTTAAATCCAATTTAAAATTGAACAAGCTCATAAAGAGCAAAATATCCGATTTCCTTATAAAATAAAGGTAATTAAATTAATTAAGTGTATTTAAAAAAAAGTGAATCTTTACTCTTGACGCTGCCCAATTCAATGCCCAATTTAGTATTAATTGACTTCATACCAATCCAGGAGATAAGTCCCATTCCTGCATGTATAAAGGCTTGCCAAAATAGATCATGATAAGTAATTTCTAAATAATAACTATTGCATCTTTAAATATTATCTGTTGATTATGCGTAATAGTTACATCCTGTGGGCTTAAGTCTAGGTGTCTGAAGTACCACATGACTAACAATTATTAATAGTATTACAATGGGGACTTAGCATGCCTATCCCTTACATAGGGGGTTGCCCCCTAAGGGGCTTAAAAAATGGTTTGATGATTTAACGATCAACAAATTTGAAGGCTAAAGGAGCATGGAAGGCTAGAGGTTGAAGGTTCATGGAAGGCTAGAGGCTGAAGGAATGTGGAAGGCTAGAGGCTGAAGGAGCATGGAAGGTTGGAGGCTGAAGAAGTGTGGAAGGCTGAATGATGAGTTGATATTTGGAGTTTCAAGTCTAAAGGAGTGTGGAAGGCTAGGTTAGCTGAAAGAGTGTAGAAGGTTGGATTGGTTGAAGGAGCCACAATGAAAGGTTGGGATTTTGGGTGGAAGTTTGATATGGCTGAAGGAACGTGGAAGGCTAATAAGGTTGAAGAAGCATGGAAGTCTAGGATTATTGAGGAAGCTCTAATGAAATTCTGGGATGCTGAGTGGAAGGCTAGGAAGGTTGAAGGAGCGTGGAAGGTTTCTTACAATGAGAAAAACAAAATTGTAAAGTGCAAAGAATTAGGGTTTTTCCTAAAAAACATCTCATATTTTAGGAGCCATATATTCGTGAAGAATTATTTGATTCAGCTGATTCTTGGATCAACTTGTGTAGAATTTGAATAGATTTAAAATTTGTGGTCATATGCAAAAATTTAAGCAATATTGATGGAGATACAACTCTATGAAGTCAACCATTCGAAACAAGGGCAATGACAATTTTTCAAGACACAAAAAATGCAATTGCAAAATGTGAAGGATGAGAGTTTTTTCTAAAAAATATCTCATATTTTAGGAGCCAAAACTTCACAAAGAGTTATCTGATTCAGTTTATTCTTGTACCAACTTATGCATAATTTGAATAGCTTTAAATGAGTGGTCATATGCAAAAAAATATGAGCAATATTGAGGGAGATACAACCCTATGAATTCAACCATTCAAAACAAGGGTAGTGATAATTTTTCAAGTCACAAAAATTAAAATTGCAAATATTTTTCAACTAGGGTTTGAACGATGTGATGATAAATGAAGGGCTATGAATTCATCAAGGAAGAAAACTAGCAATTTAGATTTGGTAAAGCAAACTATGATAGTGCAATGTTTTGGAAATATTACCCTACTAAGATGCAAGGCATAAATAGCTGAGGTAAATTTTTGGTTTTGGTTGCTATAAGAAAATTTTAAGATACTAAATTTTGGAGTAATTATATTCATACAAAAATTTGAAAAGATCTAGAAAATGAAAATAAATAATTCAAACATCTTATGTAAAATGATGTAGATTTCTAGCTATAGCATCTCAATTGAGATGAGAAGCGTATCTATTTGTAAACTCGTAAGATATAAATAAGAGAGATATAATTTTTCAAGGGTGGGGGACCCAAGTACAATCCCTTATTATCAAGAAAAAAAACATGCCTATCCCCTTCAAAAAATATTTATCCTCAAAGCTGCAGATGAGAAAATTGATGTTGAATTTATTGAAGAGAATCTCATGTGGCATCTTCCTCCTATAAACCCCTCCATTGTACCTAGATTTATGTGATGGTGTAGTTATAGAGTGTGAGTTCTATAGTCTATATCAAGCCCCAAAATGATTGAAGCTTCATCATCCAACTTGGGAAGTATTTATTAGACCTAAACATAGTTGTTGAGTACCTTATTTAGACAAGAGACATGGAAGACTAGATGGATTTTGGAAGAAGGTCATAACACAAGCTTGTAAGCCACTTGTTTAATCAATTGTAATACATGATAGGGTTTATAAAACCTTACTATAATATTTTGATGAGCACAAGTTGCATGGATGATTGCTTGTATGGTTGGAGTCAAATGGAGACCATATCTCCTACATTAAATATTTACTTTGAATGGTGTTGATAATTTTTTTTTGCATCTAGTTCTAAATAATATCCAAATTCTCCTTCAACTATTGTAAGAGTTGGGTGCATTCTTAAAGTGTTGAATCCACCGCCTAGACTTTAGATTTCCCTAGAACATATGAAGAGAGCGATGGAGGTGGATACCCATAAATTGCCTTGAAATGAGTCACTATGGTGGCTATGTGGAATGAAGTGTTGTACCACCATTCAACCAAGAAAAGCAACTTAGCCCATAATGTTGTATGCTTAGAGGTAAAACAATTAAGGTATATTTCCAAGTACTTATTGATAAATTTGGTTTATCTATCTATATGGTAGGTGAAGCTCATTTCAAGTTTTTTTCCTCGTAATTTAAATATTTTTTTCTAAAAGTGACTTGTGAAAGTGGGATTATGGTCAAGAAATTGATTTCTATATACCATGGTGTTTAAAAACAAAATACATGAGTATTTTAGTAATGGTGGAAGCATGGTAAGGATGGTCTAGGGAACAAAAATGAGCATACTTTGAGATATGGTCCACAACCACAAGAATGCTAAATTTTCCCTCATATGTAGGAAGTCCTTCAATAAAATCCATGTACATATTAATCCATACATATTCTAGAATTTGTAAAGGTTGTAGAGTACCTAGAGTATGAATCATTTATTCTTTCATCCATTGGAAAATCTCACACTCCACCATAAAAGTTTGGATGCCTTTTTTCATTCCTTCTTAATAGAATAAGTGTTTACCACACTTATATATCTTCAAAAAACTTGAATGGACTATTGTGGGTGAAGCATGCATCTCCTTCATAATTTTCTCATGGATCAATAAATTTTAGAAACCATAATATGAGCTTGGTATCTCAACAATTGTCCATCCCATGAATATCCAATGTGTGAATTAGGGTCCCTTTGAAGTTGGTCCCTCAAAGTTTGCAAGGATAGGCCTTTGGTTACTTCTTGAAGTTGGAAGATCCATTGGGGAGTGGGGAAGAAGTGGTATACAATGTTTTTAGATCCTCAAATTGATGTGAGAGGGTATTTGCCATGATATTTTCCTTCCCTTTCTTGTAAATTATATCATAATCATATCCCAACAATTTTGAAACCCATTTTTGTTGTGTTGGAGTCAATAACCTTTACTCCAAAAAATATTTCAAACTCTAATGATCCATTTAAATTGATAAATTCTTCCCAATGACATAATATCATTAATGATTAACAACATGGAGGATAGCCATAATTTTTTTTTTATAAGTGGACTTTTCTATTTTTTCTAGACAATGATTTGCTAGTGAAAGATAAGGGTCATCCTTCTTGAATTAATATTGCACCAATGCCATGGACCAAAGCATCACTTTCAGTTATAAAGAAATTGAAAAAATTGAGAGTGGTTAACACCAATGTCGATTTCATGGCTTCCTTGAGATCTTCAAAATATTTTCCTACAAGAGCATCAATAAAAATGACTTCTTTAACATGGTATTTCATGGGGCTGCTATTTTCCATAGCCTTGGACAAATTATTGGTAGCAACCAATGAGACCTAAAATTCCTCAAAGCACCTTGAGAGTTTATGGCTTAGGCCAATTTTGTATGGCTTCAATTTTCTATAGGGTAACCTTAATTTCTCATGTAAAACAATATATCCCAAGTATTCAACATCCTACATTCCAAAAAATAGTTGGATCATTTAGAAAATAGTCGATAGGCTTATAATAGTTACAAATTTTGATGCAGGTGTTGTAGGTGCTTTGCCCAATTGTGACTATAGATGATAATGTCATATAAGAAGACCAAAACAAACTTGCAAAGTAATGGGTGAGAGACATTTCTCATGAGACTCTAGAAGGCAAAAGGTGCATTAGTTAGACCAAAAGGCATGACCAAAAATTAACAATGACCATCATGAGTCTTGAATGCTATTTTTTGAATGTCTTATTTTTTTATCCTTATCTAATGGTATCCAGAGTGGAGATCTAACTTAGAGAAAAAATTGGTACCATGCAACTTATCCAACAACTCGTCAATCATAGGAATAGGAAATTTATCCTTAATGGTGATTTTATTAAGTTCACAAAAATCTACGCACAACCACCACAACCCATATTTTTTTCTTGCCAATAGTACTAACAAAGAATAAGAAATGATACCGAGTCAAATTACCCTTATTTTTAGTAAATCTTGGATCAACTTCTCAATTTTTTATTTTTGCACATATGGGTATCTATAGGGTTGAATATCAGGTGTCAAGCTCCCCAATACCAATTGTATTGCATGATCATGGGAACAATGTGGGGGTAAACCCTTGGGTTCCATAAAAATAGAATCATGTTTATTTAGGAGTTACAAATCCCTTGCTTCATCTGCTTTAGTATTCTATGGTTGAATTGCAAAAAACTAGGTTACTACCCCATATGAGGATTTTCTTAAAAACATCCCATTCGATTTGAACTGATGACCTAAGTGGATCTCATGAGTGAGCCATAGAGAGTGTATGGCCTCTCATTCTAAGTGAACTACATCCAAATTTTGATAATGTTCTAGGCTACTATTTCCAAAGTGCGAAGCCATTGTGCCTCCAAAATATGACATCCCTCTAATTGAAGGGTAAACATATCATTTTGAATTTTATAATCCCCTATATTTAGCTTAATACTTTGACATTTCACTTTACAATGTAATATTCCTTAATTGGCCATGAATTCAAAAGGATTACAAGAATTTATATAATAGTCTGCTTTCTTATCTACTCATGAATCAATAAAATTATGTGTATTGCTCAAATAAATAAGAATCATAATTCTTTACCTCTTTATATACCCTATTACCTTTATAGTTTGAGAGGTCAAGATTCCTGTAAGTGTATGAACTAAAATCTCTCGATGAGATTCTTCTTGTGCTTCACCCTCATCTTGGTGCTCTGTTGAGAAGCAACACACCCCCACTGAAAAAATGAAATTCCATCCTTTGAATATTTAGTTTTCATTTCTTCGCAGGGACCCTCTTGAGTTTTTTAGGTTTTAAATTCAACTTCTGCTTGCCTCCTTTTTTTTTCAAAAGTTTTGCATATATCAAAGTATCCAAGTAGGCTTGTATATGGCTTTGATTCAGATTTAAAATTCATCTTTCAAATGTTAGAATCATTTCTGAGCAAGGGAGATCCTTCACTAATGTGTAAAAAATGCAGATGCCATTTTTGGAAACATTGCCATTTTGCAACATATTCCATTTTCGAAAACATCGCGATTTTGCAACATATTCTATTTTTGGAAACACTGCAATATCGCGACACATTCCATTTTCGAAAACGTCGCGATATCGCGACACATTTTGGTCAGGAGCAAGGCTTGAAGAAAATGTCGCGATATCGCGCATGTTATGAAATCATTGTTCAAATAGGAGAGAGAAAGCAAAGCCAGAAAATGTCACAAAATCGTGACGTGTTGTGAAATCGCGATCGAAGGCAGCAAAGGAAGCAGTCAAGGCAAAACCGTCGTGATATCACGCATGTCATGAAATCGCTGTTCAAAGAGGAGAGAGAAAGCCAAGTGGGAAATTGTCATGAAATCATGACATGTGATATCGCGATCAAAAGCAATTGACCAAAACAGGAGCCAGAATTGTCACGAAATTGCGACATATTTTGAGTAAAAGCAAAGCTTGTGGAAAATGTAGCGATATCACGCATGTCACAAAATCGTGTTTCAAAGATGAAAGAAGCAATCAAGGCAAAACCGTCACGATATCGCGCATGTCATGAAATCACAACGTCCAAGGAAAAAGATCCCAAGGCAGGGACGCATCACGAAATCGTGACACGATCCAGGGAAAAAAAACACAAGGCCCCGTGTCGTGAAATCGCAACATGGTAGGGAAGAAAATTCCTAAGGCATGGCCGTGTCGCGAAATCGTGACGTCATGATTTTGTGACGTCGTGAAATCGTGACATGGCAGGGAAGAAGAGCACAAGGCCTCGTGCCACGAAATCGTGACGTCGTGATTTTGCGATGTCATGAAATCACGACACGGTAGGGAAGAAAATGCCTAAGGCATGGCCGTGTCATGAAATTGTGACGTCGCGATTTTGCGATGTCACAAAATCATGACATGGCAAAGCAAAAAATCCCAAGGCCTGGCCGTTTCACGAAATCATGATGTCGTAATTTTGCAACGTCGTGAAATCGTGACACGACAGGGAAGAAGAACATAAGGCCCCATGTCGCAAAATCGCGACGTCACAATTTCGCGACATCGTGAAATCGTGACACGGTAGGGAAGAAAATGCCTAAGGCATGGCCATGTCATGAAATCATGACGTCACGATTTTGCGACGTCGCGAAATCGTGACACAACAGAGCAAAAAATCCCAAGGCCTGGCCATGTCGCGAAATCGCGACGTCACGATTTCGTGATGTCACGAAATCGCAACACGATAGGGAAGAAAGAGCACAAGGCCTGGCCATGTCACGAAATCACGACATGGTAGGGAAGAAAGAGCACAAGGCCTGGCCATGTCACGAAATTGCAACGTCGCAATTTTGCGACGTCACAAAATCGTGACACGACAGGGAAGAAGGAGCCAAGTGCAGGGACCGTCATGATTTCACGACATGTCGTGAAATCGTGACATGTCACGATTTCGTGACGGATGATGGTAAAAGGGTGTCAGGCACAAGGGACATCATGATTTCATGACATGTTGTGAAATTGTGACATGTCACGGTTTCACAAAAAAGAGGCAACAGTGGACGCAAAATGCAAGGGACGTCACGATTTTGCGACATGTCACGAAATCGTGACATGTCGCAGTTTTGCGGCCAAGAAGGAAGGTGAAGGGCAACTTGAGGAAGCGTTGCGTTTTTGTGACACGTGTCAAATAAATAAAGCCAACATGTAATAAACATTAAGGTTTTAATTTAATGATTTCAAAATACTAATCCTTGTTTGTTTTTTTTGCAGGAAGCGAGCTGGCAGTCGTGTACTAGTAGAAGTAATGGCAAGAAAGACAAGGATAAGCGCAAAGCAGCAAAAGGAGCAGTACTTATTATGGAATTTATATTTTAATACTGTAAAAGAGGAAAATATCGACGGGTTGTTCCCCATTTCAGTGTTTATTTTATTACTCCTAGGAAAGTCCGCTTTATATTTTAAAATGCTGCAGACAGACAGATTTCGGTGGATTGTCCCTCTTTTCCAGTACTTATGTTATGGGATTTATATTTTAATACTGTAAAAGAGGCAAATATCGACGGGTTGTCCCCCATTTCAGTGTTTATTTTATTACTCCCAAGAAAATTCAGTTTTATAATTTAAAATCCTGCAGAGAGGCAAGTCCTCTATAAATATGAATGTATACCTCAAAACAAAGGGGGGAAAAACTTGGAATAGAAGCTATTTTAGCAGTTTCATGCAAAATCTTGTTAGAATGTTTTTGTTCTGGACCTGGAGTTGATGTAATATCGGTTTTTCTGTGATAGCGTGGCCAGGAGCCTAATCTGTTTCGAATTGCGATAAGTGCATTTTCTCCTATTTTTCATCCCGCAAAGGTTTCATTTAATTTATGTTGTAGATCTGTGTTATTAAGATTGGATATGCTGCTAGGCTGCATTCTTTTTATTGTATGCTAGGAAAAATTATAGACTTAAGGTTCAGGCCTATTTTAATTGCTCTGTCCTCACTGTGCGAGCTAGGCTGCTGGTGAAAGACACCAATTCCAACTGACTTCCCTTCTGTTGGTGATTTTCTGCTAGGCTTCATTCTTTCTATTGTATGCTAGGGAAAATTACAGATTTAAGGTTCAGGCCTGTTTTAATTGCTCTGTCTTCACTGTGCGAGCTAGGCTGCTAGTGAAAGATACCAATTCCAACTGGCTTCCCTTCTGTTGGTGATTTTCTGCCAAATTTGTTTCATTTCTGTCTTATGCTCTTAGTGGAAGGTGATCTTAGAAAGCTGGACACTTTCCTCTTTGATTTGTTTCATTGTAAAGTTAAACAACATAACTAAAATTGATAGTTCTGATTTTGCAGCTAAGTTGGATAAACTTCTCTTTTCTGCCCTACCCTACTCTCTCTGTTTTACTGTTAAATGATCCATTTTTATTTTCTTTCAAAATCTGCTAAAGCATAAAGAGCTAGATCAAAGAACTGATTGTAAATCTGATTGTCCACAAAGATAACCAACTCCAAAAACATTACTGAACTGAAGTCCAGAGCCCGTTGTAAGGTAACAGACAGTCCACTTGAAACTATTCCAGAAGTGAAAAAGAGTGAATAGACATTTGACCCAACTCTGTAACTCACACCTTGGATAACCAGCAAGATCCTAAAGTGAGTGGGATTTATCCCTTATAAGTGTTCTTGGTATTTTATGCTAATTCTTCATAGGGTGTGTATAAAAGTCGAACCAACATTTAAACTGGCGCTAGAAGGAGGGCCCGAACTTACGTTCTTAGTGCACTTGAGTTGAGAAATATAATTGTATGTGGTATTTAACAAATGTTGTGTTTTATCCAAAGTCTAGTAGCATTTTCCCTCCTCTTTAGCTCTTTTTAATCCTGTCTGTTTAAGTTTTTGCCTAAACAGCGAAACTCAATACCAACATTTAAAAAAGAGCTAAAGGAGGGCCTGAAATCCGTTCAGTTTTTGTTAAGGATCATTTTATCACCACTTGTAGTTACTCCAACTACAACTGAGAATATCATCGTTGATCAAGTAGTAATGGCAAGCTGGTTAGGTTCCACTGCCTTAAATATCCCTGGTGTAGCCCATGATTTGCCCAAAAATCCTGAGAGGTATCTCCCTACCTACAAGCATGATGGAACTAGAACAGTAGAAGAACACCTAGTGGCATATAAAAATGCTCTAAAGTTGTTAAATGTGCAACATGAAGATGTGGCTTGTAGGTTGTTCCCATTCACTCTCCAAGGGGAAGCATACGACTGGTTTTTGGATCTTACTAATGACTCTATTACTAGTTGGAATGACCTGGAGAAAGTTTTTATATCACAATTTGGTGAAGTGATTCACCCCAGTGTGTTATATCAACAGTTTTCCAACATTAAAAGAGAGTCTGGTGAAGATATCAGGTCTTTTAATATAAGGTTCCAAAAAGCTTATGGTAGAATGACTGGTTATTACATCCCAAGTGCAAATCTAGCCTTAGAAATCTATAAGAATGCATTGGATTCGGTGACCTCTATTTTCCTCAAGAGAGACATCAATATCACAACCCTGGCAAGAGCTTATAAGGAAGCTTTAATTCTTGAAAGACAGTTAGGACCTCAAATTTTGAGCAGTCCTTTGATATCCTATGTTACATAGAACATGCCTATTTTGAATCCCATTCCACATCATGAGTTAGTGCCAACATGTCACGCTCTACCCAAGGAAACTCCGTTGACTGTGACACACACTCAGCATGTGCAGAATATAGAGAAAGATTCTGACAAGTTTAAGGTGGAAGTGCCTAAAGTAAACAATTGTGACCTAACATTACCCAACTTTGAAGCTTTTCCTGGTGAGTTAAAATTTCCTGAAAATAAAAAAAATATTGATAGTTCTGGTTCATCCAAAAATAGTACGGCTATGGTTCCAGATTCATTCATTTTTCCCGAAGAGTCAGAAAATGTCGTGGAGATACCTATGGATGAAATGCAAGATTTTCAACAGTTCCAAAGGGACAGTTATAATCTGATATGTGAGAATCCAGAACCTACTCCCTAATGATGATCCTCCCTCACCAAAGTATAATGAAAATAAGATTCAATATAACTATGCAGAAGTAACTAGGAAGGAGTATAACATCATTGAGGATATGAAGAAAATTAAGGCTGACATCACCCTCCATGAGTCGGCCCAGATTGTTGAACAAAAGGATAACTTGATTGAAACTTACTCTGGACCACCTATTGAATTTCAAGAAAAGGAGAAAAAGATAGTAAATGTGAATGTGGTCAACCAACTTGGAATAGATAAAGAGTCTCAGTATAAGCATGTGATCACTGAACATAATATCAAAAAAGAGGTTGTAAACCGTGTTGATGCAGATATTGAAGTTTATAATTTGACAACTGAGAAGGTGAGACCAGTTACATCTCTAACCAATCACAACAATGATATTTGGACATTACACATTGATGGGGTTAGATCTAAGCAAGGCTCAGGTGAAAGAGCAAATTATGAAAATTCTACCAGAGGGATAAAATTTGAAATCTCGAATATTGGAGCAGTAGAGCAACCACAAAATGTTCAAGTTATTAAGAGCTATGACATACAAATAAAATATGAGCTCTTTGAGTTGTTACGTAAATCTGAAGATGTGATGATCTGGGTATATAAAGGCTTTAAGGTATTTGATCCTGGGTTTTTTTTTTTTAAAAAAAAAAAAAAAGAAGGGAAGACAGTAAACACACCAAGTCTTTCCCAGGTAGCAAAAATTTTGGGAAGCATAATCTGGAGTGCATTTCGTCAACAGGACCTGAAAGGTATTTTTCTAAATTTACCTGCAAATGGTCAATTTTTTTTTAAGGCACTATTTCTCTGCTTTTCCATCTGCTACATCATCTGAATAAATCACAAAGACTTTGTGCATATGTATATATTGTGAATAAAGTTTGAAGCAGTGTGTTTTTTATTTTTGTTTTATTTTTGGATTGAAGTGCCATGTTTTGTCTTTTGCAAGAAATTGCAAATTTGTCTTTAGCTGGTGGCCATTTTTTTTTCCTTTTCAGCCTTTTCAATTCTGTTTGTTTGAGTTTTTGCCTAAATAGCAAAGCACAAATCAGCATTTAAAATTGTTTTGTTCCAAGTTTGTAACAGTGTGTCCTCTTTTGTTTTGTTTCATTTTTAGATAGTCTGCTGGATCTAAAAAGTGGAACTACTTGTTTTCAGAACAACAGTAGAAAGATAATCTAATTTTGTATCTTGCTTGCCACAATTATTTTAATTATAAAGTAATTACTATACTGTTTGGCTGAAGAACTCCCGGGGAATCCAAGAAAAGTTGGTCATGAGAGGGGACTCCGATTCATAAATTAATCTAAGTGTCCAAGGAGGCTATTGGTGCCTAAGCTGAAACAGTTAGTTGATCAAACTTCCTCTATGTAAACAAAGTAAAAAAAGAGAGAGAAGGTGAAAGTTGAGCAAGCCAATAACAAAGCCGGCACTCTTTCCCAACAAAGGGAAAAAAAAATTGTTGAGGATACATCTCAAATGGGTTCACCAAGCTATATATGCCACCTCATAGTTGTGGATCAGGGTCATGTAAATCTAAAGGGTAACTCTGTCGGGGCTGTAAAAGGCTAAACTAGTAAACAGAGCTCTACTCGGTTTCCCCTGCACAATCTAAGGGCAGATCAATCCATCATGAGCATTTGAAGCCCCAGTCATTCTTGGAAGAAAGTTTTATACACTTGTAATCTCACATCAGAATCTTCCTTAAGTGGTTCAACCTAGTATGTCCTTGGGAAATTTTAACAGCTATCAGATAGTAGTTAAGTCATTTTAGAAAATATTTGTGGCAAAGCATGGTACATAGTCTAGATTGTTTTGAAACTAGAAGTTCTGAATTCTAAATAGTACTACTATTTTCCCCGTAGATATCGCCATTTGTTGAGAAGCAACACACCCCCACTAAAAAAATGAAATTCCATCCTTTGAAAATACTTAGTTTTCATTTCTTCGCAGGGACCCTCTTGAGTTTTTTAGGTTTTAAATTCAACTTCTGCTTGCCTCCTTTTTTTTCAAAAGTTCTGCATATATCAAAGTATCCAAGTAGGCTTGCATATGGCTTTGATTCAGATTTAAAATTCATCTTTCAAATGTTAGAATCATTTCTGAGCAAGGGAGATCCTTCACTAATGTGTAAAAAATGCAGATGCCATTTTTGGAAACATCACGATTTTGCAACATATTTCGTTTTTGAAAACATCGCGATTTCGCAACATATTCTATTTTTGGAAACACCGCGATATCGCGACACATTCCATTTTCGAAAACATCGCGATATCGCGACACATTTTGGTCAGGAGCAAGGCTTGAAGAAAATGTCGCGATATCGCACATGTCATGAAATCGCTGTTCAAAGAGGAGAGAGAAAGCAAAGCCAAAAAATGTCACAAAATCGCGACGTGTTGTGAAATCGCGATCGAAGGCAGCAAAGGAAGCAGTCAAGGCAAAACCGTCGCGATATCGCGCATGTCATGAAATCACTGTTCAAAGAGGAGAGAGAAAGCCAAGTGGGAAATTGTCACGAAATCACGACGTGTTGTGATATCGCGGTCAAAAGCAGTTGACCAAAACAGGAGCCAGAATTGTCGCGAAATCGTGACGTATTTTGAGTAAAAGCAAAGCTTGTGGAAAATGTAGCGATATCGCGCATGTCACAAAATCGCATTTCAAATATGAAAGAAGCAATCAAGGCAAAACCATTGCGATATCGCGCATGTCATGAAATCATGACATCCGAGGAAAAAGAGCCCAAGGCAGGGACGCGTCGCGAAATCGTGACGCGGTCCAAGAAAAAAAACACAAGGCCCCGTGTCGTGAAATTTCATGACGTCGTGAAATCGTGACACGGTAGGGAAGAAAATGCCTAAGGCATGGCCATGTCGTGAAATCACGACACGACAGGGAAGAAGAGCACAATTCCCCATGTCACGAAATCGTGACATCGCAATTTCGCAACGTCGTGAAATCGTGACATGATAGGGAAGAAAATGCCTAAGGCATGGCCGTGTCACAAAATCACGATGTCGTGATTTCATGACGTCACGAAATCATGACACGGTAGAGAAAAAAAGCCTAAGGCCTGGTTGTGTCACGAAATCACGATGTCATAATTTTGTGACGTCACGAAATCGCAACACGGTAGGGAAGAAGAACACAAGGCCCCGTGTCACGAAATCACGACATCACGAAATCACGACATCGTGAAATCGCAACATGGTAGGGAAGAAAATGCCTAATGCATGGCCATGTCACGAAATCATGACGTCACAATTTCATGATGTCGCGAAATCGCACTATGGCAGAGCAATAAATCCCAAGGCCTGGCCGTGTCACGAAATCGCAACGTTGCGATTTCACGACGTCGCGAAATCACGACACGACAGGGAAGAAAGAGCACAAGGCCTGGCCGTGTCATGAAATTGCAACATCACAATTTTGTGATGTCGTGAAATCATGACACGGCAAGGAAGAAAGAGCACAAGGCCTGGCCGTGTTGCAAAATCATGACACGATAGGGAAGAATGAGCCAAGTGCCGAGACCATCGTGATTTCGTGACATGTCACAAAAGCATGACTTGTCACGGTTTCGTGATAGATGATGGTAAAGGGGTGCCAGGTGCAAGGGACATCATGATTTCCTGACATGTCACGAAATCATGACATGTCACGGTTTCGCGACAAAGAGGCAATAGTGGACGCAAAATGCAGGGGACGTCACGATTTCGTGACATGTCGTGAAATCGTGACATGTCGCGGTTTTGCGGCCAAGAAGGAAGGTGAAGGGCAACTTGAGGAAGCATCGCGTTTTCATGACACGTGTCAAATAAATAAAGCCGACATGTAATAAACATTAAGGTTTTAATTTAATGATTTCAAAATACTAATCCTTGTTTGTTTTTTTTGCAGGAAGCGAGCTGGCAGTCGTGTACTAGCGGAAGTAATGGCAAGAAAGACAAGGATAAGCACAAAGCAGCAAAAAGAGCAGTACTTATTATGGAATTTATATTTTAATACTATAAAAGAGGCAAATATCGATGGGTTGTTCCCATTTTAGTGTTTATTTTATTGCTCCCAGGAAAGTCCGCTTTATATTTTAAAATGCTGCAGACAGACAGATTTTGGCGGATTGTCCCTCTTTTCTAGTACTTATATTATGGGCTTTATATTTTAATACTGTAAAAGAGGCAAATATCGACGGGTTGTCCCCCATTTTAGTGTTTATTTTATTACTCCCAAGAAAAGTCAGTTTTATAATTTAAAATCCTACAGAGAGGCAAGTCCTCTATAAACATGAATGTATACCTCAAAACAGAGGGGGGAAAACTTGGAATAGAAGCTATTTTAGCAGTTTCATGCAAAATCTTGTTAGAATGTTTTTTTTCTAGACCTGGAGTTGATGTAATATCGGTTTTTCTGTGATAGCATGGCCAGGAGCCTAATCTATTTCGAATTGTGATAAGTGCATTTTCTCCTATTTTTCATCCCGCAAAGGTTTCATTTAATTTATGTTGTAGATCTATGTTATTAATATTGGATATGCTACTAGGCTACATTCTTTTTATTGTATGCTAGAAAAAATTACAGACTTAAGGTTCAGGCCTGTTTTAATTGCTCTGTCCTCACTATGCGAGCTAGGCTGCTGGTGAAAGACACCAATTCCAACTGACTTCCCTTCTGTTGGTGATTTTTTGCTAGGCTTCATTCTTTCTATTGTATGCTAGGGAAAATTATAGATTTAAGGTTCAGGCCTGTTTTAATTGCTCTGTCTTCACTGTGCGAGCTAGGCTGCTAGTGAAAGATACCGATTCCAAATGGCTTCCCTTCTGTTGGTGATTTTCTGCCAAATTTGTTTCATTTCTGTCTTGTGCTCTTAGTGGAAGGTGATCTTCGAAAGCTGGACACTTTCCTCTTTGATTTGTTTCATTGTAAAGTTAAACAGCATAACTAAAATTGATAGTTCTAATTTTGCAGCTAAGTTGGATAAACTTCTTTTTTTGGCCCTACCCTACTCTCTCTGTTTCTTGTTAAATGATCCATTTTTATTTTCTTTCAAAATCTGCTAAAGCATAAAGAGCTAGATCAAAGAACTGATTGTAAATCTGATTGTCCACAAAGATAACAACTCCAAAAACATTACTGAACTGAAGTCTAGAGCCCGTTGTAAGGTAACAGACAGTCCACTTGAAACTATTCTAGAAGCAAAAAAGAGTGAATAGACATTCGACCCAACTCTGTAACTCACACCTTGGATAACCAACAAGATCCTAAAGTGAGTGGGATTTATCCCTTATAAGTGTTCTCGGTATTTTATGCTAATTCTTCACAGGGTGTGTATAAATGTCGAACCAGCATGCTCTTCTTATTGGTGTTCCATTTCTTCTTCATGTACTTCATTTATCGCAGAATCATCCACATCTAGAAAATAAAACTTTTTTTGTACATTTATGCCTTAAAGAATTTTTATCATCAAAATTATAACATAACCCTTGTGCTCTACTAACGTCTATTTCCTCCTTAGTCAATGGATTAATTGTTAGGAATTTATTCATTGGATTCAATATAGTCTTGGATTGAAATGGGGATCTAGCCTATGGAAATTTACATGAACATCTTTGAGCAGTAAATATTTTGTTTTCTAGCCTAGCCAATCCTATTGCTTGCATAATGGATTACAGTTTAAACATTAATATATCGACCTTGATATTATTCTTCAACATAATGATAAGATAATTTTTAAATAATCATTCATCCAAACCCCTATATGATTAGTTAACTTCTCAAACTCATTCTAATAGTCATGAAGAATAGGGTACTACTTAGTTTTTGTTAAAGATCCTATAAAGTCCTCATACTCATTGCAGCCAAAACAAGTGAGTAGTTATGTTTCAAATTATTTCCAAGAAAGATCAAGAGTAACATGTTGCACCTAGTGATACCATTGGAGGAATTCAAACTCAAATTTGAAGGATGTCATTTTCATACATAAGTATCAGGGAACATTGTGGTGCTTCAAAAAATTATCAGCTTGACATAACCAACCATCAAGGTCCTTTCCATTAAACTTGGGAAAGTCTAAATTTGGTATTTTATATGGGTTATTGGTATTAAAAATGGCATTCTGTCTCCTCCTCTATATTTTGCAAACTATCAACCTTTCCTTCAATTCCAACATCACTAATTTGATGGTGTGCATATGTGACTCCTTTTAAATGCCCTTTAACCTTATGGAATTTTTTCTCAATTTTTATTTTTACTTTGATCTATTCAATGTTCAAGAGATGCATAAAATATTTTAAATGTTTAATTTTATGTTCAAATTGATTCTATAGGTTAGTAAGTTTTTGACACAATAGCCCTATATATTCAACCAAATGGTTTTACTCCATTTCCCCTCATTTATCCTCTAGTTCCTCTAGCCATGGGTTGTGATTTGTACCTTTTGAAAATACATCACTAAAAATATAATTCTTGTTTTAGTAGTTACTATTTTTAGTAAGGGTCTTAAAAAGTGTTTGGGTGCTATATACCAAAATGATCAACTTAAAAAGATGATTGAAATGGACTTTTCCAAAATGACAATTTTTGGATTCTAAAAAACCCTCATGGGTGCTATATACCAAAATAATCAATGTGACAAGATGATCATAATGGAAAATATATCAAACTAATAGTTATACCAAGTTTATTCTATATGAATGGATCACTTAGCCTACCAAGTACTCTAGCTGATATTATTTCCAACTATTACTAACAACTGCCTTTTCAAATACTATTCTTGACTATTATTGACAACTTCCATGTCTAAAACTATTCCTAAATATTACCAACATCCTTCTATTATAACAACTATTCTCGTTTGTAACTTTATCATGTGTAAGTAAATTCTCTCGAGCTCTGGCGATTTTGCGGGAAACCTTCTGTGCAGGCACCGGGTGAAGCTCCAGGGTTTCTGGTGGGAAGATTCTTCCAGGACCTCCGGTGGATTGAATCTACACTACTTTGAAGGACCGTTCATTGCCTCGGGAGGGCCCAATGGGGTCTCCTCCAGGATCTATCGATGGGAAGAAAAGCTCATATGCTGATATATTAAAAGAAAACCCTGCATCTTCCTCCGATGAAGCTCAGCGAAGTGCTTTTCAAATGCTAGTTAAGAATGCTGGAAAGGGTTTACCTACAAACAGAGTTAACGACTTCCTTCCACAATCTGCTTCCAGGCCTAAGATTGTCATAGAACCAAAATTGGTTGAGGATACGATTATATACCATGCTACCCATGATATGATCTACAAATTCATGGGTATCCGGCCCACTATGAACTTTCTACACACCTGGGTGAGACAGAACTGGGAGCCCATTGGTGAGTACTCTCTATGGCCTATAAGCAATGGGTATTTTATTATTAGTTTCTCTTATTCAGCAGATAGAAACAGAGCATTTGAATCAGAGAAGAGGAGCCACGGCCCGACAGGATTATTTGTCCAACCGTGGAGAGTGGGTTTTGATCCCGCATTGAGCCCACGGATGTCCCGGTTTGGATTCGGCTGTACGCTCTCCCGATGGAGTTTTGGGGTGAGCAGATTCTTGAGTTTATTGGTAATTCTCTAGGTAGATATTTGGGAGTTTCCAGATATACCATTGAGGGAAATAATACTGTCTTTGCTATAATATGCGTAGAAATGGATATTAGCCAGCCACTTCCAGCCGAGGTGGAATTGGAGTTGGCAGGACTAACCTGGATACAGCAGCTAGACTATGAAGCCTTACCTTTTAGATGTAGATTCTACCATAAGCATGGCCATTTGGCTAGGTTCTGCCCAAATATCCTGACCACAAAAGTGAAAGCTCCGTCGGGAGCACCAAATCGCCCCAGAGAGGGTAAGGTCACTCCGGTCAAAGAACCCCTCAATATCCCCCAAGGTTCTGATGCCCAGAAAGATGGCTTTGAACAGCAGAAGCGGAGGAAAAACAAAAAGAGAAATGGCAAAGAGCAGGCTCAAACCAAGCCAACCAATCGATATGAAATCTTCAAATCCCTTGTAGACCAAGAAGACCAAGTCATGGAAGGAGTGGATGGGAATGCTGAGGATAATAACACCCACTCTAATGCTCCTCTATCATCTAATCCTGTCTTAGAACAGGTGATTGAAACCCCTAAGAATTTACAGCCAGAGAACCTAGGGGCTATGGTAATCCATTCCCCTGCACAACCAATTATTAAGGATGTCAACATGGGAAGTGCAGAAAAGAACAGAGAAAGACCAGCGTTGGGGATTACCCAGGTGGAAAAGAGGTCTAAGAATAGTAATTCCCAAGGAGCTGGTAGAAAATCCAATAAGGATCTACTAGTAGCGCAAGGGGACAAGCTGATCAATGGAGGATCGGTGAGAACAATTGACTCTTATTGCTCCCAAGGTTTCCAATGATTATACAATCCTGGAATGTAAGGGGTTTAAACAGTAGAACCCATCAATCTGCTGTTCAAAGACTTTTAGGAAGACACAAAATAGACTTTTTGCTCCTTCAAGAAACAAAAATGTTTTTACATATTGTGTAAAATTGTTAGTAGAATATGGAGGGGCGCTGGATATATGGATGTGGCGGCCCAAGGAGCTTCGGGGGGGATTGTTACTCTTTGGAACCCTCTGGTGTGGATAGCAATAGAACATACAGCTTGGAGGGGTGTTCTCACATCTCTCTTTAAGAACATTGTTACAGTTGAACAGGTTTTAATCACAAACTTCTATGGGGCTCAAAGCATTGATGGCCAGCGGCTTCAATGGAATGATGTTCATTCAATGAGATCCTCCAGGGAAGATTGCGATTGGATTATTGTTGGGGATTTTAATGCCAAATTATCTGCCACGGATCAGGAAGGTGCTATCTCAGTTTTGGATCTAGGGGATAGGCTTCTGATTGCTCAAGTCCGGGCCTTTCACCTTGTTGATATAAAAGGTCCTGGAACTTATTTTACGTGGACTAATAAGAGAAGAGAGCCACATAGTAGGAAGGTAAAACTAGACCGGTTTCTGGTCTCAGAGGAAGCATTTGTGAAATGGAATATTAAATTTTAGATTTTGGAAGGCCCAGTTTCAGACCACTTTCCCATTTTTTTGGAGGGAGGGGCTATGACAGGGCAGTACCATAAACCATTTAAATTTGAAAATTTTTGGTTGCAAAAAGAAGATCTCCGAAGAAAAATTCCTTAATGGTGGGAAGATGGCCGCCCACCTTTTGGGACTGCAATGTTCAAATTTCACAAACAGCTTCAATTTGTCAAGTGTAAACTGAAACAGTGGAGGCAAACTAACAAATCAGACTTCCAGCACCAATGGGCCCCCTTGTTGGCCAGATGGGATGAGGTGCAAAAACATTACAGGGAAGGAAACATTTCCGAGCACCTTAAATCCGAGGATGATGCTTTGCGCAAAGCGGTTGAGGATATTGATAATCAAGAAGAGATTTACTGGAAACAGAGAGCAAGAAATACTTGGTTATTAGAAGGAGACGAAATACAAAATTTTTTCAGCGCTCTGCTGTGCTAGGAGACAAGCGAATAATATGGAATTCCTTCAAGATGAGAATGGATACTCTTTTGACACTCTTCCTGGTATGCACTCCCACTCAATGGAGTATTTCTCAAAACTCTTTAAGGAAAGTATGGAGCAAGATGGGGAAGCCTAAGATGAAGTTATTGCTGGTCATTCCTTCTATAATCTCTCCCGAAGAGAACCAGGCCCTAATTAGACCCATAGATAGAGATGAACTTAAGAAGGTGGTCTTTGGGATGAGTACTGGCAAATCGCCCGGTCTTGATGGCTTCCCTATTGAGTTCTTCCGAGGCCTTTTGGGATACCCTGGAGGAAGATGTTCTCTCTGTCATTGAGGAGTCCAGAACCAATAAAAGAATGCTCAAGGCTCTAAATCATACCTTCATTACTTTAATTCCAAAAGGAGCAGGGGGGGTTCATTTATCTGATTTTAGACCTATTGCCTTATGCAATGTGATCTATAAAATAATCACTAAGATTATGGCTGAAAGATTAAAACCTATCTTGCATAATATAATTTCCCCAGAGCAAGGGGGTTTTGTTGAAGGGAGGCAAATCTTGGATGGAGTGATTCTAGCACAGGAGGCTATCCATACAATGCACCAATCTGGGAACAAAGGAATGTTCATTAAACTGGATATGTCCAAGGCTTATGACAGGGTGGAGTGGGGCTTCTTGGAAAAGATGTTGACAGCCTTTGGTTTCTCTCAGGACTAGACAGACTGGGTCTTGAGCTATATTTCTACGCCTTCATACTCTGTTCTTATCAAGGGACTTCCCTCGCCTCCTTTTGGTGCCTCTCGTGGCCTTCGGCAAGGAGACCCTTGTTCTCCTTATCTCTTCCTCATCTTGGCTGAAGGATTGGGTAGACTCTTTCTGAGAAGAAGACTTCAAGGTCAGATAACAGGTATTAAGGTCGGGGCTGAAGTTTTGACTCATTTACAGTTTGTAGATGATATTGGATTGGTGGGAGTGGCCAGCCTTAGGGAAGCAAGAAGAATTAGAGATACTCTAAATGTCTACCTCCGGGCCTCTAATCAAGTCATCAATGACAATAAATCCAAAGTGATCTTCTTCAATATTGATCAACAATTACAGGACAGAGTTATTGAGATTTTAGGTTTCACTCGGACCTCTCTCCCAGTAGTTTACCTGGGGTCCCTCTCCATTTCAAAAAACTAAAAATAGATGTTTGGAAGGACCTATTGGATGGCATCAAAGATAGAATGAACCATTGGTCTCATAGATGGTTAAGTTATGGGGGTCGTCTAACTTTTCTGCGATCAGTTATTCGAGCCATGCCAATTTATAAATTCTCCATCCTGGCTACTCCCCAGTCTATTTGGAAAGAGTCTGGATAAAATGGCTAGAAGATTTCTATGGGAAGGTGCCAAGGGAGAGAGGAAATGGGCCTTGGTTTGCTGGGACAAGGTTACCCAACCCAAGGAAAAAGGAGGGTTGGGACTAAGAAGCTCCAAGTTTAACAACAAGGCTTTGGCTGGCAAACTGTACTGGAGGTGGATTTCTCAGCCATCATCCCTTTTTAGCAGAATCCTCTCTAGCAAATACTTGGGTTCTGTCCATCCTAATGATGTGGGCCGCTTTCCTCTGGAAGGTTTTGGATCATCAGTGTGGCAGGCGCTCAAGCTTGGAGCTCAACTCATCAAAGATCAACTATTCTGGAAAGTTGGGAGAGGGGATAAGGTTCGGTTCTGGACTGATTCCTAGGACCAGAATCCTCCCATTATTGCTGTGTTTCCTGAATTGCAACCGATAAAATCTGATTTAGAAGATAAGGGATGGGTCCAAATTGAGAGCTACTTTAACACTAGTCAATTGGGGGACTACAAGATCATAAAGTTTAAGCGGCTGGATGAGTGGCCAATACCAATCCCTTCGGAGTTGGTACCTACTTTGGGAAAAATCTTTGCAGAATGGTTTCTTACTGGGAGATATGAGGAGGATGAACTGGCCTGGGGCTATGGGAGCCTTGGGGTTTATACTGTGAAAGAGGGATATGATGAGATCCTTCCGAGCCCCCCCACACTTTTTTTTTGGTTCATGATTGGAGAAAGATATGGCATCCCCGAGGTGGCCGAAAGTGAACTTCTTCGCCTGGCAGTTTTTGCATAATGGAATTCTCACCTATGACAATATCAGACTTAGAGGCATCATTGGCCCTTCTCAATGTGTGTTATGCCACAAGCAGGAGGAAACTGCGGATCATCTAATGTTTGAATGTTATTTCACAAGACAGATCTGGAAACGTTGGTTCTCCCACTTTAAACTTCAGGCTAATGGGGTCTTGTCTCGAAACAATATATGGGAAAGCTGGAAGAAATGTAGATTTAAATCCAAAGCTCTTCGAATTGGCTGGGAGCTTGGTTTATTTTTTATCTGGTGGCAGGTGTGGTTGGAGATTTTTCATGAAACCTTCTCCTCTCTAGAAGGAATATGGCAAGTCATTTGGAGCAAAGTGGCGAAAATGGTTGCCATTCATGCCGAGGGGGAAATTCAGTCTGCTTCTGAGCCTTTGGAAGAGGGAGCTGTTATTCAACAAAGGCAGGTGAGTGGTAGTTGGAAACCTCCTCCTGAAGGATGGATCAAAATCAATACTGATGGAGCTGCTAAAGGCAATCCGGGAAGTGCTGGAATTGGAGTAGTGTGTCGCGATCATGCTGGGTCTTTGCTCTATTGGGAACTGCAAGGTCTGGGATGTGCCACAAATAATGAATTCGAGGCCTTTTCCATTAAATTTGCCTCCTTCTGGGCTGTCAAACAGGGACACAGGAAGATTATTATTGAGTCTGACTCCCAAATCTTGGTGGGTGCTCTTGACTGTATGAGAAACTTTGTCTCGAAAGCTTGGAGGTTGCGGATCTTAGTCTCCCAAATTAAAGAGCTTTGGAGGGAATTAGATGATGTGATACCTGTCTATGTGAATCGAGATCTCAATAAGGTGGCCGATTTCCTTGCTAAGATGGGTGCTGAAAGGGAGGTTGGGATGCAGCTGCACAGTGACATGCCTGTGGAGGATGCAGAGATTCGACAATGCCTTGAACGATTTTTGAAATGATGTGCAGTTTTTTTATGCTAAGGAATATTTATGTCGCGATATCGCGACCTATAGCACCGTCGCAACTTCAAGTTGGAAGCTATCGCGATATCGCGACAGGTTGCGCCCTCATGGCCTTTGGTGGGTTTTTGTCGTGATATCGCGACATGTCGCGCCATCGCGGCCCTCGGGGCCCTCGGGGAAGGCGCATGGTAAAATTGTCGCGATATCGCGACAGTTTTGGCAATTTGGGGCTAACTGGAAAACTTGTCGCGATATCGCGACACTTTTGCAGATGGAGAGCAAAGTGGAAAATTCATCGCGATATCGCGATAGTTTTGAGAACTGGGCGCCGAAAGGAAAAACCATCGCGATATCGCGACACTTTTGGCGATCTGGTGTCATAAGGAAAACCCGTCGCGAAATCGCGACCATTTTGCTGATGTGGTGCAAAGTGGATAATTTGTCGCGATATCGCGACACTTTTTGGCGATGGCTGCTGCAAGAAAATCTCGTCGTGATTTCGCGACAATTTTGGCATACCAGCGGAATGGAGAAAACTATCGCGATATCGTGACGCTTTTGCGATCTGGATGCCATAAGGATAATTTGTCGCGATTTCGTGACACTTTTGATGGTTGGATGATTCGGAGGCACTCTGTCACGATTTCGTGACCTTTTTGGCGTTATGGAGCAAGTTGGTCTTCTAGTCGCGATTTCGCGACAATTTTGGCGAAGGGTCGCTGGAGGGAGATGTCGTCACGATTTCATGACATTTTTGGCAATCGAGTGCTGAGGGCTCTGGCTGTCGCGATATCGCGACATGTCGCGATTTCGTGATCATGATTTCGCAACATGTCACATTTTTGTGACTGTTGGCACCGCTGCGGAGGAGACGGGGTTGACTGTCACGATCTCGTGACATGTCACGATTTCGTGACATGTCGCTTTTTCGCGCCCAGTTGACTTCTTTGCTTTGTGTTGAGCTGGGTTGACTTTGTGCTCTACTCTTGTAGTGTTGTTTGCTGTTCTTGGTTGGGATGTGTTCTCTCCCACTTGTAATTGCTCTTTGTATTAATAATTTTTTCAAAAAAAAAAAAAACAACTATTCTCGTTTGTTGTCTTCATCTATTAAGAACTATTATAGTATCATCAATTCTATGATAGGTGTAGTCTCCTCAATATGCTAAAATTTATGATTAGGATTTTTAGGTTTGATGGTTTGTGTTTAGGGTTTGACATTCGATAGAAATAGAGGAACTTTAGTCAAATGTGTGTATTTCCCATATCCTCTTTCTATATCACAACAAATGATAATTCTTTGACCAATATTTTAGGCCACTACTTAAGGGGGATTCCATGCATACCCTTGAGTGCACTACTTGCCTCTCAAATAGTATAAGAGGGAAATCTCTTCAAATTTTGTGCTCGATGCACTATGAATAGATACACACTCAAAAGCTTTATAGGGCTAAAGGTTTAATCTAAACTTAAGGGATCTTCCTATATATCTGAAGGTACATCCAAGCTCAAGTTTGTATACAAGTGTTTTTTGAGGTTTGGTTGTTGGAGTTTGATCACTGCTCACTTCACAAAACACTTTATGGGTAATCTAACTTGCCAATAACAATATTTTCTCCATGATAACATATGTTTTCTAACATGTTAAACTAATATAGAAACAAATGATTCAATTTTCCTTTGCAACGTAATGAGTAGAAAAATAAAAATAAATAAAAATTATACCTAATAGGTTAAAATGACACGACAAGAAATATTACAACTATAGTAGGACATAACTCTAAAAAGTGCTTTAATACCACTTAAAAACCTTGAAGTAAAATAAAAACACATCCATAAGATATTGTAATAATAATTGAAAATAAACTTGAAATCAATAATATTACAACACAAAATAGAAATGCAATAGATTATATGTAGAAAACAAAAACACACAAATAATAGATATTTATTACAACAAAAATGATATGTCATTTCTCTTACCCCTTGGTTCATTTAAATACTTTGGCTAACCATAACCCTAATGCTTAAGGGTTTCCATCCATATGCAAATGGGGGTCTAAGCTGATAACTCTTAAATAATATCCGTTACATATTTAAGTAATGTATTTTTTAATACATAATGGTTATATCATATGGTTGTATAAGTTTATGCACTTGAAGTACCACATGACTAACAATTATTAATAATATTAGAAAGGGGTATTAATAGTTTTATATTGAATAACTATTTGTAATAAATATGGTTTTGGGTCTTAAGGGGATAATGCAATGGTTCGAGCTTTGGATCTTCTTTGAGAGGTCCAATGTTCAAACTACGACGTGGGCGAGTGTCATGACCCTCCTTTGGAAAATTTTTTATATTATAGATTCATGAATGCCTATGTTATCTTGTTTATGGAATGACTAACTATTTCATGCTTAGTTTCTACAAGACATATAGTTTATGGAAGAATATGATGTATCTTGTCAATAGAATGACTAATTATTTTATGTTTAGTTTCTAAAAAACATATATTTTATAGAAGAATATGATGCTACTAATGGAGTTGCACTTATGTAGGAATAATATTTCTCATGGGTAGAATAAATACTTAACCATTGAAATTGGGATGCCTTAAGAGAGGGAAATGATATGATGACTTATTCATAAAATAGTTGGGCAACATGGATGAATGTCCTTTTCATGCAGTTGTGTATCATGACTTGCATGACGTAAATATATCTGGTTTAGGATGGAACTTGTTTGTTGCTTGATAATATTATTTGATGTGATTTTATTGGATATAATATTCTTCTAAATGAGATGTCATTAGATATAAGAGATTTATTACAAAGAAAAATAGATGTTTGAATTTATTGTTTCTTTGTTTATTTTAGGAAAAGATATAAAGGAATTTATCTTTTGATTGGCATTGTTGTGTTGGCATAAAAATGAAAGACTATGTTTATGCTTGCATGAGTTGGAAAATGAATAAGGTTTTTCATTACAGTTTATAGTAAAAGCTTTTATTTTTGCCACCATGAAAGAGGTAAATACTACTTGAAAAAAATATCCATTGACAAGGGATTTAATGCCTTTGTTTGATTGATTGGATTATTACTTTATCTTAAGTTGAATTTTATTTCTAAATTAACAAATAAAAGTAAAATAGAGTGACCATAAGATCTTCAACTTTAAGTTTTGAAAGGTAGCCTTAAAATAAATATAAATATTTTATATGTTCATATAAACATTGCTTTTGTTGGTTGGATAGTTAAGGCTACATCGTGTTTCGATAGTGGAGAGGGAAGATAAGGCACACCCTCATCAACTTATCAGGGTATATCGAGATAAAAAGGAGGAGTGGTTAATTTTCGGTAGGAGAAAAACAAAAAAGAATAATAAGACAAAGAGGAGGAAAGGAGAAGTTGGTTGGGGTGTAGTAAAACTTGGCTAAATTCACATGGTATTTTTAGGTAGACACTAAAAAATAACTTGTCTTTGTGTGAAGTATACATTAATATAATTTTCAAAAGGTCTAGCTTACCTGTATATGCAGCAGTTGATAATAGTTCTATTTGGCTAATATTGTTCATCTAATTATTTCCACTTGGTCCAGTTTGCTGATATTTTAGTTAAATATTTGAATTGGATATGCGAATTTTGCAATAGGTGAAATATTTTATTGTAGTTTGCTCACTAATTTTTGTTACTTATACCTTTATTCTATAACTGTTGGTAAGACTTAAAACTCCTCTATAAGAGGACTAGCAGAGAAAGAAACCCATGGAGTGTGTAACATTTCAAGGGTATTTTGTGGATATTATAAACTCTTAGAAGTAACAAAACTAGAGTGCTTGTTTGGTTTAAAATTATAGCAATTTTTTTTGTGATATACATAATATCTGTAAATTATGGTTGTGATTGATATTACTATGGATCATATGCATCTGTGATTTAAGTAACTGTTGGATTTGTGTTTTATTCTTTTAAAAAATAACTCATAAGATGAAATGACATATTAAGCATTAGGTTATGGACTCAGATATTCGAGGTTGTATGCCTTCCTAAATAAAGTTTATAAGTTTTAGAATAGACTCATACTATTAATCTAAAATAAATTAGACTAGTACTTTGTAATTTTGAAAAGTGGTTGAATCAATGGATGTCATAGACGTCAAACAAGACATGTAAAAGAACTTAAGGTATGTGAATGGGAGATGAAACAACCCATATGGTTGTACCAGGTTTGGAAAAATTAAGTGATGCTTGGTGCCTCTGTTATGAAACTCTATTGTCATAGTAAATGAGAAATGACTAAAGAATGTAATTTATATTTCAATCATAATTCGGAAGGCTATATTCTATGTTGGGTGCATCACTCAATAATATTTCAAGAAGAATATGTAAAGATAAAGTAAAAAGGTCTTTCAATCATAAGTTTAAACCTTTGTAAAATTACCTAAATTTATTGAGATTATAAATAACCATAGGTATTTTACCATGCTCTATAACATCGACTTACATCAGAGAGACGTGTAGTTATTATACCTTGGAATTATGGTCTTGATGGAATTTGTAGTTGGAGTGTTCAAATGCATGAAATCATTTGCTAAGAGAATGCCATTTATAATTTACTCATTTTTAGAAAGTTTTAAACATAACCTAATTAAAGTTTTAGTTTTTATGGTTGTGAATATTATCAGTTTGTCATTGAAGTATATTATGAAGTTCTATGCCTCACAATTAAAGAACCACAAACATTATTTCTTTATTTTCAAATAACTTATGGGTTTCTTTGGAATTGTTATTTAAATGAAAGAAGACAACATATTTTTAGTTGCGGTAATATAAAGAACATAATGGATTATTCCTTGTTTTATTTAAATTATTGTATGCAATGAAAATAAAATTCATGCATCTAAGAATGCACTTTTATATCAAAGAGTTGTTCTGGTCCCTCAAATATATCTTCTTCTCAGTGGTTAAAAGAAGAACTTGAAAAAGGTTGGAAAGAAGGTGTACATGAGAAATGAACAATGAGAAGAGATTGTAGTTATCATTATTTGATCATGCATAATTGACCTTTGTAAGATTAGTATAAATATAGGTTTCATTATGAAATACTTTTAATTATATAATAAACATTATTGTTGAATCCTCTTGAGTGGAGGGAAATCCATTGAAGAATATGTAATTGTTGAATTCAGTGAAATATTGATAGAGTTGGTTTAAGAGAGTTGAAGCAACAATATTTATGTTAGTCTATTCACCATGTTGTCAAAGAATTATCAAGGTTATTATCGTCATGGATATATTTTAAGAAAAGATTTAATATTATTTAGAATAAAAATTATGTGAAGATATGTTCATTTGTTACAACGAGAAATATTTTTTATAATTTTATGAGTTGTTTAGATTTTAGTAGTTTAAATAAAAAAATTATGAAATATTCTTATTAGACATGGTACTAAAATATTTCTTTAAACATCATAAAGGATCTTGATGGTTTCATCTAATAGATGTCTGAAAATTATGAAGTTGTAGATATGCTAGAATATGGTAAATCATTTTTTGATACTCTTGAAATAGATAAGTGTGATAGGATGAAACCTACTTTTCATTATTAGATAAACTTTGGAAAGCAAATTCCTAAAGTAGTATTGGTTATGTAAAACTTTAAGAGTTATACAACAAATATTTATTGATGAAAGATTGTTGAGAAACCTCCAAGGATATTAGATCTATGGAATATGCATAAGTAAAGTAGTTAAGAAACTCTTTCGACCCACTAAGGATTATTTATCCTTGTGATCTTAAATACTTACCATGATGGTCCTTAAAGGCATAACAAGAGAGAAGGGATTTAAACACTTTTCAATGACAAGTGAAGATATGATTAGAGATCTATTGATAGGAAGGCTATCTCATTACAGAGGTGAGATAGATGGTTTAAACCCTACATGCTTGTTGGCACCTACATAGATGAACTTATGTAAGGGTGTGGTGAATAGCATAACCCTTTCGATGGAATAAAATAGATAAACTAGCTCATTGGAGAAAATAAGATTGATAGCTCAGATTTGTTACTACACCTAGTACACTTACGTAGATGGACATACATAAGTTGTAGGGATGGGTGTACCCTATGTTGGGTCTAAGTGAGATGAGGTATACTCAACAATTTGGAAGTAAAATAACTTAGTTAGGTAACCTTAAGTTCTTTGGCAAGATTTTATGAAAATTTCTTGCCGAGAAGGAATGAACCAGTCCCTAACAAGTATAGATATTTAATTACAAAAAAAATTACTCACAACTTGGATTGAAATTTTTGGGACATGACGAGTGTATGATGGGATGATTGTGTGTATGGCTATGTGTTTGACCCATGTTGATAAGTTCAACTCTCCCCTTATGATAGGTTATGGTTGGGATGGGGATGCCCAACCTTGAGCATCGATCATAAGGGTTTCTCACATTAACCTAATCAAATAAATAAATAAATATGTTTTTGGAATGCATGATCGATGGTACTCGATACTCTTAAATATCATAGTAAAAACTCAACATTGAGGAAAGAATTTCTCTCTTAAATTCCAACATCAACTTATAATATTTCATCAAGTCAAAATCTAAGAGCCAAAGTTTGAAGATAAGCTAGAGTTATAACTATGATGTAATAAGAGGGTAATATTATTATAGATAATATACATGTAAGTTTAGTCACTTAACACATGACATCTAAGGTTTACTAAAGGACAAAGGTATAATCATTTATCATAGCCCATGTAAAATGATTTGTGGTATAACTATCCATCACAAATACTATGCATACACTATAGAAAAATAATTAAAGTTTAATTAATAAGTTATAGATTATTATATTAAAATTAAATATTTTACATATTTAAATATCTACCGTTTTATGATATAAATTATTAAAATATTAAAGTTAAAAATAAATAAATAAATAAATACCATTCTTACACCACACCTAATAAAAAATATCAAAAAAAAAAACAACTCAACTAATATTAAAGTAACTGATTAACTAATGTGAAAAGAACTCTAAATGAATAGTATATTTTTTTAATTTTTTGTAATGAAGAAGATTTATATTAAAGAGGCTTAATCATACAAAAAGGGTGGGTGGAATTGAGCACACCCCGAGTCCCCGAGTCCAAAACCACACTAACTGCTGACCACGCAGTTAGGAAGACAACAACAAAACAACTTTAAGCTATTACATCGTAGACATCAAAAGAAAGTAGGCCTACAAGCATTTAAGCATTGTTCGGCGCCGCCCCAACCACCACCATTATCCGGATCAGAATGGCCCCAACCATCATCAACAACACCATTGCCCTCTTGAATCTTTGTTTGCCCATGAGGTGCGATAGCCTGTGGGGGAGGAGAAGAAGAACCATCTCCCCAACTCACCGTCGGAGTCAAAGGCACAGAACGAGCAGCCAAATCCCATGCATTGGTATGAACAGAAGTCGAGGGACAAACATCCCACCCAGAATTGGGACAAGAAGAAGAAGCACCACCTGCAGAGTTGCGTTTAGCAGTAGGAGGAGGTTGCGGCCAGTGTCGAGCATTACCACCTGAACGTGAATGGTCGTTGTCTCGGGACCCAACACCAACAGACCGAGGACACCTCCGGGTGGGAGGAGCATCAGGAGGCACGCGACTCACCGTGCATGGTGCATTTTGCCAGTGGTCCATCAAAGTGCATAAATACTGCAACTCCACATTTACCTTCTCCACTTGGATATGAATCTGGAACCAACAATCATAAAAAACCATATATCTGTCAGCAAGAGAAAAATGCAAAGAAGGTTCTTGCTGATGGAAAACAACTTTATTCCGAGTTTTCCATAGATGAAACAAAATTCCCACTCTAAAAATTTGCCAAACTGCACCAAGTTTATCGTTAAATCTGATAGGGTCACCAAGTAAAACATGCACCCAAGAACAAGTATCAAGCATGTAGGGACCGAAGAAAGAAAGAATCCAATCCCAAGCTTCTTTGGCTCGAGGACAAGACCAAAACAAATGAAGAATGTCCTCCTCAGCACCACAATTCATACAAGTAATATTGTCAACACCCATATACCGAAGCCTTTGCCCCACAAGAAGACCCTTAAACAATAGGCTCCAAGCAAAAAATGCTTGTTTGGGTTCAAGAAATTTGGCCCAAACAACCTTGAATCTTAAGCTCCATCGAGATTGCAAGGAGACTAAGTCCCACCGGGCATTCAATTTATCTGACATGGGAACCATTGGAGATAGCCAAGAATACCCCAAGGAGGGTTTGTATTTTATAAAAGAAAGCTTATTAGGCCAAGACCAGTCAGACCACCATGGTTTTTGATAATGTCTAAAAACCTTAGACCAAATCATAAGAGGAGTGGAATCCACAACAACATCATAAGTACTCTTATCTACAGGAGATAAACTGAAATATTGCATAAAATGATTCCAAGGGATCCAATCTCTAGTATGAAAATTCATGAAATCAGACAGGTAAGCAATACCCTTTCTATAAAATCATTGAGCTCGAATCCACTGTACCTGAGCAAGAGGTGCTCCTTGATAAAAAATAGCAGAGGACCACCAAACATTAAGGAGGGGAACAGAAGCACCAACCTTAGTCTTACCTCCATTCCATGAAATCTAGGGTTTAAGAGCCTCCCAAGCTTTCCAAATACTACGAATAACAAAAGAGCCTAAAATTTTAATAGGTACAGATGCAGTAAGAATGGTTTGAAGGTTTAAACCTTTCCATACACGTCTACCATAAGGTAGACCAGTAGAAAGACAATGTATGACTAAAATCTTCCAGATTTCATCCCCTTGAAGTGCCCTACAAATCCATTTAGCACAGAGAGCAAAACCTTGTTTTTGACAGTCAAAAAGACCCAAGCCACCAGCTTTCTTCGAGAGGCAACAAATTTCCCATGCCACCTTGTGAAACCCTTTCTTTCCAACAACATTAGACCATAGGAAATATCGAAGCAATTTGTCCAACTTGGCATAACAAGCAGCAGAAGGAACCCAACATGAAGAATAGTAAACATGAGTAGAAGCCAAAACCTTAGAACAAATTTGAAACTTTCCAGCTAAAGAAAGCTTCTTAGAAGACCAATACAGAAGCTTCTTTTCAACTTTATCAACCACATAATCCCAAAGTCTGGCAGGAGTTCCTTGAAAAGCAAAGGGAATGCCAAGAAATTTAAAAACTTCCCTAGGTTGAATCCATCTCCAGGGTTTATCAGCTAACCAAGAAGGCATAACCCTTCGAGATTGTCTATAGCAGGAGGTTTTTCTCCATTGAATACTAGAGCCGAAGCTTGACAAAAAGTATCAAGGCAATCAAGAGCTTGAGAAACAGATTGCTCATCCTCTGCTATAGTAAGAAAAGAATCATCAACAAAATGACCATTGATTAGTTGCAAATTCAAAGAAGGCAAAGCAATGCCTTTAAGAAGGCCTTTTGAGGCTCTATCAACAAGCAGATAACCAAAAGCTTTAGCAACAAGAATAAACAGGGAAGGAGCCAAAGGGTAACCTTGTCTGATAGATCTGGCTAATTGTATGCGTTGGGATGGGCAGCCATTAAGAGTAAGCACATCGAAAGCATCTCTAAATAACATGAGAACTGAATTGATAAAAAACTAGCCAAAACCCAAAGCTTTAAGCATCACAGTAATAAAGAACCATTCAATTTTGTCATAGGCCTTTTCAAAGTCAATTTTGATAAACAAAACATCTTGACCAGAAGAGGAGGCCCATTCCATTCCTTCCCAGACTCCAATCACATTATCGAGAATGTATCTCCCCTGAACAAATCCAATCTACTCCGGTCGAATGATAAGAGGGAGAAGAGGTCGAAGCTTAAGAGCCAAAGCTTTAGCAATAATCTTATAACTAACATTAAGCAAAGTGATAGGCCTCCAATTGGTAATAAGCTCAGGATCTCCTCCCTTGGGAATGAACTTAACATTGCCTTTATTAATAATGGATCCTAAAGAACCAGTTAAAATAGCTTCCTGATAGACTCTAAGGAGATCGAAACCAACAAAATCCTAGCACTCCTTATAAAATTCACATGGAAAGCCATCCAGACCAGGTGCTTTGTCATTGGCCATTTGAGATAAAGCAGCTTCAAGATCACTAAGGGTCAAAGGAGTATCACAAAAATCCCTCTGAGCCTCAGAGAGCTTAGGAGGTATGACATTACAACAAGCATCTACAACAGCTTGACGAGTAGCAGAAAGGCCTTGAGAGGCAAAAACATGCTCATAATGCTTGACAAAAGTAGAGGTTATATCTGATAAAGCAGTGAGATGGGTTCCATTAACCTGGATGGCTTCAAACTGAGTAGTATATGCAGGAGGCCAAAGCCGTTGAAAAAACTCTTTGGTTACTCTATCACCCACTTTCAACCAGTGGAGTCTGGCTCTTAATTGAGCCCCTTTTGCTTCATACAGGTCAATTTTCCTCAGCTCATGGCGGAGAGCAGCAACATAAGCTTGCAGATCCAGGAAAAAGGGGGCAGCCTCTAAATGGAGTGTGGCTTTTGCAAACTCGCAGAACCTGGTTAGAGTTCCTTCTTATTTTGGCAACCTCAACTCCTAAAGAGCGAAGAAGAGAAGTGGTGCGGGTTATAGCAGAATTCCACCATTCAATCCAACCATAATCAGAAGAAGGTCTGGGAAAAATATTCCACATTCAAAAAATATGAGCTTTCATAGCAGGATGATGTAGAAAGGACACATTCAAATAAAACTGGGAGGAAAAAGTTCGTGAGGAACTCTGAGTAGACTCAATTGAAAAAACAATAGGAACATGGTCCGACAAGGTAGAGCCTGGGAAAATGAAAACTATAGGCAAGGAAGGGGATAAATGAGCAAATTTAAAATGATTATCGATAGAAAGCATAGCTCTATCCAGGCATTTCAAAACCCTAGCATCCCCTTCTTGAAATTTAGACCAGGTATACCACTGTGTGTCATCAAAATCAGCAGGGGAATAACAAATATTAGGGTCAGAAAGGCTCAACTTATTTTTCAAAAAATAAAAAGCTTCCCGCTCTCCAGCACACCAATGGTTAGGCGCCAAACTCTTTTTATCAAAAGCTTTTTCAACCATATTAAAATCACCACATAAAACCCAAGTGGTGAAAGGTAAATTAATAGCCAACCACCGCCATAAAGTACACCTGTTAGGCAGCTCAGTGGAGGCATACACATTAATTATTCCAAAAGGCTTACCATTCAATTCCAATAAAGTCCATACCGCTTGATTAGATGGGTCACATCCCCAAGAAACAATACTCGAGTACCACCTCGAAGCAAGAATAGTGACGACACCACCTCTCCCACCGGAATGATTGGTGGTATGAAACGTGCCATGGGGCGATAAAAAGAACAAGCACACTACAAATTGAAATCTAAAACTTTCACTTCTTGTAGACAAATAAAGTCCAAAGAACCATACGTGTGAGTGACCTTGGATAACTCACGGTGGATCGAATATTTACGGACTGGATCCGTCAGTCCTCTCACATTCCATGAAAATAAAATCATTGAGAACGAGCAGTTGGGATATGATCCATACTAACATCCCTCGAGTCTCCCAAAGCACCAAGAGACCCAAAGGAGTTTGACCCAAACTGCTCATTACCACCCCCTTGATTAGCACGATAAGCTTCCTCTATTTGGCGGTGTTTATTGGAGTGCACACCTTCTCGCATAGGACTATGAGAACGACGTGCTTTAGCAGAAGAATTGGGCCCTTCTAGAAGGGGAAGCCGAAAGGCCGTAGAAACATATTCCTTTGGGGAGGAGGAAGGACCCGTAAGGGCCAAAACTCCCCGGGACTCAGACACCACCTGAGCATATGCCGACGGAGACCAAGAAGAAGGCACATGCACAACGACATTAGCAGGAACCACAAAAGCAGGAACAGGAGTCGAAATAGGAGCCGAAGGTGGGTCTACGGGGACAGAGTTTGACGGATTGGCTTGATGGGTATTCACATAACCTTGAGCACGAGGTTTCCTCTGCACAACTTGCCATTCCTCTTGTCCCCTAGAAGCACTCCCAAAAACCCCGATCGTTGGAATGACTGGTGGAGCAGGAGGTGGTGGGGGAGTTTGAGAAAATTTTCCCGCCATGAGTGGGCAATCCTTTATCTTATGTGACGAGGATTGACAATGGAAGCAGGTGTTCGGAAGGTTAATGTATTGAACCCTCTGCTTCAAAACTTGGTCCCCAATTTCAATATCAATAAACTCGGGTAAATCCTTGGTAAGATCAACTTTTAGGCAAACCCGCTTGGTAGGATGAGCAAAAAAAAAGCGGGGAGGCTCAAAGCAGACAAAATTTCCTAAAGGAGCTATCAAAGACTCCATAAGCTGCCAATAAGGCAGAGGAAGATTAGGAAATTCAACCCAAACAGGGACCTCCAAGGAAGAGACAGACGCAACAGAAAAATCCCTATGATACGGTTGCAGAATAAGCAGAGAATTACGGACCGTCCAAGGTCCTTTGGAAAGCATTTTCTGTGCATGCACAGGATCATCAAAACGAAAAAGGAAATAACCCTTGGTAAGATTTTGCACATTAACCACTTTAACGCCATATGGGCCCCAAACTTGGTTTACCCAGGTACGCAACAAAGTATCATTAGGGATACGTCCCAAAAAATAACCAACAAGATGGAAACATTCATACCATTGACAAGCTTTTTGAAATTCCTGAACAAGGATAACCACTTTAGGAACAAGAGCATTACCTCGTGAACAACCTTCGGGAGGAACTTGCGTGGTCTCTTCCCTGGCGCCATGACGAGCTCCGGTGGCTGCAGTATCAACTGAGCCGACCGATTGAGCAGCCGCCATGATAAATAGGGGCGATTACACCGCCCTAGGCGGCGGTACTGTGACGTGGCAAACCTAAAGCAAGGACAATCCTGCGAGAGTGCAATCTGCGCAGTATGACAAGATAACACAAACCCTAGAGATTAATGCATGCAGGGTGGTCTCCAAGCATGCTCTCGACTCTTTTATTATTATTATTATTATTATTTGGTTATTGTGAGAAACCCTATGACCGACGTAGGCTGAGCAGTCTCCTCCCAACCATGACCCCTCATAAAGCCGAGAGCTATACTTATCAATAGAGAATTTAACACAAAGCCACCACACACCCACCCCTCACACACTCTCGCCCACGCCACGGTTTGAAAATGAATAATATCTTACACCAAACCCTAATTTAAGGAAAAAAAACAAAAACAAAACCAACCAATCAGTTTAAATTAATTACTTAGAATAAAAAGAACCCGTTGTTGTGTTGGTCCCATTTAAAAACTAATATCAACTTGCTAACAATTTACTTGTATCAACGTTCTAACTAAACAAATATACTGTTTAGATATGGCGAATAGCCACTTTATTTATTGGAAGCCATTAAATATATATTAAAAAATATTTTGGTATATGCATTACCTCTAACTTTGATTACACGAATCCCCTTCCTTTATCTTGTGGGTGTGGTGTTTCATTTTCATCCGAAAGAAAGAATCCAAAGAGGCTTAGCCGTTACAAGAATGAACAGGTGGGTTCATTGTGTCTACACTTTGATGCTTTAAAGTATTTTATTTATTTTTTATTTAAACGCCAGTTTGAAGAGAAAGTGCTGCACATTCCATAGCTTCGATTGTAACTTTGTCTATTTCTATTGACTGTAACTGCACATTCCATAGCTTCGATTGTAACTTTGTCTATTTCTATTGACTGTAAGTGGCCCCAAGCAGGAAAAAAATACATGGAATCAAGAGTTCACCAAAACATGTTTAATTCCATGGTACGGGACGATGTTGATGAATGATGGAAATTGAACAGTATTCAACCACACGCTCAAGGCACAATACTTTAATTCAACAGGTCTATTATTCTCTTCAGATCAATGGCATCTACCAAATATCATGGGAATTCAACAGAATTCAACCACACGCTCAAGGGAACAATACTTTAATTCATCAAGTCTATTATTCTCTTCAAATCTTCCCTCAGAATTGAAGTGGCATCTACCAAGTTGTAGTCTCCGCATTTGCCCTTTGATTTGATTTGAGGGGAGCATTTCTCGCTTTAGTTTGGGTCCGATATGTTGTTATTCGGCGACCCTTATTTCTGGATATAGTTGTTGGTGTATTGTGGGTTCTATTCCAAAGCAGCAGTGCATGCAGAACGGATGACGGGTGGAGGGGAAATGCTAACGCAAGAGTGGATGATTTTGGGTCAGATAGGGACTGGAGAACGATCCGATTCTGCCGTAGCAGACAGGGGACCGGAATTGCAAAAGAAGCTTTTGGTTTAACTTATAATTTAAAACAATTGTACAAAATACGATGGAGACCACAATGGCAAAAGCAGCATAATTTAAAACAATTGTACAGAATAATACAATGTAGAGAGAATGTAACGTATTAGGTTTGTAATAATGAAAGGCTTCCAGAACCAGAGATAATAGCAATTCCATAGTCTTTTTCCCTCCAAAATAATAAGAATTCAGAAATCTGTTCGTCACTTAAGAAATCAAAATTTAAATTCATAATCCACTACGTTTTCATTTAAAATTTAATTTAATTTTTATTTTTAATTATAAATAATAAAGATTTTTTATTTTTTAAGATAGGTATTTTATTCTTTTATTTTTAAGGTAGACTAAGTATGGACAATTCTTATCCAGGTGTTGTAGGTGAGTTGGAGAGGAGAGGGCAATCCTCCGAGGGAGGTTCCAGGTTCAAATCTCTACCCTACCAAAAAGCTGAATTGGGTATCTAAAATCCAATTGATAATGTTGGTGCGGACAGGGCCGGGTGCGACTCCCGGGTGACTTTGACGGTGTAGAACCCCCTATTCGTGGTCTCTCAGACCAAGGCGGCTCCGCAAGGGATTTTCGCTTGAAAAAAAGAAAAAAGTATGGACAATTCTTTGATTTCATGATTTAAACATTGGTAACGTGATAGCAATTCAACTATATATCATTTTTTTTTAAATAAGGCAAAGTACAATGGGTAGCACAACTAGGGGCCACACTCTTTAGGGGCAAAACAAGGGTGTAACAATCCCAAAAGCCACCTAACCTGAGAGATTTTTTTTTCTTAAAGAACTTATTAAGGTTCTTAAGAGTATCCATGAATACATTCATTGACTAGACATACCCACATTTCGAGTCTATGACATTACATACGCTAATTGAGTGGAGGAGAGGCCAAGATCCCATAGGTATAGGGGTTTACCTCATATACCTCTACAGTATAGAGAACACTTTAAAAAGGTAACCCAACATTTCTACATTCTCCACGAATGCAGACTTCTTGACCTTAGCATTAGGATTATTCCTTCTCAATCCTTAGAGAGGAGGGAAAACCAATTCTTTCCACCATCCACAAGTCAGTCGACATTGGATCCTTCAGGCGTATTGCCTTAGTTTAGTTTAACTGTACCTTTGTGGTGATCCCTTAAACTTCATGTTGTCTTCTCCATCTCTATGATGGGTGTCTAAGCATAATACACTCTACATGATTGTCTTCTCATGGACACAAGAACTAGGTGTTGATATCCCACAATAGCTCAAGTTGAAAAGGAGAGTTTTAGACAAGGTTATATTTAGAGGCCTTCCCAAAGAAACCCCTAAGTCCAAAGATAACTCTCTCTCTCTCTCTACAAGAAAATAAATAAGAGAAACTTCAAGAATAAAAGCAAAAATACTATCTGTAGACACCTAAAATGCGTCATGCCAAGACGACTACTCATATGGGACATGCTAGAAGACCATATGGAAGACCTTTGGACAAATACAAGGTATAGCAGTGGTTTTTACCACTCAATTGGGCACCTTTGCCTAGTCAATGCTAGCCGTGGTTGACACCCGCGGTTAACAGAGCTGATTGAGCCTGTCACCCGCGGTTAGGACTTAGAGTCAATTGGCCTTCATCCGACCCCAAAGTTGGTTGAAATGGCCAATTGGTATAGATTGGAGCAGTTTGAGCGAGTGAAGAACACAAGCTTATAGTGAGAGGGGGGTGAACAGTATAAGAGCACTTTTAACTTTTCTTTCAAATAAATATTATGCAGTGTATAGATAGCAGTATTAATAGCAGTAATCAAATCAATGCATAAAACACCATACACAATAGAGATACATATTTAACATGGTTTACCCAAATATGGCTACCTCCACGGAGAAAATATTTCTTCAAAATATTTCTCAAATAATATCTTGGGAATCCTTCCCAATTACAATGTTTATGGACCTTTGTCCAAAGGAGATGTTGATCCCCTAAATCTTGTTTATGGATCTCTATCCACAAGAGAACTCCTTATCCTCTGCTTTGGCTGGTGATCCTCTAGAAGATGGATGCCTCCACTACACTGGCTTGTGGATCTCTCTCCACTGAAGACTTTTGTCTCCACTCAAAAGACCTGTCCTCACTACCCTAGATGATGGATCTCTATCCATAGGAGACTATGTCCTCTCTGCTCTATCACCTCCAAAGCTTTATCTCAATTTTGTACTAAATACAGTCCAATCGGTCTAGCACAACTCTACTCAATCTTGCACTAAACACAGTTCATTCGGTCTAGCACAAGTCTGCTCAATAAGATCACTCAAATTTGCACTAAACACAGTCCATTCGGTCTAGCATAAATTTGCTCAACTCTTGCAATAAACACAGTCCAATCAGTCTAGCACAAGTCCACTCAAATCTACTCAACTCTTGCACTAAGCACAGTCCAGTCAGTCTAGCACAAGTCCACTCAAATCTGCACTAAAAATAGTCTAGTAGATTTAGCACAAATTTGATCAATAGGTCCACTTAGAACCTACTCAAATCTGCTCAACAGGTCTGCTCAAAACCTATCCAAATCTACTCAAAAGGTCCACATAGAACCTGTCCAAATCTGCTCAATAGGTCCACACAGAACCTGTACAACTCTGCTCAACAGGTCCACTTAGAACCTACTCAAATATTCTCAATACAACTACACAGAACCTGCTCAAATCTGCTCAATAGATTTACACAAAACCTGCTCAAATCTGCTCAACAAGCTCACATAGAACTTGTCCAAATCTGCTCAACAAGCTCACATAGAACTTGTTCAAATTTGCTCAACAGGCTCATACCGATCTTGTACAAATTTACTCAACAAGCTCACACATAACTTATCTAAATCTACTCAATAAGTCCTCTCTAGGACTTGCTTAAATATGTATTGTAAGCTTCCACAAAAGCTTACTAAAAAATAGTCCACAAATCTTCTCAAAGACTTACCTCAAATTTGCTTAACAAGTCCACACAGAACTTGTCCAATCTTATAGAAACATAAAGGGAATTGTAAGAGACTCAATATATTATTTACTCAATGCTCAATCACTTTCTCAACTCAAATCAATCTCATAGAATCATAAAGAGAATTGTTAGAGACTTAATATGTTCTATATTGAAAACTCAATCACTTTCTCAACTCAATATCATAGAAGCATAAAGAGAATTGTCAGAGACTCAATATGTTCTATTCTCAAAAACTCAATCACTTTCTCAACTCAATCTCATAGAAGCATAAAGAGAATTGTTAGAGACTCAATATGTTCTATTCTCAAAACTCAATCTCAACTCAAATAAAAATATAGAATAGTTTGTTTTATGGAACTTGAACAATCACTTCATACATCCACTTGAATAGGCTCAATCAACTCTACTCAACCAATAACTTCAATAGACAACTCTTGCTCACAAACCCTAGTACAAACATGTATCATCCAACTCAAAATGTTTCCAATAATGCTCAACAATAAATCTCACATAACAATGATACTTATGATCTTTTCAAACCCTAGTCAAGTTCTTTGCATAACAACTCACTTCAACAACCATGCTCATCAAATAAGGTTTTAATCACAACTCTCAATTTTAGAAAACCTTGAAGCATTAACTCAAATTCTTAACTCAACCAATGATCTCAACAACAATGCTAATAAAACAAGGTTTTAATCTCAACTCTCAAATAAAAAAACCTTGAAGTATTAACTCAACCACTTTCGAAAAGGAAACTCTAATCAAGTCCTTTTCACTCCAAAATTAATTGTCAATAAAGCCAATCAACCAAGTCAACCAAATAATAATTTGTCCATACCTTTTGAATGTCAAGTAGTTGACCTCACAAATTTACCACACTCACAATTACTTCTTTGCCAATCTCAATAAGGGTTAGAGGATAATTTTATTCAACAAAATATATCACAAAAATAATATCAAAATTACACCTTATCACTCCAACTTAAATAATAATCAATATCCTCACAATAGTCACAAAAACCCTTAATTCAAAATAATATACTACCCACAAAGTCTTAACCTTTCAATATTCCACAATAGCAATTTTATGACTTAAAAAATAAAAATATAATTCTCCTTATAACTCCTAAAGGTAATTCTCAACTACCACAACTTTATCACAAAGCAACCTTTCCAAACTCAACCACTAAACAACCTTATACCTCCAACTTAGGCATTTAATTAAAAATAAAATAAAAAATATTACCTTTGCATTTGGAGGGAATTGAACCCTCAATGTTGCCCCCTATGAGTGCCTTATCCGCGGCAAAAGTTTCCACAAGAGCCTAGTGCTCGTTGAGATTAATGAAGCACAATGTGCTTCTTAATCTCCACTCTCTCCTTTTGCCTTGGCAAAAGAACATGCACTGTAGGTGCTTCAATCAACACACCTCACGATGCACCCACCGTGATTCGAACACGAATTTCCTTGCAAGCCAGTGCTTTCATGCTTTGCTGTCACATTTTTCGCATATACTCACGAGCTCTTTCTTTCGCAAGCCAATATTTTCACTTTAGAGTAAGGATAATAAATTTGAACTTTAGGCATAGTATTTATATTCTTCCTCCACTACTTTGAAAACGTTAGTGCTTTCCTTGTTGTCTTCTATGACGTCGACGGAGATCATAAAGGCTTCGAATGCATTTGGTCTTAAACCCAACCTTTGGGTTTATTAAAATATATTTAGACTTTATAAAACCCACTTTTGCCTTGTAAAACATTATAATAAGAATTATAAATATTTTATTTGGGTTTTCACCATGGCACATTTAATATTAAAATAACCACTATTATAATATTATACCTTTGATAAAGTACCTTTAATATTTATTTATAAAATTTAAATTCATACTGAATTTAAATAATTTATAAAATAAATATTATAACTCCTTTTTAACTTCTATCTTTTGCACTGTTTCACTTGATCTTTGGCCTTCTTCCTAGATATCAAATTATTGTGGGCCAAAAATAGGTTAAATTTGATCCTATTTTGTCACTGCCCGTTCATTTAAATTGTCAGACCAAGGAGCACGTAAACTTTAGAAGTGTCTCAAACAAGATCATTTACAATACCTACTTTTGAAATGAGTCTGGATAATTCTACCATTGGGGGTTTAAAACAACATCATTCATTTGTCCACACCACAATAATTTATGTATGAATAATCAGATCTTTGAAAATTAAATATTTATATGTGCATAATTAAATAGACATAAAAATAATTCTACTATAGCAATGAAAATAACAGTACAAAAAATAAACCTATTAAAACAGAAAACTAATCTAGGAAAGCACAAGTAAAAGGGAAGGAATACTAGCTTAGAGTGGGCCCAACCTCCAGCAGCTCCCTTCCAGATGAACACGTGATTAGGAACTCTCGAACTTTATTATAATTGCAAGATGATTACAATACTTCTATCTCCTCAGAATGATCAATAAATTTTGGATGATTTTTTGGATCATTATCAGAGAGGTCTGTGTGTGTTTATATAGCACACACTGATCTTCTGTTACAATGAAGTTACAAAAATTAGTTCAGTCTAGACTAAACTAGGATAGTCTGGTAAGCACAATCAACATCTGCTAAAAATAGTCATCATTCCTAATGTTGACGTGTTCACTGATTGGTTCGAGTTGCTTGAGCTTAATCATGCTTCACCCAGTGTAGGTAAGATGTCCTCGTTTGTTGGTGTAGCTCCCCAAGATTGTCTTGTGTGACGTGGAACTAGAACTACACTAGTCAACACTGTCCACACCACTCATTTGGTCAATTGGTGAAATATGGATGTGCCTTCTTGTTGAGTGGTATTTTCACACACTTGTGAAAGTACACTCTCCTTTAGGATTTGGGCTCCAAATCCCCTCTTGCAAAGAAGTTAAACAACCAACTTCTCCAAGGTCTCCGCTGTATTAGCATTTGCAACTGTGTATTAGTAATCTCAAATAAAGATATTCAATTAAAATGCTTGGAACACCTTAGTGATTGCAAGTAACTCGTAAACAAGGGGCAATGTTGGTTTATTTCACCATGAAACTTTAGTGATTGTTCATTATTTTACTTTTTTTTTAGATTTTGTAATTTTTAAATGTTCATTAAACCTTTTGGAAAAATAAAATAAAATGAAAAAGAAATGCAGAAAATTAAAATTAGAACACGTTCAGTCTGATGCTATCCTATTCCGACAAAATCGAATATGTGAGAGTTTCGTACATGCAACCTAGCCTATTTGACCTGCAAAACAAACACAATCAAAGTAAACTAGGTGCTAGCTCCTAGGGTTTAAAATAATTTTTAGATTGCAGACATTCACATGAAATAACCCAAAACAATGGCATGAATTTCATTTATAAATCTGAAATCTGAAAGGAGAAAAATAGAACAGTTAAAATGAAGCATGCAAAAAATTTCTCATCCTTTCTTGCCCATAAAATGCAAATTTTTGAACAATTCTGCATTAAAAATATGTCCTGTTACAATAGCAGAATCTCTGGTTTTTCTCAAAACCAGCAAAAGTGGAAGAAAAGCACTCCAAAGCAGGCCCAGAATGGCTAATCACCATCAACTCTGCAACCCCGCTCGTAGCGGTTTTCGACCCCCGTACCTGTCCTGTGCTTCTGCTTTTAAAGTTTTGGTAAATCGCTTCTCCTTCCATGACGGTTCGTTTCGTCTTCCAGATTGCTTCGTTTCACCTTCCCCGCCTTTCCATTGCTTTTGATTTTATGCTCGAGATCTTCTCTGTGAACTGTAACGCCTCTGCAGCCCTTACACATGTATGCCACGTGTTTCGCACTTTTTTGCATGTTCTGTAATGGCCCCATGTAAATCATGACAAAAAATAGCATGTAGCTTTGCTCCTTTACTTTCATCGTGAAAACGTGACATGTCGCGATATCGCGACATTTTCCTGCCAACAGCCTTGTCCGCCTTCATGCACAACGAAAATGAGACATGTCGCGATATCGCGACATTTTTTTATCAGCAGCTTTGTTTCTCATCATGCATCGCGAAAATGATACATGTCGCGATATCGTGACATTTTTCTACTTCAGGCCGCATGGATGCAACCTGTCGCGAAATCATGACGCTTTTCTCTTTCAAGTTGTCTCACTACTTTCTATCATGAAATCATGACGCTTTTCTCTTTCGAGCTATCTCGCTGCTTTCTGTCATGAAATCATGACGTTTTTCTATTTCAGGCTGTCTTGCTGCATTTGGCCGTGAAAACGCGACATATTTTCCTTCCATACCACTTCGCTGCTTCCTGTCGCAAAATCGTGACACTTTTCTGCTTCGTGCCCCTTTGCTGCTTCCTATTGCAAAATCACGATGCTTTTCTGCTTTGTGCCCCTTTGCTGCTTCCTGTCGTGAAATCGTGACGCTTTTAGTGCCTTGCCCTGTTTGACTGGTTTGACCATGATTTTGTGACATGTCGTGATTTCATGACAATTTTCCATTCTATCTTTCTCTCTCCTCTCTAGACCGCGATTTCACAACACGTCGCGAAATCGTGACAATTTTCGATCAATGCCTCTTCCTACTTGCCTGGGCCGTGAAAGCTTGACATGTCGCGATATCGCGACGTTTTTTCATTTCAGGCCGCGACGGAGCAACATGTCGCGATATCGCGACAACTTTTCATTTTCGGCAGCGACGGAGCGACATGTCGCGATATCGCGACAACTTTTTATTTTCGGCCGCGACAGAGCGACATGTCGCGATATCGCGACAACTTTTTATTTTCGGCCGTGACAGAGCGACATGTCGCGATATCGTGACACTTTTTCTCCTTAGTGAAATTTTTGCTTTTTTCTTGATTTTTTAGCATCTAGGCTACTGCAGTTTTCTTTGAAAGCATGCAAAAAAGGTGGGTCCCCAATTTTGGGGTGTGTTGTGGATCAGCCACAACAAATGGTGACTCTCACTGTCAAATGCTCTTGAGCATTTTGGTGAGAACCCAACCTGAAACATACAAGCTTAGATACAAGTGTCATCACATAGAAGATAAACAAATACCGATAGATCAGAAATACATGAAACATCAGAATCATTAAGTATCAGCTCGGTGTGTGCAATGTGTTTCATTCCCTATCATTTGAACTTGTTCAACATTCCATTGTCAGTTTCACTTATGATTTGTATGCAAGGCTATGAATGATTTGTGCAGGATTTGATGTATGATGAAGATGCTAGAGATGTAACAACCTGCTTTATAAATGCTCAAACCTTCTAATATCATGGACAAACATATTAAAGATGTCAAACCCTCTTAGGACCAAATATATATCTATTAAATTAATTCTACTAGATCCCAAAGTTGGTCATGTGTCACTACCATCTTGAACCCATGTGCAAGTGTGAGTGAAATCAGAACTTTGGGGAATAGGATTCCCAACCTAAGCGAGATGGGAATTTAACCCTATCCTTACTATTCTGATTTGGAGTTCATTACCTCATCTTGAACAAAATAATTTAACCTCATTATGGATGAAATGGTCAGGCTAGTCTATCCATATGAGCAATCAGTGGTCTTGCTTTTAGGCAAGACATGTTGCCACGCATGAGCATACTTAACCCCATAATCCATGACTTGGCTTTCATTCATTCTTTTCTCTTTTATTTCTTGGACCTTTGGGATGACTACCCATCCTTGCTAGGGACATGTAGTACGATCCTTCCAATCCAAGATTAATATGAAATGGGAAATATTAATTTTTTATCTCTTGGACCTTGGGGATGACTACCCATCCTTTCTAGGGACATGTAGTACAATCCTTCCAATCCAATATTGAGATGAAATGGGAAAAATTAGTTTTACTTTTATTGCTTGGACCTTTGGGATGACTACCCATCCTTTGCGAGAGGACATGTAGTACGATCCTTCCAATCCAAGCTTTATGATGAAATGGGAAAAATGGAAGCTTTGGGGAATCGGATTCTCAACCTAAGCGAGATGAGAATTAAGTCCTATCCTTACTACTCCATGTAGGTCAAATCAGAGCTTTGGGGAGTTGGATCCTCAACCTAAGCTCGATGAGGATTTAACCCTATCCTTACTACTCCGTTTTAGGCTTTAAGCTTTATGGGAGTGGTAAAAACCACTTTTTTAAGGATTATGTTGCATGATAGGACAGACATGAAATATTCTTTTCACCTCACCTTTTCATCCAAGTATGGTTTTGACCATTTTGCTCAAGATTCTTTTTAATGTGCATGGAATGTGCTTGGTTCAAGATAGCTTGGGCAGCAGTTCCCAACCTTAGGATCCTTTTAATATATGTTATGTAATAATCCTAAGAGGATTCAACACCTTCTCAATAATTGCCCATGGAATGAAAATGTAACTCAGATGACATGTATATGCAATGTGGAATATGACATGAGATATGAATGCACTACTTCTTTTGGAATATATCATCTATTTTACCATAATGTGCAAAACTAGACAACTTCATGCATCACAAGATCCAAACGATATTATTTAAATGTTTGTGTTACTTGTGGAGCTTTCTACAACACAATTCCAATGTTTCATATTCTCCTGATTTTAGGCATAAGTTGACATCTCAAATTTTCTTCTTCTTTTTTTTTTTTTTATCAAAACAAACTAAACATGTCAAATGAAATCAAACACACAACTTAAATCCTAATCCAAATAGCAATCCCAAAATGAAACTTGAAAACACAAACCCAAACCAAAACCAAAATTTATATACAATATAGTACAAGATGATGCCAAGCTTGGACTATTACTTTCCTGGATCCCAAACATGATTAGAACATTTCAAAAGACATATGTCACAATACACATGCCAAATGTTGTAGGAATCCAACAACAATAAGATCAAACCAAGCAATGCAACAAATTTCAACTTGCCATGCTCACCATACCAATTTGATTTAGTTCTATTACCAACATCATAGGTGAGATTCAAATCAAATTGATTAGACAATGGTTGGTATTCAATTTTATTTTGTCTATTCTTTAAAGTGCAAGTTTCATCATTCCATTCATGATTTAGAAGTAGGCTTTCCTTTTCAAATGTGAGATATTGCAAACAAGAGCCTATTTCTAAAAGTCTTGAATTCAAATTATTTTTCAAGATTTTAAAGCAATCAAAATCAATCAAAACTTGACAAACATCACCAAGATTTGACATTTCATCATCAATGACATTAGCATCCAAAGGGACATCATGTAACCCATCACTTAAAATTTTTGTGGCTACTACCAAAGGTAAAGATTTCACCTTGTCACCCATACTCAACCCATCATGATTAGAATTTATCACAACTTGATGAGTGTTAGTAGCTTTTTCTTTTTCTTCATTGTCTTCTTCATCATCCAACACCTGTTCAAAAACACCAAAGTTAGGCACCCAATCAAACATGCATCCATATTTTTCAAAACAAGAGCCTAATTTTTCAAGATATGTGTCACGTGACACCTTTCCATGATCAATGGCTTGAGTTGCCTCAAAATCCATATTTTCATTAGGATCATCAATAGTATCAAACCCACACCACTTAGGCTTTGTAATTTCATCATTTTGAGATGGCATAGACATTGTAGAAACAATAGGTGGATCAAGATTTTTGATTTCTTGCCCCTCAAGGGGAACAAAAACAATTGATTCTCCTTCTTCATCCATGGTAGTAAAATCATTATCCTTCTCCAACCTTTGATGAGATTCCAACCCTTCTTCCAAAACATTCTCAGATTGTACAGGACTTGTAATATCCTCATGTGAAAGGGCAATTGTATTATCCTGCATATCAATAGGCACACAAATTTCATTAGCAGTTTTGGAGTGAGCATACTCTTCCCAAGAATCATAATGATCATCTTTCAAAATCAAATTGTGATGCTCAACTATTTCTTCTTCATCTTTTAATTCATCAACATGTTTCTCATCAAATTTATCTTCACCTTCCTTAGATGGTTCAATTACTTCCAAAATTGGGTTATTGCTTGTATTCAAATTGATAAGGCTATCATAATCCACATGTGTAACCCATGATTCACGTTTAACATGATTTGGAAGGTGTGAATTTTCTTGGCCATCATTTTCAACAATGTCATCCGAAACAGATTCATCCTCATAGAATTCATCTTTTGGTGAGTCAAGGGTTTCCAATTTGTCACATGTTTCAATACTAGTTGGATCTAGTACTCCTCCCTTGCCTAAAATCATATTCTTATGAAAATCATTAAAATTGATTTTAGAAACATCCTTTGAATCAAGATGAGTATTTTGAAGTTGATTCATACTTAAGAAAGATGGTTGATCTTGCATAGTAGGTTGAGGATTTTGAAATTGATTGAAGCTTGGGAATGATTGTTGATTCTGAAATTGATTCACACTTGAATTTGGTTGAGGTGGATAAATCATTGGATGGGTAAAGGAGGTATTAAATGATTGAAGATTATACGATCCAAAACCCACACCATAATTTTGACAACTCAATTGTTGCTCAATTGCCATTGCTTGAGTATAGGCTTGTGACAAAGATGTGATTTGAGGCATCCCTCGCAAATATGTGGAAATGAGTGGGTCAAGAGCATTTACATATATTTGGAGAGCCATTTCTTCTTGAAGAGCATAAAATGTCACTAATTGAGCATATAATCCAAAGAACCTTTCAGAAAATGACTTCACATTTTCACTTGGTCCTTTTTTAATAGTGAAAAACTGCTCATACATGCGGATTGGGTCAACTTGCTTTTTGTTGAATTGATTAAGAAATGTTGCCTCTAGTTGAGCCCAAGAAGTGATAGACCCTAAGGGCAGACTTGTAAACCAATCAAATGCCACTTTGTCCAAGGTGTAAGGGAACATTTTACAAACAACATCATCATGCCAAATTGTTAAGTGATTCACAACAAATTTGAATGCTTGAATGTGTTCTCCTCCAGTATTTGTCCCGTTAGACAAAAATCGAGGAAGACATCTCTCAAAACCAACGGGCAAATAATGTTGAACTCCTGGTATGTTCAATGGGCTACCTGTCATCCACGGTGAAAACATAGCCATTAGTGAATCTTAAAGAATATAACTTTAATACCCAAAAAACAATTTTTTTTTATTTATTTATTTATTACTTTTTTTTTTTAAATCAAATCAAATCACATTATTCCTGTATGAACAATCAAAGCGTTAGACCAGTGCATAGCAATTCATGTCCTCCTTTTAACAGTACAAAGTTGTATTGTTAAAAGAGGGCTAAAGATAATAATCAATAGGGCATGAAATATTCAAAATTTAAATCCCTATAGCATTTAAATCAATCTGAAATAAACCGGTTCAGGCCCTCCTTCTAGCGCCAAAATGTTGAGTGGTGTTAGAGGAGGCCGAAGATGCTAATCAAATGGACTTGAAATATTTAGCAATGTAAAGCTCTTAAACAATTATAAACCTGTAGCATCTAAAATCATGATAAAATAAACCCTTTCATGCCCTCCTTCTAGCGCCAAAATGTTGAGTGGTATTTTCACACACTTGTGAAAGTACACTCTCCTTTAGGATTTGGGTTCCAAATCCCCTCTTGCAAAGAAGTTAAACAACCAACTTCTCCAAGGTCTCCGTTGTATTAGCATTTGCAATTGTGTATTAGTAATCTCAAATAAAGATATTCAATTAAAATGCTTGGAACACCTTAGTGATTGCAAGTAACTGTAAACAAGGGGCAATGTTGGTTTATTTCACCATGAAACTTTAGTGATTGTTCATTATTTTATTTTTTTTTAGATTTTGTAATTTTTATTAATGTTCTTATTTTAAACCTTCTGGAAAAATAAAATAAAATGAAAAGAAATGCAGAAAATTAAAATTAGAACACGTTCAGATCGATGCTATCCTATTCCGACAAAACCGAATATGTGAGAGTTTCGTACATGCAACCTAGCCTATTTGACCTGCAAAACAAACACAATCAAAGTAAACTAGGTGCTAGCTCCTAGGGTTTAAAATAATTTTCAGATTGCAGACATTCACATGAAATAACCCAAAACAATGGCATGAATTTCATTTATAAATCTGAAATCTGAAAGGAGAAAAATAGAACAGTTAAAATGAAGCATGCAAAAAATTTCTCATCCTTTCTTGCCCATAAAATGCAAATTTTTGAACAATTCTGCATTAAAAATATGTCCTGTTACAATAGCAGAATCTCTGGTTTTTCTCAAAACCAGCAAAAGTGGAAGAAAAGCACTCCAAAGCAGGCCCAGAACGGCTAATCACCATCAACTCTGCAACCCCGCTCGCAGCGGTTTTCGACCCCTATACCTGTCCTGTGCTTTTGCTTTTAAAGTTTTGGTAAATCGCTTCTCCTTCCATGACGGTTCGTTTCGTCTTCCAGATTGCTTCGTTTCACCTTCCCCGCCTTTCCATTGCTTTTGATTTTATGCTCGAGATCTTCTCTGTGAACTGTAACGCCTCTGCAGCCCTTACACATGTATGCCACGTGTTCCGCACTTTTTTGCATGTTCTGTAATGGCCCCATGTAAATCATGACAAAAAATAGCATGTAGCTTTGCTCCTTTACTTTCATCGTGAAAACGCGACATGTCGCGATATCGTGACATTTTCCTGCCAATAGCCTTGTCCGCCTTCATGCACAACGAAAATGAGACATGTCGTGATATCGCGACATTTTTCTGTCAGCAGCTTTGTTTCTCATCATGCATCGCAAAAATGATACATGTCGCGATATCGTGACATTTTTTTGCTTCGGGCCGCATGGATGCAACCTGTCGCGAAATCATGACGCTTTTCTCTTTCGGGCTGTCTCGCTGCTTTCTGTCGTGAAATCATGACGCTTTTCTCTTTCGGGCTGTCTCGCTACTTTCTGTCACGAAATCGTGACGTTTTTCTATTTCGGGCTATCTTGCTGCATTTGGCCATGAAAACGCGACATGTCACGAAATCGTGACATATTTTCCTTCCGTACCACTTCGCTGCTTCCTGTCATGAAATCGCGACGCTTTTCTGCTTCGTGCCCCTTTGCTGCTTCTTGTCGCGAAATCGCGATGCTTTTCTGCTTCGTGCCCCTTTGCTGCTTCCTGTCGTGAAATCGTGACGCTTTTAGTGCCTTGCCCTATTTGACTGGTTTGACCACGATTTTGTGACATGTCGCGATTTCGTGACAATTTTCCATTCTATCTTTCTCTCTCCTCTCTGGACCGCGATTTCACAACACGTCGCGAAATCGCGACAATTTTTGATCAATGCCTCTTCCTGCTTGCCTGGGCCGTGAAAGCTTGACATGTCGCGATATCGCGACGTTTTTTCATTTCAGGCCGCGACGGAGCAACATGTCGCGATATCGCGACAACTTTTCATTTTCGGTCGCGACGGAGCGACATGTCGCGATATCACGACAACTTTTTATTTTTGGCCGCGACGGAGCGACATGTCGCGATATCGCGACAACTTTTTATTTTTGGCCGCGACAGAGCGACATGTCGCGATATCGCGACACTTTTTCTCCTTAGTGAAATTTTTGCTTTTTCCTTGATTTTTTAGCATCTGGGCTACTGCAGTTTTCTTTGAAAGCATGCAAAAAAGGTGGGTCCCCAATTTTGGGGTGTGTTGTGGATCAGCCACAACACTTCTTTATGAGGAAGGTGCCTTCCTCAAATGCTTTAGAAGGCACCTTATTTATGCAGAGGGCACATGCTAATATTGAGCACCTTCTTCATGTGAAAGGTACCAACTGATTTGAGCGCCTTCCTAATGTAGAAGGTGCCTTGCCTTATGGGGGTGCCTTACTTATGAGGAAGGCACCTAGGTATGTCGGGCACCTTCTTTATACTAAAGGCACCTACCTTCACTTGGTGCCTTCCTTGAAGAGGAAGGAGCCTAACCACCATGCCTTGATCCTTGGAGAAACAGAGTGCCAAGTCCATGCAGGACCTCAACTAATCCAAATCTGTCAAAACCACTAAATTTCCATACAAACACACTAAAACACACAAATTAGATAACACACACAATTATATTAAATAATTACATAATAATTCATGAAAGTACATAGTTCCTATTATATTGTCGCATAATAATCCCATACAAAATATGAGTATTTTTGGGGCTGATCATCCCCCCATGCCTAACATATGCCATGCCCTTCTGGCATCAAATCTACAAGTAGCCCTTCATACTTCTCATCGTCATTGTTTTCCAGTAGTCCTGGTTGTACTTGTAGCATAAAAATCACTTTTTATGTGGACAAAAATTAGGAGGTGCAGTATTTCTTTTTTGGCATGGAACTATGGTGTTATGGGGGTTAGCTTCTATTGTCTGCCTCTGCTCAATCCACTGAATTTTCTTGTTTGGGTTTCCCATCCCAGCCATCACTGGAGGTGGCACAACTAATGTGGCTCCAACTGCCTGGAATGTAACCTTCATAGCCTGCCATAGGTCAGCATCCAGGGGTCTAACAATTGCAAGAGGGATGTCATAATTGTCCCTCCTGTGATGAATCGCCTCAACCTTATGTAATCGAGCTACTTCAGGTGTAAGCCCTACATTTTATTTTACAATGGTAATGACCTCTAATTTAGGTATTAACACCCCTCACCTCTCAAAGTATTTTTGCATTTTAGAGGGCATCCTTGTGACAATTCATAAATTTTCTAGAATTTATCATACGTTGGATTGACATAGATACCAGGTTCTCCCTTGACCTTCGTAGTATATTTCCTAACCTCCTTTATTGCTGCCATTTCTTCACTCAGCTGTTTGAACCTCTTTTTCCTTTCCATGAACGACTACATATCCTCATCCCATTCATTCTCGATCGGCTCGACGAAGGTCACCTTAGCCTTCTTTCAATCCGTCTTGGGCCCTTTTGCCTTGGCCTCAATAAAAAGTGTGGCGACTTGAATAGGGGGTTTCTCCTCCTTATCGTTGGGTATCTTTTCATCATGAGGGGGTTTTTCTATCAATCCCTGAGTTGTCCCTCCTTTCTATTGTTGCTTTGGTGTTGACCCAACAGGTCCCTCAGCCCATCCTTCCTTAAGTCTGGGGAATTTCTCCTTAACCCCTGATTTTGGTTACGACTATTGGTCCATACTTGGTTCTGTGTCACTTATCTTGATAACAGGGGGTTTCGTTGGGCTCCCTCTCCCATCAATTTAAAAAATGGAGGAGTTCTCCCCTGTCTCTGGGCTACCTTGCTGAGCATCCAATCGGAATTCCCTTGAAGAGAATACTTGCTCTAATGAACTAGAGGAATTCATTGGGACCTCCATCGCCCAATAATTTTGGATGGATGCATCCCTCTTCTCTGCCTCCTTGGCCCGAAATCATTGATTCTCATCCTACAACTTCGAGACTAGCTGCTCAAGCTGAGATATCATTTTTACTTGCTGCTCCAATTCTTCCCTATGCATCACCTAACAATCCTCAAAAATTTGTTGGGCCATCCAACAATTAGTTTGCCATTCTAAGGATTTCTATAGGGCTGCATCAACATGTTGGTTAATACCCTTAGAGGTCCCTGCACCTTGCGGGCTTCAGCATGTTAATTCCTGAAGGCTATCGGCTACAAGACCAACCTCCAGGTCTTCCTCTTCCTCTTTTGATGATAGGAGTAGACGTCGTAGGTGCCTCCTCCCGAGAACCGATTTAGTTTACTGTAATTTGGTCTCACCGCTAACAAACTGTGCCCCTTCCTCTACAAAATTAGGTAATGGTGATTTCCCTCTCTCTTCAACCTCCTCCATGGGTGTCCTGAATCAACGACAAAATTTTTTCTTTCCCCTTGGCTATCATCTCCTTCCACACTCGAGCCTCCCTTTTGTGCTTCTGCATCATGAACTAGTGTTGTTATCAGCCCATGGTGGGCCAAAGTGGAAGGTGTACCTCTCTAATATTGAGCCACCTCATACTTAAGGGCATTCACTAGGTAGAAGGGCACATTAATTTTCCTACCATGCACCAGGTGGTCTAAAAAATGTACATGATTGGCATGTAGGTGAGAATATTTCCCTATGCATGTTAAGAATCGAGCAATCTGCTTGAACATCTTCCACAAATTCATTAGAAGTACAATTTTTGGTAGCCCTTCCTTTTCTATCTGCACATTGTTTCCCTCTAGTAGTAGTTCGGTGCAATGTTTCAACATGCCACCCTTGTATGTGCTCTTGCCCATGAGAGGCATGCCAGTAACCTGGGAGATGTATTCTAGTGTGACAAGAATCTCTTTTCAGTGCACTTGGGTTGTGTCACCTCTCAAGGAGGCAACAAATTCCTTGGTTGCCTTTATATCCTGGTTCTGGCTGACTAGGGTGCAGTAATCAAGCCACCCTTTAGCTTCGAACTAGGTTCTGACCACCCCTTGATCCCTTTCGTGTCACCTAGATCATTCTTATTGACGGTATGGTTCTTTGAGCATCCTCCCATGGCATCTACTGTAACTGCGTCCACTATTTTTTTGCCCTAGTTTTCTTAGGAAGGCACCTTCTTATACAGAAGGTGCCTACTCCTAGCATTTAATCTTGAGGGTTGACAGGGTACGCATCTCGAGCCATGATGTTTTGGACATGATTTTTATGGCAACACTATTTTTTGGAACTGCACAGTTTATGAAAAATTATATAAAAGTTTAATTTGAATTATGCGCATAACTAATTGAATTCTTTGCACATAGCAAAAAATAGTGATTCTTCAGTCTGTGACATGAAGGATGCACGTTTTTCATGTGTTGATTAAATTGGACTCATTTTTACATTGTTCGAGGTTTTATGTTGAAGATAGAGTTGTGGATTGGCTCAAAGAATGTCAACCCATCATCCTTGGGGTGTGTGAGAATATCCTTCCCCATAACTCCACAAGATTTTTGGTTGGGGTGGATTTCCATCATGTGGGATGATGGTGGTAATCTTGTGTTGCCCACTCGTGTGTTGATCTCACTTGAATCGAGGTACACGTTATACCAAAGCGTTGACTATTCGTGAAAGGTGCTTTCAATGGATGGCGCCTTCGTGATACAGAAGGCACTTTGAATGAATGGTGCCTTCCTAATGTGAAAGGCACTTTGAATGAATGACACATTCCTCATGCGAAAGGCGATTTGAATGGATGATGCCTTCCTGATGCAGAAGGCACTTTGAATGAATAGTGCCTTCCTAATGTGAAAGGTGTTTCGAATGGATGGTGCCTTCCTGATGCGGAATGTGCATTCATTTTTTTTTAGGAAGAACAACGGGCACCTTCTTTATAGGGAAGGCGCTTACTTTCGTTGGGTGCATTCTTCATAAGGAAGGCACCTCCTTTTTGTTTATGTGTCTTCTTTATAAGGAAGGCACCTTATTTCTATTGGGAACCTTATTTATAAGGAAGGCACCTTATTTCATCTGGGTGCCTTCATGTGGAATGCATCTTGCCTCTGCTTGGTATGTTTTTCATGGCATAAAACATCCACCTTAGTTAGGCACCTTCTTCGAGGAGGGGGCACCATTCCTTAAGTGGAGAGTCTTATTTGAACATGAAGGCATTTCTTTTAGCAGCCACATCATGATCATTCATGCGAGGATGATCAAGCCTCCTTAGAATTACTTCATGCTGCCCCAGCATCTTCTTGTCAGGCCTAGTGCATGATTTTTTTCCTTCAAGGAGATTTTTTTGCCTTCGTATGAGCTTGGATAGATGTTGCTTCTAAACTACGTGTGCAAGTGTCAGGATGCTGACCCGGTTTAGGCCTAGTTTTCCAGATACCTATTTTTCATGCTATCAAGCCCTTCACCTACAAAAAGTAAACAAAAGGAAAAGAAAATATAGGTAGTTAGATGCAATCTGTGCCTATTAGACCGTGGCCTTAGGATCCTTGCAACTTGCATGCAGGTATCGTCCCTACAAAACACACCGTAATAAATAAATAAACCTAAACTAACTGATTTTTGTGGACACCTTCGTGTCCACCATTTTATTGTTGATATTTTTGTCTAGACTTACAAGGACAGGGTCTACCCCATGCCTACTTTGGATTCCACCAATAAATTCTCGAACATGTTGTAGGGCCATAGTCGGTAGCCATTAACTGTCAGTACAGTGTTGTTTTCATCAATGGTCTTGATGCACACAACACCATTTTTGATAAGTTCTACCACCTCATATGGTCCCATCCATCTCTACATTAATTTTCCCTTCCATTCTTGGAACCTAGAATTGTACAATAGCACCTATTCTCCATCCTGGAACTACTTTAGCTTAATGTGATGATCATGTCACTGCTTTCTTTACTTTTGTATGATCTTCATTCTTTGTAAAGAATCCATTAGAATTTCTTTCAGCTGATTCAGCTACCAAACTCTTTCTTTTCGGGCTTCTTCCAAGCTCATATTTAATTCTAAAGCAATTCTCAACGTCTTGATTTCAAACTCGATGGTCATGATTGCATTCTTCCCATAGACCAGCTGGAAGGGTGTGAAGTCTATGGTAAATTTCCACGTGGTGTTATATACCCATACTACCTTCGGTAATCTACAACCCAATATTTTTTGTATTGCTGCATAGTTTTTGTCAAGATGTTCTCAATCTCTCTATTCGTCACTTCCACTTACCTATTTGCCTAGGGATGGTAGGGTGTAGCCTTATTGTGTTGAATCCTATATTGATTCATTAATTATTTGATCAACTTGGAGGTGAATTGAATCTCATGGTCTATTGTAATATCTCTGGGGACCCCAAATCATGTAAAAATATGAGCAAATAAGAATTCAACGACTGTTCCCTCCATCGAATCCCTCAATGCTTGAACTTCAACCCACATGGTGAAATAGTATGTACAAAATAAAATGAATCTTCTCCCTACTGAAGGTTGATTGATTGGTCCCACAAAATCCATGCCCCACTTATCAAAGGGTTCCAGGTTCACTTGATTTTTAAGGGCCATTTTGTCTCAATGAGTCATTCTACCCATTCTTTGACATTCGTCACACTTGCTGGTGTATGCGGCTGCATCTTTAAATAGAGTGGGCCAAAAGTACCTAGCCTATAAGATTTTATAGGCAGACCTTTTCCATACAAAGTGTCCTCCACATGGTTCATCATGAAAAGCTTTGAGTATCTATAAAAACTCCTGTTATGCAACACACCTCCTCATAATATAATCACTTCCCATTTTAAATAGAAGGCCATCAACCCATAGAAATAAGACACTCTTCTCTATCACTACCTACTTTTCTCATGAAAAAAGAGTAGGTGAAGTTCTTTCGATGGCTAAATATTTGGCTATGTATACATACCACGGTGTTTGTTCACTGATGGTGAACAAATTTTCATCTGGAAACTGGTATTCCACAGTTGCATGGTCTGCTGGTATTAATTTGGATAGGAAATTTGCTACTATGTTGTCTTTGCCAGGTTTGTGAACTATTGTTATATCAAATTCCTACAGTAGTAGAAGCCATCTAATAACTCTTCCAACAATAGTTTGTTTGCTCATTAAATACTTGATCGTTGCGTGGTCCATATGGATGAACACCTGGTATCCAATGATATAATGGAAGAATTTATTGATGGCATGCACAACCACAAGAAATTATTTCTCCATCACTGTATAGTTGACCTCAGCCCCTGCTAAGTTTTTACTGATATAGTAGATGGCATACAATTCCTCACCATCCTTCTACCCGAGGATTGCTCCAATCGCATTTTTGGATGCATCACAATAGATATGCAATGGTATGGCCCAATTTGGTCCCTTTAAAATAGGTGCAGATATCAGATTTTCTTTGAGCGACTGAAATGCTCTTTCGTAGTCTTATGTCCATTTAAAATACACATCTTTAGACAACAAAGTGTGCAATGGTTTTGCAATCTTACTGAAGTCGATGATAAATCACTGGTAATACCAGGCAGATCTGAGAAAACTTCTCACATCTCACTGCGTTCTAGGGCTGGGTAGGTCCTTGATGACCTCGATATTTCTTTTGTCAACTTTTAATCCTTCCAGAGAGATGGTGTCCCAATATGATGTATTATCACATCATCATAAAGCACTTTTTGTTGCTAAGGGATAAAATTTTTTCCTCTCTTATTTCAAGCACTCTTTCCAATTTCGTCATTACTTCATCAAAGGTTTCTCCATAAGCGGTGAAGTCGTCCATGTAGACTTTTACCACTTCCCCTATCATGTCTAAAAATATGCTAAGCATCACCCTTTGAAAGGTGGTTGGTGCGTTGCATGACCCAAAATGCAACACCCGATATGCAAACGTCCCCCATGGGCAGGTGAACGTTGTTTTATCCTAATATTATTCTTCGATCTAGATCTGGTTGTATCCACTAAATCCATCTAGGAAGGAGAATTAATTTCACCCAGAAAGTGTATCCAAGACCTTATCAATGAATGGGAGTGGGAAGTAATCCTTTTTTTTTGCTTTGTTCAATGCCCTATAGTCCACACAAATCTGCCACTTCCTATTCTTCTTGGGGACCATCACAAGTGATGACACCCATTCACTATCAGAAATTGGATAGATGAATCTGATAGACAAGAGTTTTTGTAGCTCCGCCTTGACAATGTCTTTCATTACCAGATTCATTCTTCTCTATGGTTGTCTAATTGGAGTCACTTGTTATTCAAGGTATATTCGATGGGTACAAATTTTTGGGCTAATACCATTCATACCCGAGTAGTCCCATGTAAACTCTCGTTGATGTTTTACCAGGATATCTTTTACTTTTGTTAGCTATGTGTGGGTCAACCCACTACTGATGTTTAACATCCTTCCAGGCTCAATGTTTAATTGTTGAATGTGGTGGTCTTGGGCATCGTCCAATGGTGACTCAAGCATTGTGATGGAAGATTCTCCTCGAAGGAATCCTGTGATAGCACCATATTCATCCTCATCCTCCATAAGTTCCACGAATGCCATCATCAACTGGATTATGGAAAGCTCATTTTCTCTATGCTTGGTCAATGTGGGCTCTCCCAACAAATCCATGGACTGCATGGGGGATGAAATCATCAATATTTTGATGTTTTGTCCATTGGAGATATTCATTAGCCCATCATGGTAGCTGATGTAAGCATCGACTATTGTCAGCCATGGCCTCCCCAAGATAAGCGGGTAGCCACCCATCCTTGTTTTGGACTATAAAACCAGGATGTCGATCGGATATTCCCACATGTCAACCATCACTATTATATATTTGAGCATTCCTTATGGTGCTACGGTTGATCGATTGGCCAGTTGCAGCATCGTTGTGGTGGGTCTTAGGTTTGTGAGCTACAACTTCTACATGGTCTCCTGCAACATCATGTTGATGGCTGCATCGAGATCAACTAACGTGTTGGCCAAGGAATGTTCCTCAATTTTTATAGTCAACAGTGGTATGCCTAGATCTGCGTATTTAGGATGACATGCATTCCCCATATTTAAATCTACCAACTTACCCATGACATTGAAATTTTGGGTTACTTTCCATCATGGTTTTCTTAAGCACATCTCCTTTATCACCTTGGTATATATTGGGATGTCTCGGATATCTTGAAAGAGTGGAATTGTTACTGTAAGATTTTTCAAGCTGGAAATAATATCAAACTCAGGTTGTGTTAGTTTCTTCTATTATTGCAATCAATTAGGAAATGGATTCTTTGTTCTCTCAGCTATTTCTTCTTCCACCTCTTCTATAAGAGGTGTTTCTCCTACATCTGCCTCCTCTTCTATCAGTGGAGGTGTCCCTACTCCTAGCTGTCTACCTAATCTAAGTTGAATAGGATTGCAACTAATATGGTACATCGGATACATCTCACATTATCCATTGTATGTCGATTGATTTACTTTATTTTTTGATTCATTGTCGGTTGTGTAGGTAACTATGCAGGTCTCACAGTAGACAAGGTCAATAGGTTTTGTTGGGAGTGAGTTGGCGTTACATTCTGTGGAGCTAGATTCCATGGAGTATGGCTCCTCCACTACTACCTAGAATATTGATATGGCATCTAGGGATGTTGGTTTGGGAATGTGCTCCTAGGGGCATGTTGGACCAAGGTGATGGTCCCCACCACCCCATGTTAGGTGGTTGAGGCTAGCCTTGTGGCATGTATGGTGCTCCCCTATATGATGACATTCCTGTTGGAATATTTCCCATAGGTGGTTGTGGCTAATTCCTCTGATTGCCTACAAAATAGTCTTCAGTGACATCAACATCCTCTTTGATACTAGGAAATTGTGGGTATAATCGAGTCATGATTTATTTTGCAGACTATGCATACTCTAACTTTGTTCTCTAGGTATGCATTCCTTACATGCTTCCCTTTGCATTTCAGGTAGAAATAGGCTAGTGTTGCTTTATTTTCTTGCTTTTTTTCTCCAATAATAGTGTGTCCATTTGCAATGCCAAAGACAAGCATTTTGCTTTTTGAATCTTCTAGCATGTTACCTATCTCTGTTTTTATGATCGAAATAATTGATTTCATCATTCTAGAAGTGGTATTGCCTCTTCTTCTTGAGTAGTTACGATATAATTATCGGATATATTCCATAGCGTGCTGGTAGACGTCACGTCAAAAAATCATATTGAGGGCCTCTAATGATTAATTTTTAAGTCCTCTCAAAAATATTCTTTTAAGAGACTTGTCAGCTAGCTTCATGTGAGGAGATTTTTGAAGATTGAAATTGAATCTCTCCCAGTATTCCTCCATAGATTCATCTTCCTTCTACATCATGTTTAGGACCTCTTCTCTAGAGTTTCTTGCTCTCCCAAAGCCTTGATATTGCTCTAAAAGGAGCCTCTTCATTTTATCCCACATAGGAATGTGTTTATCTCCCATACCTATGAACCATAACATAGCTACATCATCTAATGTGGAAGGAAAGAGCTTCAACTTCTATGTATCAGATTTATAATCCACATACCTACACAAAATATCAAAATTGAATAGAAATAGGTCAAGGTCTTTGGTTGGGTATCCTATGAAGGTAGGAAGGTGAGAAGGGGATATGTTATTCATTTTGGTTTCTCCTACTCCTTCCTATATCAAAAAACTAAATCCAGATGAAGTATCTTCTTCAGACATTCTTTCACGATATGTGGTCTCTAATGCAATTTCTATGGTCTCATGGTCATTCAAAAATTTCTAGATCAAGGCTTTGAAGTCATCTGATGTTATCATCTGATCCTCTACAACTTTTGACAGTAGGACTTCCTTTAAGGGCATCCTCTTAAATAATGGGTTTACAATGGTTTTTTATTCCATAGGTTGGTGGGATGAGGAGGAAATTTGCATAAGGTGAGTATTCTCACTCCAGTGGACTACTGGTGATGATTCGGGTGAATCTAATACAAATTCGGAGTGTTCAACTAACTCAAATTTCTATGGAATTTGTTTTATGAAATGACCATCAGGTCATCTCTTCCTCAAGGGACTCATACAAAGTCAGATGGAAGTTTTTTGGGTATTACAATTAATCTAGAAGAGGCGTTTTCCCGACAACAATGCCAAAATGTTGTGGGCCAAACACAGGTTAAATTTGATCCTATTTTGTCACTACCTATTCATTTAAATTGTCAGACCAGGGAGCACATAAAATTTAGAAGTGTCTCAAATAAGATCATTTACAATACCTACTTCTAAGATGAGTCTGGCTAATTCTACTATTGGGGGTTTAAAATAACATCATTCATTCATCCATACCATAATAATTTATGTATGAATAATCAGATCTTTGGAAATTAAATATTCATACGTGCATAATTAAATAGACATAAAAATAATTCTACTACAACAATGAAAATAATAGTACAAAAAACAAACCTATTAAAGCAAAAAACTAATCTGGGAAAGCACAAGTAAAAGGGAAGGAATACTAACTTTGAGTGGGCCCAACCTCCAGTAGCTCCCTTCCAGCTGAACACGCAATTATGAACTCTCAAACTTTATTATAATTGCAATATGATTACAATACTTATATCTCCTCAGAATGATCAATAAATTTTGGATGATTTTTTGGATCATTATAGAGAGGTCTGTGTGTGTTTATATAGCACACACACAAATCTTCTGTTACAATGAAGTTACAACAGTAGTTCAATCCAGACTAAACTACCACAGTCTGGTAACCGTAATCGACATCTGCTAAAAATATTCATAATTCCTAATGGTGGCGCATTCGCTGATTGGTTTGAGTTGCTTGAGCTGGATCATGCTTCACCAAACATATGTAATGTGTCATTGTCTATTGGTGCAGCTCCCCAAGATTATCTTATTTGACATGGAACTAGAACTACACTGGTCAACACTATCCACACCACTCATTTGGTCAACTGGTGAAATATGGAGGCACCTTCTCTATGAGGAAGGTGCCTTCCTCAAATGATTTGGAAGGTGCCTTATTTATGTGGAAGGTGCATACTAATGTTGAGCACCTTATTCATACATAAGGCACCTACTGGTTTGAGCACCTTCCTCATGCAAAAAGCACCTTGCCTTATGGAGGTGCCTTCCTTATGAGGAAGGCACCTAAGTATGTCAGGCACATTATTTATACGGAAGGCACCTACCTTCACTTGGTGCCCTCCTTGAAGAGGAAGTTGCCTAACCACCATGTATTGATCTTAGGATAAATAGAGTTCCAGGTCCATGAAGGACCTCGACTAATCCATATCTGTCAAAACCACTAAATTTCCACACAAACACACTAAAACACATAAATTAGATAACACACAATTATATTAAATAATTACATAATAATTCATGAAACTACACAGTTCCTATTATATTGCTGCATAATAATCAATAAAACCCATACAAAATATGAGCATTTTTTGGGCTCATCACAAATAACCATTTTTATCCCCTTTGTTTCCTAATGAAATCTTTGGTATTAATGATGACTTCATCTGGTGACATCAATGATAAATTTTACTTAGGGACTCAAAATGACCAACAATATCCCCCTTTGTCATTGATGGCAACCCATACTCTTCTTACTAAAACCTTACCTTTATTTTTCCTTTTGCTCCCCCTAGGACATTGCTCCTCCTGGCTCAATGCTCTCTCAACTATCAAATGTCTCCCCATATCAAATCTCTCCCCAATACACAAATCTCTCCCCCTTTGACATCAATGGCAAAGGGTCACATTTGGGGCTCGGGGCTAAGAATGAGCCTCTTAGCTTAGTCCCTTCCCCACCTCCTTTGAGGTGGTTAGTTCTGGGGTGGGAGTATTTCTACTCCCAAAAGGTATTGTTCTTTGCATTTATCCTCTCCCTTTATTTTTATGATTTTTCTTATTCTTATGATTGTTTCTATATGTGTCATCATTCTTGTTTCTGTCATCATTCCTGTTCCTATTTTTGTTCCTATCATCATTCCTGTTCATGCTCCTGTTCTTATCCATGTTCCTATTCCTGTTCATGTTCCTATTCTTGTTCATATTCTTGTTCCTATTCATACTTGTTTCTAGAATATTTGCTCTACACTATTTTGCTATGTGACCATCATTATTGCACTTATAACACTTAATATTATTATTCCTTTGAGGTGCAAATATCTTAGTATTTATCCTAGTGAAGCCATATCCTCTTCTATCATGAATCCTGCAATTCATTGCCTTACGACCAAACTCATTGTATGAGTAGCAATACCAATGAAAAATTTATCCTTTCCCATATTCCTATCTTTCACGTGTCATGCACTGTGAAGCCATGTACCCAAACCTATGACATGAAAAACATCTTCCATTGAAGATTCCTTGTCTTGACCTCATTGGTCTCATTTTCTGATTGTTATTCCATCTATATCTTTTATGTGCATTTTTATTATCTTTGTTGAACTCTTTATTATTCAAATCATCCTATGATGTCTCAATCCCTCTTACATTATCTTCTTATGATGTATCTTCATCTAAAGTTTCTTCTTCTTCAAGACTTGAAGTAGACTTTTCTTCCCATTTCTTTTATACCTATTTAGAACCAAGACCTGTCTTGTTTTTTGCTCCTCTTTGTATCTTGACTATTTTATCCACAATATTTGCACTATTTAAATACTTGTATAGCTTATTCTTGGAGTCTTCTACATCTTCCTTTAGTAGAGCCACTTCTTGTGTTAACTTCTCACATTCCAAGGTCTTTGCTTCTAACTTATCTTTGAACTTCTTTGCCTTAGCATTTGATTTTTATAAATCCTTTATGAGCAATAATATTTCTTCATCACATTCTTGAAATTGAATTCAATATTAGAGGGTTGCTTTCTTACCTTATTTACCATGTTAAGGGAATTTATGTGTTCTCCCTTGAGATCATAACCATTCTCTACTAAATAATCCTCTATTTGTTTACCTTTGTCCACATAATTACTTTCTTTTGGCTTGTATTCTATAGGATCATTCACTTCTTCTTCTAATGCCATTAGAAGATTTTCATCTGGTCTTTCAAGTGCATATTCATAGTCATCATCACTGAAACTATAACCATATCTTGTGCAATCATCTTCAAGATGTCCAAATATATCACATCTAAAACACTTGAGAATAACTGGAGTCTTTTTCTTAACTGGTTATTTCTCTTCAATCATAAATAGGACTTCATCTCTATCATTATATGAAAATATGGCATCACTATCATTTGAGTAGTTACTTGCATTATTTGCATAATAGCTTCTCTTTTATCTCTGGAAGAATTTCTTTCCTTGTCTACTTTATCCATCCTTACTTTTATTTTGGTGTTTGTATCTTTTTGATTCCCTATACTTGTGATCCTAATTTTCTTCACCATTGTTGTTCTTTGGCTCTTTACAATATTTTGCAAATTATTAATACTTTCCACAATTAAAACACTTAACAAATATTAGATCTATGGGTCTTCTAAAACCTTTATCTCTTCTACCATAATTAGCTTCTTCATTACTGGATGAATCACTGCTTGATTATGACTTCTTACCCTTTGTTTCCTTGATTGCCTTGAATGTTGCTTCCTTTTTGGAAGTAGGATCTTTTGTTCTTATCTCAAAAGTTGTAAGCATGCCAAGTAAAGAATTTCTTTTCAGACAATCATTATCAATTGATGTTTCTATAGCAGAAACCTTTTCACTATACCTTTTTGGAAGAGTTCTCAAGATCTTATCACAAGCACCAGATTCATTGACCCTCATTCCAAGACCTCTCATCTCATGTAAAATTTCATCAATCTTACTGATATAGTCATGAATATTTTTATCATCCTGCATTCTTATGTTTTCAAATTCTCCTTTGAGATATTTGATCTTAGCTTTCCTGAAACCTTTATCTCCTTCATATATGTTATGCAGTAGTTCCCACATTTATTTTTTTGTTTTACAATACATAACCTTCATAGATTCTGATCTACACAATCCTTTTATAAATGCATTCATAGTTCTTGAATTTGCATGCATTAAAAGATTACCTTCATTTTCTGTAGGAGGATTTACTACTAAATCATATCCAAGTTCCACTGCATCCCAAACTTCATTACCAAGTACCATCAGATAAAATCTCATTAGCATACACCAATACAAGAAGTCACTTCCATAAACGATTGGTACTATATTATTGATGGACCCATCCCTTTGATCCTTTTGACCCCATGTTTTCTTGAGCACTTTTTCTTCAAGCTATCAAACTCTTCTGAAGGAACCCTCTTTGATACCAATTTAATAACACAAGCTTATACTAAGATGGGGGTGAATAGTATAAGAGCACTTTTTAATTTTCTTTCAAATCAATATTATGCAATGTATAGATAGCAGTATCAATAGCAGTAATAAAAAAATGCACAAAATACCATACACAATACAGACACAGATTTAATGTGGTTCACCCAAAGATGGCTACCTCCATAGAGAAAATATTTCTTCTAGATATTTCTCAAATAATCTCTTAGGAATCCTTCCCAATTACAATATTTATGGACTTTTGTCCAAAGGATATGTTGATCCCCTAAATCTAGTTTGTGGATCTCTATCCACAAGAGAACTCCTTATCCTCTTCTCTGGTTGGTGATCCTCTAGAAGATGACTACATCCACTACACTGGCTTGTGGATCTCTCTCCACTGAAGACTCTTGTCCCCACTCATAATACCTATACCCACTACCCTAGTTGATGGATCTCTATCCATAGGAGACTATGTCCTCTCTGCTCTATCATATCCAAAGCTCTATCTCAATTTTTTACTAAACATAGTCTAGTTGATCTAGCATAACTCTGCTCAATATTGCACTAAACACAGTTCATTTGGTCTAGTACAAGTCTGCTCAATAAGCTCACTCAAATCTACACTAAACACAGTCCATTCGGTCTATCCAAATATGCTCAACTATTGCACTAAATACAATCTAGTCAGTCTAGCACAACTACACTCAAATCTGCACTAAACATAGTCCAAGAAGTTTAGCACAAATATTCTCAATAGGTCCACTCAGAACCTACTCAAATATGCTCAACAATTCTACTTAGAATTTGTACAAATATGCTCAAAATGTCCACATAAAACCTGTCCAAATATGCTCAATAGGTCCACACAGAACCTACACAACTCTGCTCAATAGGTCCACTCAAAATCTACTGAAATCTGCTCAACAATTCTACATAGAACCTGCTCAAATTTTCTCAATAGGTCCACATAGAACATGCTCAAATATTCTCAACAAGCTCACACAGAACTTGTCCAAATATGCTCAAGAAGCTCACATAGAACTTGTCCAAATATACTCAACAAGCTCACACAGAACTTGTCCAAATATGCTCAACAAGATCACATAGAGCTTGTCCAAATTTACTCAACAAGGTCACACATAACTTATCTAAATCTACTCAATAAGTGCTCTCTAGGACTTGCTCAAATCTGTATTGTAAGCTTCCACAAAAGCTTACTCAAAATCAGTCTATAAATCTTCTCAAAGACTTGCCTCAAATCTACTTAACAAGTCCACACAGAACTTGTCAAATCTCATAGAAACATAAAGAGAATTTTTAGAGACTCAATATGTTATTTACTCAATGCTCAATCACTTTATCAACTCAAATCAATCTCATAGAATCATAAAGAGAATTGTTAGAGACTCAATATGTTCTATACTCAAAACTCAACCACTTTCTCAACTCAATCTCATAGAAACATAAAGATAATTGTTAGAGACTCAAAATGTTCTATTCTCAAAAACTCAATAACTTTCTCAACTCAATATCATAGAAGCATAAAGTCAATTTTTAGAGACTCAATATGTTCTATTCTCAAAACTCAATCTCAACTCAAATCAGAATATAGAATAGTTTATTTTATGGAACTTGAACAATAACTTCATACATCCAATTGAATAGGCTCAATAAACTCTACTAAACCAATCACTTCAAGAAACAACTCTTTCTCACAAACCCTAGTCCAAGCATATATCATCCAACTCAAAATATTTCCAACAATGCTAAAAAAAAATCTCACATAACAATAATACTCATGATCTTTTCAAACCCTAGTTACAGTTCTTTGCATAACAACTCACTTCAACAACCATGCTCATCAAACAAGGTTTTAATCACAAATCTCAATTTCTTGAAATCTTGAAGCATTAACTCAAATGCTTCACTCAACCAATGATCTCAACAACAATGCTAATAAAACAAGGTTTTAATCTCAAATGTCAAATCAAAAAACCTTGAATTATTAACTCAACCATTTTCAAAAAGGAAACCCTAATCAAGTCCTTTTCACTCCAAAATTAATTTTCAATAAAGCCAATCAACCAAGTCAACCAAAGAAGAATTTTCCCATACCTTTTGAATGTCAAGTAGTTGACCTCACACATAGATGAAACTCACAATTACTTTTTTTCCAATCTCAATAAGGGTTAGAGGATAATTTTATTCAACAAAACATATCACAAAAATAATATGAAAATTACACCTTATCACTCCAACTTAAATAATAATCAATACCCTAACAATAGTCACAAAAACCCTTAATTCAAAATAAAATACTACCCACAAAGTCTTAACCTTTCAATATTCCACAATAGCAATATTAAGACTTAAAAAAAAATAGAATTCTCCTTATAACTCCTAACGGTAATTCTCAACTACCACAACTTTATCACAAAGAAATGTTTCCAAACTCAACCACTAAACAACCTTATATCTCCAACTTAGGCATTTAATTAAAAATAAAATAAAAAATATTACCTTTGCCTTTGGAGGGAATCAAACCCTCAACGTTGTCCCCTATGAGCGTCTTAACCACAACCAAAGTCACCGCACGAGCCTAGCACTCATTGAGATTAATGAAGCACCACATGCTTCTTCATATCCACTCTCTCCTTCCACCTTGGCAAAAGAACGTGCATCATAGGTGCTTCACTCAACACACCTTACGATGCATCCATCGTGATTTGAACATGAATTCCCTTGCAACCTAGAACTTTCGTGCTTTCCAAAATGCCACTAGACCATATTGTCTTATGCAACTTCAAAAATTGAAGCTTCCTCCCTTAAACACTTTGTTGTCACATTTTCACATACGCTCACAAGATCTTTCTTTCATAATCCAATCTTTTCACTTTAGAGCAAGGATAATACATTTCAACTTTAGGCATAGTATTTATATGCTTCCTCAAATACTTTAAAAACATTGATGCTTTCCTTGTTGTCTTCTATGACCTTGACAAATATTATAAAGGCTTCGAATGCCTTTGGTCTTAAACCCAACCTTTGGGTTTATTAAAATATCTTTAGACTTTATAAAACCCACTTTTTCCTTGTAAAACATTATAATAAGAACTATAAATATTTTATTTGGGTTTTCACCATGGCACATTTAATATTATAATAACCATTATTATAATATTATACCTTTGATAAAGTACCTTTAATATTTATTTATAAAATTAAAATTCATATTGAATTTAAATAATTTATAAAATAAATATTATAACCCCTTTTTAAATTTTGTCTTTTGCACTGTTTAACTTGATCTTTGGCCTTCTTCATGGATATAAAATAACCATTTTTATCCCCTTTGTTTCCTGCATAAATATTTGGTATTAATGATGACTTCATCTGGTGACATCAATGATAGCTTTGACTTAGGGACTCAAAATATCCAACAGTGAGGAAGGATCTAGAACCTTCTTGTATTGCTCCAAAATTTTTGCATCCTTACCCTTAGGTTGTAGGATCCGCACCCAGAAGGGGGATGCGAGAAGGATGGGACAATACCTCGGACTGAGAGTCCCTTTGAAGGTCTCGCCTCTTGGGGGAGGAGTATAAGGATGAATTTTTTACGGATGGTGGATTCACCAGGAAACTTTTGAATGGAAGTTTCCACACCTAGGTTGACAGTGAGTTTGATGTGTTCATTTTGCGCTTTAATCATTCAACTCCTAGGTTTGGCCAAGATGAATCTAAACTATTCTATATGCCAATGCTAATTTAGATGAATACAAAAAGCAGGAAGGAATTCTAAACACATAAAATATGCTAGTTAGATCATAACATACTTGATTCTGGATGTTTTATGAATATTCTAAGTCTTGTAGCAGTTCAGATCGTCTCGAATCGTACGTAATCGTCTAAAATTACATCGAATCATCTCAAATAACAATCGATCGTCTAAGATCAGATAGAATCATCCGAAATATGATGAATTCGTCAAAAGAAATCATCAAAAACCTACAATCACACAAATAGATACAAAATACCCAAGATGCAACTACAGAAGCGGAGGGAAATGACAGAAATAACTATAAATTTATCTAAATGATAGATCCAAATAGTAATTAAAGAGGAAAAGCATCAACCTCACAATTTATTTTGATTTTATCATTCATTTATATTAGATGAGGTGAACTCCAAGATGCATAAACATAATAATTTAAGACAGTGCAAAAATATAATAAGAAAATGCAAAAAAGCTAAGGAAATGCAAACTATAGACTTTAATTGCCCCCAATCTAAACTACAGTCGGGATCACCTCCAATCGTACAAGATCATCTACGCTCCTCCATAAGATCGTCCAAAATCTTCTGGGATCGATTGCGACGATCCAAGCTAGCTTCGACTGAAAAATAGTAGAGTTCCTGCAAGAAAATGTAAAATACAGAATACAAACAGTAGTGCGAGGATGCTCTAGTGAATAAGGAACTAAATCTGTAGGGAAATCTGTCAGTTAAGGGATTCAGGGGAATAAACTAGAAAAATCCTAGTTTATATAGGATTAGGAAGAGGTTAAGAGGTTGGGGATCATCCCAATCTAGGAGATCTCCAATAGGGAAATCTCCAACTGCGCAGACGCATTTCTGCCCAAGTTGGAGAGGCTGTTGAAATAGAAGCTAATTGTGAAAATTCAATTTTGGGACGAAATCGTCTGGACGTTTTGTTCCAGATGAATTTGTCAGATCGAGGGTGATTTCGTCTAAACTGTGATGATATCGTCCAATGGTCAAAACAAATCCTAAAAATGGCATGAAAAATGGAGAAAGCGGGTAATAGGCGGTTAACGGGCAATTTGGGGTTAAAATTCAAAATTTTATCTTTTATCTTTTACTAAGGTTTTAACCGTGCCAATTTTAGGGTGCTACACTTCCATCCAACAAACTCAACTGCACAATCTTGATCTTAGCTTCCCCATTAAGCTACCCCTAGCCAATAACAATTGCTATAAAATACCCCTCTAAATCAAGGAAGAGATATAGAGAAACTTTCAATTTAATGCAACAAAATCCTATCAAATTGCATATCTATTCACATGCATTGAGAGGGATACTTTTGTTATCTAATTGAAGGTTACATTGTCATGGAGAATATAGGAGGCTAGGAGAACCAAGAAATGATAATACGTGTAATTCGTGCACTCATTGAGCAATTAAATCACCAAATCTATCAGGGGATACAGGGGTGCCATTGAACATCAATTCCCCAATAAAGAATTAGATAATTGGCCATGATTTAGAGAATAAACTCATCTCAAGCTCAGTTGCAACTGTCAGCCGTGGTGAACAGTGCACATCGCTTGAAAGACCCATGATCAGAAGGTAACTTTTGATTTATCTATTTTCCCTTTTGTAGTATTCTTGGATAAGTTAGATTGATCAGATTATAAGTTTATTTCAGTATTCTAGAGACTTTTTATTGGTAAATTATGAGTTAATCACAACTTCCTTTCATTATCATAATGTAAGTAGAATGAATATTTTTCATGCTTTCATATATTCAATTGGCTAATTAAGAGTTTAGATAGATACATCTTAGTTTATTTTATGTTTTTAATGGTATATTATCATGATTTAAGTCTATTTACATGCATTTAATTCATTTCTTGATTTCTTGTTATTATGTCCTTCATTATGCAATATTCCTCTAAAAGCCTCATCAAGAGAGGCCTCCTTTGTTTTTAATGCTTCTTGTTGTTTATTGCACACAAGACTAATAGGGTTTTGACATGCAAGGTAAAAAATACCTCTAATCATGGAGAAGAGGGTCATCGACACCCTAGAGCAGTTCATGTCACCCTGAAGGGCATTTTGATCACACCTACCCTTGAGAGGGATTCAATATATATTGTATTTGTTGTATCAAATGGGTATCCCTAAGAGGGACAAATTGTAATTTGACTCCATTGGAAATAATAAAATATTCATTGTACTTGTTTATTTCTTGTTGTCAATTCATGCATGCTCATTTGTTTATATTTCAATAATTGCAATATATACATTAGGTGTGAGCCTTTTTGGTGGTTACAGAAGGTGATCATGGTGGAACTCCATATTTTTAGCCATGATTTATTGACTGTGGTCTATGTTTTTATGGCAGGTACTCACTACGGCTGATAGCCATGGGAAAACAATTGGCCCACGGTTGACATATGTGGGTAACAGTCGCAGCCGTGCATAAGAGCCATGGTCAGCAACAGAGCAACCACAAAGCAGGAATAAAAAGCCAAATCAGATAAGGACCTAAGGTAGGCCCTTCTAGCATCTTTTGTTTTTGTTTTTTATCTTTGTATTTTTCTAGAACATCAAAAATGAAACCTAGCTAGGATAAGGATGAAAAGAACAATGAAATGAATTAGGTCCTTTGGGTTTCTATTTTTGTGTTTCTACTAGTTTCTTCTAGGAACATCGAGCCTCTAAGTGTAGCCTACCCTAGTTTCTAGCGGTCTTGGCCAATTGTATGTTATATTTTTCTTGCATGAGGCCCAATCAATGGCCAATTAATAATACTAGTTGCATTCTCTGAACATCACATAGTGTAGTGTGTATATATATCTTAATATAAAACATTATTTATTGCATATCATGTAGGAAATGATCATGTTAATGTTGTATTATGCATCTTTCCTTTATGCAATTTAAAAATAACCACACACATCGCATTTCACATTAAACACTAGTGAGTTGAAAGTCACATCCAACCACCAGTAGGGTTTCAATGATGGTGGAGGTGATTTCCATCCATTGGTCCAACTCCCTCGTACCTTATGTTCTAGACCAATACCAGATCCAAGACACCATCATAGCCCATGGAAAATCTACATGTATCTCTCTTCAAAGGGGTATATAGCTGACTGCGAGTGAACTGGGTGAGGCCCGAGAGGACTTGTGCTCCCTGACCATGTGTGGACTTCATTACCACACATTATAGGTTGGATTATGTGACTTGGAGTCCATCGCCAAGTTGTCGAGCTGTGAACATACAAATGAAAGACATTAAACAATTGAGAAAATCATCAACGCTTTGCAAAACACGTCGAGAGTTCTTTACTGATACAACAAATTGAAAACACATCAAACAGTTTAGGATTCACAAATAAAATTTAAAACAAGATAATAATCATTGTATTCTTTGCATGCTAAAAATTTAAATCTAGACATATGATACACATAATGGTTCCAACACGAAGGGGTCGATCCAGTCATAGACCTGAGATCGAGGCCCAAGCTCCACCTAGTACACAACACATTATAGAACACCCTCAATTACAGAATCCTCTTGGATGATGTTCAATGAATATTAGAGGGGATAACTCTACACGAGAGGATTTCTTTGAGAATACCTCGATTAGAGGGAGTACTAAACACTCTTCTAGGCTTAGGATGGACTATGGAGCTTCCCAACATGGGGGATCTGAGCATATTAGTTTTTACCATGACCGCATTACGTGTGCATCCATAGGATCTATAGAAGAGTTTGTTATCTATGGATCCAAATTGGTTCCCCTTAGAGATACTGCTAGGAGATGTGTGAAACCCCCACCTTTAGAGTGTAGAAAAGTCCAAGATATACCCATCCAAGGGTGAACAAAGAGGGCTGATTCTGAACATAGGCTCGTACAAACTCCTAAAAAGGGTGAACCTTGCAAGTTTGCTATAGACATGTCCAAGATAGAATTCAATGGTATGCCACTGCATGAGCCTTGGTGTAGCATTCAGTTAGATGGACTAGACAGAGTCCTAGGATAGTTGGGCTACAAGCCTAATCCTACACCTTCTCACCCAAAAAGCGTGCGTAGTGGTACTACTATAAGAACTATCAGATATCCTAGAGAATGCTCCAAGAATTATCGAGATATGCATGTTACTACATCCCATGCAGACATTGAGTATGTTAGATAGCCTAACACAAATTTTGTCTTCGCAGACAAGGGCAGAAGCATGTCACATCATTCCATTGTGGGACATACACATAAAGTTGCTCATACAGAGTGTACACATAAAAGGCCTCATATGACCAATCATACTGACATAGCATAAAGTATGGCACCATAGCAGAGATTTCAAATACTCTAAAATCAATTGGAGGATGTTCATGCAAAACAAGAACGTATCAAGCATGAGAACACTCAAGGGCAAATACTCTTGAGACAATTTTTATATAAGCAGTGTATGCACGAGAAATGCATTCTTGACCAAAAGGAGTACGTCGAGAAGGAGGATTGATTGGCTGGAATCGCTTTGCATCTTTGCAAGGAGATAAAGGAGCATGTTGAGATATGATAGGCTTCATTGCCTAAACTATGCCTTGAGTATGTAATTCTACCTACTCACCATGCGTCACCACAATGAAGTCTATGCCTAGCGTTCGAGTACCGTGAGCATAGGCAATATGAGGAACAAGTGGGAGAGAGAGTATATCAAGAATATCTAGAAGTATCTCTAGTTGAGGAGGATAGCGAGCTTAGTCCTCCACCTCAATAGAGCAAGAATCTACCCTTGAAGCCACCTCTAAGGTGATCTCCAGAAGAGGAGATTCTTTCTTCACAATATTTCAAGGCCTTAGCAAAAAATGTCCAAGCCATAGAGAAGCAAGGGATGTCTTATCAAAAGCTGACCTTGAATAAAATTCACAATGAATCTCTATGCAGTTTAGTGCATACTCCAACATACCCCAATCATTTCAAGATACCTGGCTAGAGAGATTTCAAGGAGATGAGGATGCACAATAGCATGTGATTATATTCTTAGATATGTACTTTCAAATCAAAAGCAATGATGCCTTGATTTTGCACACCTTCATCATGATCCTTTTAGGCCTATCTTGAGAGTGGTTCAACCAATTACATAGGCACAACATCACTAGTTTCAATCAACTAGCGGATGCATTTCTTGAATGCTTCTCCTTTGGAATCAAGAAAAATGCTAATATATCATATCTGGCTACTCTAAGGTAGCATCACAATGAGCCAGTGATGGATTAAAGAAAGCAATGGAGGAAGATGATGACAAAGTTGCCATTCTCCATCCCATACTCAGAATTGACCTAAATTTTTATCAAGAGTTGCACAAATCACATTTCGTTGATGCAGCTACAACAATATTAGACATTCAAGGAGGCTTTGGTGCAGGCCAATGTAATTGAGAACATCAAGTTTTAGGAAGGTAACTTGAAGCTCAGGAACAAAAAAGAGTGGAAAAAGAAAGGTACTAAGCGACAACATTCAATCCATCCCACGTCAATCAGGTAGTGTTAAACCTCCAGAAAGGGGATAAGGGGTAGCAAAAACATAATTATCAAACCCAACCTCCACCCATGGAATATGAGTAGTGCAACACAAATCAAAGAGGTAAATATAAGGAGCAACACCCTCCTCACATATTCATGCCATTATCAGAGTTGTTGTCTTCAATTTTTTATTACCTATGCGAGGCAAAATCCATACGCTTACCTAAGGTCCCGTTAATGGACCCTAATCAGCCTAAGCCAAAAGGCTATAAAGACAATCAGCATTGCATATTTCACAAAATGAAAGGCCACGACATTGAAGTGTGTTGGTCTTTCAAAAATTTGGTGTAAAACATGATCGATAGGGGTATGCTTCTCGTTGATAACCCAAAAGCACCAAATAATCAAAATATAGGGATTTATAAGAACCCTCTACCTAATCACGAGGTCTCGAGGAACAATGTTGGCTAGGTCAACCAAGTGTGCATCAAACCACCTACCCATGGGTTTGTTGGCATGGTAATTTTGTTATGATAAATACAAGGTATGAATGACTCACTCAGCCTCCTCTACCTATTAGAGTGTGACGTAACCACAAAGCGTGCGTCTAGCTAATTTATTGATCTATACCATCGTAAAAACACAAATATCCACACAAATGAACAAATTGAACAAAGAAGCCAACTAATGCAAAGTTTCTTATATTAATATTTGAAAGGATCTCGGGTTACAAAAATGCCCTCTCAGGGTCACTCCAAATATGATACAGATGTTACAATTGCCAATGCCCTCAATAGGGTAGGTGTGCTTATTTGTTACTTTGGTGATTACTCACAAACTACCTTGGGATAGAGCTAACCCCATTCTCCACGATGTGGAAGGATTATGATATAGGCTCCCTTTTGCACCTGTCTCCCTGTGAACAAGAAACAACATCACACTATTACAAATTTTGATAGTCTCTCGTGATGAGGCCCTTTAAAGAAACATACATGTAAATACCATTAAACCAGTAAAACAAGAAAGCATAAAGAAAGGCTTTAAGCTATTCTAATCACATCAAGAATTATACTACAACATACAAGACATCAATAAACAAATGATGTATTGAACAAATATCGAATTAGAAGAAATAAAACATCTAAAAGATCCAATATACTCCTACCCAATGCAACACATAAAATTCCTAATTCCTATGGTCAGAGTTTCTCTAAAATGCAATTAAACCTATGAAAAGACTAACATGACTAATCTATGTGATAAAATGTAAAATGATTAAGGTGATCTTTAACCTATTGCAAACCGTAGCTATGAGGGGCGGTCTGCACTGTGAACCATGATTGACAACCATGGTTTGATATCTAATGTGTTTACACTCAAAATTAGGGGTAGTGGGCTTGACCTCCTTGTTTGAATTGATGTTCAAGGGTCATCTTTGTTGTCCTCTGATATATTTGGTAGTCAAATCACTGTGAATGGCCTTCGTTCACCTATATTTGCATTTCTTGATCCTCCTAGGCACCTAGGGAATCCATGGCTAATTTGTCTTTGGATGGATAGCAAAAGGGGCTCTCAAATGCACAAGTTCATTATGCAATTTGATAGGGCTTCGCTGCTCTCTTGATCAATTAGCTCGCTCGATAATTTGCCAGCACTTCGCTATACAAATTATCTCTCTTTTTATCATCCTTTCTTGGAGGGGGTATTTGTAGCATGCCCTTAGGGCTAGGGGTGGCTTCATGAAGAACCCAAGACCAAGAAGGTTGGTTAGGATAGTTGGGATGGAAGCCTTTGGAATCTTCTATCCTCCAACTGCCTCCTTCTAGATCTCTTGGCCATTCCAACCGATTTGGATGGGATGGAAGGCCTAACTAAACTCTATTTTAGACCATAGGTCACAACTATGGTCTAGACTGCAGACCGTAGGTGTCAACCATGGTTAAGACTGGAGATCGTAGGTCTGGGTTGTGGTTCAGATTGCTTAGGCCAAAATACCTAAATTGAGTGGTTAGAACCATTGCTCTATCTTGGAGTCTATCCAAGATCCTTCATATGGTTTTTTAGCATTTCCATATGAGTAGTCACCCTCAACATGATGTGTTTTAGGTTTCTACAAATACCCCTTTTGAGATGCATTGTGAGATAGAACAACGTTGAGCAAAATAGACCTCCTAAAATGATGTCGTAGGTTCTATGATGATCATTAGTCTGATCAAAATTAGATGCCCTAGGTATAGTAAAAGGATGCACATCCTAGAATCATTGCTTCCAACATGGGAAGGCTTACATTTGAAATGTCTCCACTCGTTATTAGACATTCGGGTAGATTTGGTGCTACAATAGGAGTTAGGCCTATATAACCAAAGGATGAGAGCTACAAATGAAATTTCATATTTGCTATTTAACCTAAGAAGAGGGGGAAGCTTATGATAGCTGTTAGCAATGATTCACAAGGACAAATGTAATTTTGATAATATCAAGGGATCTACGATCTCTAGGATCTTCTATTGATTTTGATTATGACATGAAATTATGACTACCCCCTCAAGTGACGAGTCGATGAGGGTAATGACAATGTCTGAAGTGAAAAAATTGCTTGACCATAATGAATGATCCTGAACAAATTTTAGATTTGAGATGTTTAATGCCTTGGCTAGGCCTAGTTTAGCTTATGATTACAATGCTTAATAGTATTTGCACATCTTTCTCCCATGGAGCAATCAAGCTATGATAGTTGTCTTAGAGATTCAAGATAATACAAATTCAAGAAGACTTGTGTTGAATCATATTGTCGATGATTTGCTGAAAGATGTCATATAAGAAATGATAATTTTGCTGGAAATGTCATTATTGTGATCTACTCATCTTGTCATATTGCATGGATCGCAAGTCACTGCAACCACAAATTTTATAGGACAAATCACTAAATATGAGGTGCATTTGGTTTTTCATTGTTTGATTTTTTTTTGTTTAATTTTACATTTATTGGATTGATCCTAGTGCTTTTAATGTCACCAAATTTACAATTTTGATCATTTATTTTGATTTTTATCCATTGGGAGTCATTAATTTATCTTTTCAGACCTTCCCACAGTGGTTTTTTAGTGCATATATTGCTAGTTGCGGACCACAGGTACGATCTACGATTTGCACTACCAAATTTTGAGGGTCGTAGGTCAGACCTATGGGCAGAAAACCCTATTTTTGGAATCGTAGGTGTCAGCTGCGGTCCGCAGAGACTAGGAGGACCTATAAATTGAAATCCCATTTATAATTTTTCATTATTTTCTTGCAACCTTTAGCAAATTGAGGGCTCTAAGAGATATAAGTCCTTCGCTGATATCAAATGCTATCAAAATCGATCATGTTTACACTCATATTCCTTGATGGTGGATCCTGATCAGCCATCGACTAGCCGGGGGTAGGGTGCGGGCAAGGTAACTCAAAACCGAGACCTCACACTCCATATTAGAAAAATGAACCACACTTAATAAATGCATAAATTGAACCTCATTAAACTGTCAATAATGAACCCCACTATTTTAGGTTAGACTAGGATTTAATGTTTATGCATTAGTGGTCTAGGAGGGTACCCGCTATGGGTGCCACTCCTAAACCACAGCTGGTAGCTGTGGTTCCCAAGTGGCAAAATGGGAATCGTAGGTTTCAGCTATGACCCCTAATTTTACAAATTGGGGACCGCAAGTTACAGCTATGGTTCCCAATTTGTAGATTGGGGACCGCAATTTGTAGCTATGATTCCCAATTTACAAATTGGGTACCGTAAGTTGCAGTTGCAGGCTGAAATTTCTTGTTTTTTTTTTTTTAGTTTTCTTTAGCTTTGCTTAGCTAGATTTAGCTTACATGATATTTATTTGTTTTTAGTTGCTTTTTAAAATTTAACTTCTAGAGAATGGGAGCCTGACTTGATGAGGACTCTCTGTGAGGCCTTATCGGATAATGACCGAGCATGGTCCCGAGCCATCGAGTTCAGTTATGTCATGGATATACCCACCATTAGGGTATATTAGGCCTATATTACTACATTGGCCTAATGCTGGAATGTGCAAACCAACACATTTCACTTGTCTCCTGGTGAGATGACCATCACACTGGAGGATGTCTACAGGATCTTTAGGATCCCTATAAACAGTGAGGCTATCATTTCATCTCCCTACATGGCAAAGGATACCATTTTTTCTGCCATCTTCGATGATCAGAGCATGCATAGGATGATGCAGACCATGGAGGGGTGCACATCGGGGACTGGTATCGGGATGACGTCTTCTTTATTTGAGAGGTCATTTTTATGCACCTCATCATTCAGATTGTCCTACCAGAATTCTCGGGTGCAAGGATTCCCTGGAACATGCTAGCCCCTTCTTGGAGGGTGCTTCAGAGCTTGATGGAGGAGTCACTGCTATTGGCCTAGAGGAGCACTTTACTATGCCATCTCTATAGGGAGTTGTACTAGATTACAAAGTGGAGTCATAAGGGCATTAGTTGTAGCCTGTTGTTATAGATCTGGGTGTGGCAACACATCCAGATTGAGCATCTTGTTGATCGACCTCTATGCATCACTACCTTAGATGATGATCATCAGTGTTATGCTACCTACTGGCCTCATGCTGAGGAGGGTGTCTATAGCAGGGCTCATGCTAGGGATACTCAACATTACATTATCAAATTTGCAGCACTTGGGTCAGGGGACGTTGTCTAGCACCCCTACATGGATTGTCCTGTAATTTCGAAGGTGGACGAGTGGCTATGATGGGCCTGCTAAGATAGATGGCTTATCTGGCATAAGCCAGAGGTTTGAGAGTATAAATTTTTCTCTTATGTCCTGTGACAGTTCAACATGGTGCAGGACCTACCAAATATGCCCCTGAGGTATAGAAACCTAGCTCTAGAGAGGGATCTCCCACTAATAGTTCCTCCACCACTAGGAGATGCACCCGATGACTTCCAAGAGTTGAGGGTTGAGATAGTTGGGACCACACCCAACTATGATAGGTGGTGGTCTCTATTTAGATGGCACATAACCAGGCCTCTAGGTCAAGATCCAATAGAGGTAGAGGTAGAGGCAGATCCTAACGGGTGTAGGGTGCACCAGCGTACTGAGGATGGTTTTGGCATAGAGGCCACCATTGAGGACCTACCAGAGATTGACCCTTAGGAGAATTCTCCAGAGGAGGGTGAGGTACCTCCTAATAGCTTAGAGGGATAGCTACTGGCATAGGTTGCTGACTTGCAAAGTCAAATTGGGTGCTTTCATACACAACAACACGAGAGAGATACCACCATCGCCACTCTAGAGGTGAAGGTGGCTGACAAGGAGTGATGCCTAACTAAGGTGTAGGGACAGGTATAGGAGCTCATGAATCGAGCTACCAATGCAGAGGCCCAAGTGTAGAGACTATAAACTACCCTAGATTTAGTATAGGCATAGTGGACTATAGCAAATACAGAGTAGGATCTCACACGAGCAATGAGGGGAGATATTATGGGGTCTCCTCAGGCTATCATGGGGCCTCCTATGATACCAATAGCAGGTATAGTAGCTATATATGATCTGACTGTTAATGTGACATGACTCCGCGGTATGGTCATGACGACCAATAATATGCATGCAACCTGGCTTGCTCACGTTGATTAGCTAGTCGGCTACATAGAGATGCATAGGCTACCAGTTCTTGAGGATCCTTTTGTAGCAGTCATAGCATACTAGGTCTAAGACCTTAGGGCAATCCACAATGAACTCGAGTCATAGGACTCATAGGATTGAGAGGACGTATAGGTCCTCTAGCACGCACATAGCAAGATCACAGGCCAGGGCTATAGATCTAGAGCAAAAATTAGGGGCCTCCAGCTAGAGGACTAGCCTACTGTAGTTATCAGTTTCATGTGTGCTGGGTGCATTAGGCTTTGGAGGTAGGAAGGATCCACAGTAGGATCCACCATAGGTGCCAGATCAGCTAGGAGAGTAGGCTCTAGAGCACAGTGCAAAGGGAGGCAACGAGAGCTCCGATACAAGGGGAGCAGCCTAGATTCAATTTATAGCAGCTGTCGACTATAGTTTTTATGTATCATTTTATGTGTAAGTTCAAGGACCTACACAGTTGTAGCCTACGGGTATTTTGTACTCCCTATGTACTCGTTTGGACACACATACATATGATATTTTTATTTTATGTTTATTTGATGCACATGGATGCAATGCGTATTTAAATTCTATGTTTATATGATGCGATGTATGGATGTCATGCATTAGATAGCTATTCTAATTTATGATGATGATGTGTAGTGATCTAGATGATTAGATGTGCAACATATGATGTATGTAGATGGATGCGATGTTTATTTTTAACGCATATTTATTTTTTCTTTGTGGGCATGCGTATATTTTATGCAGTTTATGATATGCTATGCAATGTATGGTAATGCATTATGTATGGAATCATAATCTAATGGATATGAACCTGTATGCTTTAATCACTTAAAACATAAGAAATGAATGTAAACTCTGTATATCAATTTTTAAAATATGACACCACATAATGTATAACAATCATGCAAAATAATTGATAATTATTATTACAAGAACTTAATCAATTAATCAAAAGAAAAAGTGTCGCAATATCGCAACATGTTGAGCAAGAAGGAAAAAGGGTCACGATATCGCGACATGTTGAGCAAGAAAGGAAGAGTGTCACAATTTCGTGACATGTAGAGCAAGAAATGAAAAGTGTCACGATGCCGTGACATGCTAGAAAGAGTGTTGCGATATTGCGATATGCTAAGCAAGAAGGAAAAAGTGTCACGATTTCACAACATGTCGCGTTGTCACGATCAAAAGAGAAGATAAAAAGCAAGAGGGAAAAAGTCTCACGATATCGTGACATGAATGAAAGAGTGTCGTGATGTCGATCCATGTTGAGCAAGAAGGAAAGAGTGTCATTTTTTGGTGATATGTTGAGCATGAAGGAAGAAGTGTCACGATATCGTGACATGTCGCATTTTTGCGACCAAAAAAGAAGAGAAAGAGCAAGTGGGAAAATGTGTCGCGATATCGTGACATGTCATTTTTTTATGACTAAAAGAGAAGAGAAATAGCAAGAAGGAAAAAGTGTCACGATATCGCGACATGTCGCATTGTCACGATCAAAAGAGAAGAGAAAAAGAAAGAGGGAAAAAGTGTTGCGATATCGCGACATAATGAGCAAGAATGAAAGAGTGTCGCGATATCGTGACATGTTGAGCAAGAATGAAAGAGTGTCACTTTTTGGCGATATGTTGAGCATGATATCGCGACATGTCGCATTTTCACAATAAAAAAGTAGAGAAAGAGCAAGTGGGAAAAAATATCGTGATATGACGACATGTCGTTGTTTCGCGACTAAAATAGAAGAGAAAAAGCAAGAAAGAAAAAGTGTCATGATTTCGTGACATGTCTTTTCGTGACCAAAAGTGAAGACTAAGAGCAAGAAGGAAAAGTGGCACAATATCGCGACATGTCACATTTTCATGACCAAAAAAGAAGTGAAAGAGGAGGAAGGAAAAAGTGTCATGATATCACGACATGTTGAGCATGAAAGAAAAAGTGTCACAATTTTACGACATGGAAAAAGTGTCGCGATATCATGACATGTCGCATTTTCACGACCAAAAGAAAAGAGAAAGAGCAATAAAGGAAAAGTGTCATGATATCATGACATGGAAAGAGTGTCGTGATATCGTGACATGGTGAGCAAGAAGGATTTAGTGTCACTTTATAACGATATGTTGAGCTTGTATAAAAAAGGGTCGTAATTTCGTGATATGTCGGATTTTTGCGTCCAAAAGAGAAGAGAAAGAGCAAGAAGGAAAAAGTGTCGCGATATCACGACATGTCAGTTTATCATGACCAAAAGAGAATAGAAAGAGCAAGATGGAAAAAGTGTCATGATTTCATGACATGTCATCTTTTTGCGACCAAAAGAGAAGAGAAAGAGCGAGAAGGAAAAGTGTCACGATATTGCTACACGTCACATTCTCATGACCAAAAGAGAAGAGAAAGAGGAGGAAATAAAAAGTGTCACGATTTCACGACATGTTTAGAATGAAAGAAAGGGTGTAGCGATATCACGACATGTCACTTTTTTGTGACCAAAAGTGAAGAGAATAAGCAAGAGGGAAAAGTGTCACGATATCGCGACATGTCAAATTTTCATGACCAAAAGAGAAGAGAAAGATCGGGAAAGAAAAGTGTCACGATTTCATGACATGTCACTTTTTTGCGAACAAAAGAGAAAAGAAATAGGAGGAAGGAAAAGTGTCACGATTTTGCGACATGTTTAGAATGAAAGAAAGGGGTAGAGATATTGTGACATGTCACTTTTTTGTGACCAAAAGTGAAGAGAATAAGCAAGAGGGAAAAAGTGTTGTGATTTCGTGACATGTCATATTTTTGCGACCAAAAGAGAAGAGAAAGAGCAGGAAGGAAAAGTGTTGCAATTTCGTGACATGTCACTTTTTCGCGACCAAAAGAGAAAAGAAAGAGGAGGAAGGAAAAGTGTCACGATATCGCGACATGTCATAGTTTCGCAACCAAAAGAGAAGAGAAAGTGTTAGGAGGTGAAATTGTCGACTGCCTGTGTTCTAAGGTGTGTGTAATCCTTTGTAAGCATGTTGCTCTTTGTTGGCTGTGTGGCCCTAGTAGGGGGCTAAGGACAGACTATCCCTATTGAGGTCTTGTTTCGCTTAAGCTTTGTGCTAATTTTGTAATAGGTTTTGGGTCAACCTGTAAAACCCGGTTGTAATGAATTTGTACCTTATTTACCAAACAAAAAAAAAAAATTAATCACCCATTTATGAAATGCAGTGAAATGGATTGGTGAAATGCTAATGAATGATTATGTCATTTTGTACTATATAATAAGTAGTCATCTAAATATCATTTCTGATCTTCATGCGGTATCTATCTTATATATTTGATTGTACTTTGTAAAATGCATTTTGATGAATGAATGACTTGTATTTCTACAGTCTGAATATATGTGATATCTTGTTGCTATTGGAGCACTTTTTAGGGTTTTCCTTGAGACTCAAACACCCTAGTAAACCTCTCTAAAAATCACATACTAACTATACCAAGCTTATATTGGACAAGGCTTTTGTCATGACAGACCCAACTATTCATAATCCCTGTGTGTGCATGTGAGTATTTTTAGATAGATCGTAAGCATACCCTATATTTCAGTCGGTACTCTTTCAACCCATATGTGAGATATGGTTCCTCATATGATCGTATCATCCTTGTTTTAGCTTTGATTAGACTTATACAACTAGAAAATCCTAGGTACCTAAAGCTAGCTCATATTGCAAATTGATCAGGGCTACCCCTCCAAATGTAGGCAGGACTCTTTCAACCCTTTGCTACATTTGGAGATCACCCAATAGAATTATCCCTCCGATTGTAGGTGGGACTCTTCCAACCCATTTCTATGATCGGGGATCACTCTATGGCTTTCAAAATGTGTACAATATAGGGATTCAAGTTCTCACCCTTCTTACTTGCTCAAATGTAGTGATAAAAATCATTGTTAGTCCATGCGTTACTATTTTCTTTGAGCAAGGGATTTTTATAGAGCTTTTGATTCACTATGTCACTTTATATTTTGAACTTGAAATTTGTATATTTTTTGCACTTTGTAACTTGGGATTTAACTTTTGTGATTTGGGATTTATAGGGGAAATTCTTGTCCTTTTGCCAAAGTACACCTTTATAAATCGACTATTTACAAGATAAGCAGGTCATGAAACTCATCTCTCTAGATATCTAAGACTGCTTTCGTGGCTTTCATCCTCTCTCGTCTTAGCAAGATTTTATATTATTTTTCTTAGTGATGGGATCCTAATATGTTGAGGCACTATCCCAACTAATGAAATTGTCTATAATATCAAAGCAAACTTTCTATAATATCTAAATAACCCATTGGGTATGGCTGAGTGACAAAAAAACTTAATATACATACATAAGTCTCCACAACATGTATCATGTATGAATGCAATGAATTATGATAAATGCAAGGGTGCATGATTGTCATACAAACGTATGACTGTTGGTAAAACTTTGATAAATGAACTACACTCTACTGTGGAATGCGACGGATGAAAAATGCCTAAATGCAATATGATGATGTGAATGCATGTGTGAATGCAAATGAAAATGCAAAATGCAAATGCAAATGCAAATATTTTTGGATTTTAGGCTTTATCCATTTTTTTTGAAATTTTATATATTTTCTTGATTTTTATAGGTTTTTGAGCTTTCATATTTGACCAAACAATGAGTACATGTCCTTGGAGATTTTTAGGGTTGACCAAGCGATTTTTTGAAATCTTTGGAGCATTTTGAATTGACCAAAGGTTTTATAGCCACATTTGAAACCTTTTAGTTGACCAAAATCTCAGCAAGAGGGCGTGGATCCTTTTGGGATGACCGAGAAGTTATAGGAATTCTCAGAGACTATGGGTTGACAAAGTGATTTTTGGAAATATTTGGTACATTTTCTTAACCAAGATTCTTAATCAGAGAGCTTGGGGCCTTTTGGGGTGACCAATCAGTTTAGACAAAATCCTCGAGGCTTTTGGGTTGACAAAAGGCTTACAGATGCCTTTGGTGCCTTTACTACACTCTCAAGCATTTAATGCCTTAATATGGATGATATTGAGAGGCTCAAGCTCTTCCACACCCTCTAGCGACGTTAGGCGATAGGTTCCTAAACCAGTATTTTTAGATATGATGTAAGGCCCTAGCCAGTTAGTCGTAAATTTGTCTCACATGTCAAGCAGTAAATTCAAGTTCTATTGCTTATCTTTTAGCACAAGATCCCCAACTTCAAATTCTCTCTGGTGGACTTTGATATTGTAAGATCATTTTAATCGCTCTTGATAAACATAGAGATGCTTGAGGGTATTCATGTGATGTTCATCAAGCAACATCAATTGATCGATGCGAGCTTGCCATGCAGTGTCGTCATCGATGAAATTTTTCAATGCAATGCGTAGCATTGGAATTTCCAACTCTAAGGGCATAATGGCCTCAACACCATATACTAGTGAAAATGATGTTGCCCTAATGGACATCTGAATGCTAGTCCTGTAAGCCCATAGTGCAAGGGGTAGTTGTATATGCCAATCCTTGTGGTGTTCTTGCACTGTCTTTTTCAAGATGGCTACCATAGTCTTGTTTGAGGCATCAGCTTGCCCGTTTGCTTGCGAATAATATGGAGTTGTAAAAATATGTTTAATGCGGTATTTAGACGTTAAAGCCCACACAGTTTTATTATTAAAAGAGGTTCCATTATCTAAAATTATCTTGGATGATATCCCAAAATGACATATGATATGCTCAAGAATAAATTCTGTGATATGAGCTTTAGTGGTTGTTGTAAGGGGAATGGATTCCACCCACTTTTTAAAATACTTAGTAGTCATGATAATGAATGTATGTTGACCTAATGATGGAGGAGAAATCTTGCCAATCATATCTAATCCCCACTGAGTAAATGGCCAAGCCGTCTAAATGGGATGTAAGGCCTGTGATGGCAAGTGCGTAAGATTAGTATGATGCTGACATTTAACGTATTTCTTGACATACACATTACAATACTTCTCCATAGTGGTCCAATAATAACCCATGCGAAGGATGCATTTGATGATAACCATGCCAATTGGCCATCGTACGTACTGTCGTGAGCTTCTGAGATTGCCCAAGATGACCCTTAGGGCTCAATACATCGAAGGAGGACTCCTTCATTGCTACGTCGGTACAAAATGTCTCATATCAAGACATACTTAGTCACTTTCTATTTAAATATGCGTCTTACGACACGCGATAATCCCTCTAGGATCATACCAAGTTTTAGGAAGTCTTGGATTTGCAACATCCAACCTTGACAAGCCTCAGCTTTGACTACTAAGATGGCCTTCTCCCCCTACGTATTTAGCTTTGCAAATGTAGACTGGGAAATAACCTTGTGGTGAATGGTAGTACCACTCCCCGTAGGACTCTGAGAATTCAATGACTCCCAGGGTGCCTGCTTAAGAAAGTATTCCACTCTACAGAACTAATTAGCTATTGGTTCCATGAAAATCATGTTGACTAATTCTTTGTTATCAAAGGATGCACGCTCTGCTACTGGGTACAAGAGTATTCTAACATGGATGGTAGTAAAATCAGCAAATGAATTCTAAGGGATCAAAGACCCTAAATATGCTATGGTGTTTGTGAACCTATTTGATGAACGAGGGATTGCCTCGATGTCATACCATTCAAGTTTAGCAAGATAAGTGGCAACAATATCTTTGTAGGCTTTCAGTATGAGACATCGACACTAGAAGAGCCCCTTAACCTGGTTAACTATGAGCAGAGAATCACCAAAAATATTCAATATTTTATTACCCATGGTGATGGCTGTGTGGAGGCCCAAAAGTAGGGCTTCGTACTCAACATTATTATTGGTGCATGAAAAGTCTAACTTGAATGACAAGGGCATTGGAACTTCTTGTGGCATGAAAAAAACTATTCCTACACCACCCCCTTGCTCACACTTAGAACCATCGAAGAACAATGTCATATCAGCATTATTTTTTGGTTCCTCGCATTCAGGAGCTTTAGATATTATGAAGACTGCATCATCTGGAAGCTCAATGGTTAGAGGCCTACTGTTGGACAATGGTGTCTCAGCCAGTTGATCATCTATGACTTGTCCCTTGATGGACTTTTTGCTGATGAATTACAAATAAAATTCTATCAATATCATGATCCAGTTTGCAGTACGTGTGTTATGATATGTCTTGATCATCATGTACTACAAAGGATTCTATTTTGATATAACATATGTGGTATGACTTAGCATGTAATGCCATAATTTCCTGGTGGTGAACACTACTGCTAAACAAAGTTTTTCAACATATGCATATCCTGACTCATAACTCACCAAGGTGCAATCGATGTAATATATGGCTTGCTCTTTGCATTACACATTCTTTTGGGCTAACATGGTCCTTGATGCAAAGTCGGTTGCTGATATATATAGCAGAAAAGGCTCAAATGGCCTTGGTGGAGCCAATACTAGCAGCGTTGCCAAGTATTGCTTAATCTCACTAAAGGCTACTTGGCAGTCCTTGTCCTAATAAAATGGGACCCCCTTGTGTAGCATTTGATTCATGGGTTGACACTTATCTGATAATTGAGTGATGAATCACTTTATGGATGCTACTTTGCCTTGAAGGCTTCTTAGTTATTTGATATTAGTGGGAGGATGCATCTCTAGAATAGTCATGACCTTTGCTGGGTCTACTTCGATGCCTCATTTAGAAACAATGAATCCCAAGAGTTTTCCTGAAGTTATTCCAAATACACACTTCTTAGTTTTCAACCTGACATTATGCTCTATCAGGAAATCAAAGACCTTCCTTAAGACCTCTGCATGCTCTGCTTGTAGCAACGACTTAGCTAGTAAGTCATCGATATAATATTCTAAGATTTTATGCATATAGTCATGAAAGATATATGTCATAGCTCGTTGATATGTGGCACCAGTATTTTTAAGATCAAATGACATAACTTTGTAGCAAAATGTCCCCCATGGCATTATAAACGCGGTTTTATGCTGATCTTCAGGTTTAATACAAATATGGTTATATATAGAAAAACCGTCCATAAGGGAGAGCATTTCGTGACCGTAATGGCATCTACTAGAGCATCGATATTTGGAAATGAAAATGAATCTTTGGGTATTGCCTTGTTGAGATCTCTAAAATCTGTACAAATACATACCCTTCCATTTGGCTTTCATATAGGCACCATATTGGAGAACCACTCTAGATAGTCGATGGAGATGATGAACTCTATGTCCAACAGTTTTTGCAACTTGTCTTTTACCATTAAGGCTACTGTTGGATGCATCTTTCTGAGTTTTTTCTTGATTGGATTTTTTGACAGATCTAGCGAAAGGTTATGAGTAACCAATTTTGGATCTAGACCCGACATGTATTTGTAAGTCCAATCAAAGAGATCAGGTTTCTCTTTCAATAGAGGGATGATGCTATCACACTCATCCAGAGTGAGACTCTCTCCAAATCTAACCTTCTTTGAATTGGTGGGATCTTTACTGATATCCACATTGAATATTTTCTCTACTGACATATGTGATCCCTCCTCAAGCTGGCGAGGCATAGGAATCAGATGGATGTCATTAGCTGGGTTCACATGTTCCTCTTAGGAAGAATTCTCGATGTGACAAACATCCTAAGCATAGCTTGGTACAAAATGAAATGGTTGCATCATTTCTTCATTTGGGAAGAAAACTTTAGGATGGAATGGCGAATCAGCGTGATCTCAATCGATAGCATCCATGTTTAGATGCAAAATTTTGGATGAATCTGTTGGATTGCAGAGTGGAGTGGTCAAATCAACGAAGACCATATTTATGAAATGGAATTGATCTCCAGAACCACATGGACAAAACTCTATCTCTGAATCATAGATTTCATACTCAAGATCTGGTTCGGATGGTACGAGCACAAACAGATCCTCTCTATGGGATGTTCGTATAACTAGATCCTCCCAGTGCACTAGCTACAAAATAGAATATCTCAGCTCAAGGAGCTCTGCATACGTAGATAGATTGAGAAAGAGTTCCTTATACCTCTCTTCAAGCTCTCTTCTTTCCGTTAGGCTATGATGGAGATTAATATCTCGATGCAAACCTATAGCTATAATAGGTGGGGGACCTCTAGGTGGAGGCCTATTACATAAATGATGACGTCCCAAATAGGCCATATCCACCGAGTCCTCATCATCGCTATACAAATACAATTTGTCACTTCCCTCCTCTTCTAAGGAGCGATTAGGCATATGTGGTCCCCAATATGATTTTGCGGTCGCTATCATCACTATCTAGATAAATATGATAGAACGATCATATATGATACTATCATGTAAATTGGTGCTACTCCTTCCTCAAAGCACTCAGTGTTGGGAGGGAATTCCTCCATAACATGCTTCGATTCCCTAGGAAATAGATATTATGGATACACAAGCTTGGAATCGATCCTCTCATCTACATCACTATGGTCACTACCATGGATAGGCCACTCTATTGTGTCTATGCATAGTGGAAGATCAGTTCGATGAGGCTTTAACTAAGCCTCCTCTATTTCATATTTATAATCACTATCGACTATGAAGCGCTCATTCATCTCTTCCACTTGTTTCATAGGTAGCATATGGCATATAAATTCCAGACCTGGAAAGGTTAGCTTGATTTCCTCCTTAGATTGATTATCGTTTGAGTACTCATCATCGACATCAGAACTAGGTCCACTCATTTTGGAGGTGGACTCCCCATCATCATCGCAAAGATATCCTGACTTGAGATCGCCTATAACATGGGGGTCATGCCTCTGCATACCAATGTCATTGGTAACACCACATATTTGGTTACCTAGGTTGTATTTGGGGTTGTATTCTAAGGGCCCATAATGATATGAATCAGGTAGCCCTATGGTAACAAATGATATCGTCTGGCGAGTCCTCCAATAATTGGAAGGATCAGGGTGATATGGAGTCAAATCCACATCATCCTCCAGACTCAAGTACATGCGATCTATGGATGCAACAAGCAAATCATCATGACCCTGTACTTGTAACACTAACTCAAACCTATCAGTAGCTAACTGATAATGAGGTTCGAGTGGATTTCTGTGTCCTTGTTCAAAAATACCAAGGTTGTGCCCATGCCAATGATACAACTCAAAAATACACATAGCATATTTTGGGTTGGAAAGATAGTGCACATTCAAAATGAATGGCTCATCATCATCCTCATCTATGGATATTCTGGTGGGTGCTTGATACAGCCCTACGTAGATGAATCTTTTTTGGTTGGTGGATCACCCAACGACACTACATATCTAATCAGAAATCAATGGGCATGCGATCGGCCCATCTCTTGTGCAGTTTTTAGGATAGGTCCAAAAGTAACATTTTGCACAAGATACTCACCCAACCTTATGATGGCTAGATGAACTATCACCTATGGTGCAGATAACCCTATTGAAGATGCAGGTAAAGTAGGTTGAGGTGCCTCCTTGAATTTGTCTTGAGGTTCTTCCACATCCATGGGAGTGGGAGTCTCATTGGTGACTGATCTCGAGCACATGATTTTCCACTTTCTCACCCAATTTTACCTTTAGCTTCTCAACTTGTCGGTGCATTATTGATGTAGTCGAATTTAGAGAATTTTTAGTTGTATGCTCAGATCTATGTGACACAGATGTTGATGGTTGAACACGGGCTACTAGTTTGCCTATTGGAATCTTAATCGACGAGACAGTTCAAATATCCAAATGTGTCAACGAAAGTACAAAACCCCAAGGTAAATCTTCTAGGTTCACAAACTTGAATGGTTCTTCGTCCGAGGACACTACATGAACTTGTCCCTCATGAATGTATTTCACACACTGATGCAAGATAGAGGGGATGCAACACATTTCATGAATCCAAGGCCTCTCAAGAAGAATGTTGTATTGCATGGCACCCTCTATCATGTGACACATCACAAAGATGGTCTTGAGTCCCACCTGAACAGGTAGAACAATTGTGCCAACCGTTGAGCATAGCGCATCATTAAATGCTCTCAATGTAAAGGTGGTAGGCACAATGTGTGACTTAGGTAACTTGAGGTGGCTCAGTGCCTTAGTCATGATTATATTGATCAAGGACCCAGTGTCGATCAAGACCCTTTTGAAAGACATGTGGTTAACACACACGATAATATGTAGCGGTGGGTTAGTCGTAATAATAGGAACCATCTTCATTTCATGATCATAAAATCATATCATGGGTTCTTAACATTATTGTACATGTCCCACAAAATTTGTAAATGCATGGGCATCTTGGGACTGTACCTTAATAGACCTTAAAATGTCCATAAGAGTCTCTTTGTGTCTAGGGGACTGTTGAATAAGCACATATATTGACAACTTCGTAGGAGCTATCTGCAGGTTCTAAAATAACCTACTCCTTATGGTCACCACTAGTCTAGCTGGTGGGCCTAGAATGTTCTGAGCTGGCTATTGATCTGGCATAGCTTGTATTCTAATGGGAGCATGAGGTCAATTCGATTGATCATACCTCCTGTGTCTCGTAACAAAATTGACCATACCTATGAACCCCTAGGTAGGTGGTTTGATTATCACTTGATTGAAATGGCAAACATTGTTATGATGTGCCTCGTGATTAGGTAGTGGATTTTTGAAAATCCCCATGTTTCTATTATCGGGCGCTTGTGGGTTTCCTGGTATTACCAGCTCTCATTTTTCTATCATGTTCTGGATGATGAGTTTGAAAGACCAACATTTCTCGATGTCGTGGCCTTTCACTATGTGAAATATGTAGAAAAAATCATCTTGATGCCACTTTGACTTTGGCATATTCAGATCTACTAATTTGACCTCAGGCAATCGTATGGCCTTGGCCTCGTATAGTTGATGAAAAATCAAAGTCATCAATTCCATCAAGAGTGTGAACTGGCAAGGTGGGCACTCTTCTTTGTTTTTGCCCTTATAGTTGTTTTTGCGTGTCTCATAATGCACAGGAGGAGGTTGAGCCTGATAATTAGGCTTTTGTTGTCCCTTGTCTTCTCCTCTGAGATTTAGTACTACTTGATTCACATGGGCCTACTTGCCCTATTATTTCATAGTACTCTTTTTAAAACCCTCTTTCCTAGTCTTGAGGTTCAAGCTACCTTCTTGCAACTTGATGTCCTTGGTCACCCTGTCTTGCACCACAACTTCCTTGAATGTAGGGTACTGTTGTAGCTACAACAGTAGCGAGATGTGCTTGGCATAAATCTTTGTAAAAATTTGGGTCAGTTCGGTTATAGGAATAGGAAATGGCAGCTTTGCCATTATTCTATGCCACCTCTTTTCGTATTGCTCGATGGGCTCATCATCGCGTTGAGCTAGCACAACTAAATCAGAAAGTTTTGCTTGTTTTTTGATGTCAAATGAATAGCGTTCAAGAAATGCATTGGTCAACTACTTGAAGCTAGTAATACTGTGTTTCTTTAGTTGGTTGAACCACTCTCGGGCTAGGCCAAAAAATGTTGTAATGAAAGTGTACAATGACAAAGCATCCTATCTCTCTATCTGGAAACAAGTGTACAAAAAACTCGTAACATGTTCTTGTGCATCCTCATCACCCTTGAATTTTTCCAATCGGGGCATATCAAACTACTTAGGATATGGAGGCGTAGGCATCGAGGGGTCTAGAGGTTCATTATGGATCTTCCTCAGTATCATATTTTGCATAGCTACGCCCTGCCTCTCTATTGCTTTGACCTTATCAACCAAAACCTTGTACGCCTTAGAAGACAAAAAGTCCTCCTCCCTAAGCTACTATGTAGGTGGTCTAGGAGGTAATGTTTTCTTCAAGGGAGTTGGAGGACATGGCTCTTCCTCCTCCTCAACTCAACAACTATCAGGGTAGCCCTAATCATATCTATCTGCATCTACGTGCTCATGTTACCTCTATCTAAAATCATTGAGTGACGAAAGTTGCTCCCTCTGTTGGGAACTGACATGAGTATGAGCATCTCTTTGCTCCTCATGCATATCAGCTAGGGACACAACCCTTCTATGCACATGATCTCTATGCTCCTTAGGAGGGTATAGGCCAGACCTAGCTAGCCGATCCTCCTACTCTATATGCTCCTTATAATCTAGAATACGCTCCTCATGCATGCACTACTCATATAATCTCTGTCGTAGGAGCCTCTATGCTTGAATATTTTCATATTCAATATGTTTCCTCTCTAGGCAAGCATCATACAATTGATCTTGGAGGAGCTAGCATATTTTCTCGGACACCAGTGTATGTGATCTATCGATCTGGTTGACCGTAGGAGGCCTCCGATGTGCATGCTCTATACGAGCTACCTTATGGGTTCTGTACCCATTAGATAGATGTGTGGATGGTGGATGGGTGACATGAGGGTGATTAGAAGCCTCTCTATGTTCTCTAGTGATCTTGATAGAACTGCTGCTACGCTCACTTAGAGCACGAGTGGGTGAAGCTATAGGCTTGCAGCCTAGCTGCTCAAGAACACTACCTAGACCATCTAGCTATCTAGACCTCCACCTCTCATGTGATGGTGTTCCATTAGCTCCCAAATTTGATATATCAATGGTGATATTGCATGGTGAGCCACATGTGGGAGTATGGGTGGACCTATGCTCGAAAGCGAGCCTATCCTCCTACTGGGTAGATCTCTGACTCGTCTATACTCTAATGGTGGAGGGTTAGAACCTCTTGTGGACCTAGTACGTATGGGAACCAACTTGGTCCCATGCACCACATATTCCTCGACTGATCCCATGGATGTACGTGTAGTGCAGTCTCGATAATGGCTTTGGGGAAGAGCATCATCGTGCTGAGAAGATTCATGCTTACTCCTATGCCTAGAGGAGTGTACTAAAGCTCCTCTATCAGGGGTTCTCTCAATGGGATCTCCTTGTGTTGAGTTTTAACCTCTAATGCTTGTTGAACATTGTTCAGTTCGCTCATGTGTATGAGGACTCGACACATGTTGCTATGATCCAGTTGGGGTTTGATCATGGGCATCGGTCCTAGACCTTTGCCGATCACCTCGTGTGTTCACCATTTGTGTACCTGACATCTAGATGTGTTTTATTATGCAAACAATGTAAACAAATGGTGATTATCTCTTTTAAATTTTTATTGTGAGCCCTAAACTGTTTGATGTTGTTTTTAGATATGTTGTATCAGTGTTAGAAACTCTCATATGTTTTGAAAGATTATTGGATTTTAAACTCAGTTAAATTGGCTTTCACCTATATACTCGCACAAGCTGAATATGGTAATGACATCCATACTCAATGAAGTAGCATAGGTACTACCAACCCTCACCCAACACATCGTGTGCAGCGATACACCCTTTCGAAGAAGAGTGCATGCTATTTTGCATGGATAGGATAGTTCTTGGGTCTTCCTTGCCAATGAGTAGGTCCCAATAATACAATTTCAAATGAGCCAACCAAGTGGTAATGACATCCACTGTTGGTCTCAATCAAGCGGGTTGGATGTGAGAGCCCAATGCCACTGATGTTTAAATGATACGTGGTGTGTGTGGTTCCTTTTATTTTACAAAAATGACAAATGCATCATAGAGCATAATGACCATTCCTACATGATGTACATGAAAAGAAAAGGAACGTTTCAAATTCAGACATAATGCATGCTAATTTCCTACAAGTTATTTTTATGATGCAATTACAATGACATGGCCACTGATTGGACCTCAGGGATGGAAAAGACACACATTATTTATCAATATCACTGTATTTAGGGGCATACTACTCATAGGTCCGCTATTCCCAACAACACCTTTCCACTGAACAAAAATAAAAAATAAACTAGGACTTGTTCATTGACCCCTTATATTTTTGTTCCTAGTTTGCAATGGTTCGATGATTTTTGGAAATATGCAGAGTAGAAAATTCAACACAAAAGGTGAAATTAGGACCTACCTTAGCTCTTGCTCTTTTGCCCACTAATTTCCTTATTTTCTACTTCTTCCTCTATGAACCGCAGGTCCGACATGTGGGCTACAATGGAGACCACAGGTTACATTCGCGGGCCAAAAAATAACTATAGTTGAAAGTTGCGGTTAGCACATATGGAAATAAAAATCCAAGACTAGTTAGAATTCAAGGCTAAAATTGTGGGGTCCCATCATGATTGCCACCTGACATAACTGCGGAGCGCGCACCTAGCTAGTGTATTGATCTATACCATCATAAAAACACAAAGATCCACACAAATGCACAAATTGAACAAAGAAGCCAACTAATGCAAATTTTTTTATATTAATATTCAAAAGGATCTCAGGTTACAAAATTACCCTATCAGGGTCACTGCAAAGATGATACAGATGTTACAATTTCCAATGACCTCAACATGGTAGGCGCACTTATTTTTTGCTCCAGTGATTACTCACAAACTGCCTCGGGGTAGAGCTAACCCCCTTCTCCGCGATGTGGAAGGATTATGATATAGGCTCCCTTTTGCACCTATCTCCCTGCGAACAAGAAAAAACAACACACGATTACAAATTTTGATAGCCTCTCGTGATGAGGCCCTTTAAAGAAACATACATGTAAATACCATTAAACTAGTAAAACAAGAAAGCATAAAGAAAGGATTTAATCTATTCTAATCACATCAAGAATTATACTACAACATACAAGACATGAATAAGCAAATGATGCATTGAACAAATATTGAATTAGAAGCAATAAAACATCTAAAAAATCCAATATACTCCTACCCAATGCAACACATAAAATGCCTAATTCCTACGATCAAAGTTTCTCTAAAATGCAATTAAACCTATGAAAATACTAACATGACTAATCTATGTGGAAAAATGTAAAACAAGTAAGGTGATCTTTAACCTATTGCAAACCACAACTATGAGGGGCAGTCTTCATAGTGAACCATGGCTGACAACCGCGGTTTGACCTCTGATGTGTTTGCCATTAGAATTAGGGGTAGTGGGCTTGACCTCCTTGTTTGAATTGATGTTCAAGGGTCATCTTTGTTGTCATCTGATATATTTTGCAGTCAAATCACTATGAAGGGCCTTCATTCACCTAGATTTGCATTTCTTGATCCTCCTAGGCACCTAGGGAATCCATGGCTAATTTGTCTTTGGATGGATAGCAAAAGGGGCTCTCAAATGCATAAGGTCATTATGCAATTTGATAGGGCTTCGCTACTCTATTGATCAATTAGTTCTCTCGATAATTTGCCATCACTTCGCTATACAAGTTATCTCTCTTTTTATCATCCTCACTTGGAGGGGGTATTTGTAGCATGCCCCTAAGGCTAGGGGTGGCTTCATGAAGAAGCCAAGACCAAGAAGGTTGGTTAGGATAGTTGGGATGGAAGCCTTTGGAATCTTCCATCCTCCAACTGCCTCCTTCTAGATCTCTTGGCCATTCCAACCGATTTGGCTGGGATGTAAGGCCTAACTAAAATCTATGTATCGCTCCAAATTTTTCACACCCTTACCTTCAGGCTATAGGATCCATGCCCGGAAGGGGGATGTGAAAAGGATGGGACAATACCTCGGACTGAGAGGCCTTGCGAAGGTCCCGCCTCTCAGGGGAGGTGTATTATGGTGATTTTTCGATGGATGGTGGGTTCACCAGGAAACTTTTGAATGGCAGTTTCCACGCCTAGGTTGGGAATGTGTTTGATATGTTCAATTTTAGCTTTAAACATCCAAGTCCTAGGTTTGGCCAAATGAATCTAAGTTGTTCTATTATGAAAATGCAGACTAAATGAAATACAAAAAATAGATTTGAACAGAAAAATAGAAAGAATAAGCTAAATTAAAGAGCCATACCTGATCCGGATGTCTGATGGAGGTTCCGATTCTTGAAATAGTCAGGATCGTCTAGAATTTGACAAGATCGTCTGAGATCCGAGGATCGTCTGAGATCTGACGAATTCTCGACGAATTCGTCAGAGACCTGCAAACATAAAAGTAGAGGCAAAATACCAGAAATGCAGCTATGACAACAGAGGGCAAGGATATAGAATGACAGTAACAATCTTAAAATGATGATAATAAACAAAATACGAATGCATTACAATAATCTAATGACAATTTATGATTTTATTAAGCATTAAGACTATATGGGTGAACTCCAAGATGCAAAATAATAAAGAATAATCATAAGATTAACTAAATACAGAATAATGCAGTAGAAAGGAATGAATAAACGCAAACTCTGGGCACTGATTGCCCCCAATGCAGACTGCAATCGAAATCGTCTCGAATTGGTGCGAAATCGTCTCGAATTGAACAGGATCGTCCACGACGAACTGAGCTTGCTTCGGCTGAAAAATACTAAGGTTCCTGCAAATAAACTTAGACAAATATGGAGGCAAATAGTGATTTAGGATGGTCTAATGCACGTAGAACTTGCGTTACAGGAAATTCCAGCCAGGGGGATGCCAAGGGGGAGTCCTAAGTTTAAATAGGCTTAGGAGGGAGGTTAGGAGGTTGGAGATCATCCCAATTTGGGAGATCTCCAACGGGGAGGGTCTCTAACGACGCAGACACGCTTCTGCCCGGATTAGAGACGCCGTTGGAACAGAGGCTAATTGTGAAAAATTAGTTTTGGGACAAGATCGTCTGGACGTCCTAGCCTCGAACGAAATCGTCCGATCTGAGGCGATATCGTTTGATCGGCGACGATATCGTCAAACGGTCAAAACAAACTCTAAAAATGGCGCGGGAAAGGAGGAAACGGGTTAAACGACGGTTTGGGAGCGGTTTTGGGGGTTGAAATTTGAATTTGAATATTTACTAGAGTAATTGTAATTATTTAAGGTTTTATTGTGCCAATTTTAGGGTGCTACATTTTGCCCCCTCTTTAGCGAATTTTTTGAAGAAAATGCGTTAAAGATGAGTTCTTCTCGATCTACGAGAAAGCAAAAATTATTCCCATTTTTAGGCGACGATTCTAGGTCGAATCGTACGACAGCTTACTATGGTGCCCCCTCCGTGTTTTTACCCAAATCGAACGTTTGAGGTAAAAACACAGAAAAGCAAAATTTTAAAATGTTTTTAATTGTTTTTGAATAAAATTAAGAAAAATAGGGTAAAACCCTAATTCATTGTTACTGTTCATTTTCCTAGTTTTTAGAGCTCTGGAGACAAGATGGTCGAGACAGCGCACAGATCGACAGAGGTCCGACCAGGGCTATCGGGTAAGGGTCTAAACTTAGTTTAGAATGCTTTAATTTAGAATTTCATGCTTTTTAGATTAGATTTGACTGATTTTTGAGCATCGCGGCCATTTTTGGGCCGTCGACGTCGTCGAGACGAAATCGTCTCTATTTCGTCGAAATCGTCTCGATATCGTCGATTTCGTCTAGGGGCGAAATCGACGAAATGGGGACGATTTCATCAAAATAAGGGATGATTTCGGCTCATGCAAAATCGGAGACGAAATTGCTCAAATTGAACTTGTATTACTTGCATTTTTAATCACTGTTTGATTAATGATTGTTATTGATGATTTTTGATTATTTTGTTGTTTATGTTGCAGAGAGGATTACTAAAGAGCCGAGAATGGAAATACGATGGACTAAGGGATGACTTGGCCGCTCTATCTCAGGCAGAGCGAGATCAGTTGGCTCAGGTCGGCTTGCAACACGTGGCAGATATGCCACAAGTGTCTACAGACATGGGGCTATTGACAGCCCTAGCAGAGAGGTGGTATCCGGGTTCTTCCTATTTCTGGTTACCGATAGGGGAGATGACTCCCACACTAGAGGATGTATGGAGGATTTTGAGGATCCCCATACAAGGACGGCTAATCACTCCCATGGCCAATCAGGGCCACGCGATGATGAGACTATGCGGAGATCCGAGCTTCACCCTGGAGAAGGGCGGAGTGAACATCGAATCTCTACGCCAGATGCCTGGGGCATCTAGGCTAACACAGGTTTTGGCTGGGGTTGTAGGTGGCTTACTTGCTATGCCATCAAAGTGGATGCAGAGTACCATGGCTACTGACAGATGTGGTCTACGACATGAGAGACCACGGATACAGGTTTGCTTGGGGGAGCTTTGTACTCTGTCGATTGTATAGGATCCTTCATGGGGTCGTATACAAGGGCGGCCGATGTCTAGTTATGACATCACTACTGCAGGTTTGGTGCTGGGAGCACATCGCGATGTGGAGGCCGATAGGGCTCCCACTGATAGGGATTGACGGGGAGAGACCCCGAGCTTTCTACTGGTGGCTCCGGAGAGGGGCACAACGATGGATAGATCCGCCAATGTCCCGGAGACTACTTGATGACCTTGTCTCCGACCAGATCACCTAGAGGCCTTGGAGAGATCATCCAGGGTGGGCCGAGGATGGACAGGAGCTGGCTCGCATCAGGCGAGTCTATTGGCTGAGGATGGAGAGGGGAGAGGTGGAGCTCCACCGATATGACCGAGTTTTGAGGCAGTTCGGTCTACAGCAGGGGATCCCATCTCTCAGAGACTACGAGTTTTCCTGGACTATCCGGGATAACACTACAGTTAGCGGGGCTCCAGATATGCAATGCTTCTAGAGTCAAGACGCAGATGATGCCCCCATTCAGCCAGTGGATGGGGACGACGTTGGGGTAGCCGACGGCTACGATGCCTGGTACGCAGGCATCCGCCCTCCTCGGATGACGAGGGCTCAGGGTCCGATTCATGCAGTTGTGCATCGGATGGGGAGGCGGCGCCAGGCAGCCATTGAGGTAGCACAGGGTCATGGTGGGAGAGAGCAGAGGAGACCACAGGCGCAGCAGAGGCCACGACAGCGGGAGAGGAGGGAGGAGAGACCCCCTTCTCCATAGAGAGAGAGGCCACCATCGCCCGATAAGGGCAAGGGTGTGGACACAGGAGAGAGTAGTGAGATGGCTACTCTCTGGGTGGAGACTATCCGTCTCCAGGCACAGGTGCAGACTCTGCAGGATGAGGCTGCACGACACCGAGCGGAGGCTACACAACTCAGAGATGAGGTTGCATGCCTCAGAGCACGGAGCGGAGGAGCGAGCACTCAGGAGCTGGCGCGGTCGATTGCTCAGACCATGTTCTACCAGGGTATCTACTTCTAGATGGTGCCAGAGGGCCAGAGGGTACAGCTGCCAGCCGACATTGCGGACCCGATCAGGATTGGGTCATCGAGGACTCCATCTCGATCGATGACTAGGACTCGTAGTACCACACATACTATGATGGGGCCACCTCGTCCACCTCAGGGCGGGGGAGGAGATGAGGCTGAGAGCTCGAGGGGTTCTCGAGGCTAGGCTATTGCACTGCACATAGATATATGATTGAGAGGATTGAGTATGCCAAGATGTAGATTGTGGCATACCAATCTAGTTTTGATATGATGTATATACATTGTTGAGATATATATATATATATAATATTTTTGATCATATGACCTGTCTTATGATGATATGACTTGTTTATATGTTTTTATGATGCTTTAATGTTTGAAGTGTGATTGATTTGATGATTCATGTAATTATGTCGTTGGAAAATATTATGGTTTAAATGTCATGCTTTAAAAATTTAAATGAAATAATCTGATGTAAACAAATTGGTTGTTGTGATGATAATTTGATAAAAATAAATAAATAAAAAGATAAAAGGGACTTTTAACAATAATTTCAAAGGACATTGTCACTGTTATAGACCATTTCATGGAGTCGCCGCTCACTCGGTCGTCAAGCTAATCCCAGTATAGAAATATTGTTAAAAAGTAAAAAGAGTGCTTAAGAGACTGTCTTAAGACTTTGGTGTGATGATGCAAATGATGATGATGATGATTTTGTTTTCAGAATTTTCATGAAAATATTATGCATGAAATATTTTTAGAAAATGATTTTTGCTAGGCATAAATTCCTAAGTGTGATAAAATGTTTGAATAATTCCCTAGGAATTATACCATCATTGCAAATTTGCATGTTGACAAAATGACATGAAATAGTAATAATGTTCGTTCTTTTGAAAGCATAATTGTGTGCCATAATGATGTGAGTCATATGTTTTTATGATTTTAAATGAATGGGGAATAAAATTAATACAATGGTTTGCGCTAGGCATAGAATATTTAGGTATAGACTTATACCATCATCGCGAAATCCAAAGAAGAAAATAATAGTTTTATTGCATTGTTGATTTTTAATTTTTGAAAATAAATAGAAAATATGAAGATGAGGACTTGTGCTAGGCATAAAATTCCAATTGTTTTGGAATTATACCATCGTCGCAAAAGTCAAAAGTTATATGTAACTTTATTGCATATTTTTGAAAATGATTTTGATTTTTGTGGTAAATACATGTGGTTGTCTTTATACTAAACAATTGTTCTCAGAGAAGAAAATGAAATTATTCCAGACAATTTGCAAAGATATTTCAAGGTATCTTAAAGACAAAAGTTAGATTTATAAGGAATCCCATGTGCGTATGTGAGTTCATTTCCAATCTTGATTTATCATAATGATACACAAAATCTCTCAAATACAAATGTGTGTGCAATTGTATTGTTCATTTACCAGGTTTGAGCAAGATACTATGATACAAGTGATTTAAATTAACCAAATAAGTGTTCATTAACCATGATTGAGATGCATATAACCAGACCAGACTACAATGTAAGTCGGGTCATCAAGAGCTAGCTAATCCATAAGCAGACATAGGTCTGTACAAAAGAAGGTCGCTAATGTGACAGACATATCACCACGCTAGGGATTACCCAAGGCCAAGCGGGTTGGGCACAAACCACCTGTTATGGGGCTTACCTCACAGTTTTCGAATAATTGAGAATTCCAGGGATTCAAGCTCATCAACCCTTCTTTTCTTTTCAAAGGGTAGGGAAAGGGATTTTATTGCTTTTGCTTTTGCTCATTTTGCTTTCTTTCCCTCTTTTTTTTTTTGTATCTTTTGCTTTGATATTTGAGATAATGCTGAAATAGTGCTAAATGATTTTGCTTGATTTTTATTTTTCTTTTGCTTCCTATTCTAGGGATACTTGCTCGGATTAGTTGTAGAGCAAGGGATTTTTATTCCGGGTAGGGGTGAGCTTGTCCTTTTGCCAATTCTCAAAGATTCTAGACCATGTGCATGATAGGATAGCAGGGGAAACTTTTCACTCAAGAAACCACTTCTACTATGTAGCATAGCAAGGATATTACAAATATAATCATTTTATTGTGAAAGGATATGCTTGGTTTAAGTAAATAACAAGATCAATTCTCTATGCTCAAACTTTATTTAATTGAATTTTGTGGACTTTGATATAAGAGAGACTAGTAATCATGCCAAATAAATCAAGATATTTATTCATGTGAATGTGAAAGTGCGGGATTCCAAATAAATGCTAATTTATCCAAAATAATTTGAAAATATAACTGCAAATATGTCACAATTTGAGAAGTACAAAAATAAAAGATGTTTTTGAAGATTTTTGATGATTTTGAATGTTTTTATATTTTTTTATAATTTGAAAAATACAAGATAGTGGTTTTTTTGAAATATTTTAAACAAATATATACACTGATGAAATGACCAATTTTTATGCATAGTAACGTTTAAGATGCAAAATGTTCATAGGTTCTTTAAGTTCTTTACCATCTAAGGTAGATAATTTGTATGCTTCTGATTCAAATTTAGCAGTGATAATATATGGTCCAAGCCAGTTGGGCTCAAATTTACCTTTAAGGTCTTTATTTGCATTAGTATTTTTTTTATTTTCTTTTAAAACAAGATCGTCGATCTCAAAGGATCGATGACGAACTTTCTTAGCATATGATCTTTTAAGCTTGTTTTGGTAAGCACGAAGATGCTCCAAAGCATTGATGCACTTTTCATCTAGGAGTTCCAACTGACTGAGTCTGCCAGCTCGATATTCATCTCCTACTTCGGTATCTTGAAGTAGTAGAGCCAAAGAAGGAACTTCTAATTCAAAGGGAAAAATGGCTTCAGCGCCATAAACCAAAACAAAAGGTGAAGTTCCAGTGGGGGTTCGAACACTAGTTCGATAGGCCCACAAGGCTAGATATAATTGAATGTGCCAGTCGTGGCTAGATTTATTGACCAATATTTTGAGAATTTTGATTAAGGTTTTGTTTGAAGCTTCTGCTTGGCCATTACCCTAAGGATAATAGGGAGTGGACCAGCGATGTTGAATCTTATATTTTTGGCATAATTTCTTGACATCTTTATTTTTGAAACAAGTTCCATTATCAGAGATGAGATTTGCAGGAATTCCGAACCTACAAATGATTTGATTAAAAATAAATTTAGAGACTTGTGTTCCAAGGCAGGAAGCTAAAGGCATAGCTTCAACCCACTTCGTGAAATACTCAGTGGCGGTTATGATGAATTTGTGTCCATCAGATGACACAGGATTAATTTTGCCAATAATGTCTAAGCCCCATTTTGAAAAGGGCCAAGGAGATGAAATAGCCTGTAGCTTCTTGTGCAGGGGCATGGACAAGGTCAGCATGTTTTTGGCACTTGTCGCAATGGCGCACATAATCATGTGCATCATTCTCCATGGTAGGCCAAAAGTATCCTATCCTAAGGAGCTTTTTAGCAATGACACTACCACTGAAGTGTCCTCCACAAGATCCATCGTGGGCTTCACTCAAGGCTGATTTGGATTCTTCTAGATTCAAACATCTCAATAGGATACCTTCAAAAGATCTCTTATACAAAGTATTGCCAATTATTACAAATCGACTTGCTCGTCTACGTAATAACCGATGCTTGGTTTCTATTAGAATTGGCAGGGAAAGTCCCATTTTGAAGAAAATCAAATATATCCATATACCAAGGTTCAGGAGTAGTTTCATTGATTAGAAACACATCCAAAGGTTCTAAGCATGATTTATTTGAAGCGGGTTCCTGGAGTCGACGAATAATGATGGTGGCATATTCGTCATCTAACTCCAAGGGCAGAAGAGATGCAACTGCGGCCATAGCATCAGCTGCATGGTTGCTAGTTCGAGGAATAGCTTCCAAGGTAACTTGATCAAATAGAGACATTAATTGTAAAACATAGGCTTTATATGGGCACAGTTTATCATCTCTGGTCTGATAAACTTCATTAATTTGGTTTATAACAAGTTGAGAATCACCAAAAACTAGCAGATGTTTAATTTTTAGAGCCAAGGCGGCTCGTAATCCAAGGATTAGAGCTTCATATTCAGCAGTATTATTAGTGCAAGCAAATGTTAATTTAAAGGACAAAGGTATAATGTGCTTTTGTGGAGATATTAAGATAATACCTGCACCAGCCCCACTCATGCATCGGGCTCCATCAAAGTATAAGGACCATTGTTCAATATGGCTGGCCTCTAATTGAAGGCATTCATCAAGAAACTCAATGATGAGGGGATGGGTAGACTCTAAGGGTGCAGCAGCTAATTGGTCTGCTATGATTTGACCCTTAACAGACTTTTGTCCTATGAACGCGAGTTCAAACTCACTTAGAGCAAGAACCCACTTGGTTGTGCGACCCGATAAATAAGGTCGACTCATGAGATACCGCAAGGGATCATATTTAGCAATGACATAAGTTTTTTGGCTAAGCATATAATGGCGTAATTTTTGCGTAGAAAAGATGACTGCTAGACATAGTTTTTCTAACGCTGTGTAGCGGGTTTCATAACTAATTAGAGTTTGGCTAATATAATAATTAGCACGTTCTCTCTTCTCATCATCAAGTTGAGCTAACATAGCTCCTAAAGCAAAATATGAAGCTAAAATATACAGGATAAACGGACGATCAGGTCTAGGCGGTGAAAGCACAGGTGGGTTAAGGAGGTATTGTTTAAGAAGTTCAAAAGCTTCCTTACATTCGTCGTCCCAATTAAAAGGGACATCCTTCTTAAGGAGCTTAAGAAAGGGACCGGTTTTGTCCGCCAACTTATCGATGAAGCGACGGATAGCTTGAAGCTTACCTTGTAAACTTCGTAACTCAGATATATTGGTAGGTGCGGGCATATCAGTGATAGCCGCAATCTTAAGAGGGTCAATTTTGATGCCACGTAAAGAAACTATAACCCCTAATAGTTTACCGGACTTAACTCCAAATATGCATTTGGTTGGATTTAATCGAATAAGATATTCTCTTAATCGATTAAAAACTTTTCTCAAATCATCTAAATGATTATCTTCATTAATAGAGTGAGCTATAATATCATCTACATAATCATGTAGGATATCATGCATCATATCATGAAAAATATAAGTCATAGCTCGTTGATAGGTTGCACCTGCGTTCTTTAAGCCGAATGGCATCACTTTCCAACAAAAGGTACCCCAAGGGGTAATAAAGGCTATTTTAGCCTGATCTTCAGGAGCTATCCTGATCTGATTATAACCAGAGAATCCATCCATTAGGGACATCATCCCACTCCCAGCAGTAAAATCAATGATTTGATCCATGTTTGGAAGAGGAAAATCATCTTTAGGGCATGCAACGTTAATATCTCTAAAGTCTGTGCAAACCCTAACTTTGGTAGCTTCTTTCTTGGTGACTGGAACTACATTCGAGATCCATTCAAGGATAATCAATAGCTTGTATAAAAACAACATTCAAGAGTTTTTCTAACTCCCCTTTGACTAGCAAGGCCACTTTGGGATGCATTTTTCTAAGTTTTTGTTTAACAGGTTTAGCATCCGGATGGACTACTAGGTGATGCATGACTACGGAAGGGTCTAAACTTGGCATATCTTCATATGTCCAAGCGAAGACATCTTCATATTCTTTAAGAAATGCAATGTATTGCTCTTGTTTTTCTTGACTTAATTCTGACCCAATATTGATTATGTGAGGATTATCCTCAGTTCCAATATTAACTTTAATGACGTTTTCTACTTCCATGTGTAGATCTCTTTCAAAATTAGGTGGGGCGGGTGAGACGCCCAATTCTTGTAATTCTTTTAAGGTTAACTTAGATAAGTCATCTTGAGGAGTCGTGGCCTCAAGTTGGGCTATAGTTGGTATAGAACCATCAAAATAAAACCCATTGTGTAACATCTCTTCAACGGAGACATCATGGAAAATATCTCCTTCCAACTCATCATCGGATTCAGCAATCAATTCAGGATAAGCTATGGATAGCATATTACATGTAAATGGATGATTTTTTAGAGGCAAATCATCATGCCCATCTAAATAATCTTGATAACATATGAGTTGATCATCATCTTCAAAAGGGAAGGGTTGACCCTTACTAGGAAATAGGCCCACACCACATCGGGCGGGCCATGGTTCTACCTCGAAAGGTTCTTTCATACCATTTTGGAAAGGTCCCAAGCCTTTCCCTTTATATCCCATTTTAAGCATTATAGGTTTAGCTTTAATATATTCATTAGTAAAATAACATCGAGCATATCCATCATGATGAGTTTTGATATTCCGAGGTATTCTTCCCCAATCATATCCTTTATAAATAAAAGCACAACTCCCGACTTGGTAAGTACTTCCCATAGGTTGTGGGAGGCCCAAAGTACGAGGAGATGGTGGCAAGTTATTTAAGAGAATTGAATCTTGCATAAAAGCATTTGTTTTTTTTTATATTAAAATTGTGGATAAATCAGGTAAGAGTTCATCAGAAAGAGCATAAGATGTAGAAGGATCATTCCCTATATCTTTAGATGTGGAAGGTATGATAGATGTAGATAATGTGGAGGTGTTAATAGATGGGTCTATAGGTTTTGAAATTATAGGGATAGAACATGAAGGATTGGTTGTGGATTTAAGATCTTTTTGAGGTTCTAGAGTGGTTTGTTTAGAAGATTGTTGATCTATATATGAGGGTGAAATTAATGGAGGAGAAATAGATGAAGTTATGGGTGTGTGTTTCACAGTTTTAGATGAAAAATAAGAATTAGGATGTGTGGATGACAGAGCAGGGCAAAATTGAACTCCAACAGGTTCTCGCCAAAGCACACATATCAAAGGGTCTAGGATCACCATGGATAGTGACCAACTGATTTTTAAATTCGAATTTAACACATTGGTGTAAAGTTGATGGGACAGCCCGCATTGCATTGATCCAAGGACGACCCAAGAGTATATTGTACGATGCAGGGCAATGTACAATAAACACGGTCGTATCTAAGGTTCTAGGACCAACTTGCAATGGGATGGTAATAACTCCACATGTTTCTTGTGTTTCGTCATTGAAAGCTTTTATGATCATGTCAGTTTTCTTCATTTCATCACTTCTAAACCCAAATCTTTGGTAGAAGTCAAAAGTGCAAATATTTAGAGATGAACCATTATCAATCAAGACCCTTTTAACGACTACATCTCCAATTAGGGCAGTAATATATAAGGGGTTATCCTTATGTAAACTGTGTTGTGGGATATCTTTATCTCGAAAGTCAATACAATCGACTTCTCTAGTGATGATAGTATTGGCCATGGCTTCAGGTTGAATATTTTGTGGTACCATCATTTGGCTTAATGTAAGCATTAATTCATCTCTATGGGTAGGAGAAGATCTTAATAGGTCCAAAAGAGAAATTCTGGCTGTAGTATTGGATAATTGCTCATTAATATTGTAAGGGGGTTTAGGTTGAACATTAGGAGCATGATTCCCTTTATTGGGATTTTTCAAAACAAATGGAGTTGATCCATCATTCTGATTTGGTTCTTGTTGAGAATTTTGAGCTTGTTGTCTGGTAACGACTCCGATGGTACCTACAATGTTATATTGAGGATGCTGAATAGGTCTTGGTCTAGCATTTATAGCTTGTTCATTAGGAAGGAATTGATTAGAAGAGGGTCGAGTAGTAACTCTTCTAGGAAATGGTTCTTCTGGAACCATAGCATCTGTGATAGGTTGAATAGGATCTGATTCATTTTTAGAACTATTCGATTGGTTTGAGGTGATGTCTATTTCACTTTCAGTATCTGATTCTACATCACTAAGATCCGGAGTTTGAATATTATGTAGGGGCCTGGTCGTGACCATGGATAAAGTTGTGTCAAATTTTTGTGGATCATGATTAGGTAAATGTCCGCTAATAGTTCCTACATATCGGGTAGGAGGAGGAACATTATGATGCTCGATTTGATTGGCCACCTCTTTACCATGTTTTGGTAAAGGATGTTGAAATATGTCTAATGATTGATTAGCATTTTGATTTTGATTTTGGGGAATGGTCTTTTGAGCGTTATTAGGAGCATTTTGTTTAGGTTGGAAGGCTTGCACCTCCATTTCATTATTATCAATCAAGTCTTGTATTTTATGTTTCAATATTTTGCAAGAATTTGTAGCGTGTCCAGGTCCTCTATGAAAGTCACAGTGTAGATCGGCTCTGTATCCGGGTATAGTTGGATCGGGTTCCTGGATAGCTGGTAATTGAATCAAGCCTCGTGCTAGTAATTGAGGTAGAATAGTTGATAAAGGTTGATTCAATCTAGTAAATTCTCGAGGAGGTTTATCGGGGAGGTTTCAATATAAATTTTTCTGTTGTCTTCGTTGTATTGATATTAGCAACATTTCTGCTATCAGTGACTCCGTCACCTACAACTTGTTTGTTTTTATATTGATTTCTGGATGTTTTCTCATCATCTTTCTTTTTGAGGTGACCTCTCCTAATGAGAGCATCTTCTACTCTTCGAGCTAAGTCTATAGCTTGATCGAAGGTAGTTAAGGTAGCAGTTGATAACTCATAAGATATTTGTTCTTGCAAATTATTAATAAAAATGTCCAACATTTCCCTATAAGGTAGCACAAAGTGCAGTTTTCCTGTCAACTGCCTCCATCTAGCTAAGAAATCAGCAAAACATTCATCTTTGTCTTGTTTTAAGTTGTACAAATATTTAATGGTGACATGCCTCTCGATGTAGGCACTAAATTGATGGACAAAATATTCAGCTGTTTCTTCAAAATTTCTCAAAGAATGAGTGGGCAATTGATAGTACCACTCTAATGCCATTCCTCCTAAACTTTTTGGGAACATTTTTAGTAATAGCAAGTCATCATGTGATATATCATGACATGCTATCCTAAACATGCGAAGATGCTCTATGGGATCTTCGGTTCCTTTATATATAGGCAGGACGGGCATGGGAAAGTGTTTAGGGTATGGTTGTGCTACAACTATGGGATCCAGAGGTTGACTACATATCTCTCGATAATTGTACGAGGGACGGTAGGGATCTATCTCGTCCATGCGCAAAGCTAACTCGTTTCACCATGGCTTCCAGATTATCGGGTTTGCCCACCATATTGGTTCGGTAGGGCATTAATATGGGATTTGTGAGCATATGATGGAGGGACATGGAGATTAGATGCTATATTGCTATTGCGTAAATTGTTGGTAGGAAGGGTGTTATGAAGAAGTTTTGAAGTTGTATTATGTTGTATCCCAGATTGTTGAAAATTGGTGTTTGGCTTCATTTTAGGTTTTTGTTGATTTGAAGCATATTGATCAATAGTTTGGCGAAGTAAAGCAGTGAAGGAAGTTTTCTTTTGTGTGGGAATGATTTTAGGCTCAATAACAGGTTCCTTAGGGGGTTGGGTAACCTGTTGTTTTTGCATGTTCTGAATTATAGTGGCCATATCTATATTGGATGGTCCAGCTTTATCACTTTCTTGATCGATAAAAGACAAAGGATTAGTGTGCATGTTAAACATATCTTCCATGGCTGCTTGAGTATCACTAATTTGTCCTTTATCAATACGAACTGCCATATTAAGAGCACCAATGTTATTATTGAAAAATTTCCAGAAATGATCTAAGTTATCAAAAGCAATAGTTCCATCTGGAGCTATTCTAGGGGATGAGGATCCTTCCTCTTTAAGATTGTCTTCTTGTTCATTGTCTTCAACCAGGTCATCTTCTGGTTGATCTAGAGTTTCTCCTTCCAGAATTGGATCCTCAGGAAGGACATTTGGGTTTGTAGTTTTGTCTCCTAACCAATCTTCTTCTTCTTCTTCAGTTTGTTTACCATTCCTAAGTCTAGGCATTGTGCTTAAATTTAGATTTCAGCAAATATATATATATATATATATATATATATATATATATATATATATATATATATATATATATGCAACAAGCTTAAGAGGTATATATTTTAATTATATACCTACTATAATATTTAAAATAAAATGTTTTGGGTTTTTGTTATGTTTTTTAGTTTTTCTTATTTTTTTGGTTTTAATAACAATATTATAAAGATAACAAACAACACACAAAATACAAGAAATAATAATAATGAAAGCAATGATCTAGTTTTCTATAAACAATTTATAAATATCATTAATGGGCTCAAGTTCTTCAGGAGTCATGAAATGTTCTTCTTCAAATTGAAAATTTTCTTTCAAGAATTTGACAAAAAGTGCTATAGTGATATTATCTGTTTCAGACTCTGGTTGGTAGAAGTAAAGCTCGTGGCAATACTCTCGATATAACACAGCTCTAGGAACTCTATTCCATCTTTCCCTATCCATAAGAACGACCTCTTGGTCTTCTACATGACCTAGGAATTGGTGTATAATGGCTGCGTTCTCGAGGTATTCCTCGAAGGTGAACAATTCTGAAGACACAAGAGCTCTCCTATAAGCTAACCATCTATGGCAAGCTCTCTGAAGTTCATGATAAAAGATGAGTTGATGAGGATCCAGGATTCTATCTAGGGCAAGCCTCTTGATTTGTTTAAGTTCTGTTGATCTAGATGAAATGACACCTAGCCTCCTATCAAGTTCTTTCCACAGAAGTTGGTTTCTATCTGTTTTAGGCACACTAAGCACATAATTAACTTCTATGGCTGCTAATTGGTTTTCAACATTTATAGTAACTGCTAATCTTTTCTTAGGAGCTACCATCTAGACATGATATGCAACTTAGTAGTTTTCTAATGATTTTAAATGCATCTATTTTTTTTTTTTTGTTTTTTGTTTTCAAAAGGTTTTAAATGCATTCACGTCGGGTTCACCAAAATGTATCGCTCCAAATTTTTCACACCCTTACCTTCAGGCTATAGGATCCGTGCCTGGAAGGGGGATGTGAAAAGGATGGGACAATACCTCGGACTGAGAGGCCTTGCGAAGGTCCCGCCTCTCGAGGGAGGTGTATTATGGTGATTTTTCGATGGATGGTGGGTTCACCAGGAAACTTTTGAATGGCAGTTTCCACGCCTAGGTTGGGAATGTGTTTGATATGTTCAATTTTAGCTTTAAACATCCAAGTCCTAGGTTTGGCCAAATGAATCTAAGTTGTTCTATTATGAAAATGCAGACTAAATGAAATACAAAAAATAGATTTGAACAGAAAAATAGAAAGAATAAGCTAAATTAAAGAGCCATACCTGATCCGGATGTCTGATGGAGGTTCTGATTCTTGAAGCAGTCAGGATCATCTAGAATTTGACAAGATCGTCTGAGATCTGACAGATTGTCTGAGATCTGACGAATTCGTCAGAGACCTGCAAACATAAAAGTAGAGGCAAAATACCAAAAATGCAGCTATGACAACAGAGGGCAAGGATATAGAATGACAGTAACAATCTTAAAATGATGATAATAAACAAAATACGAATGCATTACAATAATCTAATGACAATTTATGATTTTATTAAGCATTAAGACTATATGGGTGAACTCCAAGATGCAAAATAATAAAGAATAATCATAAGATTAACTAAATGTAGAATAATGCAGCAGAAAGGAATGAATAAATGCAAACTCTGGGCACTGATTGCCCCCAATGCAGACTGTAGTCGAAATCATCTCGAATTGGTGCGAAATCATCTCGAATTGAACAGGATCGTCCACGACGAACTGAGCTTGCTCCGGCTGAAAAATACTAAGGTTCCTGCAAATAAACTTAGACAAATATGGAGGCAAATAGTGATTTAGGATGGTCTAATGCACGTAGAACTTGTGTTATAGGAAATTTCAGCCAGGGGGATGCCAAGGGGGAGTCCTAAGTTTAAATAGGCTTAGGAGGGAGGTTAGGAGGTTGGAGATCATCCCAATTTGGGAGATCTCCAACGGGGAGGGTCTCTAACGGCGTAGACACGCTTCTGCCCGGATTAGAGACGTCGTTGGAACAGAGGCTAATTGTGAAAAATTAGTTTTGGGACAAGATCGTCTGGACGTCCTAGCCGGGATGAAATCGTCCGATCTCGAGGCGATATCGTCTGATCGGCGACGATATCATCAAACGGTCAAAACAAACTCTAAAAATGGCGCGGGAAAGGAGGAAACGGGTTAAACGATGGTTTGGGAGCGGTTTTGGGGGTTGAAATTTGAATTTGAATATTTACTAGAGTAATTGTAATTATTTAAGGTTTTACTGCGCCAATTTTAGGGTGCTACACTCTAGTTCAGACCACAGGTCACAGCTGTGGTCTAGACTACAGACCACAAGTGTCAACCATGGTTAAGACTGGAGACCGCAGGTCTAGGTTGTAGTTCAGACTACTTAGGCCAGAATACCTCAATTGAGTGGTTAAAACCACTTCTCTATCTTGGATTCTATCCAAGATTTTCATATGGTTTTGTAGCATGTCCATATGAGTAGTCACCCTCGGCATGATGCATTTTAGGTGTCTACGGAGTGCATGTTGTGCCACCTCCAAGGCTAGCCAAAAATATGCTAGGCCCACCAACTAGACCGATGGTGACCATCAAAAGTAGGTTGGTGCAAAACCTACAAATAAATCCAACAAAATTGTTAATATATGAGTTTATTCAGTAGTCTCCTAAGCACATGGAGACGCTTATAGACATTCTAAGGTCCATTAAAGTTCAGTTCCAACATCATGAAGTATTTATACACTTTTTGGGGCATATGCAATAGTGCCAGGAGTTGGTCATTCAATTTCATGACCATGAAGTCAATATGGTTTCCACTATTATAGTAGACCCATTGATGCATATTATTGCATGCATAAATCATAAACCGTTCAAAAGCTATTTTGATTGACATGGGGTCATCGATCAATATTATAACAACCAATGTGCTAACTCACTTGAAATTACCCAAGATGCATATTATACCTTTGACCTTCATGTTGAGAGCATTCAATGATGAATTATGCTCGAATGTAGGTACTATAGTTCTACCTATTCAGGTAGGACTGAATACTATCCCCATGATGTGTCATGTCATCGAAGGTGCTATGCAATACAATATACTTTTGGATAGGCCTTGGATTAGAGAAATGTGTTGTCCCTTCTATCTTACATCAATGTATTAAGTACATTCATGAGGGACAGGTCCATGTGGTGCCTGCAGACGAAGAGCCCTTCAAATACGTAAATCTAGCAAACTTTCCAAGGAAATTTGTGCTCCCCTCAATGCACCTGGATTTTTAGCCAACTTCACCAATTAAAAATCTAGGAGGCAAGATCGAAAAAGTGTGTACTAAGTCTGCAATGTTTGTATCCTAGATATCAAAGCACATGACAACTGCTTCTACTAGACCGTCTGCATCTATAATGCGTTGGTATGATAGGAAGTTTAAAGCTAATATGCGTGAAGAGGAGATCAAATTAATGCCCAAGCCAATTGTCATTGAGACCCCTAATACCATGGAAGTAGAGGAGCCTCAAGCAGGAGTCAAAGAGGCACCTCAACCTACTTCACCTATGTCTTTAGTAAGATCATCTGCACAACAGGTGACCATACATTTGGTTAATCATGGATTAGGGGAATACATTGTGCAAAATATGATGTTCACACCTATTATTGAGACTGCATGGGATATGGGTTTATCGTGAGCCCATCGCCTCCCTATAGGGATGGTAGAACATTTAGGGGTTCCACCTAACCAAAAAAACTTTATCTATGGAAGGTTGGACCAGATTACATCTCCCATGCCTATGGACGAAGATGATGATGAACCTTTTGTTGTAAATGTTCAATATATTTCCAACCCTGAGTACGCTATGTGATACTTCAAGCATTACGATTTGCATGGTTACAAACTCAGACTATTTGAGTAGGGGTGCAAAATACCTATCAAACCATGATATTTTTTACCTACTGATAAGTTCAGTGTAGGATTTTATAGTGGAGGATAGGATGAACTCCTTGTGGCATATCTAGAAGGCTTGTACCTCAATCTATGAGGTGAAGCTGATTTCAATCATTATCACCCTGATCCTTCTACATTTTGGAGGGACAACTGGCTAGTGACTTAAGTCATTATAGAGCCACCCGAGATTTATCATGCAAACATCTTGGTAGAGACCGATTCGACACAAATTCTAAGAGCCAACTTGGATAATCAAATCCATGAAGCTACCAATGATATTGGTAGGCATTTCCAGAGTATAGATACAGCTATGGACACTGAATTTGAAGTTGCTTCTAAGGATGTGCATGCAGTATCCATCGCCAAAAGTGATGGACCATATTATAACTCTAGAATAGATGACACTGAGACATCTTAAAACAATGAATCATATGAGGATGAGACTGAGTTGGCTTATATAGGCCTGCTCAAATTACACCATCTACTACCCATAAAAAATTGGATGAGATTGAAGATCACTTCATAGTCGAAAGTGACTACAAAGATGAGATAGAGCAGGCCCACCTTAGGCCTCATCTTGCTGATCTCCTAATGCCTCTAGGTAGGGGCAAGGGAGTCATTTATGATAGTGACTATGAGGATGAGACAGAGAGATACTATGTAGAAAATTTTCACCTACATCATCGTAATGCACCATATACAGCTGAGGACATGTACAGGGAGATTAATATACATCCTCACCTAAGGGGAAGGCCACAAAATTTTGATGTGATCTATCACATGGTTTTTCTTAATATACCTATGTACATTGAGCTTCTTGAACCCAATGATCCCATCTAACAATCTATTTATGGATTGGATCTGAAGATCCCCATACCCCAAGAACCACATCTTAGGGATGGAAGTTATACTAATGTTGAGGCACGTGCACATGGTCCTGGAGACATAATCCATTCCATCAATATGATCTCCATAGATTTGACCACTCCACTTTGTAATCCAGCCAATCCATCCAAAACATTGTATCTAAATGTAGATGTTATTGATTGGAATCATGCTAATTCACCCCTAGAGCTTGAAGATTTCTTTCCTAATAAATAAATGCTGCAATATTTTCATTTTACACTAGGCTATGCACATGATGTCTACCATGCTAAGGATTCTTCCGATATAGAACCTATAAAACTAGTGGATGACATCCACCTGATCCCTACACCTCATGAGCTTGAGGAGGGGTCCTGTTAGTCAAAAAGTGACTAACTATAGAAAAATAGCTGATGCACCTTTTTGCATATTTTCCAAGAAGACCGAAGTGGCCCATATGCTAAAGATCAAAGAAAAAGCAAAACACCACAAGGAGGGAAAAGTGTCGCGATATCGCGACATGTTGCATTTTCGTGGTCCAAAGCAAATAGAAATAGCAAGGAGGACGAAGTGTCGCGATATCACAACATGTTGCATTTTCATGGTCCAAAGCAAAGAGAAATAGCAAGGGAAAAAAGGTGTCACGATATCACGACATGTTGCATTTTCGTGGTCCAAAGAAAAGAAAAAGAGCAAGGAGAAAAAGTGTCGTGATATCGCGACATGTTGCATTTTCATGGCCAAGAGCAACAGAATGGAGCAAGGAGGCAAAAGTGTCCTGATATCGCAACAAAAAGTGTCGTGATATCGTGACATGTTGCATTTTCGTGGCCAAAATAGAAGAGAAAGAACAAGAAAGAAAAAGTGTCGTGATATCGTGACATGTTGCATTTTCGTGGCCAAAAGAGAAGAGAAAGAACAAGAAAGAAAAAGATGTCATGATTTCGTGACATGTAGCATTTTCATGGCAGAAAGAGGTAGAAGAGCAAAGCAAGATATGGACATCGTGATTTCATGACATGTCTCATTTTTGTGGCAAAGAGGCAGCAAAAGAGCAAAGCAAGAAACAAACGTCGCAATTTTGCGACATGTCTCATTTTTGCGGCAAGAGGCTGCAAAAGAGCAAAGTAAGAGATGAATGCCATGATTTCATGATGTCTCATTTTCACAGTTGGAAGCAGCAGAAGAGCAAAGCAAGGAAATAATGTCGCAATTTCATGACATGTCTCATTTTTGTGGTTGGAGGCAGCAAAAGATCAAAGCAAGGAAAGAATGTCGCGATTTTGTGACACGCCAGCTATAAAGGAATAAAATGTATTTTTGGCAATCAAAGGCATGCACTGACACCAAGAAGTGATTTCTGACATGATTATCAGAAATATAGGATAGAGAAGGCTTTCCAGATGATTGAAAATGTGACAGGCTCATCTAGAATCTAATCTTTAGAGAAGATATCTAATTCATAGAAGACTTGTGTATTATTAGAAACTGTGGATGATTACTTATAAAATAGTAAGATGTACTTAGAAAAATGATGTAGGAGAATTCGGTGGCAGCAGAGCAATCTTGCATCGACAAAAAAAAATTTCTAAGTGTTTGCCTTGATGTCGCGATATCGCGACAGAGAAAAGTGTCGCGATATCGTGACATGTCACGTTTTCGCGACTCAAGAAGGAGAGAGAAGGCATGGAGCAAAAATGTCACGATTTCATGACATGTCACGAAATCGCGACCGAAAGAAGACAGGAAAGGCGCAGAGGAGAAAATGTCACGATTTCATGACATGTCACGAAATCACGACCGAAGAAGCAGAAAGGAAGCAAGGAAGGAAAATGTCACGATTTCGCGACATGTCGCGAAATCGCGACCGAAGAAGCAGAAAGGAAGCAAGGAAGGAAAATGTCACGATTTCGCGACATGTCACGAAATCACGACCGAAGAAGCAGAAAGGAAGCAAGGAAGGAAACTGTCATGATATCGTGACATGTCATGATTTCATGACCGAAGAGGAGAGGAGAAGAGCAGAAGGGAAAGATGTCGCGATATCGCGACATGTCGCATTTTCACGACCAAAAGGAGAAGAGAAAGCGCAAAGGAGAAAAAGTGTCGCGATATCGCGACATGTCGCATTTTCATGACCCAAGGACGAGAGAAAGCGCAAGGGAGAAAAAGTGTCGCGATATCGCGACATGTCGCATTTTCGTGACCCAAGGATGAGAGAAGGCGCAAGGGAGAAAAGGTGTCACGATATCGTGACATGTCACATTTTCGTGACCCAAGGACGAGAGAAGGCGCAAGGGAGAAAAGGTGTCGCGATATCGTGACATGTCGCATTTTCGTGACTCGAAGAGGGCAGGAAGGTAGAGAAGCCGAAAGTGTCACGATATCGTGACATGTCGCATTTTCGTGACTCGAAGAGGGCAGGAAGGCAGGGAAGCCGAAAGTGTCACGATATCGCGACATGTCGCATTTTCGTGACTCGAAGAGGGCAGGAAGGCAGGGAAGCCGAAAGTGTCGTGATATCATGACATGTCACATTTTCATGACTCGAAGAAGGCAAGAAGGTAGAGAAGCCGAAAGTGTCGCGATATCGTGACATGTCGCATTTTTGTGACTCGAAGAAGGCTGGAAGACAGGGAAGCCGAAAGTGTCGCGATATCGCGACATGTCGCATTTTCACGACCAACGAAAGAAAAGAAAGCGCAGGTGGTTACAAGGGCCATTACAGAGGAATCTACCGAGCGGTGGTATACCAAACGTCATCAATGGTTGACAGGTGGATAGAGCCTATAGTGGCAGCACTGAAAGCACGTGGCACCGAGGTGCAGTGAAAGCAGACGAAGATCAAGGATCGAAAAGAAAGGCGTTCGAAGGCGAAGACAACGAAGAGGCACAAGAAATGAAATGAAGGGTCAAAAAAGGGAAACGAAGAGTCATGCCAGAGATTTTAAAAGGGCGAGCGAAGGCATGCACAAGGGTCGGAGAACTGTTGAGCCATAGTTGTAGTCGTGAAGGCAAGAGGGTGATTCTGGACCAGTTTAGACTATTTTTCTTCCTGGGCGAAAGATGTTGTAAGAGAAAAGAAAATAAACTATCTTTCAAGATGAAGGAGTTTTAAATGGCAGACTGCTACCATTATTGTAAATTATTTCCAACTATAATGAATGAGAATTAAGAATCTGTTGTGAGCTATTTGTAGATCCCCATCAAGTGGTATCAGAGCGGGAGCTCCTGAGTGTGTGAGCAGATCACCGAAAGTGAGGTAGTTTGCACCAGGATCTATGGAAGGGTTGTGAGAAGAGAGTAAGGAAGAATGCCTCCATGAAGAAACCATGGTGGTGGAAGGAATGTGGTACCTGAAGAAGATTTTAGAGCTTTGCAGAGGCAAGTGCAAGCTCTACAAGAGGAGTTGCGAAGAGGGGTTGAACCAAGAAGAGAGGACCATAGTGAAGATGAAGCTTGGGAGGTTGATGAACCATCGGTTGTAGAAGAAGCAACGGATCCTGCAGAAGCCAGATTAATCAAGGCTATATCTCGAATCGGGAAGAAGACAAAGTTTGATGTCTCCACGTATTCTGGGAGTCTCAATTCAGAGGAGTTAATTGATTGGATCAATGATATGGAGGAATATTTTGAGTATGAGGAGGTTGTAGATCCAGATAGGATCAAGTTTGCAAAAACAAAGTTGAAAGGCCATGCTTGCATATGGTGGAAAGAAGTGCAGCTAGAAAGAAATAGAGGAGGAAAGGAAAAGATAACCAGATGGGATCGAATGGTAGAGAAGTTGAAGAGACAGTTTATTCTTGTAGATTACGAATTGGACCTATTGAGAAAAATGCAGAGTTTGAGACAGTCAAACAGATCTATCAAAGAATATACAGAGGAGTTCTACCAGATCTCAATCAGAACTGGCCATGCAGAGGCTAACAGGGAGAAGGTGGCCCGTTACATCAATGGGTTGAGAACCAATATTCAAGAAGAGTTGAGTCTGATTAGGATGAGCACCATCGAGGATGCTTACCAGTTTGCCCTCAAAGTCGAAGAGAAGCTGAACAGACGGTTTGAGGGTAAGCAAAGAGGAAGAGGTCATGGGGGAAGAACTGGTGGAAGGACCAGTGGAGAAAAATATAAGGATCAGAAGAAGGTTGGTGAAACCAGTAATACCCAGGATCAGGAAGAGGGGAACACCTACCAACCCCGTAATCAGAACAATGGTTACCCAAGGGGGAGAGGTAGATCTAGACATGGATTTGGAAGGGGAGGATTTCGTGGAACCTGTTTCCACTATGGCGAAGAAGGACATCGAGCATACGAGTGTCCACAACACCGAGAAGGGACGAATAAGAGACCTGAGGGTCCTGCCAGAGCTGCTGTAGCCGATGAAGGTGCTGAATCAGAACATTCTAAGGAGGCAGAGGGAGGAGAAGTTATGGTTACAAGGAGGACCCTGTTGAATGAGGAGAAAGGATCAGACCAGAGAAGGAGCCTATTTCGCACAAGGTGCAGAAGTTTGGGTAAGGTCTGTAACATCATTATAGATAATGGTAGTACTGATAACTTGGTCTCAGAAGAAATGGTTACCAAGTTACAGTTAAAGAGAAGGGCACACCCGCATCCATATCGGATTGCGTGGTTACAGAAGGACCATAGGGCTTTGGTCAGTGAGCAATGCTCGATGAAATTTAATATTGGGAAGTACTGTGATGAGGTCCTGTGTGACATCCTACCTATGGATGCTTGCCATTTGTTGTTGGGAAGGCCATGGCAGTTTGATCGGTGTGCAGTGCATGATGGTCATGCCAACACTTACTCAATGACGAAGGATGGAGTGCGCCATAAGCTGAAGCCCTTGAAGGAGGCGGGCGAAAAGGTATGTAGCAGCGCTAGAATCTGTTTAGTTGAAGGGGGAAGATTTTTGGATAGTTTAAAGCATGAGCACATGTGCTATGCATTAATTCCTAGAGTTAGGAAGGAAGAATGCAAGGATACCCCTGTAGAAGTCTTAGGACTGTTAGAAGAATTTCTAGACATTGTATCTGATAATGTGCCTAAGGGTTTACCACCAGTGAGGAAGATCAATCACCATATAGATTTGGTACCAGGATCTAGTTTACCCAATAAGGCAGCACATAGAATGACTCCTACAGAAACTGAAGAGCTGAACAGGCAAGTCCAAGAGTTGCTAAAAAAGGGACTGATTCGGGAGAGCTTGAGTCCATGTGCAGTACCTGCAGTACTAGCACCAAAGAAATATGGAGAGTGGAGAATGTGTATAGACTCTCGAGCCATTAACAAGATCACCATAAAGTACAGATTTCCATTGCCAAGGATGGATGACATTATGGACTGTTTGAGTGGAGCCAAGTACTTCACAAAGATTGATCTCGAAGAGTGGTTATCATCAGATTCATGTCAGAGAAGGAGATGAATGGAAGACAACCTTCAAGACCAGAGAAGGTTTGTATGAATGGTTGGTCATGCCATTTGGGCTAACCAATGCACCAAGCACATTCATGCGGTTGATGAATGAGGTATTGAAAGAATTTTTAGGCAAATTCATCATTGTCTATTTGGATGATATTTTAATATTTAGCAGAACCCTGGAAGAGCATCTGATGCAGGTCAGAAGGGTTTTTGAGAAGCTATGGGAGGAGCAGATTGTTAATAAATCTGAAGAAGTGTAATTTCGTGAAGAAAGAGTTAGTGTACCTGGGATTTGTCATCTCAGCCGAAGGTCTAAAAATGGACCCAGAAAAGGTGAGAGCTATCATTGAATGGCCTACTCCGAGAAGCACGACTGAGGTAAGATCATTCCATGGTCTAGCAAGTTTTTACAGGAAATTCATTAGAAATTTTAGCAGTATTTGTGCACCCCTTACAGAAACAATGAGAGGGGATAAGAAAGAATTCAAGTGGACCTTAGGAGCAGATAAGAGTTTTGATATGATGAAGAAGAAGGTTACAGAGCAACCTATTTTGGCACTTCCAGATTTTAATAAGGTATTTCAGGTAGATTGTGATGCTAGTGGTAGTGCCATAGGAGCTGTTTTGAGTCAAGAAGGTAAACCTCTTGCTTACTTTAGTGAGAAACTCAATGATGCTAGGAAGAAGTATTCAGTTTATGATCAAGAGTTTTATGCTATAGTTCAGGCTCTAAAGAAGTGGCGACATTACTTGTTGCCAAAAGAGTTTGTTCTATATACCGATCATCAAGCCTTACAATATATTAATAGCCAAGGGAAACTAAATCAGAGGCACCTAAAATGGGTTGAGTTTCTACAGAGTTATACCTTTGTGTTGAAGCACAGGAGCGGAAGGTCAAACAGAGTTGCAGATGCCTTAAGTAGAAGGCAGTGTTTGTTGACAGAAATGAAGGTGGAAGTGGTAGGATTTGATGAACTGAAGGGTTTGTACCCTGAAGATCCTGATTTTGCAGAAGCCTGGAAGGCTTGCTTGGCACCTGTCACTTTGGACAGGACCAAGTGGTTGGATTTTTTGATCCAAGATGGAATGTTGTTTAGAGGAAGTCAATTATGCATTCCAAGGAGTTCAATGAGGGAAAATCTAGTCAAGGAGAAACACAATGGAGGGTTGGCTGGACATTTTGGTCGGGACAAGACCATTGCCCTGGTTAGTGAGAACTACTATTGGCCGCAACTGCAACAAGATGTGAAGAGGTTTGTACAAAGCTATAGAGTATGCCAGATGGCGAAAGGTGTGAGCCAGAACACTGGATTATATCAGCCATTACCTGTACCAGAGAGACCATGGGAGGACATCAGTATGGATTTCGTTCTTGGTCTACCAAGGACGCAGTGGGGAAATGATTCCATATTTGTGGTGGTTGACAGGTTTTCGAAGATGGCACATTTTATCCCCTGCTAGAAAACTAGTGACGCAGTTCACATTGTAGGTTTATTTTTCAAAGAGGTGGTACGACTTCATGGTCTACCAAAGAGTATCATTTTTGACAGAGATACCAAGTTTGTTGGGCATTTCTGGAGGACCTTGTGGAAGAAATTGAAGACAGATTTGAAATTCAGTTTTGCATACCACCCACATATCGATGGCCAAACGGAGGTGGTGAATAGAAGTCTGGGAAATCTATTGAGATGCTTGATAGGAGATAAGCCCACGGGATGGGATTTGGTTTTGCCACAGGCAGAATTTGCATACAACAATTTTGTCAATAGGAGTACTAACAAATCTCCATTCCAGATAATATATGGGAGCAGTCCAAGGAGTGCTTTTGAGTTGAGGAAGATGGATACAGGGGAAAAGTGCAGTGTCGAGGCTGAGGACTTTGCAGAGCATCTGAAGAGTGTGCATGAAGAAGTGAAGAAGCACATTACTAACATGAACAACCAATATAAGACAAAGGCTGACCAGAAGCTGACGGTTCAAGGAATTCGTAGTGGGTGATGAAGTCATGGTTCATTTGAGAAAAGAGAGGTTTCCCTGCTAAAACCTATAACAAGCTGAAGATGAAGAAGTTTGGACCATGCCGAATTATGGGAAAACGGGATTCAGGCAATGCGTATGAAGTGGAATTGCCAAGTGGCCTTAACATATCACCTATTTTTAACATTGCAGATTTGGTAGAGTATCATGAAGGAGGCAGTAGCGAGACACCAAGTACAGAATTATGGAGTATTCCAACATCTACTTCAGTAGCAGACGAGATCGAGGAAATACTAGACACTCGAGCAAGCAGAAGTACCAAGAACAGGCAGTATTCTGAATATCTGGTCAAGTGGAAGGGCAGACCTATCGAAGATGCAACTTGGTTGTCCAAAATAGAGGTCGACCGCCTGGGTCTTCCTCCAACAGTACAGAAGTAAAGGACACTTCTCAATCCACCCCGGGTGTCTGATGCAGGAGCATCCGGTGGCAGCAGAGCAATCTTGCATCGACAAAAAAAAATTTCTAAGTGTTTGCCTTGATGTCGCGATATCGCGACAGAGAAAAGTGTCACGATATCGCGACATGTCATGTTTTCATGACTCAAGAAGGAGAGAGAAGGCATGGAGCAAAAATGTCACGATTTCATGACATGTCACGAAATCATGACCGAAAGAAGACAGGAAAGGCGCAGAGGAGAAAATGTCACGATTTCGTGACATGTCATGAAATCGCGATCAAAGAAGCAGAAAGGAAGCAAGGAAGGAAAATGTCACGATTTCGTGACATGTCACGAAATCATGACCGAAGAAGCAGAAAGGAAGCAAGGAAAATGTCACGATTTCGTGACATGTCACGAAATCGCGACCGAAGAAGCAGAAAGGAAGCAAGGAAGGAAACTATCACGATATCGTGACATGTCACGATTTCATGACCCTAGAGGCGAGGAGAAGGCAGAAAGGAAAGATGTCACGATATCGTGACATGTCATGATTTCATGACCGAAAAGGAGAAAGAAGAGCCGAAAGGGAAAGATGTCATGATATCATGACATGTCGCATTTTCGTGACCCAAGGACAAGAGAAAGCGCAAAGGAGAAAAAGTGTCATGATATCGCGACATGTCGCATTTTCGTGACCCAAGGACGAGAGAAGGCGCAAGGGAGAAAAAGTGTCGCGATATCGCGACATGTCACATTTTCGCGACCCAAGGACGAGAGAAGGCGCAAGGGAGAAAAGGTGTCACGATATCGCGACATGTCGCATTTTCGTGACCCAAGGACGAGAGAAGGCGCAAGGGAGAAAAGGTGTCACGATATCGTGACATGTCGCATTTTCGTGACTCGAAGAGGGCAGGAAGGTAGAGAAGCCGAAAGTGTCGCGATATCGCGACATGTCACATTTTTGTGACTCAAAGAGGGCAGGAAGGCAGGGAAGTCGAAAGTGTCGCGATATCGCGACATGTCGCATTTTCGTGACTCGAAGAGGGCAGGAAGGCAGGGAAGCCGAAAGTGTCGTGATATCGTGACATGTCGCATTTTTGTGACTCGAAGAAGGCAGGAAGGCAGAGAAGCCGAAAGTGTCGCGATATCATGACATGTCGCATTTTCGTGACTCGAAGAAGGCTGGAAGACAGGGAAGCCGAAAGTGTCGTGATATCGCGACATGTCACATTTTCACGACCAACGAAAGAAAAGAAAGCGCAGGTGGTTACAAGGGCCATTACAGAGGAATCTACCGAGCGGTGGTATACCGAACGTCATCAATGGTTGACAGGTGGATAGAGCCTACAGTGGCAGCACTGAAAGCACGTGGCACCGAGGTGCAATGAAAGCAGACGAAGATCAAGGATCGAAAAGAAAGGCGTTCGAAGGTGAAGACAACGAAGAGGCACGGGAAATGAAATGAAGGGTCAAAAAAGGGAAACGAAGAGTCATGCCAGAGATTTTAAAAGGGCGAGCGAAGGCATGCACAAGGGTCGGAGAACTGCTGAGCCATAGTTGCAGTCGTGAAGGCAAGAGGGCGATTCTGGACCAGTTTAGACTATTTTTCTTCCTGGGCGGAAGATGTTGTAAGAGAAAAGAAAATAACTATCTTTCAAGATGAAGGAGTTTTAAATGGCAGACTACTGCCATTATTGTAAATTATTTCCAACTAAATGAATGAGAATTAAGAATCTATTGTGAGCTATTTGTAGATCCCCATCAAAAAATATACTCTTTTAAGGTATATATAGGGGTGAGCGACTCCAAAATAGGAGTTCGGCTCTTGGACGTTTACAATACTGAATGCATGTACTTTGAATACAAGAAATAAAATCACATCTCCCATTGGCTTCTGGTTCATATCGTGCAAGTGTATGTATTAATATTCTTTATTTCTTCTTACAATATTGAATTGTAATTGAGTTTGTTCTTATATCTAAACTTTTGCAATACATAAATCATATTGTTGGAATGAGAATATAATATATACGCATGTTAAACGAAATATTAGAAATCATATATTAGATAGAAGTAAGTAAATCTGTCTTCATTGTTGTCTAATCTGCACCATATATTAGATCTAGCTTCGGCTATATTTCCCTCTCTTTTAGTATTACTTCCTTCCCCTTTTCCCATAAAAAACTTCAAGGAACCAACCTTCTTTGGAGATCAAGAAAAAATTCTCAAACCTTCTCGTCTTTTCAATGTTGACAAAATCTAAGGTGCAACTAAACAACCCAAGGCAAATTTTGTTCCAACAGTTCTTGGCACGTCCGGTGGGACCCTAAATCCCACATTATTTTTACAAGGTTTGGTTTTTTGCCTCTAATATTTAGAATAAAAAACCCAATCACTTGGCGACTCCGTACGAAGGTATAGACCTAGAAAATACCTTATATTTTTAGACCTAGTTAAAGCTAGTATATGTTTATATGATAACTAGATCCAAATCAAAAAACTTAGAAGATCCCATTGAGTTCTTCAAGTTACATCTTGGTAGATTAAGAGTGAATCCAGTTTTATCCGTAAGATTAAATCCACCTGCTACCAATAATAGCGCCATTATATCCTATGTTTTGCCATATTATATCATTGGTTCATCTCCAGCTGTTACTACAACCCCAATAGTTCAAAAAAATATAGCAATTCCAATGGCCTCTCCACCACCATATTATCTTATATGGAACCATACTGGTCCACTAAATTTAGTAGCCCAAATTCAAATTCCTGGAGTAGCATTGAAGGCATTGCCTTCATATGATAGAATAGGAAAAATAGCATATGAACATTGCTTAGATGTAGCAGCAATGGCTGCAACCTATAACATCACACAGGAGGATGTGATGATCAGATTTCTAGTTATCTCTCTGAAGGGTAAAATGCTCTATTGGTATCGTGCACTCCCTCTTCAATCAATTACCACCTGGGCAGAGTTGTCTGGAAATTTTGTGGATGAATTCAATCAGCATGCAGATTCATTTTCCTTATTGAACCAATTCACAATCATAAGGAAACATCCTCAAGAAGAAATTGTAGACTTCAATAGCTATTTCAGTCAAACCTGGGAAAGAGTTCCTCAAGTATTGAAACCAATAGAAGAGCAAGCAATATATTACACTCTGAGATCCTTTGATTTAGATATTAGTATGATAATACGAAAATCAAGAATATTCACATTCCTTGCCATTTATCAACAATCTTATATAGTAGAGAGAGATCTCATATCCACTGGAAGGTATCCACCCAAAGCAATAATGCCCATTTTTCTTGATACTCCCCAGGCTACTCATGTTGCTTCTCCTAGCTCTGCTGAATTGAAGTTCACAGATCTTCCAAGATGGAATGGATCACCCTCTATACCTACAATACCAATGCCTCAAATTCCTTTGGCATTGCCTCCTATTTTTGCTATACCTACATTACCTACTCCACCTCCTCAGCAAGTCCTCGATAATCAGCTTACTCTTATCATGGATACCATAAAAAATCTAGCAAATGATATATCATCAATTAAAAATAGAGAGGCTGAAAGGAATTTTCTGCAAAGGAGGTTCCCTCAGGTAACAAGAGATGCAGCATAATCAAGCAATAGAGAACAAGAGAGACCAAGCATGGTATATACAAATGATATAGTGGAGGCCAAGGAGCCTCCCACTAACTTTAAATTTTGGTGTACTACATGTAACGATCCACATGGGGAAAGTTCATGTATGATACACCAGAATTATGTACAAAGTATAGCAGTTGAAAAGAGTAAATAAAAAATGAAAGGCCATGTAAATATAATTAGAGAGAAGGACCACAACTTCATGATGCCTACAATAGAATAGGTTTCAGTTTTAAAAATATCAGGTAAGAAACCACTGCAAGTAGATCCTAAAGAGCTTCAGCCATTGAATGTTTCCCCTTCTCCCAAGGAAGTTCCCAAAGAAACTTCTAAGGGAAGTATCCCTCAGGAAAGAAAATGTCAGTTTCCAACCAAAATTCAAGGGCAAGAAACACACAAAGAATCTATTCCTTGGTGGGAAAATGAAACCCAAGAACAGGCTAGGGAAAGGTTGAGATTACCCTCGCTGACAAAAAGGCAAAGAACTAAAGCTACCCAGGGATAAAAAAATAAATATGAAACTTTTGCCAAAGAAAGAGAAATAATAGTTGATTCACCTACATTCATTATAGTAGAGGAAATGAAAAATACTCCTTATAAGGCAAGTATGTATGATGCTCTTCAATTCCCAGGTCAAATCGATCTCCTACAGGAATCCCTAAGAACAATGAAAAATGGAGGTGGGACTGCATCATATTCAAAAATGGTTCTAACGAACTTGATGTCTGCCACTGGTAAGAATAGGCCACCACCCTTTTATTTGTCCCTTCAAATGGAAGTATGGGTTGTCCACAACTGCATGATAGATTCATGCACTGCTACCACTGTGATACCCAAAGAAGTATGTGATATTATGGTAATGGAGTACACTAGGAGCAGCGCAAGCGTCCTATAGTTAGATGGTACTCTAGTAAAAACTATAGGAGTGATAAAGGATATTCCCATATGGTTGCATAAAATGCCTCAGATGATAGTCATACAAGAGGTAGTAGTCGTAGACTTGGAGCCCTATTTTGGTATGTGTCTATCCAGAGAATTCACAACAAATATAGGAGGATACTTATCCTTAGATTATTCTCATTTGGAGATACCTTTCAAAGGTAAAAGGGTCAATATTTTTAATGAGAAACCATCTACATTTCATGTAGAAAAGATTGGTGAAATTGACCATGTAAATGTGATGACTAAAGAAATAATAGAAGAAGATCTAATGGAAGAAACATTAGAAGAGCTCCAAGCTGAGGATGAGTTTTCTCTACAAAATTTTAATGCCATGATAGAAATAGAAATAGGAAACTATTCTATTGAGAAACCAAAAATAAAATTGATACCCTCCCTATAAAAATATGGTTCTGTGAATCAATTATGGAAGCTTTTCTTTGATGGTGCTAGGTGCAAGAATGGAGCTGGTGCTGGAATAGTTTTGATTTCTCCCACTGGAGAGGAAAAGGTTTTCTCTTACAGGTTGAATTGGAGTTTCTCCAATAATGCAACAGAATATGAGGCCCTGTGCTTAGGGTTAAGAAGGGTTGAGAAATTGGGAATCAAACAGTTACTCATCTATGGAGATTCAGAACTTGTTGTGAATCAAGTCACCAAAAAATGTATAAGTAAACAACATTATTTGAAGGCTTACAGGAGCAAAGTGTGGGATATCTTAGAGGCCTTTGAGGCCCTAAATATAAAGTTTATACCTAGAGAATAGAATACCCACACAGATTTGTTAGCTTTAGTGGGAGCTAATTTTTGTCCTATAAGTAATGTTATTCAGAAGTCTAAAACTGTTAGACTTATATACAGACCTTCAGTGCCTGATAAAAATATTTTCTAGCAAGTTTTTGAAAATGATGAATAGATACTAGATTTCTTAATCCATGAAATGAATTTCTCAACCAACCGATATCTGTAGGATGAAGAGGAAGAGGACATTATTCAGTTAAAAAACAATCATATTCCTAAGGGTCTCATCACCCTTGAAAGCCTGTTTGATAACAATGATAGAGCAATTGGCCGGAAAATCAAGGTCGATAAACGAAGATACAAAGATGTAGAGTTGGAGCCAAGAAAAATGATTAAGGTTGGAATCAGTTGTACAGAAGAGGAAGTGAACCAGATCAGAGAATTATGTAAAAAATTCCCTGACATCATAGCTTGGGTGTATAGTGATCTAAAAGTGTATAATAAAGATGTTATTCAAAATACCATAGAATCAGAAGAAGGAGCTAAGCATTTTAGGAAAAAGCTAAGACCAGTGAATCTGAAGATAGAATCTTTGATGAAACAAGAACTGCTAAAACTCCTTCAAGCTAAAATAGTATACCCCGTTAAACACTCCACCTGGGTGGCAAACTTGGTACCATTCAGGAAGAAAAATGGAGATATCATATTGTGTGTATATTTTAGAAATCTAAATAGAGCATCACTCAAATATCATTACCCGCTACCTCAGATTGACCAAATTCTATACACAGTTGCAAGAGCAATGCAGCTCTTACAGTTAGAAGAACAAAGAGAGAAATCATACAATCACAATCAGAAGCATATGACAGATACTGAAGGATGGTTAAAAAAAATACAACTTCCAAAAAATTTAGAGTGGGAGACTTGGTTTTGAAATGGAATGTAAAGAAAGCTAAGCCAGGTAACCATGATAAATTCGATGCTTTCTGGGAGGGACCATTTGAAATTGTTTCAGGGAAATAGTTCAATGCTTTCAAGTTGAAAGATCAAGATGGATTGGTTCTTCCCATCATGGTGAATGCATTTCACCTAAAGTTATATTTCTGTTGAGAAAGTAGAAAAGGAATTATATGTACAGTATAATATAAGTATATTCAGACTATTTGTAAATATTACCATTTTTCAGCCTTAACAAAAAATTTCAGTCGCAGCCAATTAGAATTCGACATTTTTTTAAAATAGAGATACTAAGGTATAGAGGGAGTTTTGACGAGGTAATGTTCACTTTTAATCTAAGTGTATTTTCCTATTTTCTTTGTCTTTCTCTAAAATATTATTTTTACAACTGAATTGTTGACTCTGTTTCCCAATGGATGAAGGCTTGGTTCAAAATTTTTGCAAGCAAAAAATCCCCCGGAAGGCGCCAAGAATGTTAGTCAAAAAGTGACTAACTATAGAAAAATAGCTGATGCACCTTTTTGTATATTTTCCAAGAAGACCAAAGTGGCCCATATGCTAAAGATCAAAGAAAAATCAAAACACCGCAAGGAGGAAAAAGTGTCACGATATTGTGACATGTTGCATTTTCACGGTCCAAAGCAAAGAGAAAGAGCAATGAGGAAAAAGTGTCGTGATATCGCGACATGTTGCATTTTCATGGTCCAAAGCAAAGATAAAGAGCAAGGAGGAAAAAATGTTGTGATATCACGACATGTCGCATTTTCACGGTCCAAAGAAAAGAGAAAGAGCAAGGGGGAAAAGGTGTCGCGATATCGCGACATGTTGCATTTTCGTGGTCCAAAGCAAAGAGAAAGAGCAAGGAGGAAAAAGTGTCACGATATCACAACATGTTGCATTTTCATGGCCAAGAGCAATAGAAGGGAGCAAGGAGGCAAAAGTGTCACGATATCGTGACATGTTGCATTTTTGCAGCCAAAAGAGAAGAGAAAGAACAAGAAAGAAAAAGTGTCGCGATATCGTGACATGTTGCATTTTCACGACCAAAAGAGAAGAGAAAGAATAAGAAAGAAAAATATGTCGCCATTTCATGACATGTCGCATTTTCGTGACGAAAAGTGGTAGAAGAGCAAAGCAAGAGATGGACATCGCAATTTTGTGACATGTCTCATTTTTTGCGGTGGGAGGCAGCAAAAGATCAAAGCAAGAAACGGATGTCATGATTTCGTGACATGTCTCATTTTCGCGGTGGGAGGCAACAAAAGAGCAAAGTAAGAGACAAATGTCACGATTTTGTGACATGTCTCATTTTTATGGCTGGAAGTGGTAGAAGAGCAAAGCAAGGAAAGAATGGTGCAATTTCACAACATATCGCATTTTCGTGGCTAGAGGTGGCAAAAGAGCAAAGCAAGGAAAGAATGTCGTGATTTTGTGACATGCCAGCTATAAAGGAATAAAATGTATTTTTGGCAATCAAAGGCATGCACTGATACCAAGAAGTGATTTTTGACATGATTATCAAAAATCTAGGATAGAGCAGGCTTGCCAGATGATTGAAAATGTGACAGGCTCGTCTAGAATCTAATTTGTAGAGAAGATATCTAATTCATAGAATACTTGTGTATTATTAGAAACTGTAGATGATTGCTTGTAAAATAGTAATATGTACGTAGAAAAAGATACTCTTTTAGGGTATATATAGGGGTGAGCGACTCTAGAAGAGGAGGTCGACTCTTGGACGTTTACAAGACTGAATGCATGTACTTCGAATATAAGAAATAAAATCACATCTCCCATTGGCTTCTGGTTCATATCGTGCAAGTGTATGTATTAATGTTCTTTATTTTTGCTTACAATATTGAATTGTAAATTGAGTTTGTTATTATATCTGAACTTTTGCAATACATAAATCATATTGCTGGAATGAGAATCTAATATATACACATGTTAAACGAAATATTAGAAATCATATATGAAATTATATAATTTCTGCATGGAAATGTGTTTAAATGCTTTGGATAGAAGTAAGTAAATCTGTCTTCATTGTTGTCTAATCTGCACCATATATTAGATCTAGCTTTGGCTATATTTCCCTCTCTTTCAGTATTACTTCCTTCCCCATTTTCCATAAAAAACTTCAAGGAACCAGCCTTCTTTGGAGATCAGGCGAAAAGTCTCAAACCTTCTCGTATTTTCAATGTTGATAAAATCTAAGGCGCAACTAAACAACTCAAGGCAAATTTTGTTCCAACAGGTCCCATATGTTAGTAGATGAAACCTTCAAAGTAGATATTAGCAATGATCCCACCAATCCAATGAAGGTCAAATTCGGGGAGACTTTGACTCCTGATGAGCATTCCAACCTCATCCCTATACTCAGAGACAGACCTAATCTCTTTGCTTAGACTTACAAGGATATGCCAGGTCTAGATCCGAAATTGGTTACCCATAACGATCTATCAAAGAAGCCAGTAAGGCAAAAACTTAGGAAGATGCATCCAATAGTAGCTTTAATGGTTAAGGACAAATTACAAAAAATGTTGGATGTAGATTTTGTCATATCCATTGACTATTCGAAATGGGTATCCAATATGGTGCCTATAGGAAAACCTAATGGAAGGATCTGTATTTGTACAGATTTTAGAGACCTAAATTAGGCACCACCAAAATATTCATTTTCATTGCCAAATATCGATTTTCTTATAGACACAACTATAGGTCATGAAATGCTCTCCTTAATGGATGCTTTTTATGATTATAACTAAATTCGAATTAAGCCCAAAGACCAGCATAAAACCATATTTATAACACCATGGGGGACATTTTGTTATAAAGTCATGCCATTCGGTCTTAAGAATGTTGGTGCCACTTACCAATAGGCTATGACATATATCTTTCATAACTATATGCATAAGATCTTGGAGGATTACATTGATGACTTATTGGAAAAGTCCTTATTGCATTCTAAGCATGAAGAGGTCCTAAGAAAATTCTTCAATCGCCTAATAGAGAATAATGCCAGGTTGAATCCTAAGAAGTGTGTATTTAGCATAAATTCAAGAAAGCTCTTAGGATTCATCATTTCAAAGAGACGCATTGAAGTTGATCTAGCGAAGGTCAAGGCTATTTTAGAGATGCATCCCCCCACAAACATCAAATAATTAAAGAGCCTATAGGACAAAGTAGCATCCATAAAGTGATTTATCGTATAGTTATCAGATAAATATCGATCCATGAATTGACTGCTACACAAGGGGTCCAATTCAACTGGGATGAGGACTACCGAGTAGCATTTGCTGAGATTAAGCAATACTTGTAGATGCTACCAGTGCTAGCCCCACCAAGGATAGATGAGCATTTTTTTCTATATATATCAGTGATCGACTTTGCATTGGAAACCATGTTAGCCCAAAAGAATGCTCAAAGCAAATAACACGCAATATATTACATTAGCAGAACCTTTGTAAGTTATGAGCTAGGATATGCATATGTGGAAAAGCTATATTTAGCAGTACTATTTGCTACCAAGAAATTGTAGCACTATATGTTAAGTCATACGACATATGTTATATCAAAACAAAGTCCTTTGTAGTATATGATGAGAAAGACATCATAATACATGTACTACAAAGTGGATCATCTTATTGACATAATTTGATTTGGAGTTCATTAGTAAAAATTCCATTAAGGGAAAAGTCATAGCCAATAAAATGGCTAAGGCACCTCTCAAGAATAGTAGGTCCCTCACCATAAAGCTTCCTGATGATACAGTTTTCATTGTATCAGAAGAAATTGAACCCAAGGAACTAGATAAAAAAGTAGAAATGAGAAGGATTGTAATGTGTATTTCAAGAAATGCGTTAAATGTCAACATCATGCTAATCTTACACACTTGCCATCACAGGCCTTATAGCCCATCCAAGCAGCTTGGCCATTTTATCAATGGGGATTTGATCTTATCGGTAAGATCTCTCCTCTATCATCAGGATGAAATACATGCATTATTATGGCTACTAAGTATTTACAAAGTGGGTGGGAACCATTCCCTTAACAATAAAAAATGGAGCACGTATTACTGAGTTTATATTCACCAATATCATAAGTTATTTTGGAATACCATCCAAGATATTCTCAGATAATAGAACATGATTTAAGAATAGATCTATGAGAGATTTGACATCTAAGTATAGAATCAAACATAATTTTATGACTCCATACTATCTGGAAGCAAATGGACAAGCTGAAGCTTCAAATAAGATAGTGGTTTCCATCTTGAAAAAGATGGTACAATAACACCACAAATATTGGCACATCCAGCTACCCCTTGCATTATGGGCTTATAAGACTAACATTTAGACACCCACTAGAGAAACTTAATTTTCAATAATGTATGGTGCTAAGGCCATTATGCCCCTAGAGTTGGAAATTTCAATTCTGCGCATCACATTGAAAGAATTCATTGATGATGATACCGCATGATAATCTCACCTAGATCAATTGACACTACTTGATGAATGGTGTGTGAATTCCCTCGAGCATCTCCATGTTTATCAATAATATTTGAACTGAGCTTACAATAACAAATTCCATCTAAGATACTTTGAGGTTGGTGATCTTGTGCTAAAATATAACCAACAGAACTCAAATTTGTTGTTAGAAATGTGAGATAAATTTATGGCTAACTGGTTGGGTCCTTATATGATATCTAATAAGATTGAAATCGAGATATATTGCTTGATATCACTGGAAGGAGTTGAGGAGCCTGAGCCTCTCAACATCCTTCATATTAAAGCGTTCTATGCCTAAGACCAATAAAATACCCCAAAGGCATATGTAAGCCCTTTGGTCAATCGCAAAAAGGCTCCAAAGGCATCTGTACGCCCTTTGGTAAAACTCAAAAAGGCTCCAAAGGTAACTTTAGCCCTTTGGTAAAATCATAAAGGCTCCAATGGTTTTTAAAATCCCTTGGTCAAAATATAAAAAAAATCCAAAAAAAATACAAAATAAAAAACTCAAAAACATTTTGTATTACACTTTCAATTACATATTACATTCCAGTTGCATCATTTACATTTCATTTGCATGCCATTTCATTGTATTGCATTAGGAATTTTCATCTGTCACACATTGAATTAGGATATATTGTGTGTAATCTTACAAACGATACTGCGTTTGTGTTTCAATCATACATCTTTGCATTTTCACAAGTAATCACCCTTGTGAGTAATTGTGTTTTTTAACACAACTCATCTTGTTTATATGAAGAATATACTAGGGTTTTTTGGTCATTCAACCATACCTAGTGGTTTTCTTAGGAGTTTTATGGAAAGCTTGCTTTTATTTTTTAGATAAATTCTAGTTTTTATAGCACCTAGCATATCATAATCCTATCACTAATCAAACACATTTAACAATCCTAATTAGGGTAAGGAAATATGAACGCTGTGAAGTGGTCCAAGACACCTTGAGTGAAAGGTTTTATTACTTGTTTATTTTTTAAGGAGCACTGGTCTAGGGTAGTGGTAATTATAAAAAGGACAAGCATTCCCCCTACTAGAATAAATCCCTTGCTTACAAATGAAGAAGAAAATTCTTAAAAATTCAAATAAAACCCAACATTCAAAATCATAATTCAAATCCCTTGCTCAAAAAATAATAAAGAAAATAAATAGTTATTTTTATCACTATATATGAGCAAGTATCCCAATAAAATGAAGAAAATAAGGGGGGAAGCTTGAATCCCTAGAATTATCATTACTTGAAAGCCATAGGGTTATTCCCAATACAACAATGGGCTGAATGAATCCCACCTGAAATTGGGGTAGGTCTAAGAAATTTACAAATGAGCTAGCTTTTGGTGGCCTAGATTGATTAGTGGTCTAGTCTGACTAAGTTCAAACCTAGGATCGGATAAACATTTGAGGATCCCCAGTATAGAAATGGGTTGAATGAACCCCACCTGGCACTAGGGTATGCTTATGCATTATCTAATATATTCATTTGCACACATAGAGGTAATGAATAGTTGGTTCATTTAGAGTGAAAGATTTGTTTTCAGAAGTCTACTATAGTTAGTATACAACTTCTGATGAGTCAACTAGGGTGTTTGAGTCTCATGGAAAACCTCAAAAATTCCCAAATAGCAACAACTATTTTCAAATGTAATTATCACAAATCAATATTATTTTACGATAGTTTGTTTGTTAAAATAATGCATGATATAGGCTAGATACCAGATGGATATCATAAATGATATTTATACAACCACTGACTATGTTATCCATATTTCCTTTTAATTTACAAAAACTTATAAATAGAAACCATATATCATTACATCTCACATATGGGTGTACAATTTATCAAATATTCATAAAGATATAGCAATTATAATTCATGATTGTTATACATTATGTGGTGTCATCCATTAGATTGTTAAGCTCATATTGCATTCATACATTATGTTTTAAGTGATTAAAGCATACATGTTCATTTTCATAAATCACCATAAAAAAATTATCTATTACATAAATTTGCATTTCATAACATCTTAAATTAAATGTGTATAAAATATATCAAAGTAAACATGCATTTAAAATATACATCACATCCATATGCATCCATTATAAGTAGTCCATCTACACATATATCTCATAACATATAATCATACATCATATGTCTAGCTAGTGCATGTCATACATAAATCACATAATATAGCATTAAATAAATTAAATAGTGCATCCATGTGCATAGCATAAACATAAAACACATAAAAAGACAAGTACACATAATGAGTCATAAATGATATATATCATATATAAATATGTGTCAATAAGTACATAGGGGCACATAAAAATGCCCACAGGCTACATATGTGTAGGTCCTCGACCTTACACTCAAAAATAGTAGTAAAACATCTATGAGATCACCGCCAGTCTAAGACACACCACTGTTGCCTCCACCATCCCTATGAGTTCTCCGTGAGATAGCACCATGAGTACTCGAAGACCTATGAGTCCTCTTAGTCCTATGCATTCAGTGATTGGAGCTAGTAGTATATTGCCCTGTCTCTCTGGTCTTGGACCTACTCCTGTGGGTCCTTGTAGTATGGGTATCCTCTGGAACCTCCCTACCTAGCATCCTGAAGTGACCCTCTAGATGGGCGATGTGAGATACACTCATTGTATGAGGCTCATTACCCTCCTCCATGAGGGTATATAGCCACCTGATCTCTGCCATAGGGTCATGATCTCCTGGAAATAAATAATATGGTACTACAAGATGTGCCATGATAGTTTGTATAGGTGAGGGGTGTCCCCTCACCACCTTGAGTAAGTCCCTCTCTATAGTCATCACACTCAGTTGTGCCTATGCCAAGTCATGCTTGCCAGTAAGCTCTCTAGTTTATGTTTTTGTTGTGGCAACCTATGCCTGGAGAGCTACCATATCCTCATCATATCCATGCCACTATTTTTGACCATGAGTGAGATTCACCTTTGTCATGGTGATGGTAGTATCCCTATATAGCAACTGAGTGTGAAGTTTACCAAATTGGCTCTAGAGGTCAGCAATCCGGGCTCTCAATTGCCCAATATCATTATTTGGAGGTGTATCAACCTCCTCTAATACCTCCTCCTTTGCCTCTTCTTAGAGGTCCTCCTCTATAGTAGCCCAGGTGCCCTCTATCCTTTGGTGGGTCCTGCACCCATGAGGGTCTACCTTTGTGCCCTCTACTCCCTTCACTATAAAACCACTAGTTGGTTGGCCTAGAGGACCCTCTCCATGCCATTATAAGTCTACCCACCATCCATCATATTCAGGAGTAGTACCTGCATCTGACTGGTCTAACTCCTGAAAGTCATCATAATCCTCCCCTAGTGGAGTCACATGGGGCCAGGTCAGGTCCCTCTCTAGGACCAGGTGTCTATATATGATAGACAACTTTGGGATATCATGGCAGATCCCAAACTACCTTAGGACGCAAGAGTAGAAGTGATACTCGTGTATATAGACCTTTTGGCTGATGAGCCATCTATCTCTACATGCTCGATGTAATTCCTTGTTTGCATCTGTCCAGGCCAGATATTCCATATACAATCACCACTATATCTACTGAGGGTAGAGTTATGCAAATTTAGATATGTAGTGGTCCAGGTCTCTTGCATGAGACCTACTCATTAAGCCCTCTCACTCCAAGATCCAGTAGTGATATACCACTAACTCCCCTCATCAATATCAGTGATATTCAAAGGTAAATCAATGAGGCACTCGATCAAGACGTGTTGCCAATCCTAAATCTAAAGGAGGATGCTATAGATGATTCCCACTCTACTGTGATGTGTGATCTGATATAGCTCATGGTATATTTGTGCTAATAAGGTGCTCCCCCATTCCAGAACAAGATGCCACATGGTTGATTTCACCATCACCTCTCTGGTTTGAGCCAAGAGGTTCCAAGGGAACCTCATGCCTGAATAGTCCATGAAGACTACTTGGATGATCAAATGCATAAACACATGAAGAACGCAAGCTTATATTGAGATGGGGGTGAATAGTATAAGAACACTTTTTACTTTTCTTTCATATCAATATTATATAGTGTATAGATAGGAGTATCAATAGCAATAATCAAAGCAATGCAAAAAACATCATACACAATAGAAACACATATTTAACATGGTTCAGCCAAATATGGCTACCTCCACAGAGAAAGTATTTCTTCTAAATATTTCTCAAGTAATCTCTTGGGACCTTCCCAATTGCAATGTTTATGGACCTTTATCCAAAGGAGATGTTGATCCCCTAAATATAGTTAGTGCATCTCTATCCACAAGAGAACTCCTTGTCCTCTGCTCTGGCTAGTGATCCTCTAGAATATGACTACCTCCACTGCACTATCTTGTGGATCTCTCTCCATTGAATACTCTTGTCCCCAATTAGAAGGCCTATCCTCACTACCTTGGCTAATGGATATCTATCCATAGGAGACTTTGTCTTGTCTTCTCTATCACATCCAAAGATCTATCTCAATTATGTGCCAAACATAGTCCATTCGATCTAGAATAACTCTTCTCAATATTGCAATAAACACATTTCATTCAGTCTAGCACAAGTCTGCTCAATAAACTCACTCAACTCTGCACTAAACATAGTCCATTCAATATAGCACAAATATGCTCAACTCTTGCACTAAACATAGTCCAGTAGGTCTAGCACAAGTCCAATCAAATCTGTACTAAACACAATCTAGTCGATCTAGCACAAATCTGCTCAATAGGTCCACTCATAACCTACTAAAATATGCTCAATAGGTCCACTCAAAACCTACTCAAATCTGCTCAATAGGTCCACATAGAACCTACTCAAATCTACTCAACAAGTACACATAGAACATGTCAAAATCTACACAATACGTCCTCTCTAGGACTTGCTCAAATCTGTATTGTAAGCTTCCACAAAAGCTCACATAAAATCAGTACACAAGTCTTCTCAAATATTTGCCTCAAATATACTTAACAAGTCCACACAAAACTTGTACAATATCATAGAAACATAAAGAGAATTGTTAGAGACTCAATATGTTCTTTATTCAATGCTCAATCACTTTACCAACTCAAATCAATCTCATAGAATCATAAAGAGAATTGTTAGAGACTCAATATGTTCTATACTCAAAAAATCAATCACTTTCTCAAATCAATCTCATAGAAGCATAAAGATAATTTTTAGAGACTCAATATATTCTATACTCAAAACTCAATCTCAACTCAAATCAGAATATAGAATAGTTTGTTTTATGGAACTTGAACAATCACTTCATACATCCACTTGACTAGGCTCAATCAATTATACTCAACCAATCACTTCAAGAAACAACTCTTGCTCACAAACCCTAGTCCAAGCATGTATCATCCAACTCAAAATGTTTCCAACAATGCTTAACAACAAGTCTCACATAACAATGATACTCATGATCTTTTCAAACCCTAGTTCAAGTTCTTTGCATAACAACTCACTTCAACAACCCTGCTCATCAAACAAGGTTTTAATCACAACTCTCAATTTTAGAAAACCTTGAAGCATTAACTCAAACACTTCACTCAACCAATGATATCAACAACAATGCTAATAAAACAAGGTTTTAATCTCAACTCTCAAATCAGAAAACCTTGAAACAATAACTCAACCACTTACAAAAAGGAAACCCTAATAAAGTCCTTTTCACTCCAAAATTAATTTTCAATAAAGTTAATCAACCAAGTCAACCAAAGAAGAATTTTCCCATACCTTACTAAATTTCAAGTAGTTGACCTCACAAATCTGCCACACTCACAATTACTTATTTACCAATCTCAATAAGAATTAGAGGATAATTTTCTTCAACAAAACATATCACAAAAATAATATCAAAATTACACCTTATCACTTCAACTTAAATAATAATAAATATCCTCACAATAGTCACAAAAACCCTTAATTCAAAATAACATACTACCCACAAAGTCTTAACCTTTCAATATTCCACAATAGCAATTTTAAGACTTAAAAATAAAAACATAATTCTCCTTATAACTCCTAAATTTAATTCTCAACTACCACAACTTTATCACAAAGAAACCTTTCAAAACTCAACCACTAAACAACCTTATACCTCCAAATTAGGAATTTAATTAAAAATAAAATAAAAAATATTACCTTTGCCTTTGGAGGGAATCGAACCCTAAACGTTGCCCCCTATGAGCGCCTTAACTATGGCCAAAGTCACCGTACAAGCCAAGCACTCATTGAAATTAACGAAGCACCACATGCTTCTTAATATCCACTATCTCCTTTCGAATTGGCAAAAGAATGTGCACCGTAGGTGCTTCACTCAACACACCGTACGATGCACCCATCGCGATTCAAACGTGAATTCCCTTGCAAGCCAGTGCTTTCATGCTTTCCAAAATTCCACTAGACCACGTTGTCTTATGCAAATTTGAAAATTGAAGCTTCCTCCCTTCAACACTTTGTTGTCATGTTTTTCGCATACACTCACGAGCTCTTTCTTTCGTAAGCCAATATTTTCACTTTTAGAGCAAGGATTAAATTTGAAATTTAGGCATAGTATTTATATGCTTCTTAACTACTTTGAAAGCGTTCGTGCTTTCCTTGTTTTCTTCTATAACATCGATGAAGATCATAAAGGCTTCGAATGCCTTTGGTATTAAACCCAACCTTTGGGTTTATTAAAATATCTTTAGACTTTATAAAACCCACATTTGCCTTTTAAAACATTATAATAAGAATTATAAATATTTTATTTGGGTTTTCACCATGGTATATTTAATATTATAATAACCACTATTATAATATTATACCTTTGATAAAGTACCTTTAATATTATTTATAAAATTTAAATTCACATTGAATTTAAATAATTTATAAAATAAATATTATAACCCCTTTTTAACTTTTGTCTTTCACACTGTTTCACTTGATATTTTGCCTTCTTCCTAGATATCAAATAACTATTTTTATCCCCTTTGTTTCATACTGAAATATTTGGTATTAATGATGACTTCATATGGTGACATCAATGACAACTTTGACTTAGGGACTCAAAATGTCCAACAATCTCCCCCTTTGTCATTGATGGCAACTCATACTCTTCTTACCAAAAATTGACCTTTCTTTTTGCTTTTGCTCCCCTTGGGACATTGCTCCCTCTGGCTCAATGCCCTATCAAATATCAAATCTCTCCCCATTACAAAAATCTCTCCCCCTTTGACATCAATGGCAAAGGGTCACCTTTGGGGCTCGGGTCTAAGAATGAACCTCTTAGTTTAGCCCCTCCCCCACCTCCTTTGAGGTGGTTAATTCTAGGGTGGGAGTATTTCTACTCCTAAAAGGCATTGTTCTTTGCCTTTATCCTATTCATTTATTTTATAAATTTTTTGATTGTTTCTATTTGTGTCATCATTCCTTTTCCTATTTATATTCATGTTCTCATTCATGTTCAAGTTCCTATTCTTGTTCATGTTCTTATTCCTATTCATATTCCTGTTCCTATTCATACCTATTTTTGGAATATTTTATCTACACAATTTTGTTGTGTGACCATCATTATTGCACTTATAACACTTAATTTTATTATTCCTTGGAGGTGCAAATGTCTTAGGATTTCTCCTAGTGAAGCCATATCCTCTTCTGTCATGAATCCTACAATTCATTGCCTTGTGACCAAACTCATTGCATGAGTAGCAATACCCATGAAAAATCTATCTTTTTCCATATTCCTGTTTTTCATGTGTCCTGCACTATGAAACCATGTGCCCAAACCTATGACATGAGAAACATATTCCATTGAAGCTTCCTTGTCTTGACCTCATTGGTCTCCTGTTATGTTTTTTGTTCCATATGTATATTTTCTGTGCATTGTTCCTATATTTGTTGAACTCTTTATTTTCCAAATCATCCTCTGATGTCTCATTCCCTCTTACACTGTCTTCTTCTGATGCATATTCATCTGAAGTTTCTTATTATTCAAGACTTGAAGTAGAATTTTCTTCCCATTTATTTTGTACCTGTTTAGAACCAAGACCTGTCTTGTTTGTTGCTCCTCTTTGTATCTTGACTATTTTATACACACTCTTTGCACTATTTACATACTTGTATAGCTTATTCTTGGAGTCTTCTACATATTCATTTAGTAGAGACACTTCTTGTGCTCACTTCTCACATTCCAATATATTTGCTTCTAACTTATATTTGAACTTCTTTGCCTTAGCCTTTGATTTTTCTAAATCCTCTATGAGAAATAATCTTTCTTCATCACATTCTTGAAACTGAATTTTAAGCGTAGAGTGTTGCTTTCTTGCCTTATTTACCATTTCAAGGGCATATATCTCTACTGAATAATACTCTATTTTTTTACCTTTATATACATCATTACTTTCTTTTGGCTTATCTTCTATAGGATCACTCACTTCTTCTTCTAATGCCATTAGAATATTTTCATCCAGTATTTCAAGTGCATATTCATAGTCATCATCACTAAAACTATAACCATCCCTTGTGCAATCATCTTCAAGATATCCAAATCTACGACATCTAAAACACTTGAGAATAACTGGAGTCTTTTTCTTAACCGGTTCTTTCTCTTCAATCATAAATAGGAATTCATATCTATCATTATATGAAAGGCTAGTATGAGTACTTACTTGCACTATCCGGATAGTAGCTTCTCTTTTGTCTTTGGAAGAACTTATTTCCTTGTCTGCTTTGTCCATATTTGCTTTTATTTTGGTGCTTGTATCTTTCTGATTCCCTATACTTGTGATCCTATTTTTTTTCACCATTGTTGTTCTTTGGCTCTTTACAATCTATTGCAAAATGTCCATACTTTCCATAATTGAAACATTTAACAGATCTTAGATCTATGGGTCTTCTAGAACCTTTATCTCTTCTACCATAATTAGCTTCTTCATCACTGGATGACTCACTACTTTATTATGACTTCTTACCCTTTATATTCTTGTTCGCTTTGAATGTAGCCTCTTTTGGAGGGATAGGATATTTTTTTCTTATCTCAAAAGTTGTAAGCATGCCAAGTAAAGAATTTTTTTTTAGACAATCACTATAAATTTATGTTTCCATAGTGGAAACCTTTTCACTGTACCTTTTTGGAAGAGTTCTCAATATCTTATCACAAGCATCAGATTCATCGACCTTCATTCCAAGACCCCTCATCTCATGTACAAGTTCATCAATCTTACTGAGATAGTCACGGATGTTTTCATCATCCTGCATTCTTATGTTTTCAAATTCTCCTTTGAGATTTTTGATCTTAGCTTTCTTGACACCTTTATCTCCTTCATATATGTTATGGAGTAGTTCCCATATTTCTTTTGTCGTTTACAATCCATAACATTCATATATTATGATCTACAAAATACTTTTATAAATACATTCATAGCTCTTGAATTTGCATGTATTAGAAGCTTACCTTCCTTATATGTAGGAGGATTGACTATTGAATCATATCCAAGTTCCACTGCATCCCAAACTTCATTACCTAATGCCATCAGGTGAAATATCATTAGCATACACCAATACAAGAAGTCACTTCCATCAAATACTGGTACTATATTATTTATGGACCCGTCCCTTTGATCCTTTTGATCCATTGTGTTCTTGATCGCTTTTCCTTCAAGCTGTCAAACTATTCTGAAGGAACCCGGTATGATACCAATTGAAGAACACAAGCTTATACTGAGAGGGGGGTGAACAGTTTAATAATTTTTTTTACTTTTATTTCAAATCAATATTATATAGTGTATAGATAGCAGTATCAATAGCAATAATCAAAGCAATGCACAAAAAATCATATACAATAGAGACACATATTTAACGTGGTTCACCCAAATATGGCTACCTCCATGGAGAAAATATTTTTTCTAAATATTTCTCAAATAATCTCTTGGTAATCCTTCCCAATTACAATATTTATGGACCTTTGTCCAAAGGATATGTTGATCCCCTAAATCTAGTTTTTGTATCTCTATCCATAGGATAACTCTTTATCCTTTGCTCTAGCTGGTGATCCTCTAGAAGACGACTGCCTCCACTACACTATCTTGTGGATCTCTCCACTAAAGACTCTTATCCCCACTTATAAGACCTATCCTCACTACCTTGGCTGATGGATATCTATCCATAGGAGACTTTGTCGTCTTTGCTCTGTCACCTCCAAAGCTCTATCTCAATTTTGTACTAAGCACAGTCTAATTGATCTAGCATATCTTTGTTTAATCTTGCACTAAACACAGTTCATTCGGTCTAGCACAAGTCTGCTCAATAAACTCACTCAAATCTGCACTAAACACAATCCATTTGATCTAGCACAAATCTACTCAACTCTTACACTAAACATAGTCCAGTCGGTCTAGCACAAGTCCAATCAAATCTACACTAAACACAGTTTAGTGAGTCTAGCACAAATATGCTCAATAGATCCACTTAAAACCTAATCAAATCTTCTCAATAGGTCCACTCAGAACCTCCTCAATTTTTCTCAATAGGTCGACACAGAACCTACTCAAATATGCTCAATAGGTCCACACGGAACCTATCCAAATATGCTTAATAAGTCCTCTCTAGGACTTGCTCAAATATGGATTGTAAGCTTCTAGAAAAGCTCACACAAAATCATTCCATAAGTCTTCTCAAAGACTTACCTTAAATCTACTTAAAAAGTCCACACAAAACTTGTCCAATCTCATAGAAACATAAAGAGAATTGTTAGAGACTCAATATGTTCTTTTCTCAATGCTCAATCACTTTCTCAACTCAAATAAATATTATAGAATCATAAAGATAATTGTTAGAGACTCAATATGTTCTATACTCAAAAAATCAATCACTTTATCAACTCAATCTCATATAAGCATAAAGAGAATTGTTAGAGACTCAATATGTTCTATACTCAAAACTCAATCTCAACTCAAATCAGAATATAGAATAGTTTGTTTTATGGAACCTGAACAATAACTTCATACATCCACTTAACTAGGCTCAATCAATTCTACTCAACTAATCACTTCAAGAAACAACTCTTGCTCACAAAACCTAGTCCAAGCATGTATCATCCAACTCAAAATGTTTCCAACAATGCTCAAAAATATATCTCACATAACAATGATACTCATGTTCTTTTCAAACTCTAGTTCAATTTTTTTGCATAACAATAACTCAAACACTTCACTCAATCAATGATCTCAACAACAGTGCTAATAAAACAAGGTTTTAATATCAACTCTCAAATTAAAAACCTTGAAGTAATAACTCAACCAATTACAAAAAGGAAACCCTAATCATGTCCTTTTCACTCCAATTAATTTTCAATAAATCCAATCAACCAAGTCAACCAAAGAAGAATTTATCCATACCTTATTGAATGGCAAGTAGTTGACCTCGCAAATCTGCCACACTCACAATTACTTATTTGCCAATCTCAATAAGGATTAGAGGATAATTTTCTTCAACAAAACATATCACAAAAATAATATCAAAATTACACCTTATCACTCCAACTTAAATAATAATCAATATCCTCACAATAGTCACAAAAATCCTTAATTCAAAATAATATACTACCCACAAAGTCTTAACCTTTCAATATTCCACAATAGCAATTTTAAGACTTAAAAATAAAAATGGAATTCTCCTTATAACTCCTAAAGGTAATTCTCAACTACCACAACTTTATCAAAAATAAATCTTTCCAAACTCAACCACTAAACAACCTTATACCTCCAACTTAGGCATTTAATTAAAAATAAAATAAAAAATATTACCTTTGCCTTTAGATGGAATCAAACCCTCAACGTTGCCCCCTATGAGTGCCTTAACCGTGTCCAAAGTCACCGCACAAGCCAAGCACTCGTTGATATTAATGAAGCACCACATGCTTCTTAATATCCACTCTCTCCTTCCACCTTGGAAAAAGAACGTGCATCATAGGTGCTTCACTCAACACACCTTACGATGCATCCATCGTGATTTGAACATGAATTCCCTTGCAACCCAGAACTTTTGTGCTTTCCAAAATGCCACTAGACCACGTTGTCTTATGCAACTTCAAAAATTGAAGCTTCCTCCCTTCAACACTTTGATGTCATGTTTTTTGCATACACTCACGAGCTCCTTCTTTCGCAAGCCAATATTTTCACTTTTAGAGCAAGGATTAAATTTGAACTTTAGGAATAGTATTTCTATGCTTCTTCCACTACTTTCAAAACATTGACGTTTTCCTTATTGTCTTCTATGACGTCGAAAGAGATCATAAACGATTTGAATAAACCCAACCTTTGGGTTTATTAAAATATCTTTAGACTATAATTGCAATATATATACATTAGGTGTGAGCATTTTTGGTGGTTACACTATCTTATCTTAAGCTTGCAAATAAATCTAATAAAAACCTTTAGATAAAACAACATGGATAAAACCATAAAATCAATAATCAATATGGCACCATGATAAAATAAAGGTTTATATTCCAAAATAAATAGTCTTTGTTTCAATTAAAATAAATTCTCTTTCACCAAGAGTTATTTTTCAAACCAGACCTTCATATTGTTTCAAAAAGAAAAGAAGAATTTAATCTTGATTTGCCATCTTCTTCCTATGGCCTCCATGGCAATTTTTTAGGAAGAAAGAGGTCAAAACAACTCATAGGTAAGAATGAATATATTTCTATGTGCATGATAATCACAAGAAAAAGAAGCCCATACTTCTTTCAAAAATATTTTTCACAAATATTTTTCTATCATAGCTCAACCCATGCATTTCTATAAGATTCATTTCACTATAGCAACACATGCATAAGAAGCCCATACTTCTTTCCAAAATATTTTCCACAAATATTTTCTATCATTACTCAACCCATGCATTAGTTCTCTTCATAAAATAAAGTAACAAACACTTGAATCCACTACTTAAGGTTTACATCCATTAAATCCATCATCAAATCCAAAATACCACTTAAAATATTGGAAGTCAAAAAAGCATTAGTTTAATCCAAAAATATAAGGGCAGATAGATTAATGAATTGATCTAGGATTATTTCCAATACAACCCATCCTTAGAGTAATAACCAATCCAATATTAGTTTAGGGTTGTCTCAAATAAATCCATCAGATTATTAATTTGATAATTAGTCTAAAGCAATTAATCAATCCACTTGATTAATATGCATATGACATTATATTAGTCTATATTTAATTAAACAATCCATTTTATTGTTATAAATATTAACATTAGAAAATTATAACATTAATCAATCTATTTGATTAATATGAATCTAACATTAGATTAGTTCATCTTTAACTAATCAATCCATTTGATTGATATAAATCTAACATTAGAAAAGTATAACATTAATCAATTTATTTGATTAATATGAATCTAACATTCCATTAGTTCATATTTAACTAATCAATCCATTTGATTAATATAAATCTAACATTAAAAAGTATAACATTAATCAATCTATTTGATTAATATGAATCTAACATTTGATTAGTCCATCCTTAATTAATCAATCCATTTGATTGATATAAATCTAACATTAGAAAAGTATAATATTAATCAATCTATTTGATTAATATGAATCTAACATTAGATTAGTCTATCCTTAATTAATTAATCAATCAACTTGATTAATATAAATATAACATTAGAAAATTATATCATTAATCAATCTATTTGATTAACATGGATCTAGCATCATATTAGATTAAAAATTTCTAAACTATTAATAGAAATTTGATTAATCTTCCCAATTCAACCCTAAAATGCAACCATAGATTAAAACTTATTCAATCTAACAAAAGTGAAGAATAAACCATCTTAATCATATGCACAAAGGATATTAAAAAGTTAAAGTCTAACTTAATTTAGGGAAGGAATAAGATTCTTGACCCTGAGCTTTACATAAAGTAATGCTTATAGGGCACCATCCTCATAGTGAACCCTGGTGACACAACAATATCACCATGAAGCTTAAAAACAACCTAAAAATTGAGACGTTGCTTGCATCAAATCTAAGCGCTAAGGTAAAAGACATAGAGGGCACAATTTCCTGTAGGTAACTCAGGCATACAAGATCTAACAAGCCACTCAATAGAGCAACAAGGAGAAGAACTTTACAAACATAACTTGTAAAAAAACAACTCTCAATAGTTAGTGAAAGGAAACTATGCTACACTAAGAACTTCACGTGCACTCTTTATCGATGCACAAGGATAATAGGTTTTGAGTGGGCAAAAATTTAAGATGCACAACCCAAGGCACAAAGACTACCAAAGGTGACATATAGGGTAAATATAACATATTGTAATTTCATAACAAGGTTAAATGAAAAATTGAGCATCTAGAGGTAAGAAAAAACAACTAACAATATTGAATTCATAGTAAATAAACAAAAAAGCTTAGTCCAAAAAGCCATTGAGTTCCTAAAGCTTTACCTAGAATCCTTTGCAAGTACGTTTGTTGCTTCAGCTCTATTCTCGTCTGCCACATTGCATTGCACAACAAGATTTTCCTTGATCTTATGTTTCTCCTTTTCCCCCCTTCACATCCATCAATGTCCATTTTAAAATTAAATCCTTCTTCTCTTAATGAGAGTTCGAGTGCCACTATCATTAAGGCCTCTATGTAGTTAGTGTCCACTTACAAGAAGAACATTATCTCGATATGTGTTTATGATAAAACAAGAGTGGTAACAATCAAAGAGTATCCATTCCTCTAAGTGCCATCACTCCAAGAAAGAAGTATTAAATGTACCACCTCAAGGTTAAAGGTGGCTCATCATATAGCCACAACCAAACATAAAATAAACATTCAAAACAAAAACTGAATACTTTCTTTAATGGATTAATTACCAACATTAGGTATACAAGAATTAACATCAACCAATTTATTCTTCAAGAATACATGGAGATAATAAAAAGCCATCATGCCAAAATTAAGAACAAAATCAATCCCTTGATATTTTGCACCATTGTTTTAACCTCAAGTGAATGGCTCCTTGTTTAAGATAGACCTAGGCTATCACTAACTCATGTTAAGGAGACTTGTTGCAAGCAACTTTCTTGGTCCAATGGTATGAACATGAGCATAAGAAAACTATAATGCACCTACATAAAAGGGTATTCATCCATGTTACCCTAAGTTGTTTGATGAACAAGTCATCGTCATAATTTCCCTTACATTTGGTCTCTCATTCCTTGTGGTCAATTCTCTTGTCCAACCATGAAAGCACCTGATATTGCGATAAAGCAAAGCATCGATAGTACCTTGTCCTTACAAAAAATAGACATATCAATAAAGCATACATCTATCTAAAGCATCAAAGCTAAGCATTAAATATCATTCATTAATACATAGTCCAACTTAAGTAGCAAGTCCTACCATGGTGGGTTGTGACATACTATCCCTCTTTGACTAAGCACAATCCACTATGTTTCCTGCAAAACACTTTTATATTTATTCAAAAAAATAAAGAAAATATCTTTTCATTTCATATACTTTATTCCAAGTGTCGTTTCTCTCTAAATATGGTCCCACTGGACCTTGCACTATTCTAGAGTTTGTTTCCTCATCACTTTGGAATGAAACTATAGAATCTTAACTAGATTCAGTTCAATGATCACTAGATATATCATCTACAATTTTGAGATATCCCACACATGGTAAGGATCAACAACATACTTTCTAAGTAAGGATATGTAGAAAGAGTCATGGATATCTGATATGTTGGGTGGTAAGGCAAGTCTATAAGCCACTATACTGATCTTCTTAATGATTTTAAAGGGCCCAATATAATGAGGATCTAGCTTAGAAGACTTGATGGGACTCTTCATGGGTTTGAATATCAAGAAAATTCTATCCCTATAGACACCTAAAATATGTCATTTTGAGGAGGCTACTCATGTGGACACCTTTTTAGGTCATATGACTCATATTCGACCTTCCCAAGATCTAACAATGGTTCTAACCACTCAAATATGACAAATCAATCCTATTTATTCTAGGTTGTTGATTTCCCTAGTGATCGCTTCATGGTCGTTGGAGCCAATGAAGATAATAGGTGGGCTGCACCTATTGAATATGGTCATAGATCAAGCCATGCCTATCAAATATGATCGTGTTTGTAACAAACTCAAGCTACCCGAGCCGAGTAAAATTTGTTACAAGGTAATTTTTCTTGAGTGGTTACTCACTAGAAGATTTCGAAAGCATTGCCTCACCTACCTCAGCCAAACCAAATCTTTATCTTGGCTTCTTGATCAAGATAGGATGCCAATTTGGGAGGTCTATAAATTATAGGTATTCCCTTCACCCAACTAAGATTGAATTTCCATAATGAAGTGCTATCAAACTGAGAGAATTGATATCAATTGACGTACAAAAAAGTGCTACCCAAATCATATTATGAGGTTTGTACATTCATAAATGGAGTTATTAAGAGCTTGAAGATCAATTACCTTTCTGTTCAATACCAATTTGCCATGGATTTTAGCCAATTCACACAATCCAACTATGTTTCAGAAAACAATGACCCTTGAATATCATTTCCATGGTCAAATTAAACATCACCAAAAATCAAATATAGAGAACATAGTCTCTATCTGATGGTTGTTGTTTTCAACAGTGGCCCATAGGCACCATCATCGACATTGAAAATGACCAAAAGAGTTCATCGACATGATCGATAATGACCTTGTTGTGATGTTGTAACATCCCCATTAATTGATTATTATTTTATGAAAGAATGTGATGCTGCTGTAAGATTTTGTGAATTGTAGGTACATGTCTTCACTTCAAAGCTAAGGAATCGAACAAGGCATATAACACCCCTAGTGGAAATAGTGGTCAGTGACGTCAAGTAATGTGGATATGATATCATGCTTTATGCACTATGGCCTGTGGGTACATGGAAGCCCACTGTAGAAACTACATTTAGAACATTCTGCTTGCTATTGTACTTTTGCATGAGTATTCGGTTGAATGTTATCGCTAGCTAAATTTATAAACTTGGATTATTTATGTTTTCGTTTCTTTTAAAAAAAATTATTTACTTACTACGTTAATAAATAAACAATGATTGTGAATGAATATATTTTGTTGATATATATTATAATATATATAAGAGAGAAAATGAAAATTGATAAAAATGTATATTATATATATAAATACCAAAAATATAACAAAAATAATTAATAATAATGTAATATTAAGAATAACAAATAAAAATGTTATGTACAAAACAAAAGAAATTTTTATAGTAAAGAATGAAACCACCTGGCAATATACGATGAAACTTCATTACATGTTTTATTCCATGTGTCATACTGGAACCAATTGTTTTTCCTATTAATACTATGGGAGAAGCACATTTGAGGGTACAAAAAGAAAGAGTGAAGCTAAGTCCAGTAGAAAAAGGATTGATGCGATGTTGTAGAGTACCGAATTCGTAGGATTTTTCATCATCGAATCGTTGAAAAGGTCATTTTCACTAATTTAATACTACATTGTTTGGAGCCATAGGATGGTTATAATTTACAGAATGCATATTAATAGGATTAAATCCATTTGTGAAATTAGATATTGTATGGTGCTGTATTGTACTCTTTTTCAAAATTAAGGTGAAAAATATTTCGTAGAAGTTATTGGATAAAAATTCGTTTGTGGTTTCTGAAAAATAATGCCACTGTGTTGAAATTCTTCTTAGACATGGCTTGGGTGTAGAAATTTTAATTTATTTTCCATTGTCAGGAGCGGGATCGAATTGCAAAGGAGGGAGGGCCCAAAGTCATGTTGCGCAATTGGGCTGTGCAAGCATAGTCAAGTTGCGCATGGACCAAGGTGCGCAGTCAGGTTATGAACAAAAAATGTGCGCAATAAAGATGTGCACGGAAGAAAGTGCTAAGTCTAGCAAGCACTCGGTCAACGCCCAACTACGCTAGTCAAAGGTAGCGAAGTTCGACTTCACTATGCAGTTTGGTGGACAGCTCCAGACTTAGCCAAATTTTTGCCTTGCAAAATATTTTTGCCTTGTAGACTTTTGCTATCCGAAGGCTTGCGCGGCTTTGGCATTGGTTTGCCTGGCTTGGCAAGAACTGTATGAGAGGAGAGAAACACCAAATATGAGTTCAATGTTTCAAATCTGAGCTCAAACTTATAGAACTCGAAATAAATCGCTTTGAGGTGATTTGTACAGAGAACAACAACATATTTTAGCACACAGAGATAACTGCAAACCCTACAGATGCCTTAAACAACAACAAATTTTATTCATATAAGATGAGGGTTACAAAAGTCCTCAATTAAGGAAAAAAAACATCTGCAGACTAAAGCTGTAGGATAAACTAAGAGGGAAAACAAATGTCGAGTCTGCTACTCGAACATTAGACAGATGAGCTACACTGCTCACTAAAAAAATAGTCTCGTCTGCTACTCTATGAATGATTATTTTTCTCTTGCCTTCCTCTACTCTCCACACTCTCTCCTCTTCTTTTCACTCTGCTTCATTCCACTCTACTACTCTGAAGACACGAACTGCCTTATATAGCCGCAGGTAGAGGAGGATAGAGGTTATCCTTTGACAGGTTCTGACAGACCCTCAATTAGGGTTTCTGACCAATCACCAAACTAGCATTAAATCATCAAACTGGAATTAACTTATGCAGCGATCTGATCTATCAGAAATCACATCTGTCACAAGGCACGTGCAATGTCAAGTCAAAAGTTTTGCTGAGATCCCCAACTGCGTGAGCGCAGTCTAACTTTGCCCAAGTTCAGAGCGCAGTTGGGGCAGAGGCATGAAATTTGGATTAATATTTCTAACACCCTCCTTTAATCCTGATTTCACGAGCACTTTGACTCCAAGCTGCTCTCATAATCTACTAAAGTATTCCTCCTTCAAAGGCTTCGTGAAAATATCTACCAATTGCTCCTTGGATCTGCAAAACTATAGTTGAATTTCTCCGGACTTCACCAAATCTTTGATGAAGTGATAATGAATATCGATGTGCTTTTTCTGGCCATGGAACATGGGATCCTTTGACAGTGCAATGGCCGAATTGTTATCACAAAAAATTGTTGTCGCACCTTTCGGAGGATAGTTCAGTTCACTCAAAACTCTTCGTAGCCAAACTGCCTGGCATGCGGCTGATGTGGCGGTGACATATTCTACTATAGTTGTGGATAATGCAATTATGGGTTGCTTATTGGATGCCCATGATACTACCCCTGATTCGATATGGAAAGCATACCCAGAGGTGCTCTCTCGATCATCGATACTGCATGCCCAATAACTGTATGTGAAGCCCACTAGTTCCAATTGGTCCTGTCTGGCATAAAATGGGCCATTGTTTCGCATCCCATTGACATAGCACAATATCCTCTTGCATACTTTCCAGTGCGTGTCCTTTGGAGTCTCCATAAAATGGTTGATCAAACTGACTCTGAACATCAGATCTATCCGAGTTGCAGTCAAATACATCAGACTGCCAACTAGCCTCTTAAACAGGGTTGGATCTACATTCCTCCCTAAATCCATCTTGCTCAGCTTCAAACCTGTGGCTATATGTGTGATGGCAAGTTTGTTGTCCTCCATCTTGAACTGCTTTAGGACATCCTTCACATACTTGCCCTGAGAAATGAAGATGCCATATTTTGATTGGTCAATTTCAATGTCGAGAAAATAATTCATCAACCCTAAGTCCATCATCTCGAACTCCTTCATGGCTGTTCTGAACTAGGCAAACAATGTTTTGCTATTTCCAGTGTAAATTAAATCATCCACATACATGCAGAAGATTATGAGCTCACCTACATCATTTGTCTTCATGTACAGGGTGTGCTCGTATGGGTATTTTACAAACCCATTTTACTAAAAATAACTATCAATCCAACTATACCAAGCCCGGGGTAGCTGCTTCAAATTGTACAGGGACTTCTTCAGCTTCAATACTTTGCCCTCTTGGCCTTCAATTTCATAACTTGGTGGCTGGTCTATGTAGACCTCCTCCTCCAACACTCCATTGAGGAAGACTGACTTGACATCCATCTGGTACATCTTCCAACCTTATTGGTCTGCCAATGCCAGAATCATCCTGACTATGTCAAGTCGGGCTACAGGCACATAAACCTCATGGTAATCGATGCTTGACTTTTGCTTGTAACCCTTCACCACCAGTCTAGCTTTATGCTTGTCAACGTCTCCTTGGGCGTTGAACTTTGTCTTATACACCCACTTGACCCCAATGGTCTTCTTCCCTACTGGGAGATCTGTCAGTTGCCATGTATTATTCTTTTCAATGGCTTCAATATCCTCGTCCATCGCCTACACCCACTTTTGATTTTGACTTGCATATTTGAAATCTACTGGATCAACTTCAGTAAAGAATGCAAAGTCAGAGTACTCTTCATCTACATGGGTTTGGGTTGCCTCATAGATTTCTTGCAAGCTTCTTGTCTTTGTTGGCGTCATAAGGTTTTGGATTCTACTTGCACATGGAGACGACCGAGATGGAGTGGTTGTGCTACTACTGGCATCGCTGCTACTGTTGGAGGTTACAGGTGGCTACACACTTCCTTCTTCCAAGTCAATAGATTCTACTATTGCTAGATCTGATCGACCAGTCTTCAACTTCCAGTTCCAGGCTTCTTCAAGAAAATTCACATCACGACTGATGATGAGCTTCTTCGACACTGGATTGTACAGCCTATATGCCTTCGCCTACTCACTGTACCCTATGAAAATGTACTTCTCAGCTCTATCATCCAACTTCTGCCGCTTCTCTTCTAGAACATGTGCATATGCAATGCACCCAAACACACGCAAGTGAGACACACTTGGCTTCACACCACTCCAGGCCTCCTGATGGATTTTGTCCTTCACGCTTTTGGTGGGACATTTGTTCAGTAGGTATACTGCACATGTTATAGCCTCTACCCAAAATTTTTGTGACAATCCCTTCACCTTCATCATGCTTCGTGCCATCTCCATGATGGTCCGGTTCTTCCTCTTAGCTACGTCATGCTACTATGGCGTGTATCTGGTAGTGAACTACCTTCAAATTATGTGCTTCTTGTAGTAGTTATGGAATTTATTGGACATGTATTCACCTTTTCCATCTGTCTTGAGAGTCTTGATCTGATATCCACTTTGTTTCTCCACCAGAGCCTTGAACTCCTTGAATCTGACAAATGCTTCTGACTTTAGCTTGATGGCATAGATCCACATATTTCGGCTGAAGTCATCTATGAACGTTAAGAAGTATTTTTTATTGGCAAACGTGCTAGTCTACATTGGACCGCAAATGTCTGAGTGCACCAGGTCTAGTGGCTGTGATGCTCTCCAAGACCGACCAGAAGGGAACAAATCTCTATGTTGTTTTATGATTAGGCAACCCTCACAAACTTGATTTTGTTGCTCTATCAGGTGTAAACACTTCACCATCTACTTCTTGTGCAGTTGATTCAAGCCACTAAAGTTTAGGTGACCAAATCTGAGATGCCATAGCCATGTAGCATATTTCACAACTACACTCAAAGACATCAATAATTCATTCTGAATCTACAGTGAAAACATTTATTCTTCACCATGGACATTGTAGCAATCTGCCCATGCAAATTATCTCTGATGGTACAATATTCATCTTTGAACTGGACTGTATGTCCCTTTTGCAAGAGCTATCCAATGCTCAACAGGTTATGCTTCAGTCTAGGCACATAGTAGACGTCACATATCTGCTTCTGTTCACCATGCCTGGTGCGGATGAGGATATTTCCTTTCCCCATTATGGGAACCTTGTTGTTATTCCCCATATTCACCTCAGACTGGATTGTTTCATCCAGTTGGGAGAACATCTCCTTTTTCCCCGTCATGTGGTTGCTGCACCCACTATCTAAATACCAAACATTCTTCTAGCACTCCTCAATGTTGCAAGTCAACAACATGTTTCCTCCTGCCGCATTTTTGGTTTCATCCATGTAATGGGATTGTTTATGGTTCTCCTTAGCCATCCATTTTCCACACTATGATATGTAATGGCTAAACTTCTTGCAAAAATAACACTAGACCTTTGACATGTCCTTCTTTTGACCAGATATAGATTGCTAATTTTTCAAGCTGCCTCTTCCACCTTGTTGATGGAAATTACAGTTGGTCTCTCCTTCGCTAGGGTTTGATCGTCCTCCTTGCTTGTTGCCTTTCCCATGCCTGCCCCTGCCTCTTGCTTTATAAGAACTAGAGGTGCCATGGTGGGAATCTTGTTTGTCGCTATCTCAGAATGAGACCTGAGCCTTGAATGCTTACTCCAGAGAGGTATAAGATGAATGGCTCAGCCTCTATTCATGTGTCTGCAATGAACCCATGAGCTCATCTTTCGAGAGGGTTGTCAGATCCCTCGACTCTTCGATTGCTATCACAATCGAGTCAAACTTGGTAGACAGGCTTTTGAGAATTTTCTCCACGATTCTTTGGCTCTACATAATTTCTCCATTCAACCGCATCTAGTTGATAATGTCTATCGTTCGGGTGAAGAAATCACTCATGGACTCAAACTCACTCATCTATAGATTTTCAAACTCCCTCCTGAGCATCTGCAGCTTCATCAACTTTACCTTATTGGTGCCCTGGTATGAGCTAGCTAGAATCTCCCAGGCCTACTTCGCCTTGGTGGCTGATGCGATCTGTGGGAAGATGGACTCCTAAACCGCTTGCATGATGTATAAGAGGGCCTTCTGGTCCTTCTTCGTGTTCTCTTTCAATAGGTCCTTGTCTACTTGAGAGAGGACAACTAGTGCTGATGTATCTATCAGTTTTGGGTAGTCGTTCTCGACTAACTCCCATAGTTCCTGAGATCTAAACAAGATCTTCATCTGCATGCTCCAGTAATCATAATTCTTCCCATTGAAGTGCGAGATCTATAACTGCAAGTTGTTGTTGTTGAAAGCCATTCTGCTTCAGTCTCTACGTCAAGGGATCCGTAAAGTATTGATGTGTATATACAGTTTTCATTATGTAAATGGATGCTTCCAACATATATTGGAATTTGAATTCCTTTATGAATAAAAAAAGTTGCATATCTGAATTCGTTGTCTTTTATGTGTAAAGCCAATAAAAAAAAATTGAAATTTCAGAATTTATGTCGAATGGCTGAAATTATGATATAACTCATGTATATTATAAATTTTCAAAACAAAATTCATTGCTGGATGCCTTGCTCCTTGGTTAATATTAGGAGTGCCTTCTCGTCCCTACCGATGTGGGCCTGAGAGACATGTTTTGGTTGACATGTTTTGGTTATATTATGCATGACTTTCCAATAAGGAGATAAAAACAATGGATATTTGGTAAAACCTTTAATATTCTAATAATCTACGGTAGACATTTGTCAAAGTTACAATATTATGGGAGGAATCCTAAGTTTTTTTAAAAAAACTATGTTGAACACATTCATACACATAGGTCCTCTATGATGCACTATGTATTGTGTGGGTTAAAGTAGAGAAAACCATGGTAACATCCACCTTAATGTAATCCCTGAGTCCATGTCCATAGGCTTGTGTCTTGAGATTTTTCGGCAGGAGCATCGTGTTATTAAAAATGAGAGACAAAATGCTACTCCAAATCCTTAGAATATAGATTTTAATTAGGTTTTACGAAGTGTTGAAACTTTATAAAAAAAAAAATCATTATTAAATATTATAATATCATTTTCAATTTGAAAATAAACTGTGCTGCTCTATAATTTAGTGTTTTAAATTAAGCAAGTATGAATTTCGTTAATTAAAAAAAGTAGGTTCTATTTATTTAACCAAATCCAGTTGTGTGGAAGCATCCACTCTCTTAGATGGAAATGAAACTTAGTTTAAACCCTATGTTAAACCTTACATTGGTCTGAGGTGAACGTGAGGTAGTAGGCTGCGAAACAATGTCGTGGGTATGATAGTGTAAGACGAAACAATGTCGTGGGTATGATAGTGTAAGACGATTATCTAATTTAATGAACGTTGAAGTTATTATCCAAGTTATTATCCACATGGTAGCTTGAGAGAGTAATTTTTTTGTATTGATCATCTGAAATATCTTAAATAGTTGATACTAATTTAATTATAAAACAATTGTTAAGATGTACCCTATGTTTTGAAAAAAAAAAAATCAAAGTATTTTACAAGGTTTTCAGGAATAAAGTTGAAAGTATGGTATTAGGAGTATAATTTGTTTCATCCTCGAAATCATAGGAATATATTATAATACGTGAATATTTTAGGACTTTCACTTTAAAATTAATGTTAGAATTTAGATTGTATATATAGTTTTTTAAAACTTAGTCTTTATATTCGATATAAGTAGAAATTGGTAGAATTCAGTTTAAAATCTTGGCAGCAAACCTGTGTCTTGCGACTGATAGTAAGAGTAGTCATGTTTTTAATTATAATGCAAGATAACCTCGTAGGGTATGTATTTTAATTATGATATTAAAACAATTATTTTATGCTTAATGAGTTCTTGTCTATGTAATTTATATGGTAGAAGATATTAATATATACTCATATCATTCTAGTAGAAAGGATAGAATAGTATGAATGTTTTAAAACTTAAGTTTTTCTTGATATAGTGTTGAGTGGATAGTTTAATCGGAACTATTAGATATATTCTTTTATATATTTAGGAGAGGATTTAATATAAAATAGAAAGGTTAGTTAATTAACCTATGTGTTAGTATTATAAAAATAATGGAGAATGCTAGATATTACTCCTTGGTTAGAATTTCTAGCAAAGTTGTAATAGTAAATTAAATTATTTTATATGGAAAAACATGTTTATTTGAATATTAGTAGACCTCAATATATTATGAAACTATAACCAAACTTATTGAAATTTATTGTAAAAGAGCATACAAACAAAAGTACATGGTTGAAAATTAGAACCAAAATTATGATCTAACCTTTGATAAAGGAGAATATTGATATGGAAAAATTGAAGCTCATTATTATTGAAAACTTAGGACGTTAAATAAGTCCAAAAATAAAACCGTAAACCTGGAAATCATGAACGACTCCAAGGATTTACGCACACAAATCTGGAAAGGCTAAGATGTAAGCCCGACAATGCTGAAAACAAAAACACCTACACCTAGACCAGTCAACGGAGGTTAAAAACAACTCACGTTGATTATTATGAACACTAAGTCCTAAATGCATTTATCCTAGGTCTAAAAATAATTAGCCCTAGGTCTAAGTTTCCTCATCATTCGTCCCAACAAAAGAAGCATTGGACTCCAATGCTTTTAACAAAGAGGGAAAATCCCGGGACAGAATGTGAGCAGAAATCCAACGAGCCTGATGTGGAAATTGGCCTCGGCGGGCCACAAGATATGAAGTAGAAACACCTTGGCGTGTTTGTCGGGTCTTCGTATCAAAGACTGTATCGGCGTCAAGCGAAAGCTGAGCATCAGGAACCACATCAACTGGATGAATGATGGCTGGAACTGTCTCCAATGTGGAATCATAGTATGGTTTGAGAAGATCAACATTGACAACATCGTGAATGCCAAGATGTGCTTGGAAGGTCCAAGCGAAAGGCATTCTCGAGAGATTTGCTGAAGAATAGTATAAGGCCCATAACGAAGAGGCTTGATTTTGTTATGTGCCTTATCTCGCAAATCGTCGTTTGTCAAGATGAAACCATACTTTGTCACCAACTTGAAAGGAATGAGGAGTGCGGTGCTTGTCCATCTGTTGTTTCTGCTTTGCTGAGTCTTCTGAAGAATTTGAACCACTTTGGCTTGAAGACTCTGCAAATGTTGTACAAAAGAGTTGGCCTTGTCTTGTTCCTTTTGAATGTGCATTGTGGATGAAGAAGGCAAAGACAAAGGTAACTCATAAGGAGCAAGTGGTTGAAAACCAAAACACACTTCAAATGGAGAGTGCCCGGTAGAACCGTGGACGGCCCTGTTGTAGGCGTGCTCAATGTGAGTGAGGCTTAAGTCCCACTTGGTTGGAGTGGAATGATGGTAAATCCTCAAACTCTGCACTAGAGTACGATTAACTACCTCTGTCTGCCCATCGGATTGTGGATGATAAGCAGTAGAGAAGTTAAGAGATACTCCCAAAATCTTCCAAAGTGATCGCCAAAAGTGACCCACAAAGCGTGAGTCACGATCAGAGACAATGCTGGTAGGAAGACCAAAAGAACGCCATACCACCTCAAAGAAGAGTTGGGCAAGATCATGTGCAGTACTTGTCTTGCGACAAGGAATGAATTTGGCCATTTTGCTGAATCTGTCCACCACAACAAAGACACAATCATGCTTGCGGATTGTCATTGGAAAACCGCTCAAGAGATCCATGGAAATGCTTTCCCACGGACGAGAAGGAATGGGCAAAGGCATGCTCATTCCCAATGTCCTATTGGCTGATTTGGAGCGATTACATACTGCACATTGTCGCAAGAAGCGAAGAACATCTCTTTGCATGTGTGGCCAAAAGAAGAACCTCTGAAGATGATGTAGAGTTTTCTGCCTACCAAAATGTCCCCCATAGAGTGTGGAATGAGCCTCCTTCAGAAGAGACTCCCTGTTCCCATGAGGAACACAAAGTTTGTCCAATTTGTACAACAGTCCATCCTTAATATGAAAGTCTTGAAGAGCTCTCAAATTTGAAGAAGAAGGATTGGAAAGTTGGTGGAAAACTTTGCCAAAATCTGGATCCATAGGATATTGTGTAGGCCAAGTTTGGAAGCCAAGATGAGAAGTAGTGACAATTGTCAAAACAAGAGTAGAAGGAGGACGACTCAAACAATCAGCCATTGCATTGTTTCATCCTTTCTTGTACTTGATTACCAAATGGAATTGTTGCAAGTACGATGCCCATTTCATGTGCCTAGCTTCTTCAATTTTTGTTTGAGATTGAAGAAACTTAAGGGGCATGTGATCTGTATGAACAATTGTTTCTTTTCCCAAGAGATAATGCCTCCAATACTTGATTGCTTGAACCAAAGCATAGAACTCCTTATCATATGTAGAATAGTTCTTCTTGGCCTCTGAAAATGTTTCTGAATGATAGGCCACTGGATGGCCATTCTGCATGAGCACAGCTCCAAGTGCAACTTGCGAAGCATCAGTTTCTATCTCAAATGGTTGAGACAAATCAGGAAGAACAAGAACTGGTGCAGTACTCAATTTATGTTTCAATGTGTCAAAGGCTTTTTGTTGATCCTTTGTCCACTGAAACTGAACTTTGATCTTTGTCAAATAGTGTAAAGGCGCAGCAATAGAAGAATATCCTCCAATGAACTTGCGATAGAAATTAGCAAGTCCAAGAAAACTCCTTAACTCCGTGACTGAAGTAGGAGTTGGCCAAGAGAGGATAACTTCAACTTTGGAAGGATCTACTTGCACACCTTTTTCACTAATTACAAATCCAAGATAGGCAATGAATGTTTGCCCAAAGGAACACTTAGGAAAATTTGCATACAATTGGTTCTTTCGAAGAGTTTGAAGAACCGTTTTCAAGTGTTCCAAATGATTCTCCCAAGTAGAAGAATATATAAGAATGTCATCCAAATAGATGATTACAAATTGATCCAAACAATCTCTGAATACTTCATTCATTAGCCTCATGAATGTAGCTGGAGCATTTGTAAGGCCAAAGGGCATGACAAGCCACTCAAAGAGCCCCATTTTGGTCTTAAATGTTGTTTTCCAAGTGTCTTCTGCTTGAATTCTCACCTGATGATACCCACTTTTGAGATCAATTTTGGAGAAGAATTTTGCACCTTGCAATTGGTCCAAAAGATCATCAATGCGAGGAAGTGGATAACGATTCTTGATTGTAATCTTATTGAGTGCCCTGAAATCAATGCATAGTCTCCATGTGCCATCCTTCTTCAACACAAGCAAGATAGGAGAAGCACAAGGGGAAGTACTGGGTTTGATGAACCCTTTAGTCAACAATGCTTGAATTTGCTTTTTAATTTCTTCCATTTGCACTATTGATTGTCTATACATTGAAGAATTAGGAAGAGATGATGCAGGAACAATCTCAATACTATGATTAATCTGTCTTTCAGGAGGAAGACTTGTGGGTTCTTGAAAAACATCAAAAAATGATTGAAGTATTGAATGAACTGAAGAACTCTTGTTATTAGTGTGCTTAGGTGCTTGCTTTTCTTCTTGAATTGGTCTGATGAAGATGAGTGCTAATTCCTTTGCTTGATTTACAGATTTGCGTGCTTGTCTACAACTCAACATCAAATTATGTGGTGTTTGTTGTGTACTTCTGATTATGAAAGCCTTATTATCTTTGTGCAAAGTGTATGTATTTTTGTACCCATCATGTATAGACCTCCTATCGTATTGATAGGGTCTTCCAAGCAACAAGCCACAACAATCCATTGGAGTTACATCGCACACAACCGAGTCCACAAAAGAAGGACTGAAAGCAAAATTCACGGTGCAAGTGTGTGTGATGTCGGATGTAATCCCATTGTCCTTCCATCCCAAAGGATAAGGATGAGGATGGGGATTCATCGGTAACTTCAGTTTGTCAACAACGGACCTCGCAATTAGATTTTTCTGCGAGCCGCTATCGATTATACAATCAACCATAAAGGTGTCACTGAGATGGACCGTAGTCACAAACAAATTCTCACGATCACCTTGTGAAGTATTCATAAGGGTCAATTTGTTTAACCCTGCCAATTCCTTATAAGGCTTACGTTCCCCTGTAGCCTCAATGGGACTTTCTTGTGAGTCCTCATTGGAAGGCTTTACAACTAGGGATTTTTTCTTCATATTTTGCAACTTAAAACACCTCTTTTGAGTATGTCCTGGATTTTTACAATAATTACAAATCAAAGGTGATTTAGAAGAAGAAGATTTTTGTGAAGAAGAAGGGGAAGATGAAGAAGAGGGAGAAGGAGAAGAAGAAGAAGATTTAGCTCCCTTGGAAGGTTGTGGAGAAGCCTTCTGATTTCCTCCCGACGTAGAAGAGCGAGTCCCACGCGATTGCTCCCTCATTTCCTCCTCAGCAAGAAGGGCTTGATTGAAAGCCATGTCAATGTTAACAATCAACTTGTATTTCATCTTCCTGTAAATGGGCTCCTGCAAACCACTTTTGAATTTGTTAACAAGTTGTGCTGCATTATCCTGTATAGAATTCAAAATTCGCAACTTGCTAAATTGAAAAATATAATAAAAAACAGTCATATTTGAGGTTTGTCGAAGACGAAGCCACTTGATCTCAAGGTCAGTGGCATAGTTTGAAGGATAAAAATTATTCTTCAATACTCTTTGCAATTCATCCCACGTGTCAATGGGATTTTGGGTCCGTTGTCGATCAGTGACAAGGACCTTGGCAATGCCAGAAAGTTTCAACTTTGCAAAGTTAACTTCCTGATCCTTTGCGATCTTGATATACTGAAACCAACTGTCCATGTCCAAAATCCAACTGTTGAGGACTTCGGGATCTCGGGAACCAGTGTAAACCGGAACCTCACACTGTTGTTGCACTTCATTAGAAGTAACCTTATCAGCCAACACGCTGACAAGTTGGGTTACTTGAGCCAACTTATCGGCTAATTCGGAAGCCATTTGACCCCGAGTGATCGCCAGCAAAATGTGTCACAAAAACACAATTACAAAAATGTGCAAAAATAAATGTGCCCAAATTAATTTGCAAAAATTGCAAATTTACAACATAGAAGGGCAAAATAAATATTTGCACAATTCTAGAAAAAGTCAAATTGACTTTCAAAAAGAAAGAAAAGGAATATATAATAATTTTTTTTTTTTTAATATATATATATATCCTTTTTTTTTTTTAATTGAAATATTCAATTGAAGTTGACGGTTGCCTGGCTAATCAAAACGGGGAAAGAAATAATCATGAAAACCACCTTTTGTGGCTAATTCATCCGATGTAGGCACGTGTTGAAGCCTCCCAAAATGCTCAATCATCGTCAAGCTGGAGTTCCGCACCACGACTTGCGACCGCGATCTCACCCGCTCGGCTTCATTGCAAGCACGCATGCCGAGACACTATTCGGCTTCCAGATATTCTCTCCGTCGGCATGCCGATCTGCAGGATTCATGCACGATCTGCCGCCTGGGCAAAGTTCCAGGTGTCCACATTTTGGCTAGCAACCAGGTGATCGCAATATACTGCCTGTGCGATTAACAGCCTATCATATGATTTTGTTTCTGTCTGGCAACCCGATCACGATCTGCAGAGTTCTGATGGCAGTCAGCGATATCTGACACCCGTCTGTCAGGATCCAACAGCGACGGGGTAGACAAATTAGATATTTTTTTGAGGGTTTGGAAATGCCAAAGACTGTCGCAGACGTGATTGACCGGAGATTCGAAATCCGCAGGATGTCTAACGACATGGGAAACGCTAAAAATTGTCGCAGATGTGGATGACTAGAGTTTCAAAATTCGTAGAAGGTACGTCGATCAAAACGTATATCGTAGGGTCTGTTTGGCCAATTTGGATCCCAAAAAAATTTAGAGTGAATTTTTCGTCCTGACTGCGGCATCCTGGACGCGTAAGGAATGGCACTGCAAGCAAAGGTGGGTCGAATCCACCGGGTCTGTCATCGTCTGACTGATCTGTCAGATCTGTATCGTCCGAGCATCTGCAAGAAGCCGTTCACAACCGTAGGTCACAACGGCCAAAAACAAACAGTGAGAATGGACGGGGATGCGTCGAAAAGCGGTCGTAGTGGCCACGTTCCCAAAATGTTCGATCTTTAGAGGCGACAGAAAGACGCAGATCGAAGAAATTTCTTCAGAGGCATCGAAAAGATGTAGATCCGAGAAAAATTGTTTTGGAAAACTTTCCTCGCAGTTCGTGTCGAGGAAACGCTGCTCCAATGGTGCCAAATGAGGGACGCAGGCGGCAAAAATGAATCCCCTTCAATTTTTTTTTTTTTTTTATAGTGGCCTCTCGTGCAACTGCGGACGTTGAAAACAAAATGACACTGCGATGATTAAAATTATTAAGCACAAAGACAATAATTTAATCAACAATAAAAATTGCTTGTAATTTTTCTGCAATATTGGCAGCAAAAATTTGTGCAATTTTTCTGAGCTTCTCACTGGAACGAAGGTGGTGACAAACTTTCAAACCACCCTATGGAGAACGGAAATTACCCAAATCCTCCACAAAAATCCTTCGCTCTGATACCAATGATATGGAAATATTGAAGCTAATTATTATTGAAAACTTAGGACGTTAAATAAGTCCAAAAATAAAACCGTAAACCTGGAAATCATGAACGACTCCAAGGATTTACGCACACAAATCTGGAAAGGCTAAGATGTAAGCCCGACAATGCTGAAAACAAAAACACCTACACCTAGACCAGTCAACGGAGGTTAAAAACAGCTCACGTTGATTATTCCTGACTAAGTCCTAAATGCATTTATCCTAGGTCTAAAACAATAATTAGCCCTAGGTCTAAGTTTCCTCATCAAATATGGTATGAAATGGTTGACTTTATATGGTACTTATCATATGGATAATACCCATCCAACTCTGATAGTTCATGATGACAACTATTGTGAATCGAAGGTAACCATTTTCTAGCAAAATTTAAAGGACAAAGGTCTCATGCTATAGAGAGTAACGAGCACTGGAATGGGAAATTTTTCTAGGTCACTGTAGCACCCTAAAATTGGTGCAGTAAAACTTAGAAATAATTAAAATTACTTTAGTAATAATTCAAATTCAAATTCAACCCCAAAACCGCTCCAAAATCATCGTTTAACCCGTTTCCTCCTTTCCCATACCATTTTTAGAGTTTGTTGTGACCGTTTGACGATATCGTCGTCGATCAGACGATATCGCCTCAGATCAAACAATTTCGTCTGGACTAGGATGTCCAGATGATCTTGTCCCAAAACTAATTTTTCATAATTAGCTTATGTTTCAATGGCGTCTCTAAGTTGGGCAGAAGTGTGTCTGTGCCGTTAGAGACCTTCTCCGTTGGAGATCTCCCAAATTGGGATGATCTCCAACCTCCCAACTTCCCTCCTAAGCCTATTTAAACCTTAGGACCCCCCTTGACTTTCCCCTGGCTGAATTTTCTTGTAACTTGACCTTTACATGCATTAGAATACCTTGGATTACCATCTGCATTTGTACTTTCCAAATTTTGTTGCAAGAACCTTGTCATTCTTTAGCCGGAGCAAGCTCAGATCATCGCAGATGATCTTGTTCAATTCAAGATGATTTTGTACCAATCCGAGATGATTTCGATTGCAGTTTGCATTGGGGGCAATCAGTGCCCAGAGTTTGCATTTTTTCTATACCTTGCTGTTATTTTATTCTGCATTTAGTCAGTGTTATTGTTATTTCCTATTATCCTGCATCTTGGAGTTCACCCATGTAGTTAATTGCATAATAAGATCATGATTAGCTATTAAAGTGTCGTAATTTACTTGTATTTCCATTTGGGATTATCTTGTTAACATCCTTATTGTTATTTCACATCATTTTCCTCTATCAGAATAGTTGCATTTCTGGTATTTTGTATCTATTTCTCTGTTTGCAGGTCTCTGACGAATTCATCATATCTCAGACGATCCTGTCAGATAGGAGACGATCCTGTCAAATTCTAGATGATCTGGACTGCTTCAAAAATTAGAACCTCCATCAGACATCCGAAACCAGGTATGGATTTCTTCACTTAATTTATTCTCTATGTTTTCTGTTAAACCTATTTTCTGTATTTAAAACTGCATTTCATATAGAACAACTTAGATTCATTTGGCCAAACCTAGAATTTGAATGTTTAAAAATAAAATTGAACATATAAAACACATTCTCAATCTAGGTGTGGAAACTACCATTCAAAATTTTCCTGGTGAACCCACCATCCATCAAAAAATCACCTTAATATACCTTCCCCGAGAGGTGGGACCTTCACAAGGCCTCTCAGTCTGAGGTATTGTCCCATCCTTTTCACATCCCCCTTCCGAGCATGGATCCTATAGCTTGAAGGTAAGGGTGCAAAAAATTTAGAACGATACATTTTGGTGAACCTGACGTGAATGCATTTAAAACCTTTTGAAAACAAAAACAAAAACAAAAAAACATAGATGCATTTGAAATCATTAGAAAACTACTAAGTTGCATATCATGTTTAGATGGTAGCACCTAAGAAAAGACTAGCGGTTACTATAAATGTTAAAAATCAATTAATAGCCATAGAGGTTGATTCTTTGTTTAGAACATCTCAAACATACAGAGTCCCGCCTTTGTGGGATGAACTTAATAGGAGACTAGGTATCATTTCATCTAGGTCAACAAAACTTAAACAAATCAAGAGGCTTGTCCTAGATAGAATCATGGATCCTCATCAACTCATTTTTTATCATGAACTTCAGAGAGCCTGCCATAGGTGGTTAGCTTATAGGAGAGCTCTTGTATCTTTAGAATTGTTCACCTTCGAGGAATACCTTGAGAACGCAGCCATTATACACCAATTCCTAGGTCATGTAGAAGACCAAGAGGTCGTTCTTATGGATAGGGAAATATGGAATAGAGTTCTTAGAGCTGTGTTATATGGAGAGTATTGCCACAAGATTTATTTATACCAACCAGAGTCTGAGACAGATAATATCACTATAGCACTTTTTGTCAAATTTTTGAAAGAAAATTTTTAATTTGAAGAACATTTCATGACTCCTAAAGAACTCGAGCCCATTAATGATATTTATAAATTGTTTATAGAAAACTAGATCATTGCTTTCATTATTATTATTTCTTGCATTTTTTGTGTTGTTTGTTATCTTTATAATATTGTTATAAAAATAAAAACAAAATAAGAAAAACCAAAAAACATAACAAAATCAAAATATTTTATTTTAAATATTATAGTAGGTATATAATTAAAATATATACCTCTTAAGCTTGTTGTATATATATATATATATATATATATATATATATATATATATATATATATATATATATATATATATATATATATTTGCTGAAATCTAAGTTTAAGCACAATGACTAAACTTAGGAATGGTAAACAAACTAAAGAAGAAGAAGAAGATTGGTTAGGCAAGAAAAATAAAAAATTAAATACCCTTCCTGAGGATTCAATTCCGGAAGAAGAAACTTTAGAACATCCAGAAGATGACCTGGCTGAAGAAAATGAACAACAAGAAAATGTTAGAGAGGAAGGATCCTCATCCCCTAGAATGGCTTCAGATGGAACTATTACTTTTGATAACTTAGATCATTTCTAGAAATTCTTCAATAATAATATTGGTGCGCTTAATATGGTAGTTCGTATTAATAGGGGACAAATTAGTGACACTCAAGTATCTATGGAACATATGTTTAACATACACACTAATCCCTTGTATTTCATTGATCAAGAAAGTGATAAAGCTGGACCATCCGATATGGATATGGCCGCTATAATTCAGAATATGCAAAAACAACAGGTTACCCAACCTCCTAAGGAACCTGTTATTGAGCCTAAAATCATGCCCACACAAAAGATACCTTCATTCACTGCTTTATTTTGCCAAACTATTAATCAATATGCTTCAAATCAACAAAAACCTAAAATGAAGCCAAACACCAATTTCCAACAATCTGGGATACAACTTCAAAACTTCTTCATAACACCCTTCCTACCAACAATTTACACAATAGCAATATAGCATCTAATATGAATGTCCCTCCATCATATGCTCACAAATATCATATTAATGCTCTACCGAACCAATATGATGGGCAAACCAGTAATCTGGAAACCATGGTGAAACAATTAGCTTCCCGCATGGACCAGATAGATCCCTACCGTCCCTCATACAATTATCGAGAAATGTGTAGTCAACCTCTAGATCCTATGGTTGTAGCACAACCATACCCTAAACACTTTCCCATGCCCGTTATGCCTATATATAAAGGAACTGAATATCCCATAGAGCATCTTCACATGTTTAGGATAGCATGTCATGATATATCACATGATGACTTGCTATTGCTAAAAATTTTCTTGAAGAGTTTAGGAGGAATGGCATTAGAGTGGTACTATCAATTGCCCACTCATTCTTTGAGAAGTTTTGAAGAGACCACTGAATATTTTGTGCATCAATTTAGTGCCTATATCGAGAGGCATGTAACCATTAAAGATTTGTACAACTTAAAACAAGACAAAGATGAATGTTTTGCTTATTTCTTAGCTAGATGGAGGTAGTTGACAAGAAAACTGCACTTTGTGCTACCTTATAGGGAAATGTTGGACATTTTTATTAATAATTTGCAAGAACAAATATCTTATGAACTATAAACTGCTACCTTAACTACCTTCGATCAGGATATAGACTTAGCTCGAAGAGTAGAAGATGCCCTCATTAGGAGAGGCCAGCTTAGGAAGAAATACGATGAGAAAACATCCAGAAATCAATATAAAAACAAACAAGTTGTAGGTGATGGAGTCACTGATAGCAAAAATGTTGCTAATATCAATGCAACGAAGACAACAGAAAAATTTATATTGAAACCTCCTGATAAACCTCCTCGAGAGTTTACTAGATTGAATCCACCATTATCAACTATTTTACCCCAATTACTCGAAAGAGGTTTGATTCAATTACCAACTATCCGAGAACCTGATCCAACCATACCCTGATACAGAGCTGACTTACACTGTGATTTCCATAGAGGACTTGGACACTCTACCAACTCTTGTAAAAGGTTAAAACATAAAATACAAGATCTGATTGATAATAATGAGATGGAGGTGCAAGCCTTCCAACCTAAACAAAATGCTCCTAATAATGCTCAAAATAACATTCCCCAAAATCAAAATCAAAATGCTAATCAATCATTAGATATATTTCAACATCATTTACCAAGACATGGTAAAGAGATGGCCAATCAAATTGAGCATCATAATGTCCCTCCTCCTACCCGATATGTAGGAACTATTAGCAGACACTTACCTAATCATGATTTACAAAAATTTGACACAACTTTATCCATGGTCACGACTAGGCCCCTACATAATATTGAAACACCGGATCTCAGTGATGTAGAATTAGATACTGAAAGTGAAATAGACATCACCTCAAACCAATTGAATAGTTTTGAAAATGAATCAGATCCTATTCAACCTATCACAGATGCTATGGTTCCAGAAGAACCATTTCCTAGAAGAGTTACTACTCGACCCTCTTATAATCAGTTTATTTCTAATTAACAAGCTATAAATGCTAGACCAAGACCTATTCAGCATCCTCAATATAACATTGTAGGTACCATCAGAGTCATTACCAGACAATAGGCTCAAAATTCTCAACAAGAACCAAATCAGAACGATGGATCAACTCCATTTGTTTTGAGAAATCCCAATAAAGGGAATTATGCTCCTAATGTTCAACCTAAACTCCCTTACAATATTAATGAGCAATTATCCAATACTACAGCCATAATTTCCATTTTGGATTTATTACGATCTTCTCCTACACATAGAGATGAATTGATGCTTACATTAAGCCAAATTATGGTACCACAAAACATTCAACCTGAAGCCATGACCAATACTATCATCACTAGAGAAATTGATTGTATCGACTTTCGAGATAAAGATATACCACAAAATAGTTTACATAAGGATAACCCCTTATACATTACTGCCATAATAGGAGATGTAGCCATTAAAAGGGTATTGATTGATAATGGTTCATCTCTAAATATTTGCACTTTTCACTTCTACCATAGATTTGGGTTTAGAAGTGATGAAATGAAGAAAACTAACATGATCATAAAAGCTTTCAATGATGAAACACAAGAAACATGTGGAGTTATTACCATCCCATTGCAAGTTGGTCCTAGAACCCTAGATACGACCGTTTTTATTATACATTACCCCGCATCGTACAATATACTCTTGGGTCATCCTTGGATCAATGCAATGCGGGCTGTACCATCAACTTTACACCAATGTGTTAAATTCGAATTTAAAAATCAGTTGGTCACTATCCATGGTGATCCTAGACCTTTTGATATGTGTGTTTTGGCAGAACCTATTGGAGTTCAATTTTGCCCTGCTCTGTCATCCACACATCCTAATTCTTATTTTTCATCTAAAACTATGAAACGCACACCCATAACTTCATCTATCTCTCCTCCATTAATTTCACCCTCATATATAGATCAACAATCTTCTAAACAAACCACTCTAGAACCTCAAAAAGATCTTCAATCCACAACCAATCCTTCATGTTCCATCACTATAATTTCAAAACCTATAGACCCATCTATTAACACCTCCACATTATCTACATCTATCATACCTTCCACATATAAAGATATAGGGAATGATCCTTCTACATCTTATGCTCTTTCTGATGAACTCTTACCTGATTTATCTAACATTCTTATATCAAAAAAAAAAATGCCTCTATGCAAAATTCCATTATCTTAAGTAATTTGTCGCCATGTCCTCGTACTTTGGGCCTCCCACAACCTATGGGAAGTACTTACCAAGTTGGGAGTTGTGCCTTCATTTATAAGGGATATGACTGGGGAAGAATACCCAGGAACATCAAAACTCATCATGAGGGATATGCTCGATGTTATTTTACTAATGAGTATATTAAATCTAAACCTATAATGCTTAAAATGGGATATAAAGGGAAAGGCTTGGGACCTTTCCAAAATGGTATGAAAGAACCTTTCGAGGTAGAACCGTGGCCCGCCTGCTGTGGTGTGGGCCTATTTCCTAGTAAGGGTCAACCCTTCCCTTTTGAATATGATGATCAACTCATATGTTATCAAGATTATTTGGATAGGCGTGATGATTTGCCTCTAAAAAATCAACCATTTACATGCAATATGCTATCCATAGCTTATCCTGAAATGATTGCTGGATCCGATGATGGGTTGGAGGGAGATATTTTTCACGATGTCTCCGTTGAAGAAATGTTACACAATGGTTTTTATTTTGATGGTTCTATACCAACTATAGCTCATCTTGAGGCCACTACTCCTCAAGATGACTTATCTAAGTTAACCTTAAAATAATTACAAGAATTGGGCGTCTCACCCGCCCCACCTAATTTTGAAAGATATCTACACATGGAAGTAGAAAACGTCATTAAAGTTAACATTGGAACTGAGGATAATCCCCACATAATCAATATTGGATCAGAATTAAGTCAAGAAAAACAAGAGTAATACATTGCATTCCTTAAAGAATATGGAGATGTCTTCGCTTGGACATATGAAGATATGCCAGGTTTAGACCCTTCTGTAGTCATGCATCACCTAGTAGTCCATCCGGATGCTAAACCTGTTAAACAAAAACTTAGAAAAATGCATCCTAAAGTGGCCTTGCTAGTCAAATGGGAGTTAGAAAAAATCCTGAATGTTGTTTTTATACAAGCTATTGATTATGCTGAATGGATCTCGAATGTAGTTCCAATCACCAAGAAAGAAGCTACCAAAGTTAGGGTTTGCACAGATTTTAGAGATCTTAACACTGCATGCCCTAAAGATGATTTTCCTCTTCCAAACATGGATCAAATCATTGATTTTATTGCTGGGAGTGGAATGATGTCCCTAATGTATGGATTTTTTTATTATAATCAGATCAGGATAGCTCCTGAAGATCAGGCTAAAACAACCTTTATTACCCATTGGGGTACCTTTTGTTGGAAAGTCATGCCATTTGGCTTAAAGAACGTAGGTGCAACCTATCAACGAGCTATGACTTATATTTTTCATGACATGATGCATGATATCCTACATGATTATGTAGATGATATTATAGCTCGCTCTATTAATGAAGATGATCATTTAGATGATTTGAGAAAAGTTTTTAATCGGTTAAGAGAATATCTTATTCAATTAAATCCAGCCAAATGCATATTTGAAGTTAAGTTCGGTAAACTATTAGGGGTTATAGTTTCTTTACGTGGCATCAAAATTGACCCTCTTAAGATTGCGGCTATCACTGATATGGCCGCACCTACCAATATATCTAAGTTACAAAGTTTACAAGGTAAACTTCAAGCCATCCGTCACTTCATCGATAAGCTGGCGGACAAAACCAGTCCCAAAAACACTCAATCTATCTTGTATTTCTTTCAATTTATAAAAATACCAAAAACATTCAAAATCATCAAAATCCTCAAAAAAAAAACGTCTTTTATTTTCTGTACTTCTCAATTTGTGACGCATTGTAGTTATATTTTCAAATTATTTTGGATAAATTAGCATTTATTTGGAATCCCGCACTTTCACATTCACATGAATAAATATCTTGATTTATTTGGCATGATTACTAATCTTTCTTATATCAAAGTCCACAAAATTCAATTAAATAAACTTTGAGCACAGAGAATTGATCTTGTTATTTACTTACACCAAGCATATCCTTTCACAATAAAATGATTATATTTGTAATGTCCATGCTATGCTACATAGTAGAAGTGGTTTCTTGAGCGAAAAGTTTCCCCTGCTATCCTATCATGCACATGTTCTAGAATCTTTGAGAATTGGCAAAAGGACAAGCTCACACCTACCCGAAATAAAAATCCCTTGCTCTATAGCTAATCCGAGCAAGTATCCCTAGAATAGGAAGCAAAATAAAAAGAAAAATCAAGCAAAATCATTTACCACTATTTTAGCATTATCTCAAATATCAAAGCAAAAGATACAAAAAAAAAAAAGAGAAGAAAAAAAAAAAAAAAAGCAAAATGAGCACAAGAAAAAGCAATAAAATCCCTTTCCCTACCCCTTGAAAATAAAAGAAGGGTTGATGAGCTTGAATCCTTGGAATTCTCAATTATTCAAAAACTGTGAGGTAAGCCCCATAACAGGTGGTTTGTGCCCAACCCGCTTGGCCTTGGGTAACTCCTAGCATGGTGATATGTCTGTCACATTAGCGACCTTATTTTGTACAGACCTATGTCTGCTTATGGATTAGCTAGCTCTTGATAATCCGACTTACATAGTAGTCTGGTAGGGTTATATGCATCTAAGTCATGGTTAATGAACACTTATTTGGTTAATTTAAATCACTTGTATCATAGTATCTTTCTCAAACCTGGTAAATGAACAATACATTCGCATGCACATTTGTATTTGAGATATTTTGTGTATCATTATGATAAAGCAAGATTGGAAATGAACTCACATATGCACATGGGATTCCTTATAAATCTAACTTTTGTCTTTAATATACTTTTGAAATGTTTTTGCAAATTGTCTAGAATAATTTTATTTTCTCCTCTGAGAACAGTTGTTTAGTATAAAGACAACTACTTGCATTATCAAAAAAAAAAAATCAAAAGCATTTTCAAAAACATGCAATAAAGTTACATATAAATTTTGACTTTCGCGACGATGGTATAATTCCAAAACCAAAATTGGAATTTTATGCCTAGCGCAAGTCCTCATCTTCATATTTTCTGTTTCTTTTCAAAAATTAAAAATCAATCATGCAATAAAACTATCACTTTCTTCTTTTGGATTTCGTAATGATGGTATAAGTCTATACCTAAATATTCTATGCCTAGTGCAAACCATTGTTTTTATTTTATTTTCCATTTATTTTAAAAACAAATTCATCAAAAACATATGACTTAAATCATTATGTTACACAATTATGCTTTCAAAGAATGCAACTTATTCTATTTCATGACATTATGTTCATTATTCAATATTGCAACCATGGTATAAATTCTAAGGAATTGTTCAAAATTTTATCACACTTAGGAATTTATGCCTAGCAAAAATCCTCTTTAAAATATTTCATGCATAATATTTTTATGGAAATCTGAAAACAAATCACCATCATCATCATCATTTGCATCATCACAACAAAGTATTAAGACAGTCTCTTAAGCACTCTTTTTACTTTTAACAATATTTCTATACTAGGATTAGCTTGACAACCGAGTGAGCGGTGACTCCATGAAATGGTCTATAATAGCAACAATATCCTTTGAAATTATTGTTAAAATTCCCTTTTATTTTTTATCAAATTATCCCCAAAACAACCAATTTGTTTACATCAGATTATTTTATTTAAATTTAAAAAACATGACATTCAAACCATAATATTTCCAAACGACATAATTACATGAATCATCAAATAAATCACATCAAAAATATTAAAGCATCATACAAATACATAATACAAGTCATATGATTAAAAATATCATATATATATATATATATATATATATATATATATATATATATATATATATCAACAATGTATGTACATCATATCAAAACTAGATTGGTATGCCACAATCTACATCTTGGCATACTCAATCCTCTCAATCATATATCCAGTTTGTGCAGTGCAATAGCCTAGCCTCGAGAACCCCTCGAGATCTCAGCCTCATCTCCTCCCCCGCCCTTAGGTGGATGAGGTGGCCCCATCACAGTATGTGTGGTACTATGAGTCCTAGTCATCGATCGGGATGAAGTCCTCGATGACCCAACCTTGATCGGATCTGCAATGCCGGTTGGAAGTTGTACCCTCTGGCCCTCTGGCACCAGCTGGAAGTAGATACCCTGATAGAACGTGGTCTGAGCAATCGATCGCGCTAGCTCCTGAGTGCTCGCTCCTCTGCTCTGTGCTCTGAGGCATGCAACCTCATCTCTGATATATGTAGCCTCCGCTCTGAGTCATGTAGCCTCATATTGCAAGGCCTACACATATGCCTAGAGATGAACAGTCTTCGTCCAAAGAGTAGCCATCTCACTACTCTCTCCTATGTCCACACCCTTGCCCTTATCGGGCGATGGTGGCCTCTCTCTCTATGGAGAAGGGGGTCTCTCCTCCCTCCTCTCCTGCTGTCGCAACCTTTGCTGAGCCTGTGGACTCCTTTGATCTCTCCCACCATGACCCTGTGCCACCTCAATGGCTGCCTAGAACCACATCCCTATCCGATGCACAACTAAGTGAATCAGACCCTGAGCCCTCGTCATCCGAGGAGGGTACCAGGCATCATAGCCATCGGCTACCCCAATGTCATCCCCATCCACTAGCTGAATGTGGGCATCATTTATGTCTTGACTCTAGAATCATTACATATCTAGAGCCCCACTAACTATAGTGTTATCCTAGACGGTCTAGGAAAACTCATAGTCTCTAAGAGATGGGATCCCTTGCTGTAGATCGAACTGCCTCAAAAATTGGTCATACCAGTGGAGCTCCACCTCTCCCTTCTCCATCCTCAACCAGCAGACTCACCTGACATGAGCCAGCTCTTTTCCATCCTCGTCCCACCCTAGATGATCTCTCCAAGGCCTCTAGGTGATCTGGTCAGAGACAAGGTCATCAAGTAGTTTTTGGGACACTGGCAGATCTACTCACCACTGTGACCCTCTTTGGAGCCACCAATAGAAAACTCGAGGGCTCTCCCCATTAATCCCTATTAGTGGGAGCCCTACCAACCTCCACACCATGATGTTCTCCCAGCACCAAACTTGTAGTAGCGATGTCATGACCAGACATTGGTCGCCCTTGTATACGACCCCATGCAGGATCCTATACAATCGGCATAGTACAAAGCTCCCCCAAGAAAACCTGTATTCGTGGTCTCTCATGTCGCAGACCACATATGTCAATAGCCATGGTAGCCTACATCCACTCTGATGGCATAGCAACAGATCGCCTACCACCCCAGCCAAAACTTGTGTCAGCCTAGATGCCCCAAGCATCTGGCATAGAGACTCGATGTTCACTCCACCCTTCTCTAGGGCAAAGCTCAGATCTCCACATAGTCTCATCATAGTGAGGCCCTGATTGGCCGTAGGAGTGATTAGCCATCCTTGTATGGGGATCCTCAAAATCCTCCATACATCCTCCAGTGTGGGATTCATCTCCCCTATCGGTAACCGAAAACATGAAGAACTCGAATACCACCTCTCTGCTAGGGTTGTCAATAGCCCAATGTCTGTAGAAACTTGTGGCATATCTGCCATGTGCTGCAAGTCGACCTGAGCTAGCTGATCTCGCTCTGCCTAAGATAGAGTGGCCAAGTCATCCCTTAGTCCACCGTATTTCCATTCTTGGCTCTTTAGTAATCCTCTTTGCAACATAAACAACAAAATCATTAATAAAATTCATTAATTAAAAATGCAAGTAAAATAAGTTCACTTTCACAAATGATGGTATCATCCACTATTGGATGATATCGCCCCAAATTTGAGCAATTTCATCTCTGATTTTGCATGAGGGAATCGTCCCTTATTGGATGAAATCGTCCCCATATCGTCGATTTTGCCCTTGGATGAAATCAGCAATATCGAGACAATTTTGGCAAAATCAAGACGATTTCATCCCGACGACGTCGATGGCCCAAAAATGGCCACGGTGCTCAAAAATCAGTCAAAATTGATCTAAAAAGCATGAAATTTTAAATTAAAGCATTCTAAACTAAGTTTAGACCCTTACCCATAGATCGTGTTGGACCTCTATCGATATGTGCATTGTCTCAACCATCTTGTTTGCAGAGCTCTAGAAATTAGTAAAAATGAATTAGGGTTTTTCCCTATTTTTCTTAATTTTATTCAAAAACACTTAACAACATTTTTAAAATTTTGCTTTTCTGCGTTTTTACCTCAAACGTTTGATTTGCATAAAAACACGGAGGGGGCACCATAGTAAGTTGTCGTACGATTCGACCTAGAATCATCGCCTAAAAATGGGAACAATTTTTTGCTTTCTTGTAGATCGAGAAGAACTCATATTTAAAACATTTTATTTGGAAAATTCGCTAAAAATGGGGCAAAATGTAGCACATTAAAATTGGCGCAGTAAAACTTAGCAATAATTAAAATTACTTTAGTAATAATTCAAATTCAAATTCAACCCCAAAATCGCTCCAAAACTGTCGTTTAACATGTTTCCTCATTTCCCGTGCCATTTTTAGAGTTTGTTGTGACCATTTGATGATATCATCGCCGATCAGATGATATCGCCTCAGATCGGACGATTTCATCTGGACTAGGACGTCTAGATGATATTGTCCCAAAATTGATTTTTCATAATTAGCTTCTATTTCAACGGCGTCTCTAAGTTGGGCAGAAGAATTTCTGTGTCGTTAGAGACCTTCCCCGTTGGAGATCTCCCAAATTGGGATGATCTCCAACCTCCCAACTTCCCTCCTAAGCCCATTTAAACCTTAAGACCCCCCTTGACTTTCCCCTGGCTGAATTTTCCTGTAACTTGACCTTTACACGCATTAGAATACCCTGGATTACCATCTGTATTTGTACTTTCCAAATTTTGTTGCAGGAACCTTGTCATTCTTCAGTCAGAGCAAGCTCAGATCGTTGCATATGATCCTGTTCAATTTGAGATGATTTCGTACCAATCCGATATGATTTCAACTGCAGTCTGCATTGGGGGCAATCAGTGCCCAAAGTTTGCGCTTTTTCTATACCTTGCTGCTATTTTATTCTGCATTTAGTTAGTGTTATTGTTATTTCATATTATCCTACATCTTGGAGTTCACCCATGTAGTTAATTGCATAATAAGATCAAAATTAGCTATTAAAGTGTCGTAATTTACTTGTATTTCCATTTGGGATTATCTTGTTAACATCCATATTGTTATTTCACATCATTTTCCTCTATCAGAATAGTTGCATTTCTGGTATTTTGTATCTATTTCTCTGTTTGTAGGTCTCTAATGAATTCGTTTGACGAATTCGTCAGATATCAGATGATCTTGTCAGATAGGAGATGATCCTGTCAAATTCCAGATGATCTGGACTGCTTCAAAAATCAGAACCTCCATCAGACATCCGAAACCAGGTATGGATTTCTTCACTTAATTTATTCTTTGTGTTTTCTGTTAAACCTGTTTTCTATATTTAAAACTGCATTTCATATAGAACAACTTAGATTCATTTGGCCAAACCTAGAATTTGAATGTTTAAAGATAAAATTGAACACATAAAACACATTCCCAATCTAGGCATGGATATTCAAAAGTTTCTTGGTGAACCCACCATCCATCGAAAAATCACCTTAATATACCTTCCCTGAGAGGCGGGACCTTTGCAAGGCCTCTCAGTTCGACGTATTGTCCCATCCTTTTCACATCCCCATTTCAGGCACGGATCCTATAGCCTGAAGGTAAGGGTGCAAAAAATTTGGAACGATACAGTCAACATATGAGTAGTACGTAAGGATGCTCATGAACCTACTCCGGTTGTGGAATTGCCAACAAAACCCAAGGCTGGAAAGTAGATTTAGGGGTTGGAAATTCCAGCAGTAGATGGTACGGGTAACATTACCATCAACCGAAGTTGGATCTAAGACATCTAGTAGGAAATCCATGCGATGGTGGACCCTGATTAAACCTTAGATAAAATTTGATGATCAGAAACTGGCATAGCTATGCTAACCCAAAGCATGAATATTTAAAAATTTACAGGTCAATGGAACATTTTGGATAATATTAGGGTTGTGAATCCTATTCCATCATGCTTTGATATGGGAAATTAGTGCATCCACATTTCTAGGTATTATGGGCCCTAGAAAGACAACCCCATGCTAAGATCAAATAAAACTCAAGAAAGGAGTAAGTATCTTTTATATGACAACCTAACGTGGGAAGTTGGCTAGTCCTGAGCACTTAAGATACCATATACAGTGGTAAATGATCTTGAAGTGTGATTCTCTATGCCAAAGTACTAATATCAAGTTGGGTATATATGCGTAAATGCATGACATTTATATTTGTAAATAGAAAAATTTTGAAATTGTGTTTTAATAACCAGGTGAGTAGACCTGGGTTGTTACAGATGTTGCATTTATCATATATTAGCCATTAGATAAGTTTATGAGCTTTTTAATTGATTTTATGATATAGATTAGTAGTTTTTTCATTTAGTATTTTATGAATTTATTCTCTTTTCTCAACAATTTACATCCATTTGCTTTCTATTTTGCACTTATCATGAAACATACCTCATCTTGAGAGGTTTTCAATGCTACTGATCCTTCTTGTCATTTCCTTATGTGCAGGTTATGGGCTACATCAAGAGATATACATCATCAAGATCATATCCTTGGTATCATAAAGTAGAGGTTACAAAGAAACCCTCTATAATAATATTTGAAAGATCAAGAACTCTACAGATTGCATCTTTTCCCATTTGGGATTACATATTGTAATTCTATATCAAATTGGTGAATCCCTAAGAGGGATCTATTATGACCGTTTTCTAAAATTAATGAGAATAATAACCCAGTTTATTTATCTTGTTATCATGACGGTTACCTAGTTTTCTTTGTTAATTTATTTACATTGTTACCTAGTTAGATATATGCTTTTTGTTGCTTTTCAGTGGCGATCATTTGTGGGACTCTTTCCTATAATTTTTAAAAATTGTTGCTAACTTTATTTTTCTTGTTGTTTTAAATTTTTAGCTATCATCGTCTTGCATTAGCATGGCTAACAATGGCCATCGACATCGGCTCTAATGGCCAGCATGGTCACCATTCTGATCTCTGATGGACTCAACACAAAAAACAAAAAAACTCAAATTACAACATCTACTTTGAATGATGGCTACACCTATAAGTGTCCCTGAACTTTATTCTACTATGTTTTTATAGAAAATGATAGAATACTAGTTTAATTAGACAACGTAGAGAAATTTAAAAGTAAATTTTTAAATCTCTACTTGTTTGCTGGCCACCAGTGCTGGGAACAAAGACCTCTACTACTCGTCGCCCCAGAATCAAATAATCCAAGTTTTTGATCAGCTTTGTGTATGTTGGCCTCTATTGTAGACCATTTTCACAAATATAGCCCCTAATAGAATGATTTTTAGGGTTTACCTGCTTGTGGCCTATCTAAATATTTTTGACAATTAGTACATCTCAAATTTTTGAAAGATAAAATATTTTACTACATATTTTGGGAATTTGAAACATTTTTTTCATGAATTTAGTGAAAGTCATCACATTTTGTATCTTGCATTTTGATTTTGCATGAATTAAAATGAACCACACACACTTCACATTGTAAATTTAACATCAACTAAGTTGGAAGTGACATCCAACCACTTATCAAGAATAACGGTGGACTTCATCACCACCTATTTGGCTTGTATTGTGATTTTCAAACCTAATTGTGACTAAGACCATCTCCAAGAACCATCATAGCCATAAAAAATTGTACACAATATTATTTGAAAGGTGTATCACTAATTGCGATGAACTGGGTGAGGATTGGTAGGACTTATACTCCCTCATAGAATATGGGATTCATCTCCATATCCTGGTGGGTTTCATAATTTGGACTTAATCACTAGATCCCTTGAACATTTGAGAATTATATCAACATTTTTCAAACTTGTACAAGAAATTTGTAAGATATTCAACGCATTAAAACACACAAGCCAATTTTCTAGGAAACACAATTAGTCTTTAAAAGAGATAATCACTTGTATACATCGTTTATTTCCTAATTACATACGAGATAGTAAAAAACAAATGATCACTACACTGAGCTGCACCCAATTAACAATTGAGGCAACAGGTAATGCACGGGAAGGTGCAAATCACCTTAGACATAATCCACTAGACCAACCTTTACCTAAATGATATTCAAGTAGTCTCCACAAAGAAAAATTCATCCATGGGGGATCCTATCATCGAGATACCCTTGCTAGGAGGAATTCTTTTGGAACTCCTCATGACCATGAGGAGGTTCCTTCTAGGTCTCACTCATCTTATGATGTTGCTAGATAAAATCCATCCAATGAGTGGTACACTAGAGGGGTTGCACACATTCATATACCCAATAGATCCTCAATTACCTTTGAACGTGGAGCAAAGGACATGCCACTTCTTGGCATTTGTGATCAAGGTACGCCTCTTGACCAACCCTGGAAAACTCACAAGCCAGATCATTTAGATAGGTATGGTTCAAAACCAACCCATAGATCCCCTTCATCTACTCATTCTCATTCTAGAGTGCACACAGAGAAGAAATAATACATTCTACATATGCCCACGATGAGTGTTCTATGTGAGTATGTAATACAACCACACTATATACACATCTAGGCAATACATATAAGGTTGAACATAGAGTCAATGTAGCCTCAATAGAACAAGGTAAGAGGGTAGATATACCTTTAGTAAGAACAAAAATTGCCAAATACCCTTGTTTAGAGATGATAAATCAATGACCATATACAAAAGATCACACAGATTAGTTTCCTAGGCATGATGCTAACCAAAGAGAGAAACTACTCCAATATCAAATGGAGGACTTACAAAATGAGCATGATCACTTGTACCATGAGCACTCAGATCTAGAGAGGCTACATCATAAATATTTGTATGAACATCATTTGCATGAACAAAGGATTCTTGAGAAAAAATTATGTGAAGAACAATCTCATAGGATAGCTCAGGAAGAAATACCTACACCTAGTACCTATAGGTAGCAACACACCACAAGATGCCATACGTTTCATCAAGAGTTGCCTAGTAGGCACACAAATACTTTTCCTTATCACACTTTATTGCATACTTCTTAGTAATGATAATGCCTAGAATTGAATCCACTAGAATATGAACATTATGAGGAGATAAAATCATATGAGCAGGATGAGATGTATCCTGAACCATCTTTCATATAATTGGCTAATAATCACAATCAGCCAACTTGAGCACATCGAAACCTTCCACTAGTTACTCCAAAGAGATCTATTTAGGAGGATGAGATCATATTATCACAAGCCTATAAAGTTATCACTGAGCGAATCCAATCACTCAAGAAAAAAGGTGCATTTTACCAAAAACCCACATTGAGAAAGATACATAATCAACACTTCAATCATTAAATTCCTAATCCAGCATACCCTTAACATTTTGAAATGCTAAAGTTGGAAAAGTTTAGGGAATATGATGATGCATAGGAGCATGTCATAATTTTTATGAACTTGTGCTTCCAACTCCAGAATAATGATGCCTTGTTACTACGCACTTTCATGATAACACTCTCTAGCGCTACCTTAGAGTGGTATAATCACATTCCTAGGCATAATATATCTAGCTTAAAACAACTGGACAATGCTTTCCTTGAACACTTTTCTCTAGATGTAAATAAAATGGCCAATCTATCCAACTTGCCAAACCTAAGTCAATATGATGATGAGTTGGTCATGGATTATGGGAACATATGGCATAAAATCATGTCAAAATTACCATCTACTAATTTTGTTTCTGAGTTAACCCAAATATTCACTAAAAGCTACTCTAAATACATCTCATTGCTACTACAATTAAAACAATATAAGACATTTGAGGAAGCTTTAGCGCAAGCCAAAGTAATAAAGGATATCAAGGTCTAGGAGGGAGAGCTAAAAATCTGCAAGAAATATTTGAATAAAAATATGGGAAACAATCCTCATCAAGTGAAACCAATGCCTATGAATCAGGTTGTTCTCAACATTCCAAAAGTGGAAAAGTTCCAAAAATAGCCTAATTATCATACTCAACCCCCTCTAGTGCACTATAATCAGCGTAACACAAATCAGGGTAAGGACAAGCAATGCCATCCACCTCATCAATAAACGTCATTGCCTAAGTCTTTGGCATATTTATTTAATAAACTATGTGAGGCCAAGGCGCTCACATTTCTTGAAGTTTACCTGTTGGATCCAAAGCATCCTAAGCCTAATAAATATAAAGAGGACCAATATTATCCCTATCATAGACAAAAATGTCATGATATTGAGATGTGCTATGGTTTTAAGAACCTAGTACAAAACATGCTAGGTAGGGATCAATTATAGATTGATAATCCTTTGGCCCCCAAAAAACAATAGTTGGGTATATTCAAAGAACCCTTGCCTAATAATGAGTATAAGGGAAATTATATGGGACATATCAATGAAATACACATAGATCTACCACACAGAGGTTTGTTGGCATGATCAATATAGTAACCTACAATAAGAGATACAATCAACATGAGCCATTGGTGGATCCTATTTGTATATTAGATACACCTCAACAAAGGCTAGCTTATAATTAGTCTCCAAGTCCATCGGTAAAATCGGTGATAACTATCCACACTAGACTCACTCAAAGTCTACAAGCGGCCTCAACCAATTTATCCATCTATGAGCTCATAAAACAATCTCCTAGGCATAGGGAGACCCTTATGGAAATTCTTAAGTCCATTGAGCTCAAGCTCCATAGCCTAGATGCTTTCAACAATTTTGTGGGGTACATCCAAAACTATAAAGAGCCTGTGATCACATTCTATGATCATTAAATTAATACAATATCGATGAATGTAGCAGATCCTCTGTTACACATTATCGCTTGCATAAACTACATGCATTTCAAGTGAGTGTTAATTGATATAGGCTCCTCAACTAACATCATTAAAAAGAAAACCTTAGGACACCTAAGTCTTTCTGAGTCGAACATAGTTGCCTCAATTTTCACATTGTGAGCATTTAATAATTTGTTATGCTCCATAGTTGGTACCATATTTCTACCTATTTAGGTGGGGCTTAAGACCATATCAATTATGTGCCATGTATTGGAAGGTGCAATGTAGTACAAAATATTACTCGAGAATCCTTGGATCTAATATATAAGGTGTATTCCATATATATTGCATTAGTGCATCAAATATGTCTATGAGAGACAGTTCCATATCATCCCATAAAATGAAGAACCATTCAAGTATGTGAATCAGGTTGATATGCTAGGGTAATTTGTCCTCCTATCCATGCATCTAGATATTTGACCTACATCACCTACCAAGCATAAAGAGTATAATTCCAAGTCAGTGTGGGATGATCCATCCATTTCAATGTCACCATAGTCCCTTAGTTCGGTTACAACTTCTAATAATCCTTCATCATCATAAAATTCAAAGGATACACAAAATCTTAAGGAACCCATGGTAGAAGAAGAGTCTAGAATCATACCTAATGTAACTACCACAAATATTCCAACTCCCATGGAGGTAGATGATTTGTTTGATCTAGTAGATGATGTACCTCAACCTACCTCACCTACCTCATCCATTGCATCATCAACACCATAGGTGACAGTTCACTTAGTTAATCTTGGGCTAGTAGAATATTTAGTTCAAAACGTTACCTTTACACCAATAATCAAATCCACATAGGATATGGGGAGATCCTGAATTCCTCCATTTCCTATTGGGACTATGTTACCTCTAGGGATGTCACCTAATCAAACCAATTTTATATACAAGGGCTTTTACCAAGCTACAAATAATTATCCTATCGATGATGATGACGATGAACCTTTCACAAGAAAAATATATTATCTCTCAAAGCTCAAGTTTACACTTAGGTATTTCAACCAGGGTTATGCACAATGGCAAATTTCACAATTTATAGTGAATTTGAGGATTTTAATAATTTTTATTTTGCTAATTTTGGGACCCTAGAGGTCGGCCCATTCGCCCGAAAATTATAGAATTAATTTTTTTAAGGGTATATTTGCCCTGGTAAAATATGTTTTCCCACCTAATTTTTGCCTTAAAATTATTTAAAAAAATTTATCTTGTCTAATTCACCTCTTGTATATAACCCTGACAATGACACTTAGACTTAATATGACTAACACAAGACGACTACAAAAAGAAACTAGTAGAAGTAACTAACACAAGACAACCAATAAAAGTGACAAATAAAAGGTAATTGACAGGATGCAACTATCACAAGGTGATTGACACGATGCGACTGTCACAAGATGACTGTCACAATGTGATTGTCATAAGGTAACTGACACGACATTACTGTCACAAGATGATTAACATAACGTGACTATCACAAGGTGATTGTCATAAGGTGACATCACAAGGTGACTAACATGACACAACTATTACTATATTATTGACATGGTGTGACTGTCAGAAGGTGACTATCATAAGGTGACTATCACAAGGTTACTATCACAAGGTGACTGACATACAATGACAACCATTTATAGATAAGTTTTTTTTACCATTTATGTTTATTTTTTAAACATTTTTGTTCATTGAAACTTAATAAGGATGTTTTTATATTATTTGGGTACCAATCTCAAGCCTGCTTGGGTCAAATATTCTATTATCTTGAATAGTAGTTCTCTCTTTTACGAGTTATTTTTATTTTTCAAAATGATGTTCTTGTTACTCTTCTATTTATATAGGTAAAATATCACATGTTGGTAGTGGAAATAAGTGAGGCCAAGCTTCTAGTTTTAATAAAATGAGTATCCTCAAATACTTTCATAATATTTCAAAATCCAATCAACCATCAACATCTGCAAAAATTCAAGGTATGAACGCCTTTCTTACTAGTTAATTTTTGTGCATTGTTAATTTTATATATAATATATTAATTCATTAAGAAGGGTGATTTTTTATGGATGGCTTTGTCCATTGTTTATCTGTATCTTTTAAAAGAAGGTATGCTTTTAAAAATAATAATGATAATGACCTTGGTATTGACCCTAGTATTATCTCTATAGAAAACATTGTTGACCCTGGTATGAATCCACTTCCACATATCTACGATAATGAAAAGTCCATAGATAAAAAATTTCTTAAATAAATGGAACAACAACATGAAGAGATTCCTGAAACAAACATGTCAAATTGAAAAAAAATAATAGTTCTTATGCAGTACCTACTTCTAGAGAATCTTCTTCTAAAAAACATAGACGTGCAAGGTAATCTAGATGGACAATTAGCAGATCATTTCAGTCTGATTGGGTTTTATATTTTCCATTTGTTGAGCCAGTGCTGCCATAGAATAGTAATGAGGTAATAATAAAATTTAGATATATAATTTTTTGGGCAGTTGGAAACACGAAAAGGATCACAGATTGTAAGTTAAGAAAGATATAGTATAAAAACATTGTGGAAAGGTTTATATAAAAATAAAATAAAGTGATGGACCAATACAAAAAAATTATAGGTGTAAGGATGAATCAAAGTGTGCCCATATAATATATGCACAATAATATGATAAAGCAATGAAACAAAAGCAAGCATTGGTTGAGAAATGTGCAATGATTCAAGCCCAATTTTGAAAAATGGAAAAGTTCACTTTAGCTTCAAAAAGTTTACAGTTTGTTGTTGTACTCACTATTCTTAAAAAGGGTAGACCTATGTCAAATTTCATTGATTATAAATCTCTATTTCAACTAGCTAATGTGTAGAAATTATCCAGTGCCCATTGGTCAGATCAAAGTGAATGGGAAATGGTAAAATGTTTGTCATTGGTTGAGCAGGATGACCTCAAAGAGAAAATAAAAAAGGCCAAATTCATTTCACTTTTAATTGATGAGGTGACTATTGTCGATAATACATTTTGAATTTTCATGCATGTTTACACATTGGAAAATCATTTAAGGCAACTTCATTTACTTGGACTATGCAAGATGGTGGAAAATTGCAATGCAGAAAATTTTTATAATGTTGTTATTTCTAGTTTAAAGGAAATAACAAGAATGAATGAAATGGAAATAACCACTAAGTTAATATGTGTCAAATCCGATGGTGCTGCTACAATGCAAGGATACAGGAGTGGTATTTGTGTTAGGCTACAAACATTTGTTACCCCATATTTGATCCCTATTCATTGCATGGCTCATAGAATTAATCTTGCATCCAAAATTGTGGATACATTTATAAATGTAGCGAGAGTGGAAGAGCTTGTTTGTGAAATTCATGATTATTTTTTACATAGTCCAAAAATATTTTCATAGTTTTAGCAATTTTCACTAGGGGATACTGATGGTAAAAAACTCTTAAAAGATGTAGATACTAGGTGGATTTTGATGTATCAACCAGCATATAGAGTTTTCAAAAAATATCAATCCTTGGTAGTATTTATGTATGCAAATCATAGGGCAGTTGATAAGGCTAAAGATTTTCTATTTCACATGAGTTAGTTTGAAACACTTATCACATTTTGTGGTATTCTTCCAATTTTGGAAGAAATGAATACTTTGATCAAAATTGCACAAGAAAGATTGATTTATATTATGGATTTCATTAGGGCAAGAAAACAAATTTGCTTACATATTGATACGATGTATGCATCTGGTCAAATTTTTATGGATCCCATGTTTGAGATTCTTAGAGCATTGAAAAACATGAATTATCCTCAAAAATTTTTGAAGGTGAATATAAATGATCATCTTTGTATTAATGTCCATCAAAAGAAAATTCCTTTATATTTTTTTGGTCAGCAAATGGATATAGCTACAAATGAAGTTAAATAAATACCCATAACATACAAAAAAAAATTCATTTAGTTGTAACAGATACAAAGAATAAACTGAAACAAATAGAAAAATAATTGGCAAAAGAAATCAGAGACCATATTCAAAGATATGAATTACTTGAGGCTATGGGTGTGGTTAACTCGGTATTTTTGAATCCTTGTAATGAATACTAGAATATAAATGGTTTGTTTCTCAAATACATGGGCACTCTTGCTAGCCATTTCACTAAACCTATGGTATTCAATGATACTGAAATCAATGGCATTCTCAACAAAGATTTTTTAACAAAACAATCAAACTATTTTGGAACAACAATGTCTGCTCGAGTTTCACAATTAACTAATCACCATGAAAGGGGTTCTATTTCAATTTTGTGGAAATATTTATATCCTAGTAGTATCCTACAACATACTATGAGTGAATATTTTATTTTATATGAATTATGCCAAACGATGATTTTAGGATCTGTTGAGGATGAAAGAGTATTTAGTGCATTATCATATGTAAAATCTAAAGTTCAAAATAGATTGAACAAAATATTGGAAAATTGTTTGAGAGTATATGTCTCAGCCAATAAGGTTTAGAAGTTTCCTTATGAAATAGCTTTTTCATATTGAAAATCTCTAGCAGAGAGAATAGGTATCATGAATACTCAAGATGATGAGGATAATGGTAACACTGATGACACTGTGATGACAGAAATTTTTGGTATGAGTGCAGAATATTTTACACAATATGGAAGGAGTTTGTTCCAGCTTCCACCATTATGATGTAAATATTTTTTCATTTGATTTATTTCATGTATTAAACTATTATTTATCAATAGAGTATTGGGATTTGACTCATTTATTTTATTTGGTTTCACATATTAAACCGTCAGTTTTCAACAAAATATTGAGATTTGATTATATTTTGAGACATGTTTTCATGTATTTTGAAACATAATATTGATTACAGAATCATAGATATTACTATTTTTCACATGTATTTTGATTTCATATATTATGCTATCAGTTGTCAATAGAATATGTATATTATGATTTCATATATTTTGAAAACCATGTATAGCAAAGTTCAAACCATGTATTGAATAAAGTATAAACCATGTATTAAATAAACCATGTATTAAATAAACCATGTATTTTAAAAAAATAATGTATGGCAATCCATGTATTGAAAACCATGTATTGAATAAAGTATAAACCATGTATTGAATAAACCACGTATTGAAAACCAAGTATTGAATAAACCATGTATGGCAAACCATGTATTGAATAAACCATGTATTGAAAATAATGTATGGCAAACCATGTATTAAATAAACCATGTATTGAAAATAATGTATGGAAAACCATGTATTGAATAAACCATGTATTGAAAACAATGTATGGCAAACCATGTATTGAATAAACCATTTATTGAAAACCATGTATAGAATAAACCATGTATTGAAAATAATGTATGGTAATCCATGTATTGAATAAACCATGTATTAAAAACAATATATTGAATAAACCATTTATGGAAAACTAAATATTGGTGCTCCATTATTGCATCCACATAACTCTTATTTATTCCATCCACACAACTGATTAAAACATCACAATATTGAAAACAAAATATGAAAAAATAATAGAAAACTTATAAAATTTATGTAATATAAAATAATATATTTGAAAACATGTTAAAATACGAGTCTTTGAAAATATGTTTCTTTTCACCACATTCCAAAATCATAAAATAAGGAAACAATAGTTCTAATTTTCTAATATATATTCCTACAAAGTGCCTAAAGTGTCAACTGCATTTACCTCAATATCCTTTGGTTCCAATGCACTAGCCCATACCAAACTTTCAGCTATAGTGTTTATCCCTGATAGTAATAAACCTTCTTCCTTCATGAGATCTTATTTAAATGGTGTATTCTGATATTTCTTATTTTATTTTACTACAACATCCACATCCAGACCCTTATCTTTGATAAGCTTCTTCAGCCAATTATTTTCTCAAACAATGTATTATAGTATCTTCAATTTAATAACATTATTCACACTGATTTTTGCTATACTGATCCATGTTTTCATGGATGACATCTACTGATTTAAATGTTGATAATTAGACTACAAAATACAAGAGAAAAATATTAATATTAATTAAAAATATATATTAAAGAAAAATAATAATTTTTAGATATATGTAAAACTTACATCTGTTGTAAGTTTTACAATTTCTGCTACTACTACTTTCTTCTTATCTAGTTTTCATTCATTAAAATATGCTTGGTATTTGGCATTCAAGTTCTATAATCGGTCAAGTATAATGGCTAGAACTTCATCACTGCTTGTAGAATCAGCCTTGATACTGCCAGATTCGACTTTTCGTAACAGAGCATTGAGCTTTTATGGCTCATTATCTACCTTTGAAAATAGCTCCTTTCTATGTGCAAAGTTTGTGTATCGGCCATTTATTGCTTTGATCATAACCTTGGCCCGATATTCCCATTCTCTTAATGTATCAATGTCTGCAATAATATGATTCATAATAGTAGCCTTACATCTGTTTGCTAATAAAACATTTTATAGAAAGTTTATTTTATCATCATCAGTCGGATGATGATGGGTATCGACTTGCTGGTGGGGGGAAGAGGAAACATTGGTGGCATATCCTTCAACATTATCCTCTACTTCATCATCGATCTCTAGACCATGAAGCATATCACTTTTCTTTGGTGGAAAACTCAAATTATTCATATCCTAATACATAAAATCATCATCGAGATTCCTAGCAGTAGAGGGCATCTAAGATGTGCTTTCTACATTTGATAAATTATAAAGTGTTAAAATTGGGAACAACATCCTTGAAACAATAGACTGACCCACAGTTTGAGTCTGTGTATGAAAATAACTGTTGGTTCCCTAATACAACTATTGTGGTGATGTGAGGAACTATTTCCCATGCATGTGATATTGGTTCCTCACCGGTGGTGTGTACCGTTGAGTTTTTCAGACTTATTATGGATGAACTTATTGTTGATGGACTTGCTATAGAAGGATTGGCTTCTTTTCCTGTTGTGCACCTAGTGGAGGCATCTATTTTTAGAGTCTTTTAAATCTAGTCGATCCCTCTACAATATTTTAGATGAAAATTATAAATTAAAACTTGTTTTAAAAATAATACCATTAAAATATATCAATTTTAACTAAACATACCTGATTCAAACTCTGCAGTCATTGTCGTTGATGGTGTAAGTGTTGGCCTTTGCTCTAAAAATAGTTAAATTATTTTCTCAAACTAAATATAATTTCATATTGTTAAAAGACATTATTGAAATTAGAACATTTTAAAAATATGTTTACCTTGTGAGCTAGAGGTTATGTCTTCAATGTCCATTGTAGCAGATGCATGTCAATAAGTAAGAGGAGTCGTACGTGTATGTTGTCCATCAAGAAACATCTTGTGTTTACGGGATAAAGTTATCGATGATGATTGTAACTGTGTGTCATAATCAATAGACGATTCTTGAATCCTGATGGCAACATCCCTTTTACTGGACAAGTGAGCTGCTCTTCTCTGTTTTCAAAAGAAAATTATAAAATAACAAGATTGATTGAAAATACAAAAAAGAGAGACTATTCCAATATATAATTTTACCTGTATTTCATTCTCATTGATCCCAATAGCCCAAAAAAATGGTTGCAATGCAGTTGGAGGATTTTTTTTTTGAAGATTGTAATATGCTTCATGAAAAAAACAAAGAATAAAATTGTTAGAGGTTACTGTATATGCAAATTGAATTTTATGTGCAAAAAGGAGGTCCTATTTCAGGAATTTTGAAATGTGAGTGGACCAATCATATATACCTCCATCAATACAATGAATCAACAATGACAAAGCCCAAAATAACATTTCTATAGATCAGCCGTACAGAATAAGCCTTCCCAAGAAAAATTCAATACAAGCATAAAGAATTTTTTTTTGTAATGTTGGAAATGTTTAAACCCTTTTTGATTTAGAAGAATTAACTAAAAAAAAACATAATATTATTATAGAATGGACATTGGAAATAATAATACATCAAAATTAAGGATAAATAAAAACAAAATTTTCAAAAACTTACCTTTCAAATGATTTGGATTCACGATATATCTGGATGCCAGCATTGATTTTTTATATTCAATCAACGCATATTGGTTTTTAATCGCTACACATTCGAGGGGTTCATAATAATAATATTCTTGTTATCAACTCTGATCTGTATAGTGGACACATCATGGTCATAGAAACTAACAATACATTGCATCAGGGAGATGTTGATTTCCAACTATGGCATCTCCATGAATCCAATAAATCTAGAGGTGTAAAGCCATTTGAAATCTCTCCCAGGAGTTATAAAAATATTCTTGATGTTCAAGCAATAGTAGCTCTTGAAATATACCTTGGAAGGTAGATGAGAGGAAGTGCAAGCCATTTCTGATAACCCTCTATAAAGCTATGAAAATACTCTTAAAACACTCTTAAAAATCTTGGAAAATGCTCCAAAAATCCTTTGAAAAATCTTAAAAAATACTTTAAAAGCTCATAGAAAAATCTCTAAAAATGCCCTAAAAACGATCAGAAAATGCTCTGAAAATGACAAAAAAAAATGCAGAAAATGCCCTAAAAATGATCAAAAAATACTGTAAAAAATGCTCTAAAAATGCTGGAAAAAACTCTAAAATTGCTTTGGAAACCGTCGTGTGAAAGGTGAAAAATAACCCTACTATTCTATTTATAGAATTCTACATGGCTGAAGTTGATATATGTGTGACATGTGGAAAAGGAGAGGACACATGGCAACATATTATTGACGATATTTGGCAATCACATTCTTCCTATCGCCATGTGACAGTCACCTTATGATAATTGCATTGTGATATTCACCTTGTGATAGTCATCTTGTAACAATAACCTTGTGATAGATGCTTATGTTAGCCACCTTATGATAGTCGCTTCTATCAATCGTAATTTTAAAAGTTGAAAAATTTGGTGCATAGTTTTCAAAAAATCGCCATTATTTGATAAATTGTTTGCAAAATTTTGAAAATTCACCCCGATATTTATACACGTTAGGATAAAATTCACATCAATTTTATAAATACACTTTGGGACCAACACCTTATGCATAACCCTGATTTTGACTATTTCCATTGGCACAATAATGGCTTGGGCTTATATGAACAAGGTCATAAAACACCTTATCAACCGCAATATGAACTACTCATTGACAAGTTTGGATTAGGATACTCCATTCATAGGTAGGATGAGTTGCTAGCTATAAATTTATAGCACTTAAGCTTAGGCTTGGGGGAATATGTTGATTGGAATTCCTATGCATACCTGAATCCTTCATATCTATGGAGGAATGATCGTCTAGTAACTATGGTTTGTATGGAACCTCCTTTGGTTTATCATGAGAACATATTTAAAGAGGAATCTGAATAAAAAAACATTTCTAAGAATGATGAGGTCAATATATATGAGGAATATGAGGACAAATTTGAGATTGCATATCTAGGTCCTAGACACCTTCATCATTTGAATAATGATGTAGAACCCATTGATCCTGAAATATCCCTTACTAATGCAGATGATATCTATCATGAAGCATTCCCTCGTCTGCCTATTCTAGTGCAGTTACTTTTTCTAGAGGATCCATTTGTCCTATATTTTCTTGAAGCAAATCCTAAAATCCCAAAGCATCCTAGTCCAAATTGAGAATATTTAGAGCAACAAGTAGTTGATGCATCCTACCCATGCAGTTATGGAGATTACCTTCTATCCATAAATATGATATCCATTGATTTAACAACACCACTCTGCAACCCAAACGACCCTTCAAAGCCATTGCACCTCAACATTAAGGCCATTGATGTTGATCGTGCTGCATTGCCTCCATCACTTGAGGATTTCTTCCCCTATGAATAAATGTTACAACCATTCCATTTTTCCCTAGGTTGTGCTCATGATGTTTATAATATTGTTGAACCCAACATGGTAGATCACCTAAACCTAGCAGGTGACATCCATTTGATACCTATACCTCACCATCTTGAGGAGGGATCCCATATGTCGAAAGAGGAGACTTTTGAAGTGGATATTAGTTTAGATCCCAGTCATCCTAAGAAACTAAACTTTGTAAAAATCTTATCTCCTAAGGAATGAGCCATCCTCATACCTCTATTGATAGATAGACCTAATATTTTTTCTTGGATGTATAAAGATATGCCAGGTCTAGATCCAAAATTGATTACTCATAACCTTTTGTTGGACCCTACCATGAAGTCGGTCAAGCAAAAACTTAAGAAGATGAATCCAACCATAACTTTGATGGTAAAATATAAATTCAAAAAACTATCAGATGTAGAGTTCATACAACCCATAAAATATCTAAAATGGGTATCAAACATGATACTTGTAGAAAAAATTGATGGGAATATCTGTATTTGTATATACTTTAGAGACCTTAACAAGGCAACACCAAAGGATGCATTTCCATTGCCCAACATTGATTCTCTTATAGATGCTACAACTGGTCATGATATGTTATCTCTCATGGATGGTTTCTCTAGTTATAATCAGATTTGGGTCAAACCTAAGGATCAACATAAAACAACCTTTATCACTCCATGGGGTACATTTTTCTACAAGATTATGCCATTTTTACTCAAAAATATTGGTGCCACATACCAACGGGCCATGACATATATTTTCCATGGCTATATGCACAAAATATTAGAAGAATATATTGATGACTTTCTCGACAAGACATTATTACATGAAGAGCATTCAAAGATCCTGCGAAAGGTCTTGAATAACCTGATAGAGCATAACATCAGGTTGAACCCCAAGAAATACTTTTTTAGTGTTACATTAGGAAAAATCTTGGAATTCATTGTTTCAAAAAGAGATGAAAGTCGATCCAGCAAAGGTCAAAGCCATATTAGAAATTCTTCCCTTGATAAACATTAAAGAACTTTGAAACCTTCAGGTTAAAGTGGCATCCATAAAGTTATTCATTGTATATTTATTGGATAAATATCAACCCATGAATCGACTGATACACAAGGGGTTCCCATTCAATTGGGATTAAAACTATAAGAAAGCTTTTGTTAAGATCAAACAATACTTGGCATCGCCACCAGTACTAGCTCCACCTAGACCATATGTACCTTTTTTACTATATATATCAACCATAGACTTTGCCTTGGGAATCATGTTAACCTAGAAGAACAAAGAAGACAAAGAACAAGCTATATATTATATTAGTCAAACCCTGGTTAGCTACAATTTGAACTATGCATTTGTCAAAAAACTTTGTTTAAGAGTGGTTTTTGCAACTAAGAAGTTGCACCACTATAGGCTAAGTCATACTATGTATGTCATATCCAAAAAAAATCCTTTACAATATATGATGATTCAAACATATCATAATACACATACTACAAAGTGGATCATGTTATTGATAAAATTTGATCTCGAATTCATAAGTAAAAACTTACTCAAATGTTAGGTCATAGGAGATGAACTGGTAGAGTCACATCTTTAGGATGATAGACCTCTTATCATAGAACTTCTCAATGATGCAGTATTTGTATTATCGAAGTCACCTAAACTTGAAGAACCAGATAACAAAGCCAACATGACATTGTTATTTGATGGTTCAAAATGTGAGCAAGGGGATGGTGTAGGGATCATGTTTTTCACACCACAAGGAACTCTAATGCCTTTATCATTTAAACTCGACTTCCCTTGTACCAAAAAACAACGTTGAATATGAGGCTCTAATTTTGGGCTTCCAAAAAACTCTCACCATGAAGATAAAAAAGCTAAATATCTTTGGTGACTTCTTACTCATAGTCAACCAAGTCAAAGGAATCTATCAATGTAGGTGTCCTATCCTAAAATCTTACAAGGAGCTTGTGGACACATATCTAGCCTAGCTGGATTTTTATAACATTTAGGTAATCTCTCATATGTAAAATTAATTTACAAACGCTATGGCATATTTGGGATCCTTAATCCCTCTGAATACTTTCACTATTTTTACTACCATCCAGGTAAAGATTCTCTTATAATACACAATGTTGCATGAGGCTCAAAACAATAACAAATCAGTCCACATGATTTATATAGAACCAAACTATGAATTGTTCTAAAAAGCATGATACTTTTTGACATAGGTATCTTAGGGGTCCTTGATATTTTAGGGTCCTTCAAAGAATGATACTACCAATCACCATAAGGTTATTTCCCAATTCACATTTGTGTAAATCAAATTACAATGGGAAAAAGTAGTTTAGTTACTCAACGTTATAACTTATCAATATTGGCTCACCCAATTATGATATTACCTAAATCATGGTATCATCCCCAGGAATTATCGCATACCTCAAAACAAATATTCAAACAGAAAGCGACTAGATATATCTTGCTAGGAGATATTATGTATCGATAGAGCTACGATGGAATCCTCTTTCGTTGTCTCAATCCCAAAGAATCATCTTGGGAAATTTTGTAAGCTTACAATGGTACTTGCAGTGGCCATTTTAGTCGCATGGATATCATTAAGAGAATCCTTAGAATAGGCTATTATTGGCCCAAAATTGAGAAGGATTTTTGCGTGTATATTAGGAAGTGCATCAAATGTCAGCACCATGCTAATATTACACACCTGCCATCATAGGCCTTGTAGCCAATTCAATTGGCTTGGCCATTTTATCAGTAAGGATTTGATCTAATTGGTAATATCTCTCCTCCATATTTGGGTTGACACATGCTCATTATAATGGCCACTGAGTATTTTACCAAATAGGTGGAAGCAATTCCTTTGACCTCTATGACTGGATCTTATATTGCATAGTTCATACTCCATAATATTATATATCATTTTGGGATACCATCCAAAATCATTTTGGATAATGGAACTTAATTCAAGAACAAATATGTGTGGGCTTTAACATCCAAAGATAATATTCAGCACAACTTTGCAACACCATATTATCTGCAAGAAAATGGGAAAGCAAAGGCCTCTAACAAAATAATAGTTACCATATTAAAGAAAATCGTTAAGGATAATCATAAGGATTGACACCTTCAATTACCTCTATATTTATGGGATTATCACACTAGAATATGGGTACCCATTTTGGTAACCCCATTTTCACTAGTATATGGCACTAAGCCCATTATGCCCTTGGAATTGGAAATTCCATCGTTGTACATCTCATTGAAAGAGTTCATCGATGATGACAGTGCATGACAAGCTTACCTAGATCAACTAACCCTTATTAGTAAACAATGAGTGAATGATCTTGAGCATCTCTATATTTACAAATATTTTCTTAAAAAATATTACAATAATAAAGTCCATCTAAGATACTTTAAGGCTAGGTATCTTGTACTTAAATAGAACCAATAGAACTCAAACCTACCGTGATGCAGGAGCCTATCTTTTGAAGGGCATAAATTTTTATCTGATTGTTGGATTGACTTGAAATTTTATGGGGAGTTAGATAAAGAGGTGGAAATTCCATGGGCTAGACCACTCTAGTCATCTAGTTGTTTTTTCAAGCTTTTTTCAAGTTCTAATTCCTTCATCTAATGCCCCAAAAATGGGATTTAGTATTTTTTTGAAAATTTGGAAGAAAACATATCTGGAATAACTTCTTATTTAGGCATGGGTAGGTGTTGATATTTTCTAGGAGGATTAATATATATGATACGAAGGTGTATGTCAATTTTGAGGGCTATTCGAGTTTTTTTGGGTGATTTAGGTTTTGGCACTAAAGATGAAATAACCTAGAAAATAAAATAATAAAATAAATAAAAAGTATTTTTTATTTTTAGGGCTTAATATTTAGGGTTTTGTTTTAGGTTTTATTTTGGGATATATATCCCCTTGGTAGATCATTATAAAGGGATAGAATCTAGGAATGAGAAAGAAAGCATTTATCAGATTATTTCCATCTATTGTAACTTTTGTGTGATTGGGAATTTTATCTTTTGCTTTGTCTTTTTTTTGTCATAATTTCATTTGATTGAAGGTTCTTGTTCTAACCTCTTGTAGCTAGATTTACACCATTTGGTATGAGATCAAGTTGAATGTTTTTTGGGAAGATAAGGTAATATTATCGATTACAATTATTCTACTATTCATATTTTTTTGTTTAGAATAACATAGATCAGATTAGCATGAGGAGAGGAAGAGGAGGTTATGCCCAGCTCAATAGGAATATGCAAGGGCTGCATGTACAAGTTATTAAATTGACTATAATTATGTCCGACATGAGGGAAAGATATCCCTAAGAATTTTTAGTCTTGATTCTGATAGTGAGACTATGGAAAGAGATAAGAAGACAGAAGTTTATGATGAGGAATAACCAGAGAAAAATCTAGAATTTAATGATGAGGAAGAACCATAGAGGAAGCTAGAGGAGCATCAATTTGAGAATAGTATAATTGGGGTCTAAAAATGAAATAAATATGGAATCAATATTGATGTCCCTGAGTATGCAGTAGGGTTGAAACCAGAGGAGTTGATAGACTGGTTGAATAGCATGGAGAAGCTCTTTGAGATTTTCTATGAGGCTTAATATAGATGATATGAAGGTGCATGTCAATTTTAAGGGCTATCCGAGTTTTTTTGGATGATTTAGGTTTTGGCACTAAAGACAAAATAGCCTAGTAAATAAAATAATAAAATAAATAAACAAATAAAAGTATTTTTTATTTTTAGGGCTTAAGATTTAAGATTTTTTTTTAGGGTTTATTTTGGGATATATATCCCCTTGGTATTACATTGTAAAGGGGTGAAATCCAGGAATGAGAAAGAAAGCATTTATCATATTATTTCCATTTATTGTAACTTTTGTGTGATTGAGAATTTTATCTTTTGCTTTGTTTCTTTTTTGTCACAATTTCATATGATTGGAGGTTCTTGTTCTAATCTCTTGCAGCTATATTTACACCATGCCACCTCATTTACAAGATAAATTTATAGCCAATTGGTTAGTACCTTCATCATAACGAAGAATATAGGACCTGGAACTTATCACCTAACATTTCTAGAAGGTGTTGAAAAGGCTAAACCTCTCAAAATTCTTCACTTAAGGGTATTTTATACATAAATCACAAAAACAATAAAATCATAACAAATTTAAAAAAATAAAAAAAAATTAAAATCCAAAACATCAAAACACAAAAATATGTACATTTTGCATTTCATTATATGCATTTACTAGTTGCATTGCATTAGGCATCTTCATCCATGGCAATTGCATTAGGATAGATAATGTTTACATTCTTATGAATGACACCATGTTTTTATGCCAATCATGCATCTTCAAATCATTATCATTCATATTCCTTGTGAATAAATGTGTTTTTCAACACATCTTATGAGTTGATATCAGGTGTATACCAAGGTTTTCTAGTCATTCAATCATATCTAGTTTTAGTTTTAGATTTTGTAGAAATCTATCTTGGCTTTCAAATATAAGGTATATTTTTGATAGTACCTTGCATATCTCAAAATCTCAAAACATTTTAAACATTAATAATCCTAGTTTGAACAAGTAAGGATGACACTACCAAGTGATCCTTATCATCTTAAATGAAAGTTTTCCTTGCTCATCTCATGCATGGTTTAGAATGCTAATAATTGATAAAAGGACAAGATCCTCCTTACCTAATCAACTCCTTGATTTAATACAAAATGAGGAAAATTCCCAAAGCAAAGCAAAATAAATAGTGATATTTATCACTAAGAAAATCCCTTGCTCAAAAACAAAACAAAAATGCAAAATAAATAGTGGTTTTCACCACTAAGCATGAGCAAGTATCCCAAGCAATGAAAAGAAAAGAAGGGGGTAATGAGCTTGAATCCCTAGAATCTTCAGTATTCAAATGCCATGGGGTGACCTCCATTACAACAATGGGTTGAATTAAACCTGCCTGGCAATGGAGTAGCCTTACACGTGGTGATATATCTATCATATTAGTGACCTTATTTTGTATAGATCAATGTCATCTTATAAATGAGGTAGCTTTAGGTGGATTGCATTACCTAGTAGTCTAGTATAACTATGTTCAAGCTTAGGATCATGATGACCATATGGTGATCCTAATTACAACAATGGGTTGAACGAAACCCACTTGGAAATGAGGTACTTTTATGTCTCATCTAATATATTCACTTTGCACACATAGAGATAGTGAATATCTTGGTCATATTAATAGGCTTGTATTATTTAGGAGTCTTGTGTAGTCATTATACAACTTTTGATCAATCAACTAGGGTGTTTGAGTCCCCTGGAAAACCTCAAAAATTCCCTAATAGAAATAATTCATCTCATTAATCAATCACAAATTTTCTTATGAAATTTTATTTATTAAGGGTGTTTATATAATAGGATAGATACAAGATGAATATCAACAATGATATTTAGACGGCCACCGACTATTTTATGCATATCATTTAATTTGCAAAAGCTTATAGGGAAAGCCCCTACATGTCACATCATATCATCTCACATATGAATGTTTAAATGATTAATTCTTATGATAAGAGTTACCATTTTCATTCATTATTCTCATAATGGTGTCTTCCATTAGTTTGTTATACACACATTACATCAATTCCTTATGTTTTGAGTGATTAAAGAATACAGGTACAGTTGCATTAGACCATACTCATGAAATTAATGCATTACATACACATTACATCCACCATATCATATAAATATAGATTAAATGCATAGAGAAATAAAATAAATATAAAAATGCATTTAAATAGTCACTATTACATCCATATAAGCATACATAATAGCACATATACACATCTAGATTGCAATATCTAATAATACATAAATCATCTATATATTGTATATCAGTAATATATTACAAACATATAGCATAATAAAACCATAATCTCGGCATTGCATCCACTATTGCATCCATGAATATAATATCAAAAACATAGGACACATAATGAGTCGTCAGAGAGGATATCACATATATATATGTGTGTGAATATTAGAGTACATCAAGGTATAAAACTACCCATAGGCTACAACTATGTAAGTCTTTAGACCTCACACTCAAAAATGATACAGACATCATATCCTATTAAGTAGGGCCTAAACCCCTAGAATAACCTCCACCCTTAGCTCCATCCTTTGTGAGGCTACCTAAAGCTAACACCTACTGATATATCAGATCATGAAGTTGATCTATGGCTGGACCACACTTATGACTACCAAAAATGAATCTGCTTGTTCCTATAGGATCCTCCTGCAATAGACCACTCAGGTAGAGTACCACTCAACATAGCAATCCATCCCTCTAACTATAGAATATATGCACCATCAGACTAATGCCCATCATCATACTAGCTAAATAGACCCTACAGTATAGTCACCTGAGCCTATAACCCTACCACATATCCTAGTAGGTGTACCTATTATTACCTATCCTACTATGACCTATCATGATCCTGTAGTTCTAACCACTAACTATACCCTAAGAGCATCTCTCTTCATAGTCATAGCATTTATCTTTATGGTATTGACCACCAGATAGACCCATAGAGTATCTAATAATGTCATTGCTATACCAACCTGAGCCTAGAGAGTAGTCTTCTCCTTAGCATATCCCCACCACTACTATTGTATTACACTAATCTAACTCTATGTAGTAGTGAGACTAGTAGCTTGCTCTAGTAGATACCTCTGTAGACTTTGTACCTATACTTTCAACTCTTATACCTCATCACCTGGGGAATCCACCTTATCATCCTCATCATCCTAGGTATTATCCATGTATCTTTCTACTTGACCCCACTCACCCTTCGTCCTATGATGCACTCATCACTCATCCTCATCACCACCCTCATCTGTTATCACCTCTTTATATCTGCCTAGAGTACCACCACCATGTCATAACTAAGAGGCCCACCAAGTCTCATAATCAATAGTGTTTCTTGAGTCCTTTGAGCCTATCTCATCAATAGAAGAGTCCACCTCCTCTACCTACCTTATCATCTAAGTCAGTTCAAGCTATATCTCAGCATTACATTGATGATAGAGGATTGGCTCCTTTGGCATATCCTAGGCTATGCCAAACTACCTAGTCACTTGATAGTAATGGAAGTACTCCCTCTCCTTCCTGTGGCACCCGATGAGACATCTACCATGTCTCACCCTTGCTAAGTATCTCCCTATATTAAGCCAATAAGGATAGTCTAGGTAGGGCCTCCATATGATCTGACTATGATGTAGTCCCTCCAGTGACATAGTATAGTGTGCTATCCCACCTACATGTGGTCGGCTCTAGATAGTCTTCGCATCTTGTGGCCACTATGTTGCATAGAAAATATCCTCATCCTCTAGGTCAAAATGATAAATTGATAATCAACCAGGTCGATCATTCTAGATATACTCCTAACACAAATATGTAGTATTATACTACGCCCTACTACCACTTGCCCCTATAATCAATCTCATATAACTTTTCATAGAGTTCTGCTAGTAGTGTGTTCCCCCATGTCATAATCACTAAATGTTATAAGTTGCACAACAATAGGTCCTATTGGGCACTAAATTGTACCAAGTTTTCACTCGATATTATGGTTGTTTATCCTCCTACTTTCTACCTAAGATTGTACCTGATAGCTGCAGCTTAGCACTAAACATTGGATGGACCAAAATAGGGGTTTTTCAACCCAACGTCTAGAGTAGTCTAGTTCCTTTTCAACTTAGCAAGTTTTTGACATAATTATGCTCACTTAGTATTTGGAGTTTAGGGTAAGATAAGGTTAGGGTTAGAGAGTTGTAGATAATAGTGGATGGATAGGTTAACAACATTGCACTACCATAAAAATCTCCCAAAAAATCATACTAAAGATGCATACTCAAATCAAAATTTATCTCAAATTATATTGTTTCATATATTAAAGCACAATAGAGAAATGTTTTAGCAAGCAATTTCAATATCCAGGGAATGATAATCCAAATAAAATAATTCACAAAATACCTAGAATTCACATAAATGTACTTCCTAACAACATATAACGAACTCAAAAGTAGATTTCAATTACTTATAATAGCTAGTAATCTAAAATTAGGCACAAACTAACCATCAAAGTATTTACAAAAATGCAACTAAAGAATTTGAACCTCTGACATCAAGCATGAGAACACAAACTTGAGGCGAACATCAATGTATTACTCCTTTCAATAGCTTTTTAGGTATATTTACAATGGCATAGGCAAAAATGCTAGAGTTGACCCTTAAAATCAAGGGTTCAACCTCTACTTATAGTTTTTCAAACTGCAATAATCAAGAAGCAATACAAAAGATATTATTTTAACAACAATATATTTAGCTAGCATTAGCTCATTGGTCCATCCTCCAAGAATTCTACTGAAAGAAAGTTTGCCATGGCAACTCATGGTCTCTACAACTTGCTGATCACTCAGTGGAACTAAATTTCAGGTTGTTAAAGATCATGTGCTTATGTCGATACTTCTTGGGAGTGAATTACCATTGTTGATATGTAATTACCTCTAGTTTGATCTTCTAGAAAACCTTCGATGCTTCATCTTCTAGCCAACTATTATAATTCTAACATAGCAATATCTTTTAAACAATCAAGATTTGGTAGCCTAACCTCCATCATTGATTGTCTTCATCACATGATTCATATTCAGTCCGGCATAAGCTAAACACCATTCTACTTTAAAATTGATGACATCATCTCTCTTATAAGAAGAAATGAAATATCCAATCTAGATCTCTGATATCTAAACATCGAATCCATTTCAAGATCTATCATACTTAGCATTATCTTCTTCAATCTGTATTAGAATATTGATGACGTCACCTCTTTCTTATAGCTTTTGCAGATTTTATTTTGGATAGAACAAGTGCATTGTGTTATAATCACTAATTCGGGTTCGAAGCTAGTCACATAACTCTTCTATCATGAATACACACTTTCATTACTCCATCGTCCTGTCTTGTCTTCATTCCAGAAAGGAAACACTTGTTCATTCTCTGAATCACCAATTCACACTTCTTTTCCACTGACATCATCATATCCTTGAAACTTTTATGGATTTAAGGGTAGTGCTAATCTAGAGACAAAAACAAAAGAATCTTCCTGGAATCGGGTATTCAACATACTTAGTCATTTGCAAATATTCCATTCTGCACTTTTCCACCATTGACATCATCGTATCTTAGGAAATTTTATGGATTTGAGATCTGCCATCATTTCAAAATCGAATGGAAATCACCCAAAATCACTTCAAACATGAAAACTTCACTAACTATTGAGTAGATTCATATCTTCTGACCTAGTTCTGCTTCAAAGTGTACTGTAAGGTTTGTGGAATGACTATCACTTAGTCAAAATTATACAAAATTTTACTAAGTATGTGGCCATTTTGGGCCTACATTCTAGTGCCTCTCAGGTGGATTTGCTTGTAAATCCAATCGAATCTAGAGTCTTATCCATTGGGCCTTAGGAGTAAAAAATAATACTTATCTTCGAAGATATGTTTTAAGTAATAATTTCCATACAAACACTACCCTATGAAAACTCAAATTCTGCCTAGAGGGTAAAGGTTCATATGAAAACCATACCAAAAACATCATAGAACTCACCCGTTCAATTAGAGACTATCCATAATATCAGTATGACTACTGCCTTAAAAAAATATACACAACTCTACCTCCTTTATAAGGCTTTATTTCAAAGAATTACTTCACACAAAATATGTTGCGATGTAGGCTTCATGTCTTTATTGCTTGTTTCTGACAACTGTCAACGTAAAAATAGAAATACAAAACTGATGTATATGTACAAACAAAAATGAAATGACTTAAGCATGAGCCCCTCCTGGGCCTGTAACTGCTCAATATTATTCTCATTATTATACAACCTCTTCATCCTCACCTTCTCCTTCTTCTTCTCTCTGTTCTTCTGGAGCATGTACTCTCTTATTATCCTCACTGGAGGTGTCTCCAAACAACTGGACCATTGATTCCAAAGACTACAGAGCCTATTTCCAAGCTTCCTTAGAGGGATTTGATGGCTCTTTAAGCTGATTATAAACATATTGTAGTTCCCCAACATCCTCATACTTAGAAGCATTCCCTCTAATCACTAGATATTCCATGAGATCTCTTAAGCAGGTGTAATCCATAATTAGTTTGGCAGCTTGTTCTTGGGATAGTGGCTCTTCCAATGAATCAATTCCAGCCTCATCCTATAAGTTATCCTTGATGCTTTTTTGGGCTTCTTCCATAGATAAAAAGCTATGATCCTCCTTCTAGAGTCCTTTGAAACCAATGTGAACCATTTCCTCATTTATTTAAATGATGTCTTTAATTCTCCTGTCCATCCTATCAAACAACAACCAGGCTCTCTGAACTGCCATGTGCTTTTTCACCACTATTTTGGTAGCTACCCTGGCTAGATTCCATTCCTTATTGGAAATTGGTTTAGTAGCATCACTGATCCTACTACCAACTAGCCTATACATTTGTTCTATAGAAATCACCATAGGCTGTAACTCTCTAGTGATTTTATCCAAATCCTTTTGAATGGTGGAGAGCAATTGGTTGGCATATTTTAGATAGTAGATTATGAATTGGAGACCTGAACATTTTCCTTGAAATTCAGAAAGCAACTCCTGCTTTATCCTTTTCAAATCATCTTTGGAAAAACCTGAGGACTTGGCTTTCTCAATCTAAAGCTGATGCTTTAAATTTTGAATATCTTTTGCCTAATCCTCATTCAACTTATTTTGTTCTTCTAACTAGTCTTCCAACTCATTAGCCTTTTGAAACTTTTCCTGCCAACCCTTAGCCTCTTTTCTCAGAGCTTTCTCTACTTCTTTTTTATCATTGAGGATCTTCTTAATATTTTCAACTTGTTGTTTTAGCTTATCTACCTTCTCTTTGGCTATATCATCTTTCATATAAAAGGCATCTAAGTGAGCCTTGGCTATCCCCAACTCATCCTTATTAGGAAACTTTTCAACATATTCTATGATCTCCTATGCTCTATAATATTGAGCAGTCATTTCATTTTTAGGTTTGCTCACTTGCGAAATCATAGACCTTGAGACCCTTTGCCTAGTGATAAGGTTAACATACATAATTTTTCTTGTCAAAACCATCCTGTTGGAAGGCTTGGTAAGTTTCTCTGCTCAATAGTCTTTTATGCTCTGAGTGGCTACATATTATTTTGATATAGTAATAGATTTTGAAAAATTAGCATCCAAAGGAGATAATGGCATCAAAAACATAAGGGTAGACTGAATTTATGTTGGTGGGGGTGAAGATATATTGGTAGCAACCTCTGTTACAATGGTAGACTCTGTGACTACCACTGCTATTGATACAGGTAAATTTAGAGAAATAGGTACATAACTAACAGTAGAAGGGATGGATGAACTCAGAACGTAGTGTCCCATTGATGGTGGCAATGAAAGAGATGAGGGTGCAATAATGGTGGACATTGAACTGGATATCTCAGAAGTGGAAGGTGGGTTTTGAGGAGGCTGTGACACAATAGAACTAACTTGTACCTCCATAGCTACTGATGAGACAAGGGAAGAACTGTGAGGTGGAGGAGGTATATTTTCTATATCTTATTGACTAGAAATGGAGGGAAATTATTTTTAGGATTCATGGATATGAAAAGGAGAAGAGGGATTAGAAACCATACCTTCACCTATAGATGTAGGGTGTTCTTTTTTAGTTTTTATCTCCAGCTGTTGCTCTTTCTCAATTAACCCTTCTGTAGTAAAAATAGCTACCTCTTCAGTAATTTCTTCCATATTAATTTTTTGCTTCTTGGAAACCTCTCTCTACTCTATTTTCAGGGCTCTCTTAGTCCTTTTATGAACTAATCAAAAAGCATTCATCTCGTCTTCAGAATCTTCCTTTGATAAATCTCCTTGCACTACCCTAAGAAGTAATTATTGCTTAGTAATGGATTGTGATTTAGTTGATGTTGTAGGAGTAAAATAAAGTGGCCTGAACCTAAAAATCTCATATACCACCAATCCATAATATTGGCTTCATCACATGGCCCTTTATAATCCTCCTTTTCTCCTTCTTGTGCAAATTCTTTCTTAGGCAACATTTATTTTCTTTGTCAACTTCGTCTTGGAGGAGGACCCGCTTTTCTTTATAATTTATGCTTTAGTATTGTTAATCATATCCTCGGTAATCTGATTACTGGGCTTGTGGTCAGGATCAAAATCTTCAATCTACTCATAAAAATACAACCATGGAGGTAATTGATCCATATTGGAGACAATCCACTTCAAAAGAGTAGTCTCATCATTGTTTCTTTCCTATGAAAAATTAGCCCTGGGCATTTTCTCAATCTTGTAGGTCTTATCTCCATTTAGGGTTTTATTTATTGCAGTGAAAATATCATCAGGATCATAAATCCACCTCTGAGGAATATAAAACAGACCTAACCTATCAAGATATCGGGTAATTTGTTGAATCTGCTCCTTATTGGTGATGGTTATATCGGTCAAAGTGTGGTGGGTAAGCAAACACTTCATTTTTATCCCTGAACCATAGTTCACATTAATGTACTATGCTTGCCTCAAGTATTCCAAGGTGAAAAGTCTCTACATGATAAAGTGGGGCAAAAGGAAAGGTTTATCCATGAAACCATATAATCTGATGACCATACTTTCAATTAACAAATACCAGTCTCCTTCATTTGCATATTTAGTCCTAAGAATCTCCTTGGCTAGGGGTGGCAGTCTGGGGAACTTATCATACATAATTTTGAGGGTTGGTCCAAGAAATTCCAAATTGAATCTATAGTAAGACTCACTACTTCTTAAGTGATTTTTTCGATAGTAAACTAACATAGGTTCTTCCTTATCGGTCTTATCCTTGACTGGAATCCATGACATTCTATATTTAACAATAGCATAAAACATCCATACCAAGTTTAAGAAATGCCTAAAACTAGGAACATCAGTGCCCCTCTTCATGCTTACTAGTTCATGTATTCTTTGGGCGAGAAAGGTTGGCCAATAAAAATAAATCACCCTTGTCCCTTTCTTTACTGCATCTTTTTCATACATTCTCTCATTAGAGATACAATATGCAGTGGTGATTTGCCAACCATGAACCATTTTGTCATAATCCAAACCCTCCATGCAAGCCAACATAGAGAACAGAATGGGGTTTGTAAACTTATCTATGGAGATGAGGATTTCAGATAACTCTTCCTGGGGTTTGGTATTAGGCTGCTTATAAACCCAATTCTTAAATGATTCAACATCATTGGTCCGTATATTTGTGGTATAAAACCCAGTTTGTTCAACAACCTTAAAGGATTTTGGTGCTACTGGAGGGTCAATCCCTAAGGCAAAGAGCTCATGACAGAAAGAGGCAATGATGCTAAAAATGGTCTCACCCTCACGGATATTTACTACCTTGGCCAGTGGGTCATAGATTTTCACTATTGCAACTATTAACTCAGGACATGGGTGAACGGAATCACAAATGTAAAATGATAGATAAGAAAGGATGGAGCATCTACCTTCTACTGATAAAGCAACCTTCTTTTATTTTTCATTCATGCTCTTTCTTAGTCTCGTCCTTTCAGTGATGGTCATCTTTGTGTCCGTTATAGCCTCGTATTTATCAAGGTAAGGTGACAACATCTTGTTGTCCAGAGTTTTGAACTTGAGAACATCTTCTCTAGCCTCAGTGGATGATTTCTTAGGAGCCATATTGTAGCAGTAGGACTTTATGCACTATAATCAATGGGGAGAAATTCAAAATTTTGCTATGCTTCTTAATAGCCTTGTGGTTACTAAATGAACCTCGTGCATGACTTTGTTACTTTTTATCTCTTATAATGTGCATATCACCTGCCATAAATGCAAACATTTTGTGATACCTCTACTGACACGCTTTACCATCCTTTCCATTATTTACTTCAATGTCTCAAAGGTGGCATCTTATCTTCTTATTGGTTGAATTTTCAAATTGTGTTGCCAGCTCATCACATCCCTTTGGTTACTCTTTAGTCCATGCATGAGTTGGTTATAATTGAATGCAAGAGCACTCTTTAGCCTCCATGTGTCAAATTGGAACTTGATGTTCAACTTCAGCTTGATTCCGCTCTAGTGGCTTAAGAACCTTCCAATTCTGCTTGGTACTTGAAGCTTGCATGCATGACACTCTACCTCGATTCCGCTCCGGCTATCTCTAGCTTTGAGAGGTTCCTAGAGAACTGTTATTTTTCCTTATTTATGCGAGATAGAAACTGATAGACCACTTCATAGAAATTTGGTCTTTCTAATGTGGAATTAAGGGTGGAATGCCATTCTGGAGAGTTTTACATAGCACTGTGTGCGGAATGGAAAATTACTATGCATTTGGCCAATACTTAGTCATTTCTTGCAAACTTTCATCTCCTTTTTGTTAGAATTTTTTGAAAAGTACCAATTACAAAGTGTAGAAAATAAATAAAATACAAAGTGTAGAAATGAAAGGGAAATATTTGTACAATGTATATACATATGTTACAATGAGCTCACTTCTTACATATAGTACAACTTGAGGGGAAAACCATTCACCGAAATTGGTTGTATGTTTCCCTTTGGATCCTCCAGGTAAAATACATTAGACTCTTTAGCTTCCACTATTTTGAAAGGACCATCCCAAAAGGAAGCAAACTTTTCATGCTTGCCTGGCTTTGCCTTGTCAACATTACATCTGAGAACTGAATCTCTAACTTGGAGTTTTTTCAACCTGGTTTTTTTATCAAACCATGCTTTAATGTCTGAAGAATGCTTTTTAAAATTATCATATGCCCGAGTTCTGCTCTCTTCCAATTGCAGCAAGTGTGTCAACTTGGTTTTTACTAGATCCTCCTCTAATTCTTCTTTTGTACTGACAATCTTAAGCAATGGGATCTCTAAGTGAATTGGCAATACTGCCTCTTTTCCATATACCAGTGCATAAGGAGAAGTTTTGATGGACTTTTTAATATTAATCTTGTCTACCCATAGAGCATGTTCGAGCAATAGGTGCCAAATCCTATTGTTACCTTCCAGATATTTTCTCAAAATCCTTAATAGGTTTTTGTTGGTAGATTCTGCAAGTCCATTACCTTGTAGGTAATAATTTGAAGTATTTTTAAGATTGATGCCATAATTGCTGGCAAAATCAATGTACTTGGATCCTATGAAATCAGGGTCATTATCACTCACCAAAGCTTCGAGGACTCCAAATCTGGAAATCAAATTCTCCATAAAGTTGATCACAACTTCCTGGTCCACCTTCTTTGTAGGAATGGCCTCCACCCATCTGGTAAGATAATTTGTAGCTATCAAGATAATTTGTAGGAATGGCTTCCACCCATATGGTAAGATAATTTGTAGCTGTCAAGATAAACTTATGATCTACTAAAGAATTAGGATTTATAACTCCTATGAAATCTAATCCCCATTGTTGAAAATTCTCCTAAAATTGAATAGGCTTTAGGGAAGATGAAGCATTCCTAATTCTTCCAACGTACCTCTAACATTTTTCATAATCCTGGGTAACTTTAAAAGCATAATTGAACATAGTAGGCAAATAATAGCCTACTCTTATTATCTTCAAAGTCATAACTCTGCTCGAGCTATGACCACCTGCTGACCCTCCATGAAATTCTTCCATGACTCTTTTTTGTTGGTCCTTCAAAAATTTCATGAGAATACCATCCAAGTTTCTTTTGAACAACCCTTCAGGTAGTAATACATATTTTAGAGCATGAATTCAATATCTCATTCTTTGAGAAGGATTCATATCAGATGGGCAGATCCCAGTTTGGAAATACCTGGTCATTTGGTTGATCCAATCAAAATCTATAGTGTGTACAATCTCTATTTGATCCTCTTTTGTTACCTGATAAGATGCCATTTCGGCCAATGCTGAAGCATCTATCAATCCTTGGTACAAGGCTCTACCTCTTACCAACTTGATGGAATGTATTTCTACATCATATTCTTGGATCTTAGTAATCCAACCAGCCCTTTTATCACCTAGGTCACCCTGTAAGATAAAACTTCTTACATCTTTATGAACCACATACACCAGGGTTTTAATCTGTACCAGATATTGTTTGAAATTATTGAGTGACTTCATAACAACAAACACTTTTCATTCAATAAAGTTATATTTTACCTGATAATCATGTAAATTCTGAATCCAAAAAAACACAGGGTGTTCATCCCCTTGATTATATTTTTGGGTGAGTACCGAGGCATAACTCTCTTCAACTCCATAAGCATAGAGAATAAAATATTTACTGAAATCAGGATTTATCAAGACTGGGGTTGTTGCAATGGATTGGTTGATGACCTCAAAAGCTCACTTCCTAACCTTAGTCCACTTGAACTCTACCTTTTTCTTGAGTATTTCAGATATAGGCCTCACTTTTTGTGTAAAATCATAAATTAATTTCCTGATGAAATTGATTTGACCTAGGAAATACTGCAAGGTCTTTTGATTAGTAGGCAAAAGAATATCTAGAATTGCTCTAATTATGTCTAGATATATGGCCATACCTTCTTTTGAGACCACATGGCCTAATATTTTTCCCTCATGTACTGCAAAAAATGACTTCTTAGGATTCAGTTAAATACCAAATTCTCTACACTTTTAAAAAACCTGTTCCAAATGAGGGAGATGATCATTTTTATCATGATAAAACGTAGTCATGTCATCTAGGTAAATCAGAATAAATTTGTTTATAAGTGTACCAAAGGCATAGTCCATGGCCCTATGAATGTAACGCCTGCATTAGATAGCCCAAAGGGCATTCTCTGATAGGCAAATGTACCCCATTTTGTGGTGAATATTGTTTTGTATTGGTCTTCGTATTTTACCCAGATTTGGTTATATCTAGAGTAACCATCCAATAGTGAGAATATTTTTGATTTTGCTACTACCTATAATATCTAGTCAATCTGAGGGAGGGGGTAGTTATCCTTGAGGGATTCTTGATTCAAATTTCTAAAATATATGCATAGGCATATATCTTCATTCTTCTTTCTTACGGGTACAAAATTGGCTACCCAAGTGGAATATTTTATTGGATATATTATCCTAGCCTTTAACATCTTTAAGAGTTCCTCTCTTATAATGGATTCTATCCTCATATTGACAGGCCTCTATTTTTGTCGAAATAGTTTATCATTGGGCTCTAACTCAATATTAAGTTGGATAATCATTTTTTCATACACCTTAAGGTCTTCATATGACCAAGCCACAATGTCTTGGTATTTTAAGCATAAATTTTTAATCTCTACTGCTTCCTTAGGTGAACACTGGATCCCAATATTGAGCTGCTTTCCTATTCTGACCTCCACTTCTTTATAGATCTTTTCACCGATGTTCATGGCTCTGACATTCTTTCTATATTCATTATCGAATAAAATTTCAAGGGTGACCAACCCACTTGGAATATGATTTTTTCTTAGTTGGATAAAGTCTTGCTGATCTATTTCCTCCAAGTCTTCCTCTTGGATAGTTGAGAGGTATGCTTCTCTTATCATAAAATCCAAAAAAATTTCATCACTTTCAAAAACCTACTAGAATATCTGCTTGTTTGGCACTGTAGTTTTGAAACCATTTTAATTCCATTGGTCTTCTTAGTTCCAAAATATATAGGAGGGTTTAAATTAGCTCCCTTCGTTGCCAATGAATCTGCCAAGAGATTCGCTTCTCTAGGCATAAAGCTTAGATTTAGGGCATAAAATGAATCCATTAGGTCCCATACCCTGTTCATGTAAGATTTTAATTAATGGTGCTTATTGCTGCACTTATTCCTTACCTGAAGGACTATCAACTCATAATCACCATATATGTTCAAAATCTTGATGCCCATGCTTTATGCTTGCATCAATCCGAGGCACAAAGACTCATATTCTGCAGCATTGTTAGTACATGACCATGCTAGTCTGTAAACAAAATTATTTATCCCTTTTGACTGTGATTGTAGGACCACACCAACCCCTACACCATTTCTACATTTAGCACCATAAAAGTGCATAACCCATGTTTCCTTGTTTCTTAGGGATTGATTAGAAATAGTAGGGAGTTTCTTTTCAAATTCAGTTGTGATGTTGTATGTACCCATACCAGTTCCAAACTGACTATAATCTTCTCTGAAAGGCAACTCATCTTCAATATCTAGCTCCTTGATATTTTCCACTATCTCAAATTCCTCCAAAGGATTAAGATTTCACATATCTTCTTCAATATTTTTAATATGATAAGAAATTGGTTTCTCAGGTGTTATCCTTATCCTTTTTCCTTTGAAAGGGATTACCATGCTATAATAATCCATGTACATACATCCCCCTTGCTTTGTAGTAAACTCTCTTGAGAGGCATAACCCAAAATAGGGTTCTAAGCCCACCACCACTATTTCATGTACCACTGTTACCTCGGGAGCTCTGTACAACCTCATAAGTACATATTTATTAACCCCAACTATCTTGACAAGTGTCCCATATAGTTGTGACACTCAAGGACAAGATCGAGTATACTCCATATCCATCTCTTCATAGACCACCTTAGGCATAACTGTGGTTGATGCTCCTAAATAAATCATACAATTTCAGACTATCCATCCTTCCATTCTTAAGGATATGTAGAAAGGGGGAGGTTTGTTATTTAGAATGGTAGGTGTCATTTATTTCTTTTCTAATGGTATACTAAGGATGGTATGGTCGGTCTATTCTGGGGATTTTTTCTAAGGGAAGATTTATGTAGGTCAATCTATCCTAGAATGAAAAGAGTGTCATACAGGCTAGCTTTTGATGGAATCCTTTTCATATCTTCAACAATGTTGTACTCAGAATTGGTCAGGGATAGTTTTTTGAGTCCTCTGTTTGGCTCATCATATTTTCTTTTGTATTTTTGGGTTGCCTCTAATATTTATATTTTGGTAATAAAGGGGAACTTGAGCCTTTCTTGATCCTCACCTTTGGATCTCATTATGTCTCCTTCCATCTCTCTTTCAAAATTTGTAGGGAGACTATCTGTCTTCTCCTTCCCTCTAGCTCGAGGAATAGGAAAAGTGTCATTTCTTTAAGGGGGGAGTCAAATTTATTTTGAGAAGGGACCTAGAATTGTTCCATATTCTGGGGGTCTACTTGTAAAGCTTTCTTTCCATACCTTGTCATAACAACAATTGGAATTTCTCCCTCTAACTCATTTTCTACCATGATCTGATCAGGGTGCCATAACATATTAACCCTCCCCTTCTGATTCCTTTCATCTTGATCCATGGATTTTTGAACATGGTGTTGATACATCACATAATACTGTGAGTCATGGGGGTCATTGCATATCAAACACCAAATATTTTCAAGAGTGGTATCTATATAACACTCCATATCCTCATATGCTGCATTCACCCTAACCCAAGAACTATTACTAGGACCTGGTATTTGATATTTGTTTACATATGGTAATATCCTCTGTTGTGACCTTTCCTAATATCTCTTTTCCATTGAATTCATTCTGTTACTCAAATTTTTCAAGGTAGTTTGTATATACAGAATAGCAGACAATTCTTGAGAAGGTTGAGAAGGAAGAGGAGGAAAAGGAGGTGTAGAGGATACAGGTTTAGATTGAGGAATCAGATTAATTTGTGGATATGGAGACGGTAAATAAATGGGGTCCATGTAAGAGGGATTTGTGGATCGATATTGGCTACTATTTATTTTTGAGTTATAGGGCAACACGATTTTGGGGGGAATTCTTCCTACGTTGATTAGGATATTTTTAGCATGGAAAACTATGTTATAAACTTGGGGGAAGGTTTCTACTCTAGATTTTTGTGTTTTTAGACCTAGCTCTGATCCCATAGCTCAGATATAATACATATAAGCCAAACATACAGCTGGTCTAGCAATGGGGGGAATTCTCTTCCATGTTCTGCTAAATCTCAAATTAAAATCTAAGACAGTTTCTTGCTAGGTTTTTTGCATGGCTATAAACTAATTCGGTAGAGAAAAGGGATCAACATATTCATTAAATTATTCTATGAATGGTTTAGCCAATGATTACCATAAAGAGATAGAATTATTTTCTAGAGTTCTAAACCAATGCAATATCTTTCCATGAAAGGACATGGCTAGAATTTTGACAATAATATTTTCTTCCTTTATGTTGTAGGTTTCTACTAGATTCAATATATCTTGGTAGTGCTCATAATATATTTTCCCAAATCCATCATACATGGGGATTGCCTTAGATACAGCCTAGAGGATGGCATCCATTTGGGCTAATCTAAGGGGCCTAGTTGAATCCTAGTTAGGGTACTTTTGTAGTGGCTGATTAGGAGCCACATTTTATGCCACATTTTTGGTTGTATGTCTTCTTGGGGGAACTATTGGGTTTTCTTTTAGAAGATCTTTTTCTTCAATAAAATCTTGATCTAAACTTCTAATAACAGTAGCCCCTCTTTGATGTAACTCAAAATAAAAGAAATAATTAGGGTTGTTCCTCTTGAAATACCTAGTATACATTAAAGGCTACTAGCCTATAATATTTTTTTGGGGTCTTTTGACCAGGGATTCGTCAGGTGCACTTTCTTTTCTTCACTAATAAGGTCAAGACAATTCACCAAATTGTGATTCCTTTGGGTTGAGATAACAATAACTCTTTAGATGGGTTTCATGTTCGTTGTGAACTGGTCCCACCGGGCGTGCCAAAAACTATTGGGCACTGAATTACAAAAAAATGTCACTTGATACTATGGCTGTTTATCTTCCTATGTTTTGTCCAGGCTTGCACTCGATAGCTGCAATTCAACACTCAACATTGGATGGACCAAAACAAGGGTTTTCGATCCAACCTCCATAGTAGGCTCATTCCTTGTCAACTTAGCAAGTTGTTGACACAATTATGCTCACTTAGGGTTTGGAGTTTAGGGTAATAGAAGGTTAGGGTTAGAGAGATGCAGATAATAGTGGACAGATAGGTTAATAGCATTGCACTACCATAAAAATATCCCAAAAAACCATACTAAATATGTATACTTAGATCAATATTTATCTCAAATTAGATTGTTTCATATATTAAAGCACAACATAGAAATTTTGTAGCAAGCAATTTCAGTATCCATGTAATGATAATCCAAATAACAAAATTCACTAAATACCTAGATTTCATATAAATGTACTTCCTAACAACATAGAATGAACTCAAAAGCAAATTTCAATTACTTATAATAGCTAGTAATCCAAAATTAGGCACAAACTAACCATCAAAGTATTTACAAAAATTCAACTAAAGAATTCGAACCTCTGACATCAAGTATGAGAACACGAACTTGAGGTGAATATCAATGTATTTCTCATTTCATTAGATTTTCAGGAATATTTACAATTGCACAGGCAAACACGCTAGATCCAACCCTTAAAAACAAGGGTTCAACCTCTACTTATAGTTTTTCAAATTATAATAATCAAGAAGCAATACAAAAGATCTTGTTTTAACAACACAGTAAAGATATTTAGCTGGAATTAGCTCATTGGTCCATCCTCCAAGAATTCCACTGAAAGAAAGTATGCCATGGTAGCTTGGGGTCTCTGCAACTTACTGATCACTTAGTGGAACTGAAGTTCAGCCTGTTAAAGATAGTGCATTTCCGTTAATTCTTCTTGGAAGTGAATTAACACTGTCGATCTATAACCACCTCTGGTTTGATCTTCTAGAAAAACTTTGATGCTTCATCTTTTAGCCAACTATTATAATTATGATATAGTAATATATTTTAAACAACCAATATTTGGAATCCTAACCTCCACCATTGATTCTCTTCATCGCATGATTCAAATTCAATATAGCATAAGCTAAATACCATTCCACTTTAAAATTGTTGATGCCATCTCTCTTATCAAAAGTAGTAGACTCTCCAATATGGATCTCTTATATCTAAACATTGAATCCGCTCTAGGATCTATCATACTCAACATTATCTTCTTCAATCCGCATTAGAATATTGATGTCACCTCTCTCTTATAGCTTTTATAGATTTCATTTAGGACAGAACAAGTGCATTGTGTTATAATCACCAATTCGGGTCCAGAGCTAGTCACATAACTCTTCTATCATGAATCCACACTTTCATTACTCTGTCATCCCGTCTTGTCTTCATTCCATAAAGGAAACACTTGTTAATTCTCTGAATCACCAATCCACACTTCTTTTCCACTGACATCATCATCTCCTTGAAACTTTTGTGGATTTGAGGGTAGCGCTAATCCAAAGCCAAAAACAAAAGAATCTTCCCGAAATCGAGTATTCAACATACTTAGTCATTTGCAAAGATGCCATTCCACACTTTTCCACCACTGACATCATCATATCTTAGGAGCTTTTGTAGATTTGAGATTTTCCATCATTTTGAAGTCAGAGGGAAATCACTTGGAATCGCTTCAAACATGAAAACTTCACTAACTGTTGAGCGGATTCATATCTTCTAACCTGGTTCTACTTCAAAGTATACTACAAGGTTTGCAAAATGATGATTCTATCCCTTAGTCAAAATTATACAAAATTTTACTAAGTATATGGCTATTTTGGGCCTACAGGTCCTATACCATGTCTAAGAGATTCCAAGGGAACCTCACTCCTAATGAGTCTGGAAGTAGCATATTTGAGATGATGTGCATCAAAACTACCTGACATCAAGAAAATATGTTCTCATCATACCAATACTAGACTAGAATTCCTCAATAATCTATCTTTCCCTGTACCTTAGTAGCTCTACCTACAAACACCCACTTCAAAATCCTCTCCTTATCCCTATCAGGAGATAAAGTGATACCTAATACATCTATGGGAATATTGAATATATAGTAGACATCCCCTACCATCATCGTCATCTCACCAGTAGGGAGATGGAATGTGTTGGTCCTTCTGTCCCATCGATAAGCCAAGATCATAAGGTATGATTGGTCTGACATCATAGTCAAAAATTGAGCCACCTATTTGAGGCTAATCACCTCAAACCACTTCCAATCATTGTCATACAATAATGGTCATAAGTCCAAGAACATGTTGGGATCCCTATCCTGAGCTGTTAGAGTCTAAAATTTAGTAGTACACAATTCAAAGCACATAATCAATGACTAAAAAATTCAACAAAAAAACAAAAATCAATGAAAGAATAAAAAATAAAGCCTAAGGTTGGCAACCACTCATGGCATTGATGGTCGCCATGACTATCACCGATGCCATCAATGGCCATCACCAATGGTCAAATTTTTGACTGTTGGAACTCAAACCCCATCACCAACACTGTTGATGGCCCTCATTTGTCCAATTGAGTGTTGCTCTTGCCAAATATGGCCTCGAAGTGGCCCCAATGTGAGGTCATTTTATGCCCCATAAATGCAAAAATTAAAGCTTATATACCCTTAATATAACCTAAGCTAAACCTAAACTAAGGGATGAGGTTCATGGCTTGTAGTTTAATGTGGTTCATTTAACGCATTAATTAATTAAGTTCATTTTAAATTTAAAAAACCATGAGAGTGACATGGAGAGTCTACCTTAGGAGCCCTGGTGGTTAGCATAAATTATGTTTAGAAAATAATCATTTAGTTTTCCATAAATTTTCAATATGGTAGTCCATAGACTTATGAGTGTCATGCATAGTATATGCTTGTAGTGTGGGGAATAAGTTCATTTGTACCTATTTAGTTTGGTGGGGGTGTTTTTTCATTTTTATTCCATCCAAACTAAATTAAACTAAGTTCATAAAAATAAATAATTTACAAACAAAAATTAAAGTGTTGAAAATAAAATGTTGAAAAATAAAAGTGCAGGAAATAAAAGAGTAAACCTAATCTACTAAAAATAAATGATAAAAATTAAAAATGAAGGACTACTGCAGGGAGTGGTCCCAGGCTCCTACAAATAGTATGCCTGACTAATTACATAAAGCCTACTTTAAGAAAATAAAAGTATTTGCAACTCTTAAATTATACAAAATAAAATAAATAAAATAGTTCTTTGTGCATTTGATTGACCCTGTATTCGTCTGGCCTACGTTATTATATAAAACACAACCAGATATTGTTACAATAATAGATTGTTCTATTTTTAATCACATAACATGATTTGTTACAATCGGTTTATACATAGATATTATTCTCCTATTAAAAACATGATCGTTCACCAAAAGGATAAATATAATAATACTTAGGTGTACATAACAAACTAATCCTAAAATAATGCTTTTAAAAGCTTACATGGTCAACTTGGAATAAAAGTGTTTTATTCTATTTTAATGATAATGCACATTTAAATTGTGGAGAGGCCTTCAATTTCTAAAGGACATTCCAAGAAAAGTCATCGTTGAAGGAGATTCTCTTAATATCATAAATTTTCTAAAAACATCCAAACCCAACAGATGGAGGATAATGAATCTTATCGAAGAAAGTAAGCAAATTCTTAGTCAGTAATTCAATGTTGTGGTTCAACACATTTTCAGGGAGGGCAATTCTATAGCTAAAAAATTAGCCAACATTGGTGTTAACGCTCAAGGTTTGATGAATTGGATGGATGTCCTCCCCAATGACGTTGTTGAGTTGGAAAATTATGATAAAAATACCATCTGTCATGATGAATCTTGAAATCCTTGATTTTTTCACTACCCAAGACTTCCTTTTTTCAGTGATTCATTGGGCCCATGTCCAAAGTTCCAAAAAATTCCAAAATAAATATTTTATTCATCATTATTATTATCCTCCTTTGAAAAGGGGTTCTATGTTGATAATTTCTAATTCTCCACCGCCTCTTACTCATGCCCCTTCTTTTTTGATAATCGTTTCCATGAGGAATCCCGATGCCATGTCCACCCTAATTTTAAATCATTTTGATCTCATGTGGAATTATACTTGTAATTTTACCTTTTCAAGAACCCTATCTAAACGCTTTACCTTTTGCATTCTCCCGAGGCCTTATGGAATGTGCAACCCAATCCCTTTTGGATTTTGTGCCTACCTTTGCCATTGGCCTTATTGTATGATTATCACCAGAAGATCCATCTTCATGGGGACGGTGTTCTGCCCTATTTTTCCTACCCATTTTCATTGTCCTTTTTTGCATTGTGTCCAATGTTCTAACCATCATTATATTTTTTGCCAAGGTTTTATTTTTTGTTCGAGCATCATTTTCCATTTTTTCCTCCTATGGTCTTCTTAGCAAAAATATCATTCCATTTTCGTTCCTTTTGATCTATGTATTTTTACACCCATTTACCTTCCTTTCTTATTTCCTTTTATCACCATGAAGAAAGGGAAAATTGTTTTCATTGAGCCTAAAACTGTTGATATGGATTCTGTTTCTATTGATATGTTTAAGGATAAGCATGGGATCATCATTTTTTTAATCTATTTTGTGGGGTGGATGACGAGGTTACTAAGGCTTTCGTGACAACCTGGGACAATAGTTTGGTTTCCATCCATGACATCCAGTTCAAAATTTCCTTTGAGTTGTTGGCGAACCTGATAGGGCAAGACTTGGACAAAAAAATCATTAGAAGAAACAAGCACAACTAGGAGGCGGAGTTGAAACTCTTGGAGAAAAAATCACCCATCCACAAGAAAGTAAAAAAGGGTTTGTTTCACCATGACTTGTCAACACCCTGGAAAGAAATCCTTAAGCCAATAATGCAATATTTTACTTGTGAAAATCTTGAGTCTCAATTATGTTGTTTTCATCTTGGATTTTTTAATCATTTCTAGGACTCCAAAATGATGAACATTCCCACTGCCATTTTTTGATCCATGGACTATACCATCACCACCAACCGTTCCAAGAAGGATGAGGCCAAACCTTGCCACCAAGGTCTTTTTAAGGTCCTTTACAAGTACCTCCTTCTACAATTATATTTAGGTAATCTCCTTGCCCATGATTTTGATGAGGAGAATTCATCCTCAACCCTGAGCCCTAAAACCTCCAAATCCAAAAGAAAAGAGAAATGGGGCAAATATATTTATGAGTTATCTATCAAAAATAAATCCAAAGTTGAAAATACCCCTATCCATAGTTCCCAAAGGTTGAAAAATAAAGAAGTTGTCAAAACCCCTCTATCCACCTCTATAAAAACTCCAAAGGATAAGTCTAATTCTTCTGACATTGTCAAAAGGTATCTTCACAATTTGGCTATGCATGCTACTTCTGAAACCATTGACCATATTGAAACTACTCACTCAACCATTGGAAATTTGATTGCTACCCTCAAATAATAGCATCATGCACTTAGCCTTTTGTTCTTCTATGACAATTTCGAAAATGTTTCAGCCTTGGTCGGTGCTGAGGTATTCTTCGACACCAAAACTGACATCAAATATGTTGTCAACGATGAAGATGCAATGGATATTGCTAATGAGGCATGCACTATTGTTCCCAAGGATATCACTAAGGATATTTTGGTGAAAGTTACTGGTCTGGAAGGTATGGCTTCGTCCCTCATGCAGTTGGATATTCCTCTTGACAACTGATGGTTCTTCCTCTATTTTTCTAGGTCCTCTACGATGGTGGTTCATGTCTTTTTGGGTTCCTTTTTGGTCGAGGACCATTCCTTTTTAATCTCTGGAATTTCTCTCAATGCCTATTTATTCAAGGATGTTGACTCCTTTTAGTCTGAAGATGTATTTTTGAGGTTGTAATTTTATTTTATCTTGCAGTTCATTTTATTTTTCTTCTTTTCCTTTTTTATCCTCTATTGATCCTCTATTGTACAAGGCATTAGGGCACCTTTCAAATGCCTTGGTTTTAATAAATTTATTAATATACAAAAAAAATAATGCACATTTAAAGTATAATATCCATAAAATAAGAATATTTCTCCTTTATATTTTGTGTAACAACCTCCTTGGAAAGTGCATAGTCAATTGGTCAACCAGTCAACATCGGTTTGGTCAACTGATCAATGTTTGAACATATCTCCATCTTATAGTTAGGAGGTAGATGCATTCAAATGGTTAGGAGTTAGGTGCCTCCAATGATAAAGAGTTAGGTTCCTCCAAATGGTTGGGAGTTAGGTACCTCCAATGGTCGAGAGTTAGGCACCTTGAGATGGTCGGGAGTTAGGCAGCTCCAATGGTTAGGAGTTAGGTGCCTCTTGATGGTCAAGAGTTAGGTACCTCCAAATGGTCAAGAGTTAGGTGCCTCCAATGGTTGGTATTTAGGCATCTACCTCCACCATTTAATATAGTATCTTTCAAGATGTCTTCATGCATTGCCAAGTCCATATGGGATATATGCTCAAAACACTAGATTAGTAGCAAAAACTTACATTTACACACATTTTTCACTAAAAACACCAATTATATAAAAATACATCTCAAATTCTAATTAAACCAATAATGATACCCTTAAAAGTGTATATAAAATGAGCATTTTTTGTGCTCATCATTCCTCCATGTCGAATATTTGACATGTCCTCATGTCAACAGCCCTCCAAAATTATCATTATTATTATTATTATTATTATTTTATATGGGAGTAAGGCACCGTCGGGAGTAAGGCACTATTATGATAATGATAGTTAGGCACCATCAGGATAATGGGATTTAGGTGTCATTAGTATAATAGAAATTAGGTGCTTTCTGCATAATAGGAGTTAAGCGCCTCTTGCATAACGAGAGTTAGGCACCATCGAGATAATGGGAGTTATGTGCCTCCTGTACATGGGAGTCAAGCACCTCCCACAACTTATTTTTTCTTCTTTTGAAAATTTTCCTAGGGGTAATTATATTCTTCTCATGTCTGAGGTATACCATGTGGTGGAATTCTAATGGGATATTTTGACAAAGAGGATTATGGAGGCATCTACTGATATTAACATAGAAATAATTTTTAAAATAAATATGCACATAATTAACAAAAAAATGGTACATACCTAGATTAATTTCGTAGAATATGATGTGTATGATGTTTATGGTGTGAAATATATTAATGCTACCTATAATCATGGTGTACCATAAAATGAGATTGTTGTGACATTGGTGCATCTTGGAGATTTTTTTTCTAGCCCATCATCTGTTCTATGGGAGGAAGCATGACCAGAATTAATTTTATTAGCTCTCCCCCCATGCTAAATATTTGAAATACCCACATATCAATAGCCCCCCAAAATATTATCAATCATCCATCCTATGAAGTTGGTTGAATGTGCTATGTACTAGAATGTATTCTCGACCAAACTGTTTGTGAGAAATAATGACATTGTGGCCATGAACTCTTACACTGTGACAACAAAATTCTACATGATTTTAGATATTTACCATCACTTTTGCAAAGGTGGTATATCCTCCATAAGAATGAAATTCTATATTTTCTCTATAATTTCCTTTCCCACACATTCCAATAGAAATGAAATACTGATGTATGTAAAAAAGCTGCAATGATGGCATTACACATCAAAAGTGGAGGCAGTGTAGGCCATAATTTATATCTTTGAAGGACCCAACCATGTAACTACACAACATGGCATGAAAAAATTTTGTGTTCCATATACCACTATTGGTGGATTTATGGTAGCCAATAGCTCTAAACTTTGAAACACCAAGCGCATCATTAAAATCACATATGGAAATGTTTTAATCATGTTTTTTTACAAAGTGCTATCATAGTAGCTTTTTTACATATAATTTTAATAGTGTCATTTGTGAGTACACTGTTGATGTAATCCAAGAGCACTAAATGCTTTGAATGCATTATAGGGATCATTGGAATTAACAACATATTTGTGCATCATTATTTTCTCACCACGTGCTTTTGAATATGTCACCTTATTCAATTGATCAAAATTTATACAATTCTGATACACATGTGCTCGAATCAAAATGATCTCACACTTTAAATTATTTCCTTCATAGGTAGAACTAAAGCAGTAATAATAAAACCAATTGCAGTTTAGTATTGTAGACCACACGTGCAAATTTTAACAAGAACTATCTACGTGTTTTCTCATCAACATGCTTCCTTGTCAAATTCAATGGGAATTCTTCTACAAATAAAAAAATTTAGATCTCATATATACTATGATCCTCTGGTCTATTTATTGAAGTGAGGGTAAAAAAAAAATCTATCCATCATCATCTATGACATGTGTCAGGTTTTTAGGTGTGACATCTTCACAAGACACATCATTGAGATTGTGTTGTTTTTAGCCACTACAAAATCCATTCATAGGGTTGATTGTGCTCAAATACCATTTGGTCTATTTGCATATATTTGACATCTAGCTACTCCAAACTTATCCCTTGTTTTATTTGGCTACTATTTGAATATTTCTCATTCCCCCTATGGACCAAGCTGGTCCTAGAAAAACAAGACACTCTCTACCAACAAGTAGCAGAAAATAAACCTTTGTTTTTTATTTGCACTTCAATTTGAAGCTTTCTCAACAAAATATTTTTTTTGATTGAGAATGGCCACTAATTTCTTTTTTAAATAACTTAAGGTTGAGCCCTCTTCTATTGGTGTTGATTGCAATGATAGTTTTCCACTTGAGAGAAATCATGCTACCATCAAAGATGAACACTAACTTCATACTCCTCCCCTATTTTATTTTGATGCTACTGGTTGGATATTTCTCATTCCCATTTTGAACCAAGTTGGTTCTAGGGAAAGAGGATACTCTCTACCAAAAAGTAGCAAAAAATAAAGTACTTATTTTAGATTTGTACTCAACTTGGAGCCTTCTCAATAGGAAATTCTAGTTGGATGAAAATGGGCACCCTTTTTTATGTTTGAATATTTGGGCATCATAGTTACTGGAGGAATATTGACATCACTTATTGGTGCATTTCTCTAGGTGGGAAGCAAGAACTTCTGCATTGGTCTAATTGTAGGTAATATTTTATTGGTGGAAAGTAAGCACCTTTTTCCACATTGCTTCACTCATAGCAGAGCATAGGATGCCTACATTGGTTAGGCCTAGTTTAAGTTGGTTGCCTATAAATTATACTTAGGGTTATATCCTGTAAAACTAAATGCACAAAAGCAAAAAAATAGGAATCATGAAACTTGTACCTAATAGGCTTAGGTTACCCAAGATACCTATAAATTGCATTTAGGGCACGATTTCCTATAAATCAAAATAAAAGGAAATTTTATGTTAAGAAAGATAGGTTCCATGCAATCTTTTGTTTTGGATTTGGGAAATAAATCCCAACCATGGGGAGGATTCACATAGTTTACTTTTTTCATGTATCCTCCCTTTTTTGTTTTACAATGAATATGTGAACATTCATTGGAACTATTGGTATGGTATGGGGTCTCCCCCATGATGATGTCTGATCCAGTATCACAAATATGAGGTAGTTGTAAATGGATCCCATTGACTATTACTCAAACATCATCTTGGAATTCTACTCCGCTCTTGGTGTAGCATATTTTATTATGTTTACTATCTACTAAAGTTATAACAATCATGCACTTTGTAGCAAAAATTTTCCTAAGCTCCACAAACATATTGGGCTGGAAACCTTTCACTTGATTAGGGTTAGCCTACCTTCGGGTGCCTATGTTTTCAAGGTAAACTTTGCTCGCTTCACTTGTTTGGATTGGATGCTACACGATCGAGGTACACAAGATGGTTCGTATAGTGCTATTATGAATTCCATGTATAAATATCACTTTAAAAAATATTCATAGACTACTTCTTATTCATCTACATCGCACTTCATGTTGTCCTGTAAAACATAAAAAAAATCTAAACTAAAGGTATTAAATAAAAATTCTAAATTAATTTCATTAAAATAAAATTCTAACTAATTTTCTTTTTTTTTTAACACTATGAACAATGTTCATTGTGTTGTTGGTGGTAATAATGAAGGTGGGGTCTCCCCCATGCCTACAACTAAACTAGTCTCTAAAAATCATCCCTTTCTTCATCAACTAGTATGATATGTTGCAGCATGAGAAGAGCATGGCCTCAAAAAAAAATTCTTCCAACTCATTAGCAAATTATGTAGGTAGATGAATGAGTCCTTTTTTTACATGTTGTAGCAATATTCTAAAAAAACACATGCTAGTTTCTGATTCACCAGGTCACCTTAAGCGCAAGTGAAGAGCATACTCATGGCAATATGTTCTTTTTTAAATTCTATTTTTTTTAAAACGTCATTTTTCCTGCTACTAATGTCATCATTAAAAAATTTACCAATGTGTTGAGAATTTTTAAGCCTATAATTTTTTTATCATTAAAACTAGGCTTCTTAGGGCATAATTCCATAATGATTTCTATGTCAATAAACACAACCCTAATAGTAAAAATTTCAATTATATCAGACCTAGGTTGTGCCATTTCTCTCATTTTATGAAACCATTGAGAATATGATGGAATTTATTCATTGGCTAATATTTTTAATGTTTCAACAACACAATTTATTCCTACTTCTACACTTAATATGGTACATCGGGTTCATTCCCATATTTACCTGATAAGTTAGTAAATTTAAACTGTTGCCTATGGGATTCAGCTCTGGTTGTATCGACAACTATTTTGGCTTGTAAAAATGTCCTTGGTGGACTAATGCTTCTTAGTTAAAGGATCTACATGTAGTTTTAAATGGAATTTTTAACTGACCCATGGATAATAACACTACAATTTTGACACTTTGAGGAAACGATGCCAAAATGGTGAGCAAAAATTTGTTTAGAAAACAATAATTTCTTTTTCCATAAATTATCAATCTAGTAGTCCATAGACTTATGAGTGTCATGCATAGTATATGCCTATAGTGTGGGGAATGAGTTCCTCTATACCTATTTAGTTTGGTGGGGGTGTTTCTTCATTTTCATTTTCAATCAAACTAAATTAAACTAAGTGTAAAAAAATAAATAAATAAATAAATAAATTACAAACAAAAATTAAAGTGCTGAAAATAAAATGTTGAAAACTAAAACTGCAAAAAATAAAAGTACAAGAAAATAAAACATAGTTGAATTAAAATAAAGCAAGAAATAAAACAATAAATCTAATATACCAAAATAAATGATAGAAATTAAAAGGGGAGAACTATTGCAGGGAGTGGGCCCAGGCTCCCACAGATAGTTCACCCAACTAATTAAGTAAAGCCTGCTTTAAAAGAATAAAAGTATTGGTCCAAGGTGTAGACCAATTGGTTCATCCAAACCCCATAAGGGAGGTGGAGGTCCAAGGTTCAAATCTCGAGCCTCACTGGACTGAACTCTTGTCCCTTTCCTGGTGCTTTTAGCGGCGTAAAAGGTTTAAAATGATTGTGGCATGGCGGTTATAGGGGCGGACTGCGTGAAGATCTGTGTGGTGGCTTTCGGGGTGGACAGCGCAAAATACTATGGTGGCCATAAAATCTGGACAGCCTACCCGGATTTGTGGCAGCTACCGATTCCACCATGTTAAAAAAAAAGAATAAAAGTATTTGCAACTCTTAAATTATACATAACAAAATAAATAAAATAGTTCTTTGTGTATTTAATCAACCACATATTCGTATAGCCTACATTCTTATATAAAATGTAGTTAGATCTCATTACAATAATAGATTGGTCTATTTTTAATCATATAACATGATTTATTACAATCGGTTTATACACAAATATTATTCTCATATTAAAAATATGATTGTTCACCAAAATGATAAATATAATAATCCTTAGGTGTACATAATAAACTAATCCTAAAATAATGCATCCTAAAAATAATGCTTTTAAAAGCTTACATGGTCAACTTGGAATAAAAGTGCTTTATTCTATTTTAATGATAATGCACATTTAAAATTTAATATGTATAAAATATGAATATTTCTCCTTTATCTTTTGTGTAACAACCTCCTTGGAAAGTGTATAGAAATTTATCAACTGATCAACATTGGTTTGGTCAACCAATCAACATTTGAACATATCTCCATATTGTAGTCTAGAGGTAGGTGCCTCCAAATGGTCAGGAGTTGGGCACCTCCAATGATCAGGAGTTAGATCCCTCCAGAAGGTTGAGAGTTAGGCACCTCCAATGGTCAGGAGTTAGACATCTTGAGATGGTCGGGAGTTAGGCACCTCCAAATGGGTGGGAATTAGGTGCCTCCAATGGTCAAAAGTTAGGCACCTCCAAATAGTTAGGAGATAGGCACCTACCTCCACCATTTACCATAGTAAATTTCAATATGTCTTCATGCATTACTAGGTCCAAATGGGATATATTCTCAAAACACCAGATTAGTAGCAAAAACCTGTATTTTCCATGAAAAATACTAGTCAAGCATAATACTTCATTTTATATCAGTTAAATATTGTATTTAAATATATGTTTAATAAATATATATTTATTTAAGTTAATTATATTCATAAATGGTGGGAAATAATAAATGGTGAGCAAATGGCTGGGTTTTGGTGTCTACAATATTTAAAACAATAATTATACCCTTAAAAGTGTATATAAAATAAGCATTTTTAGTGCTCATCACTCGGATCTACTGCTCATGGATACGTCAGGCTGATCTACCATGGTGGGTTTATCTCAATCTTAGAAATGTTCCCATGTCAAACTCTCTCTCCTCCCTCAAATATCACTATTATCAAATACTAGTTGGTAACAATGACAATTAAAAATATCAAAAATTCTTTTATATTTTCAACATTTGGTAGTCATCCCTTTTAAGAACGGTCACATTTATGTGTGATTGTCAGATATCATGATGACCATAGGATTTGCAGGTTGCTATCATTATACCTCATGATAGCCACCAAATAGCAATAAAGGCACTCATTTTCTCACAACCATGAGCTTCATATTGGATATTTTATCATATCTATGGGTCCATATTCATCATAAATTGCAAAATAAACAAAACAATCAAATAAAAAAAATCTCAAATGCACCTCATATCTAGTTATTTATCCTATACACTTGGTGGTTGTAGTGACTTTCCCTCTATGCAATCTAGTAAGAGTAAATTACCATAAGGCCATTTGAACCATATTATTCTTCGAAGAATTGAAATGTTTTCATTTCATTTCCAAATAAGGCCATTGTGGCTAGACTTTTCCATGGGAACGAGGCATCCATTTCATTCTTCTATGAAATTTTATCAAATAATCCAACATAGTGATTCATCACATGTTTTAATTGAATTGTTATCTTATTGATTCCCTAAGAAAACCATGTGGCTAGATTGTTCCACGGGATAGAGATGTACAATTACTATTAATGGTTGAAATGATAGTTATAACATGAAATTATATTTACCAAATTTATCATATTACACTATCCAAATCAATCATCTTGATCAAGCGATTTATTGCTTTCATCACTTGCCATTTTCCTCATCAACTCATTGCTTGAGGGGGTAGTCATAATCATAACAATTAATAATCAAAAATTAATATTTAAAAAATTAATAATTCAAATTGCATTCATCCATGAATTCTTTCTAACAACTATCATAAGATTCCCTATTTACAAGGGCAAAAAGCAAAAATAAAAATCTAAACCTTTGCTGGTATGAACCTATGGTCATTGTAGCAAGACATTACTAATCGTATGCATTCAAAATTTATCAAAGTTTTAATCAAATTAAGCCTTCCATTATATTGGTGGTAATTATTTAAATATTTATACTCTTTCCATGATTAGGGTATCTAATGTTGACCAGATCAATCAACATCAATCAACTTGCAATGTGGTGTTAGGTTATCTATTTTTGCTTAGTGTTGTGTTTTCCCACAATTCATCCCAAAAAAAGGTATTTGTAGATACCTAACATGTGTTATGTTGATGAGGCTACTCATTTGGATAGATTTTTAAGCCATATGAATCATCTTAGACCTTCCTAATATCCAATAGTGGTTCTAACCAATAAAAAAGGGTAAATTAGTCCTATTCAGCCTAGGTTGTTGTTTTCCCTAATTGTTGCCTCATGGCCGTTGGAGCCGATGATGGTTGTCGGTGGGTATTTCCTATCAAATGAAACCATAGAATAAGTTTTGTCTATAGAATATGGCCATATCTATAACAAACACAAGTTACTTGATCTGATTAAAATCTATTACAAGGTTATGATTCTTGAACGGTTACTCACTAGAAGCTTCTAGAAACATCACCTCACCTACCTCAACCCAAACAAATATTGAGCTTGGATTCTTGAGAAATCTAGGATTCCAATTTGGGAGGTCTATAAATTATAGACATTCCCTTCATCCAAATAATATTGAATTTCTATAACGAAGTGTTGTCAAACTAAGGAGAGAATTGATATCCTTTGAGGTGCAACAAAGTGCTGCCCAAATCGCATTATGATGTTTGCACATTCATAAATGGAGTTATCAAGAGTTTGAAGATCAATTAACTCACTGTTCAATACAAATTTACCATGGATTGGAGCCAATTCATGCAATACAATTGTGTTTTAGAACACAACAACCCTTGAATATCAATTCTATAGTTGAATTGAACATCGCTAAGAATCAAACGTAGAGAACAGAGTCTCTACTCGATGGTTGTTGTTTTCAATAGTGGCATGCATGTGCTACCACTGAAATCAATGATGACCAATAGAGGCCACTGTTATGATTGATAATGGCCTTATTATGATGTTGCATTTCTTTTTTTTTAGCCATTAGATTACTTTAGCAACTTTTTAATTCATTTTTACATAGCTTAGCAGTATTTTCATTTAGTCTTTTATGCATTTATTCTCTATTTTTAGCAATTTACATCCATGTGCTTTCTATTTTACATTTATCATGAAACATATCTCATATTGAGAGGATTTCAATGTTATTGATCCTTCTTGTAGTTTCCTTGTGTGCAGATTATAGGCCAAAACAAGAGACAAACATCATCATCTCCTTGGGATCATAAAGCAGAGGTTACGAAGGAATCCTCTATAATCAGATTTGAAAGAGCAAGAACTTTGTGGATTACATATTTTCCCCTTTGGTATTACATATTATAATTGTGTATCAAATTGGTGAATCCCTAAGAGGGATCTATTGTGATCGTTTTCCAAAATTAATGAGAAGAACAACCCATTTTCTTTATCTTGTTATAATGATGGTTACTTACTTTTCTTTGTCAATTTTTTTACATTGTTACATAGTTAGATGCATGGTTTTTTCTACTTTTCAATCCCTTAGAAATAATTCTTTAGGTGAAAACTTCAAATTAGTTTAGCTCTTCTAACGATCAATGGCTTCCTTAAGACATTGCCTAATCCTCTTGATATGCTCCATCTATTTGACTACATATGGTCTAATGACAACCTGATACTCTATGTTATCTCAATATAAGGGAGTTATGCATATCATGCCATACAAGGCTTCAAATATGACCACTTTCATGGAAGCATGGATCCATTGTTATAAGCAAACTCAACTAGATCCAAAATTTCTTCCCATAAATACTTTTGGTCCATACAATACATGTGGAGCATGTCTTCCAAGATCTAGTTTACTCTTTTTGTTTGACCATCTATTTTGAATGATATGCAAAGATAATATTCAGTTTCATGCCCACTACATAATGAAGGGCCCACCAAAAATCAGCTGTAAATCTGGAGTCCCTATCTAATATGGTTACCTTAGAAAAACCATGCAGACTAAAAATATCTTAGGCAAATCTATTGGCCACTATCAAGGCATCATACGTAGTGTTTCTTGGAATAAAATGAGCAACCTTGGTTGATCTATCAACCACTACAAATATTACATCATGTTGGTATTTATTCTTAGGTAAATAAACTATGAAGTCCATAAATATAACCTATCATTTTTGTACTGGTATCTCATGTTGGTACAATTGCCATGTTGGATACCTATGCTTGGCTTTCACCTTTTGATATTCTAGACACAGAACCACAAAGTGATATATTTTTTTATACATAACCAGTATAATGTCTTCTTCATTTTCTCCCTCATCTTTGATCCTCTTGGGTGAGCATAGTAAGGATATCTTTGTACCTCTTGTATAATCATCTTCCTTAAATCACCAGTTTTAGGGATCACCACCCTATTTTTAAAATATAAAAGTCCATTATTTATGCCAAAATACTTACTCTCTCTAGATTTCCATTCCATATTGGCCCAAATTTTACTGTAAAACTGATCCTATGCTTGCATTTCCCTGACTTGGTCCATTACGTTCATGTGACATCGGGTCAAAGTGACTATATGCCTTATTTTAATCAAGGCATCAACAACCTTAGTTTACATACCCTTGATATACTCTATACCAAAATCAAATTTTACTAAGAACTCGATCCACCATATCTACCTTACATTGAGCATTGGTTGGGTAAAGATATACCTCAAGCTCTTATGGTCATTCTTTAACTCAAAAGGTTTCCCTAGTAGATAATGCCATTAAATCTTAAGGGCATGCACTACAATTGATAGTTCTAAATTATGCATAACATAGTTGAACTTGACCTCATGTTTCTTGATTTTCCTTGACTCATATGCTACAACTAAATCATCCTGGGATAGTACTCCTCCCAAACCTTCCAACAAAGCATCAATATAAACTAAAAAATTACCTTATGGATCTATAATCTTGAGAACAATTTTACTAGTAAGCTTTTGTGTAAGAAACTCAAAAGTGGCTTTGCACTTGTTCATCCATTTATATTATTTTATTTTTCTTTGAAGGTTAGTTATGGAGTAGGTTATTTTGGAATAGTCCTTTACAAACTACCTATAATACCCTATCAAGCCCATGAAGCTCTGCACTTCAAGCATATTAGTAGGTGGTGGCCAGCTCAAAATTACCTCTATATTATTTGGATCTATTGCTATCCCATCAGAAGATATGTTATGTCCCATATATTGTACCTTAGGAACATAAAAATCATATTTTTATAGATTTCCATAGAGTTGATTCCTTTTAATCAACTCGAGCATAATTCGTAAATGCTTATCATGCCCCTATTTATTCCAAAATATATCGGAATATCATCCATAAATACTAGGACAAATTGATCTAGATGCTCCTTGAACACACTATTCATGATATTCATGAATGTTTTCAGGGCATTGGTCAGTTCAAAAGGTAATACTGTAAACTCATAATACCCATACCTAGTCTTGAAAGTAATCTTGTGAGTATCCTCTTCATGGATTCTTAGCTAATGGTATTTTGATTTTAATTCAATATTTGAGAATATGGTGGTACTCTTGAGTTGATAAAATAAATCCTTAATATTTGGTAAAGGGTGCCTATTCTTAACGGTTTCCTTGTTCAACATTCTATAATATATGCACAACCTTAGCAAACCATCCTTTTTGACAAAAATAATAGTGCACCCTAAGGTGATACACTAAGTTTAATCAACTCTTTTTCTAGCAATCCCTAAAGTTCCATCTTTAACTCCTACATCTCAATAGAATTCATATTATAAGGATTTTTATGGATAGTTTTTGAACCAAAAACAAATTGATAGTGAAGTCAAATTCTTGTTTAGGTGGTAGTCCTAGAAGGTTTGTAGGAAAACATCCCTAAACTCTTACAAAACTGGGTGTTCCCCTAGAAATCCTTCCTTCCTATCATCCCTAGTCTTTTGGTTCAAATTAATGGCATAGACCATACCACCATTCCTAATAGTTTTTTGCATTGTAGAGATCATCCAAGCGCAAAAAGGCCCTTATTCACTATATACTCTCAGTCTTTGCTTGTCTTTATTTGTATAGTATCTATATTGAAAATTAATTAGGGTTTCATGAGCCCTTAACCAGTCTATTCCCAAGATGATATTGAAGGCATGTAGCAGTGCTACATATAAGTGCTAAAGGGTAGAGCCATTGGTCAAGGTGATCTTATCTATGTAAAAACATTGATCCATTGAGTAGTTCTATCTAGATCCATACTCAAATTTCCACCCTTGTACCAAAATTTTTTGTCTTTCTAGAAAATCTCCAACTATACTAAAATAAATGAAACTATTCATAATTCCAATATTTATCAAGATCTTAACTTTCTTATCAAATAACTTACCATCTAGAATAAGAGGTGTGTCTTGGCCATCTAGATTCTTGTTTTTAGTTGTCAAATAAATTTTGTGGTTGGTTTTTTAGTCTTTTTGCTTGGTCTTGTTTGATTTGGACACTTGTTTGAATAGTGATATCCCCCACAATCATAGCAACCACCTTTGGTACTTGTGTTTATTTCATGTTTATTTTCCCCTATACACTCGATTCGAGATGGTTTAGGTTGTTTCTATGCTTGAGGGGTATAATTATCCTTTCTCTTCTAGAATTTCTTATTGGAATTTTCTTGTTTCCCATTTTTTCTTTTCCAAATTGAGATTATCTTTACTTTTCTTGCTCTCTTATTGTTCCCATTTTATAAATCCAACACTCTTCCTTCTCATTAAGGATTGTTGGTATCTTTTTGACAATACAACATAGTTAAAATGGGTCTTGTTTAATTGTAGATTGGAATTGGATTGAAAAACCAAATCATATACCTTTTTTAGATTCTTAGGCTTATGCATGTTTACTATCGATCTTATCTTAGGATTTTCTCCTAAGACAAAATTATGCACCTTTATATTCTCATATTGCTCATAGAGCAGTACATACTTAAGCAGTTTTACAAATTTTTGATAGTAAAATTTCATTGTCATTGTTCCTTAGATAAGTGTGGAAAATTATTTGAATGTTTCCCCATAATGTTGTTAAGTGAGATATATTTTCTTAAAACCTTCACAAACCCTTCCAATGATAGGTTTATAGCCAAAATATTTTGATCATATTTAAGTGTTCCACCATTCTAACCTAGTATATTACATATGGAGAGTGACCCAAATAGTACTGGTCACTGAAGAATTGTTTTCATGGAGAAATATATCTCCAACTCATTTAGCCAATATTTAGCTAAATCATCCCCATCCTTTTTGATGAATATATAGGTCTTAACATTCTTCATATCCTTCGCTAATTTTACCTTTATAATATCCCTAAACTCTTGCTCATTTGAAGGAGGGTTTCCTTCCTATCTGACCAAGATTTCTACTTTTACTCACTATAGTTTCTAGCATCTATATTTGTTGATCCATTTTTTCCCTCTATTGTTTTATTTTCTCTTTCAAAATTAAGATAGTAGTATTGAGGTTCTCCACCTCTCTTCTAGAATTTCTTAAAATTTATCCTAGGTTCTAGCCTCGACACTATTCTACCTAGCTTATCTTGAAGGTATGAAATATTCTATTCTTCCTCTCCTTAAGTTTGGTGTCATAGTTTTTTGGCCACACAAAATTTCCTAGGTTAGGTTGTATTTCTAATTCTCCTCCACATTACCTCCTTTCTACTAGTTAGTTAATTCTTCCAGATGTACTAACAACAAAATACTATCATTTGATGATAGTATTTATGGCATTCTAACTCCATATAAAATTTCATATCTCAAGAGAAGATCTACCCAAAATTCAACGATCAAGTCAAAACATCTCTAAGTCCTTTCTAGAGAAGCTTCTAGTCCTATGACCTAGAGCTTTGATACCAACTATAAAAACCCCAAAATCTATCCAAACCAAGAGAGAGTTATTTTTTTTAAAGAACTTATAAAGGTTCTCAAGAGTATCCATGAATACATACATTATATAGACATACCCACATTTCAAGTTTATGATATTGTAGATGTCGCTTGAGTAGGCAGGAGAGGCCAAGCTCTTTGATGTCCTAGGGTTTACCTTGTATACCTCTATGGAATAAAGGAAACTTTTAAAACAATCACCCTATATTTTTGGCATTCTCTGTGAATGCTTACATTATTGATCTCAACATTAGTATTATCTCTTCTTAGTCCTTAGAGAGGGGGAACACCAATTTTTTCCACCATCCATAATTTAGTCTATGTTGGATACTTCAGATGTACTACCTTATTATAGTTTAACTGTACCTATATAATATCTTAAACTTCATGCTTGTCTTTCCCATATCCATGATAGATGTCTAAGCATAAATCACTCTCCATGATTGTCTTCTCATGGACACAGAAACTAGGTTTTGCTATCCCACAACAACCCAAGTTGAAAAGGAGAGTTTTAGACAAGGTTATATTTAGAGCCCTTTCCAAATAAACCTCTAATCCCAAAGAAGTCCCTATATCCACATATCTCTCTCTATATCACTCTCTAAAAGCAAATAAATAAGATCAACTTCAAGAATGAAACCAAAAATACTATATTATCTTAAGCTTACAAATAAATCTAATGGATAAAAGCATTAGCTCCAACAACATGGATACAAACATAATATCAATAATAAATATGGCAACATGATAAAATAAATATTTAGATTACAAAATAAACAGTCTTTATTTCTATTACAATAAATCCTCTTTCACTAAGTGATTTTTCAAACTAGACCTTCACATTGTTTCAAAAACAAAAAAAAGAATTCCATCATCTTGATTTGCCATATTTTTCCTCTAGCCTCCATGGTGATTTTTTAGGAAGAAAGGGATTTTCATAACATGAATTTCAAATTAGTTAGAAAGAGTTTTTTTTTCTAAGATTGTTCTTTTAATCCTTTTAGCAAGGATCAATCCTATATCTCCTAGTAAGCTTATATTATTTTGGTTTCTACAAAAATTCCATGTAAGGCACACCTATCCTTTTTGCCTACATATATCTAGCTATGCAGGAGCACTAGGTGTAAGTGTTTAGTTTGCAAACTATATTTATCATTACTTCCCTAATGATCTAACTTTCCTTCTTTCATTATGTCAAAAGAAGTACGCTATCCAATTCTCACTACATAAATCCTTCTATGTATGTTTGGTGAGCGTACAAAAATTGACTATCCTTCTCATTTTTCGTGGTGAGCTATCCATTCCAACAATAGACCTCTACCAAAGCTTACTTTCAAAAATGTAATGAAGTTACTTTCTCTCATTAGAGATATCTCAACAAGGATAGTATTCGTATCCTCTAATATGTCTATGATTTCCTTACTCTAGGTTTATTAACCAACCAGTAGGTTTTACCTTGTCATAATACCACTAATTCAAGGTAGACAAAATAAACTACCATTATTTATTTGTTAGAGAAATCATATTCTTTAAGATATTTGCCTCCTATTTCATCAATATCCCTTATGATGAATTAAATCACTACTTAATTCACTACATAAATGAATCCATATGTATTAATATTTATACTCTATGCGTTTCCAACATCTCAACACAAAACAAAGCTTCCTTGTTTAATCCAAGGCTTACATCAACTCCTAAATATTTTAGCCATTTATCTATATTCCACAAAATTCCTTTATGAAAGATGTTTTGTCCTTCTCACACAATATTGCATTTCATCCATTGTTATCAAAGTAGCTTGCTTAAGCGTGTTCTTCTATAAATTAAGAGAGAATATCCAACATAAGAGATTTATATTTTCCCTCAAACAATTTTATATAATGATTCATTCAATATCATTGAAATAATATTCCAGAATGCGTTTCCAACCATAATCCAAAATATTTCCTTTTTACATTTCCATAGTCTAGAAGAGAAGTTTAAAAGAAACCATGAAACCAATATTCACATATATAATAATATCCCAAAATAAATATCTTCAATGACATAACTATTTATAAAGACATGGAGGTTTACTTAACAATATCAACATAAAGCACCATTAAAGAGAATATTTTGCACATTCTACAACACTATATTTATCTTGGGAAATCCTAACTGAAAACCTAGTTTGGAAATGTTTTTCTATTTATTTCATATTATTTTAGATTTAATACAATGGGTAAAATAATATCTTAAAATATTTTTACATTCCTAAAAAGGGTTTGCATAGTCTAAAGGACTTGCAACATGAATAATTTCCTTAACATGAATGGACTCTTTTCACAGATTGAATCCTAGGCAAAACCATAAACCTGTCCTGATAAAGAAGTTTATAGAATTTATATGAGGCTAATGGTATTATCAACCCTATTTTAGAAATATAAACTGAAATCAATTATAGTTTGCGTAAGCTCAAGATAAATGCTAACCCAAGTTTTGAATGTGCACACTGTCTCCAAATGCATAAGAAATAAGCATAAATTACGTATAACACAAATTGTGGTCCTTCCAATACTTTAAGTAACAATGATCCTTCTAGGGTAATATTACACATAAATGCAAGCTGAGGAAAACCGTTGCCACAACTAAGAGCCTACTAAACCACTTATTTGGCCTAGCATATTATAGAGATGTCAATGTCCATTTGGAAAAGAGATTGGAAAAAACACAATCTCCCGAAAGCTTTTACATCAAAGAGCTATTAACATATTTAATAAAATAAACCAATAACTTCTACTTTGATGTGCATTAAATCTTGAGCATTGAGTCAATTTTAAACCATCGTAAATATTCATAACTTATTGCAATTGTTGAGACAATCCTGTCTCTTCAAGCCTGGAAAGGTAAGGTAAAGCAAAACCATAAAAAATTAGTCTAATGAATTTCTATGTCAAAGCATGCTTACCTTACTATATTAAACCTAATAAACCAAGCCCACATCCATAAATATTTTTCTTCACTGAAAGTAAGTCACAAAGTTCAATCGACATGGTACCTAATCCAACCAAACTATGCTTAAGGTTCAAATCTTGGAGGGTAACAAAATATATATTGGTGCTACCATATATTCCTTGCTTCACCCAACAACATTACTTAGAGTCTTTACAATAAATACACAAAACTAAACATATCTTGGATAAAATTTCTAGGCAACAAGGTCTCGAAAGGGATTCTCCTAACAATAGTGACAACTATCTTCTAAAGTGAAGCTCCATTGAAATAGGATTTAGTGTTGAACTTACCTTACAAAAACCAAATCCTTACACCCAATATCATAGAGAATTTTCAATTTATCAAGGAAAACACTACACTACACTCTTTCAAATTGAGAATATCATATCTAAGTTTTTAAACCTAATCTAATGATAAATTCATCAAAGAATAGCTAGTTATCATAGGCAAAATATAACAATATCTTTTGTTGTCCAGTCCTCTAGTTTGCTCATCTCATTCTTCCTTCCTTTATTTGTTGTGCATATTTTTCTAGAATCCAAACTAACTCTCCATGCTCTCCCTTTTTTCCCTTCATCTCCCATATTGTTTGATCATTTCTTGGTTATGCATTCCCACTACCCATGATGCACATCCGCATTTCCTTTGGGATACATCTGAGCAATGAGCCCCTCCTTGAAATGCTCAACAACTTCCATTTTTTCCTACCACCTTAGTTACTATCTTTGTAATGAAATGGGATTGAGTTCTAATAGTATAGAATTGAATTGATAAGTCCCTCTTAAAGGGTTTCCTTTCCAATCTGCACTCTTTCGCTCATGGTGAATGAAATATAAATCTTTACTAAAATATTAATGAAAGCCCCTTTTCATTAATTATTTCTAGCAAGCCTAATAGTGATTTTATAAAAAAAAATACTAATATCAATTGCCAAACAAGGAAAAGTTCCTTTTATATTTGAAATAAATAAAATATTCCGACACTTATTTAATTAGCAAGAATATTTTATAGTAACAATAACTATATATATCCAAGGTTCAAATCTTGTGCCTCGCTAGATTAAATGCTTGTCCCTTTCTTGGTGCTTTCAGCGGCATAAAAGGTTTAAAATGATTGTGGCATGGTGGTTATAGGGGCGGACTACATGAAGATCTGTGTGGTGGCTTCTAGGGTGGACAACGTAGAATATTGTGGCAGCCATAAAAACCGAACAACCTACCCGGATTCATGGCGACTACCGATTCCACCATGTAAATTCAAAAATATATATATAAAATAACTATATATATATATAGAAACTAATATTTTTTTTTTTTTTTTGAAAAAAATGAAAAACTTGTATTAATACAAAGAACAATTACAAGCGGGAGAGAACACATCCCAACCAAGAACAGCAAGCAGCCCAACAAGAGAAGAGCACAAAGGCAACCCAGCACAACACAGAGCAAAGAAATCAACTGGGCACGAAAAAATGACATGTCGCGAAATCGTGACATGTCGCGAGATCGCGACAGTCAACCCCGTCTCCCCCACTGCGGTGCCAACAGGCGCGAAAATGCAACATGTTGCAAAATCGTGACATGTCGCGATATCGTGACATGTCACGAAATTGCGACATGTCGCGATATCGCGACATGTCGCGAAATCGCAACATGTCGCAAAATCGCGATGACAGCACCCACCTGCAACCCTTCGACAAAAATGTCACGAAATCGCGATGCATTCACCATGAAGCAACCAGATCGCAAAAGCGTCGCGATATCGCGACAGTTTTCGGCAACCCGCTGGAAAGCCAAAATTGTCGCGATTTCACGATGGGTTTTCCTTATGACACCATACCACCGAAAGTGTCGCGATATCGCGACGGTTTTTCCTTTCAGCTCCCAGTTCTCAAGACTGTCGTGAAATCGCGATGAAGTATCCTCACGACACTCAGTTCTCAAAACTGTCGCGATATCGCGACGGATTTTCCACTTAGCACTCCATCTGCGAAAGTGTCACGATATCACGAAAATTTTACCAGTTAGCACTAAATTGCCAAAACTGTCGCGAAATCACGACCACTTAACCATGCAACTTCCCCAAGGGCCCCGATGGCGCGACATGTCACGATGGCGCGACATGTCATGAAATCGTGACAAAAACTCATCCAAGGCCGAGAAGGCACAACCTGTCACGAAATCGTGACATGTCGCAATATCGCGACAAAAACCCGAAAGAGGCCGAAAGGGCGCGACATGTCACGATATCGCGACAGCAACCAGCCTTAGCAAAAAAACACTGCCCATCATTTCAAAAAACGTTCAAGGCCTTTTCGAATCTCTGCATCCTCCACAGGCATGTCACTGTGCAGCTGCATCCCAACCTCCCTTTCAGCACCCATCTTAGCAAGGAAATCGGCCGCCTTATTGAGATCCCGATTCACATAGACAGGTATCACATCATCTAATTCCCTCCAAAGCTCTTTGATTTGGGAAACTAAGATCCGCAACCTCCAAGCTTTCGAGATAAAGTTTCTCATACAATCAAGAGCACCCACCAAAATTTGGGAGTCAGACTCAATAATAATCTTCCTGTGTCCTTTTTTGGCAGCCCAGAAGGAGGCGGATTTAATAGCAAAGGCCTCGGCTTCATTGTTTGTGGCACATCCCAGACCCTGCAATTCCCAATAGAGCAAAGACCCAGCATGATCGCGGCACACAACTCCAATTCCAGCACTTCCCGGATTGCCTTTAGCCGCTCCATCAGTATTGATTTTGATCCATCCTTCAGGAGGAGGTTTCCAACTACCACTCACCTGTCTTTGTTGAAAAACAACTCCCTCGTCCAAAGACTCAGAAGCAGACTGGGTTTCCCCCTCGGTATGAATGGCAACCGTTTCCGCCACTTTGCTCCAAATGACTTGCCATATTCCTTCTAAAGAGGAGAAGGTTTCACAAAAAATACGGGCATTTCTCTCCAACCAAACCTGCCACCAGATAAAAAATAAACCAAGCTCCCAGCCAATTCGAAGAGCATTGGATTTAAATCTACCTTTCTTCCGACTTTCCCAAATGTTGTTTCGGGACAAGACCCCAATAGCCTCGAAGTTTAAAGTGTGAGAACCAGCGCTTCCAGATCTGTCGAGTGAAAGAACATTCAAACATTAGATGATCCGTCGTTTCCTCCTGCTTATGGCATAACACACATTGGGAGGGGCCAATGATGCCTCTGAGTCTGAGATTGTCAAAGGTGAGAATTCCATTATGCAAAAACTGCCAGGCGAAGAAGTTCACTTTCGGCCAGCCACGGGGATGCCATATCTTTCTCCAGTCAAGAACCAAAAAAGAGGGTGGAGGGGGCTCTGGGAGGATCTCACCATATCCTTCTTTCATAGTATAAACCCCAAGGCTTCCATAGCCCCAGGCCAGTTCATCCGCATCATCTCTCCCAGTAAGAAACCATTCTGCCAAGATTTTTCCCAAAGTAGGTACCAACTCCGGAGGGATAGGTATTGGCCACTCATCCAGCCGTTTAAACTTTATGAACTTGTAGTCCCCCAAATGACTAGTATTAAAGTAGCTCTCAATTTGAATCCATCCCTTATCTTCTAAGGCATATTTTATCGATTGCAATTCAAGAAAAACAGCAATAATGGGAGGATTCTGGTCCCAGGAATCAGTCCAGAACCGAGCCTTATCCCCACGCCCCACTTTCCAAAAAAGTTGATCTTTGATGAGTTGAGCTCCAAGCTTGAGCGCCTGCCACACTGGTGATCCAAAACCTTCCAGTGGAAAGTGGCCCACATCATTAGGATGGACAGAACCCAGGTATTTGCTAGAGAGAATTCTGCTGAAAAGGGATGTTGGCTGAGAAATCCACCTCCAATACAGTTTGCCAGCCAAAGCCTTGTTGTTAAACTTGGAGCTTCTTAGTCCCAAACCCCCTTTTTCCTTGGGTTGGGTAACCTTGTCCCAGCCAACCAAGGCCCATTTCCTCTCTCCCTTGGCACCTTCCCATAGAAATATTCTAGCCATTTTATCCAGCTCTTTCCAAATAGACTGGGGAGCAGCCAGGATGGAGAATTTATAAATTGGCATGGCCTGAATAATTGACTGTAGAAAAGTTAGACGACCCCCATAACTTAACCATCTATTAGACCAATGGTTCATTCTATCATTGATGCCATCCAAAAGGTCCTTCCAAACATCAATTTTTAGTTTTTTGAAATGGAGAGGGACCCCCAGATAGACTACTGGGAGAGAGGTCCGAGTGAAACCTAAAATCTCAATAATTCTGTCCTGTAACCGTTGATCAATATTGAAGAAGATCACTTTGGATTTAATGTCATTGATGACTTGATTAGAGGCCCGGAGGTAGACATTTAGAGTATCTCTGATTCTTCTTGCTTCCCTAAGGCTGGCCACTCCCACCAATCCAGTATCATCTACAAACTGTAAATGTGTCAAAACTTCAGCCCCGACCTTAAAACCTCGTTATCCGACCTTGAAGTCTTCTTTTCGGAAAGAGTCCGCCTGATCCTTCAGACAAGATGAGGAAGAGATAAGGAGAGCAAGGGTCTCCTTGCCGCAAACCTCGAGAGGCACCAAAAGGAGGCGAGGGAAGTCCCTTGATAAGAACAGAGTAAGAAGGCGAAGAAATACAGCTCATGACCTAGTCTGTCCAGTCCTGAGAGAAACCAAAGGCAGTCAACATCTTTGCCAGGAAACCCCACTCCACCCTGTCATAAGCCTTGGACATATCCAATTTAATGAACATTCCTTTGTTCCCTGTTTGGTGCATTGAATGGATAGCCTCCTGTGCAAGAATCACTCCATCCAAAATTTGCCTCCCTTCAACAAAACCCCCTTGCTCCGGGGAAATTATATTATGCAGAATAGGTTTTAACCTTTCAGCCATAATCTTTGTAATTATTTTATAGATCACGTTACATAAGGCAATAGGTCTAAAATCAGATAAATGAACCCCCCCTACTCCTTTTGGAATTAAAGAAATGAAAGTATGATTTAGAGCCTTGAGCATTCTTTTATTGGTTCTGGACTCCTCAGTGACAGCCAGAACATCTTCCTCCAGGGAATCCCAAAAGGCCTGAAAGAACTCAATAGGGAAGCCATCAGGACCAGGCGATTTACCAGTACTCATCCCAAAGACCACCTTCTTAAGTTCATCTTTATCTATAGGTCGAAGTAGAGCCTGGTTTTCTTCAGGAGAGATTAAAGAAGGAATGACAACAATAACTTCATCTTGGGCTGCCCCATCTTGCTCCATACTTTCCTTAAAGAGTTTTGAGAAATACTCCATTGAGTGGAAGTGCAAACCAGGAAGAGTGTCAAAAGAGTATCCATTCTCATCTTGAAGGGAATCCATAGTATTCATTTGTCTCCTAGCACAGGCAGAGCGCTGAAAAAAGTTTGTATTTCTGTCTCCTTCTAATAACCAAGTATTTCTTGCTCTCTGTTTCCAGTAAATCTCTTCTTGGTTATCAATATCCTCAACCGCTTTGCGCAAAGCATCATCCTCGGATTTAAGGTGCTCGAAAATGTTTCCTTCCCTAAAAAGTTTTTGCACCTCATCCCATCTAGCCAACAAGGGGGCCCGTTGGAGCTGGAAGTCTGATTTGTTAGTTTGCCTCCACTGTTTCAATTTACACTTGACAAATTGAAGCTGTTTGTGAAATTTGAACATTGCAGTCCCAAAATGTGGGCGGCCATCTTCCCACCACTGAGGAATTTTTCTTCGGAGATCTTCTTTTTGCAACCAAAAATTTTCAAATTTAAAAGGTTTATGGTACTGCCCTGTCCTAGCCCCTCCCTCCAGAACAATGGGAAAGTGGTCTGAAACTGGGCCTTCCAAAATCTGAAATTTAAAATTCCATTTCACAAATGCTTCCTCCGAGACCAGAAATCGGTCTAGTTTTACCTTCCTACTGTGTGGCTCTCTTCTCTTATTAGTCCACGTAAAATAAGTACCAGGACATTTGATATCCACAAGGTGAAAGGCCTGAACTTGAGCAATCAGAAGCTTATCCCCTGGATCCAAAACTAGGAAACCACCTTCCTGATCACTGGCAGATATTTTGGCATTAAAATCCCCAGCAATAATCCAATCACAATCTTCTCGGGAGGATCTCATTGAATGAACAACATTCCATTGAAGCCGCTGGCCATCAATGCTTTGAGCCCCATAGAAGTTTGTAATTAAAACCTGTTCAGCTGTAACAATATTCTTAAAGAGAGATGTGAGAACCCCCCTCCAAGCTGTATGTTCTATTGCTATCCACACCAGAGGATTCCAAAAAGTCACAATTCCCCCCGAAGCTCCTTGGGCCGCCACATCCATATATCCAGCGCCCCTCCATATTCTACTAGCAATTTTACACATAAGATCTGAAGACATTTTTGTTTCCTGAAGGAGCAAAAAGTCTATTTTGTGTTTTCCTAAAAGTCTTTGAATAGCAGATTGATGGGTTCTACTGTTTAAACCCCTTACATTCTAGGATTGTATAATCATTGGAAACCTTGGGAGCAATACGAGTCAATTGTTCTCACCGATCCTCCATTGATCAGCTTGTCCCCTTGCGCTACTATTAGATCCTTGTTGGATTTTCTACCAGCTCCTTGGGAATTACTATTCTTAGACCTCTTTTCCACCTGGGCGATCCCCAACGCTGGTCTTTCTCTGTTCTTTTTTGCACTTCCCATGTGGACATCCTTAATAACTGGTTGTGCAGGGGAATGAATTACCATAGCCCCTAGGTTCTCTCGGCTCGCGAGTCTCGGGGGGTTCGATCACCTGTTCTAAGACAGGAGTAGATGATAGAGGATCATGAGAGTAGGTGTTAGTATCCCCATCATTCCCAACCACTCCTTCCATGACTTGGTCTTCTTGGTCTACAAGGGATTTGAAAATTTCATATCGATTGGTTGGCTTGGATTGGGTCTGCTCTTTGCCATTTCTCTTCTTGTTTTTCCTCCGCTTCTGCTGTTCAAAGCCATCTTTCTGGGCATCAGAACCCTGGGGGATATTGAGGGGATCTTTGGTTGAAGTGAACTTACCCTCTCTGGGATGATTTGATGCTCCCGACGAAGCTTCTGATTTTGTGGTCAAGCTATTTGGGCAGAACCTAGCCAAGTGGCCATGCTTATGGCAGACTCTGCATCTGGAATGTAAGGCTTCATAGTCTAGCTGCTGTATCCAGGTTAGTCCTGCCAACTCCAATTCCACCTCGACAGGAAGTGGCTGGCTAATGTCCATTTCTACACATATTCTAGCAAAGACAACAGTATTTCCTTCCATAGTATCTCTTGAAACTCCCAAAAATCTACCTAGAGAATTACCAATCAACTCAAGGATTTGCTCACCCAAAAACTCCATTGGGAGAGCATACAGTCGTATCCAGACTGGGACAGCCGTGGGATCAATGCGGGGGTCAAAACCCACTCTCCATGGTTGGACAAATAATCCTGCCGGGCCGTGGCTCCTCTTCTCTGATTCAAATGCTCTGTTTCTATCTGCTAGCGAAGAGAAACTAATAATAAAATACCCATTGCTTATAGGCCATAGAGAGTACTCACCAATGGGCTCCCAGTTCTGTCTCACCCAGGTGTGAAGGAAGTTCAGAGTGGGCTTAATACCCATGAATTTGTAGATCAGATCATGGGTAGCACGGTATATAATCGTATCCTCAACCAGTTTTGGCTCTATGACAATCTTTGGCCTGGACGCAGATTGTGGAAGGCAGCCGTTAACTCTGTTTGCAGGTAAACCCTTTCCAGCATTCTTAAATAGCATTTGATAAGCACTGCGATGAGCTTCATCGAAAGAAGATGCAGGGTTTTCTTTTAATTTATCTGCATATGAAATTTTCTGCCCATCGGAAGCTCCAGGAGGAGACCCCATTGGGCCCTCCCAAGGCAACGAGCAATCCTTCAAAGAGGTGAAGAGTCAATCCTCAGACGGATCTGGAGGAGACTTCCAACCAGAGACCCTGGAGATTCACCTGGTGCTAGCACAAAATGTTTCCCGCCAAAACGCCAGAGCTCCGCAGAGAAGTTTTATATAGAAACCAATATTACCATACTAAAACTAGCTCCATATAATTTCATATATATATATATATATATATATATATATATATATATATATATATTCCTTAAGCAATTCTTGATATGCAAACTTAAAGACAAAGGCACTCATTGCCTGAACTGCTCAAAGAGTAAATGATCTCATCATTTATTTTCCTCAAGATATACTTGTTCCCTGTAAGCATGTAAATTTTTTAATGGTGATGAGTGTCGTTATTGTCATAATTTAATTTTCTATATTTTTCAATCTAGGGAGGTGTCAAAGGTTGTCTACGATAGAATATTTTGGCAAGTTACAATTCAGTTAATTAGTTTACAAGATTTATTTGATGAAAAAGATGTTTATTTGGTTTTTCAAGTTCATACTAATCCTATTTTACATAATGGAAACTAAGTTAGCTTGCAATAATTAACAATTAAACTATAGTTGCAAAAATTGAAAATTAAACTACAGTTGTAGAAATTAACAATTAAACTACAGTTGCAAAAACTAAAATTACTGAAACAGAAAAATAATTTATGTTTGATGAATAGAATTGGCATAAATAGAAATTGCTAAATGGAAATATAATTTAATGCAATCATGCTAAGTTGAAAATACAGAAACTAGTGAAAAACAAAAATATTGCAAAATCTTATTTAGGAAATGTTGCTATAGACAATTGACAAAAAATGTTGCCAAAATAAGAAAATATAGAAAACAAGGAAAATTGTAGGGGAAATAAAACACACAAAATAGGGGTCAACTAGCTGTAAAAAACTCGTAACATTTTTTACTTGAAAATATAACAAAATATTATTCTAAAATAGGGGTTAGTTTTGTTATAGAAAATAAGCAAGAAATTGATAAAATTGCTGCAAAATAGAATTTATCAAAAACCTGCAATATTTGCTCCTTCCTTCTAGTCCTTAGAGTGGGCCCTTTCTCCTTGATCTTGAATAAATAATGTTCACTCAAAAACTAAAAACTAATCACTCATATTGTAGACACCTAAAACATGTCATGTTTAGGGAGACTACTCACATAGGAACACTCATAGGTCATGTGACTAAGCCTTGGGACCTTCCAAGTGTCAAAAGTGGTTTTTGCCACTCATATGGGGCATTTCAGCCCATCCAAGATTGTCCACTGTAGACCATAGTGGCCAGAATACAACCGCTATAGCTCAAAGTGACCAAAACTTAGCCACTGCAGATGACAGTGGCTAAAATTTAAATGTATTTTATCGCCCACCCTAATCTCAGGTGGAAGTGGTAGTCTACATGCAAGAATGATGAGTAGGGACAAATTTACATTCATCCTCATAGCCATTCTACATGAAAGACTCCATTCCATATTTAGACATCAGTTAACAACACCTAAAGGGTAAAAAAAATCTAAAATTCCCATACTAACGTCAAGTGCGCATGAGGGATTCAGTCCTAGGCTTTGAAAATTGACCTAGGGCTTCAAATACTTTATAAGGAGTAAACCTAAAGGTACTAGGGGACCTTATTTTATCAATAATAGAGATAGAGAGCTTCATACATCAGAAATTTGAGCAAGTTGGATCATTGAGGAGAGCTTCTAGAGACTTGGAAAGCTTCCCTTGGAGGTCAATTCTTATAGCGGAGCCCTGTCGAATTGGAGGGCAAATCTGAACACATAAGGTAATCATTTTAACACTGGTAGAAGACTTGATCCCATAGCCTTTGGATCAATAGAAATATATTTCACCTTAGCGGCCGCTGTCCTAGATAGTGACCCGTAACCTAGTATAGGATTTAAGTGATAGTTTCTTTTATTCTACTTTTTACTTCATTTCATTAGCATAAACTCTATTTTAGTTGATAGTACTAGTTTCATTGCACTTGTTTTTATTAATCTTATTCATCGCTAACAACCTCATCCGAGGAGGCAATCTTGGACATCTAAGTGTGTGTTGTTGTTTCATTGGTTTCAGGGCTACAGGTTCACCAGACAAATCCACAATAGACGAAAGCAAGAGGATCCCTCTAGGAATCAGACCTAGAGAAGGAGGCATATGTAAGCCCTCATACAGTTCCATGTGTCATCGGGAAGCCTGTAAAGGTGCATCACCCCTTGCTAGGGGATATTTTATACATCTTCTACCCTCTTTGTGTAAAATTATGTATCAAATGAAGGGTATCCCTTAGAGGGATTTATATGTAACCGAATCTTCAAAATATCAATACAAAGCATTCATTCATCTATTTCTTCACACTTCGGTTATGCATTTATTTTAATGCTATTTAATTTTATATATGTTATACATTAATAATAATCACAAATAGAGTGAGCAGACGGTGCAACCGCTTCCCTGGGGTTGCTACAGATGGTGATCACGATGGGACCTCTACTAATTTTTGATTTTTTTCCAGATTACTGATTGGGGTTTTGTGTGTAGGTCTAGCCACTCTAATATACAGTGGCCACACAGTTGCTTCTATGTGCTATAGTGTTCAAACAACAACCACTCTGTGCTATAGCAGCCAAAAATCAATCGCTCTGATCAACAACAATCAGAACTAGAGTGCAATAGAGGTCAAAACATTGATTCTATGAGCTGGATTAAAGGTTGGTACAACTTTTTTGATGCTTTATGGTTTTTTTTCTATTTCTATTTTCTTAAAAATAGTGATAATTAAGACATTTCTATTTGGAAAACTAAAAGAATGAAAAATAAAGAACTTGCATCTTGCATATCTTAGGTTTATTTTTAGATTTTCCACTAGGCGTTGCTAGGAACAATGGTTTCTATTTGTAAAGTTCACCCTAGAATACAATGTGCTAGAAACTATGTATTGGATTGTTTGCTTTGAGGCCTTTCTAAAGGCCATACTTGCACCTCATAGAGTGCATCCATTAATCTTATAGTAGCTATTCATATTTCTAAAAATTGAAACGTATTTTGCATTAGGCATATAGGAAAGAGTCATTGTTGTTGTATGATGAATTCTTATTCATGCAAACTTAAAATGAATCCCACACACACACGCATATTTTAAACATTGGGGAGTTATATTTTATCACCAAACCTCAATTCAGTCCAGTGACGTTGGCATTCATATCCTTCCACCGGTTTTCCCCCTAGAGCTTCCTAGAAATGGATTGAGAAACTTAATTATAGTGGCACTAAGTTACTTGTGTCCAAATTATCTCCCACTATTGGAACAATCATTGGTTCAGACTAGAAGAGCTAGGTTAACCCCCCACTAGGATTTAATCGATGTACCCTAGTCTCTTTTGAGAAATCATGGTTGGCATAAGTGTTCTTGATTATCACTATGGATGAGTCTCCTCATTCTCAATTCAAAGCAAGAACAAGAAACAACAAAACATAAAAATATAGCAAACAACTTAGGGCACACTTAAATTGGTAATCAAGATAAACATTTGCTTGATATTGTTTGGTTATATTTAAGTGCAACAAAAAAGATAAATTCCCAAAAACAATGGTCAAAACAAGAAGTAAGCATCCTCGGTTTGATACCGAGGGAGAATCTGAAGCAACACATACCCTTAGGCAAAGTCATAGCAACATTGAAAGACCTACTCGTAAGATCATGAGACATAGTTCCACGAGTCTAAGGGGTGATAAATCAACCCTTGGGGGTTCTCCTCGAGAAAACCCAAACAAGGAACCACATCATGAAACTACATCACATAAACACAAAGAGGCCTCAAGGCCATCATCATCAAGGAGACATGAGGAAACCTCAAGGGCTTCCTCTAAACACATAGAAACTTCTCAAAGACATGAGGAGACTTCAAGAGCTTCCTCTCCACATGGACATAAGAGAGGGTCTAAAACGTATTCTTCACATAGAGATGATGAGGTAGCCAGACCTCCATCCTCATGGAGAAGGGGGGTGACCACAAATTCTTCAAAATCAAAATGACACACGAGGTTTACAACATTTTAACATTCACATGAGATACTTAGAATAGATCAGCCCACTGAGGGGCATGAAACTAGAGATACATCCAGTCATAGACATTAAATAGAAGATATCCTTCACACAAGTGGAAGGATTCCAATAGAATATGACCTCACTAGAGTAAATGGAACCTCATGGTATTAGACATGGAAAACGATATAGTTAGATGAGTTGGATCAGATTTATTCAAGGCCACCTCCCAAAATTGTAACTATGAAGAACACAAGCTTATACTGAGAGGGGGGGTGAACAGTATAAGACCTCTTTTTACTTTTTCCTTTATACTTCAAAATAGTAAAGCAATATACCCAAAGCAATATCAAAGCAATGCACAATATCATCCACAAAGTGACACCAATTTTAACGTGGTTCACCCGGAATGGCTGGGCTACGTCCACAAAACTTTTCTCTAAAAGTTATCTCAAAGTTCTTTGGGAATCCTTCCCAATTACAATGTTTATGAGCCTCGGCCCAAAGGAGATACCTTCCCCCAATCAAGATTTATGAGCCTCTGCTCAAAGGAGATACCTTCCCCCAATCTAAATTTATGAGCCTCTACTCAAAGGAGATACCTTCCCCTCTATCTAAATTTATGAGCCTCTACTCAAAGGAGATACCTTCCCCTCAATCTAAATTTATGAGCCTCTGCTCAAAGGAGATACCTTCCCCTCTGCTCTAGAAATGATCCCTCAGAAGATCAACTGCCTCTACCTCTTGCCAGCACGTGGAACTCCTTTCCATCGAAGACCTCCTATCCTCAATGCTTAGCCTAAGAGACCTCTGCCTTCTATGATCACGTCCACAATAGCTCAACAACCTGTACCAAACATAGTCAGTCGGTCTAGTACAAGTCTTCCTCTATCTGTCAGATCTGTCCAACACTTGAACAAATCAATCCTCTACACACAAGCCTTCTCAAAGACTTGCCAAATCTATCCTCAGGTTCTTCTCAAAGAACCAGTGCTCCTCTATCCTCAAGTTCTCTGATAGAACTATCAAAACTCAGCTCACAAGTCCTCTCGCTAGGACCTGTCCAAATCTGCTCACAAGTCCCCATCCGAAACCTATCCAAAACTGCTCACAAGTCCCCATCCGAACCTATCCAAAACCTCTCACAAGTCCCCACCAAACCTGTCCAAAACCTGCTCACAAGTCCCCACCGAAACCTGTCCAAAACCTGCTCACAAGTCCCCACCGAAACCTATCCAAAACCTCAACAAGCTCACCAAGAAAAACTTTCTTAGTAGGAAATCACAAGGTGAATTGTTAGAGACCCAATGTGATTTGTCAAACTCATAGAAGCATAAAGAGAATTGTTAGAGACTCAATATGTTCTATACTCAACTCCCAATCTCAAAACTCAACTCAAACTCAATCTCAAATCTGAAAACTCAACTCAAACTCAATCTCAAATCTGAAAACTCAACTCAATATCTGAAATGGATAGGATAGAATGCTTTCTTTCAAGAACATGAAACTCCAACAATTGCCAACTATGCAAAGAATCACATAACAATGATACTCATGTTCTTTTCACCATCAATTAGGGCTTCAACAACAATGCTCATCAAACAAGGTTCAATCAACACCATTCAGCTCAAAACACAACCTTGAAGCATTTCACAATCAACATCAGAAAAGGAAACAAGTAGAACTCCTTTTCTCTCCAATATTGTTTGAACAAAAGCATCCACCAACTCAACTCACAATAGCACACACAACTTTTCAAATCATCAACAAAGGAGTAAGCTCAACACTTTAACCAAGTAAAGAATAGCTTGATTATTACCAATTTAATGAAAGCAAATATCAATCTCAAAGCTGCCCACTTAAGGTTTCACAACTTCACACAAGAAGCAATTAACCTTAAAACATCATGCTTTCATTTCCATAAACAACCAAAAGCACTCTCAACATTACAAGAAATATTTAACCCTTATACACCTTATTTCTCCCTTATAGTCTTATCACAAATAAAATTTATCTCTCATAAGAATGCAATAAGATATTTCAACAACATCTTCAAAAAGAATCTTTTATCAAAATACAAACAAGCTTTAAACTCCTTATAACTCCTAAGCTGTTTTTCCCTCTAACAAACTTCCTCCATCCGCAAAAACACTTAGCAAAAATTAATTTCAAAAATACCTTAGCCAACATCAAAAATCGCTATGGAGAAATTTGCGCATGAATTCTAACACCACCTGCTGCATCCACTTCACGACGAAAAACCCTTTCACGATATTCGAACGCGGAACCTCCCGTTCGGGTAGCGCGCCAACAACCTAGCCGCTACCGGTGCGCCAAAGGCACCCGATGAGGTTTAAACCTCACGCTGTTAACCTTGATCCTTCTGCACCAAGGATAAAATGAAACCACAGTCCCTTCCTTTCCTCTATCGTGACACGACGACAATAAAATTTACGATGGATTCGACAAACGACGAGTGCAGACAAACGAACAACGGATCCACGAAAATCGGTGAAGACACAGTCGAATTTACAGCGAGCAACTCCTTTCAAAATTTGGATGGGATAAATCTTTGTTTTCATCGAGGGAGATTTATATGCAATTTACCATAAGCTCTTTGACGTCGACGAGGAGTTTAACACGTCGACGGAGGTCTTGGCTAGCGCCCACAATGTTAAAACATTTGCGCCATGGATTAGGAGAACCCATTGCAAATAATAATTTATTTATTTAAAAATAATTAAATGGAACCTTAACAAGGTTTTTAATTATTTAAATAAATACTTCCTCCTGGACCCAAATGCATTAAACCAATGCATCCACCTGTAATCTCTAAACCTGCCAACTTGGGGTTTGCAAAAGACCTTTGAAACTGTCATGTCGTAACCTTCATCAAAACAAATTATTTGACATCAAATCAAATTCCTTCAAGAGCTTCTTGACATCAATGACAACTTATACACTTGAGCAAAGGCAATGTACCCAAAGTACCCAAAATTGCCAACAATCTCCCCCTTTGTCATTGATGGCAAACCTTTACTGAAAACACTTCTCAAGAGCCAAAACTGAAACCAACTGTGCTAACAACTGAGAAACTGTGCCCACAACTGAGAATCTTCCTTTGAAGTTTTGCTCCCCCTGACTTGAAGCTTTCCTCTTCACTTTGAAGCTCTCCCCCTTACTCATATCTCTCCCCCTTTGTCATCAATGGCAAAGGGCCACCTTTGGGGCTCGGGACTAAGAATGAGCCTCTTAGCTTAGTCCCTCCCCCACCTCCTGATGAGGTGATTAATTCTGGGGTGGGAGTAAAACTCCCATTAGGCACCGATCATCATCAGCGTCTATAACTTCCTTGTCGGGCCTTCTCTTGAACTCTTTGTCCATATTCCTGTTCTTGTCACTGTTCTTGTTCTTGTTCTCACCCCTGTTCTTGTCCATGCCTTGATCCTTGGACCTGATCATGCCACTGTTCCTGTTCCTGTATTCTAGAATTTCAGCTCTACACTGTCTGATTATGTGACCTTCATTGTTGCACTTGAAACACTTGACGATGTTGTTTCTCTGAGGTAAACCTGATCTTTGAATCCACCTATTTTGACCAAACCTGTTCACTGATCAAACCTGTTCCTGTTATTTACCTTGCAATAGACTGCCTTGTGCCCAAACTGTTTACAAGAGTAGCAATACCCTTGAAAGAAACTAGCACTTCTAAAATTGTCATTTACCTTCTTCACTTGAGCCATGCAATGTGAAGCCATGTGACCAAACCTGTGACAAGCAAAACATCTGCCTTGAAACTTTCCTTTATTTGACCTCTTGGGTCCTGAAAACTTCTTCTTCTCATTCTGAATTCTGTTTTCTATTTCTGTGCATCTATCATTCAAGGACTCATTTTCTGAAGTACTTTCCTCATCAGAACTCTCTTCCTTTTGGAGTCTCTTACTAGACTCTCCAACTTGTTCCTTGTGTGGCTTAACAAAACCAAGGCCTGTTTTATCTGTTGTCTTTCTTTGACCTTTGATGAGTGACTTAACCTTTTTGGAGCTATCTTGAAACCTGTAAAGCTTATCCTTGTACTCTTTAGTTTCCTCTTTCAAAGAAGCCATTTTCTGTTCTAACTCACTATACTCAAGAACCTTAGACTCTAACTCATCCTTGAGTTCTTGTGTCTTAGCTATAGAGAAGTCAAGACTTTCTATAAGATCATCTCTCTCCATACAACATTCATCTAACTTATCCTTGAGTCTAGCATTCTTCTTTCTTTCCTTTTTCAAAGCACTAAGAGCACTAATAAGTTCACTTTCAAGATTCTTTTTCCTTTATTTGATTGCCTTTTGAATCATCAAAGCCTTTTTCAGATTTCTTATCACTAGAGGTGCTACCCTTTTCAAAAACCATACATGCATCTTCCTTATAGTTTTCTGAAGCATCCTCATACATACTAGAAACCAAATCATTATTTGTGCAATCATCCTCAAGGTGACCAAAATTTCCACATCTAAGACATTTCATGATAATGAATCTATGTTTCGGTTCTTCCTCTTTTTCGATATGAACAACATCTCATTTTCATTATCACTTGAAGAACTTTCACTATCACTACTAGAACACTTACTTGCTTTGTCTAGGTAGAAACTCTTCTTGTGCTTGTGAGAATACCTCTTTCCTTGATTGTTGTGCTCATATTTGATCTTCCTGTGATGCTTGTGCTTTTCAGAATCCTTGCTCTTAGAATCCTGTTTATCTTCATCACTTTCATTCTTGGGAACAGTACAGTTAGTAGCATAATGACCAAACTTTCCACAATTGAAACATCTTATATTTTTCATACTTTTGTGTTTTCTAGAGAACTTGCCTTTCTTGTTGTAATAAGCCTCTTCATCACTAGAAGACTCATCACTATCTTGAAGCTGTTTACCCTTGGATTCCTTGGTAGCCTTGAAATCTGCCTCTTTCTTGACATCAACCTTCACTTGAGTTCTCAACTCAAATGCTGCAAGTATACTATGGAGCTCATCCTTTTTCAACTTATCCAAATCTTTAGCTTCCTCAATAGCAGAAATATTTTCACTAAATCTATTAGGAAGAGATCTTAAAATCTTATCACAAACATCATTTTCAGCAAGCTCAAGACCTAAGTCTTTCATGGAGTTAACAACCTCATCCATACGAAGCATGTAGTCACTAATATTTTCATCATCATTCATCTTGAGTTGTTCAAACATACCTTTGAAGTGTCTCAACTTGGCCTTTTCGACATTTGTATCACCTGTATGAACCACCTTCAACTGTTTCCACATTTCACTAGTTGTCTTGCGGTGAATCACTTTGGTGAGATCTGCTTTCTGTAAGCCTTTTAGGATTGCATTCATTGCTTTTGAATTGTTGTGATGTAGGAGCCTTTCTTCTTTAGTATTAGGACCATGTACAGGAATAGTGTACTCATCTTCAATCACTTCCCATACCTCATTACCAAGTGCCATTAGATGAACCTTCATCCTTGCACTCCAAAGACCAAAATATGACCCATCAAGAATAGGTGCTACATTACTACTTGAATGATCCATTGTGTTCTTTACTAGCTTTTCCTTCAAGCTATTAAACTTTTCGAAGGCACTCTGCTCTGATACCAATTGAAGAACACAAGCTTATACTGAGAGGGGGGTGAACAGTATAAGACCTCTTTTTACTTTTTCCTTTATACTTCAAAATAGTAAAGCAATATACCCAAAGCAATATCAAAGCAATGCATAATATCATCCACAAAGTGACACCAATTTTAACGTGGTTCACCCAGAATGGTTGGGCTACGTCCACAAAACTTTTCTCTAAAAGTTATCTCAAAGTTCTTTGGGAATCCTTCCCAATTACAATGTTTATGAGCCTCGGCCCAAAGGAGATACCTTCCCCCAATCAAAATTTATGAGCCTCTGCTCAAAGGAGATACCTTCCCCCAATCTAATTTATGAGCCTCTACTCAAAGGAGATACCTTCCCCATAAATTTATGAGCCTCTGCTCAAAGGAGATACCTTCCCCTCAATCTAAATTTATGAGCCTCTGCTCAAAGGAGATACCTTCCCCTCTACTCTAGAAATGATCCCTCAGAAGATCAACTACCTCTACCTCTTGCCAGCACGTGGAACTCCTTTCCACCGAAGACCTCCTATCCTCAATGCTTAGCCTAAGAGACCTCTACCTTCTATGATCACGTCCACAGCAGCTCAACAACCTGTACCAAACACAGTCAGTCGGTCTAGTACAAGTCTTCCTCTGTCTGTCAGATCTGTCCAACACTTGAACAAATCAATCCTCTACACACAAGCCTTCTCAAAGACTTGCCAAATCTGTCCTCAGGTTCTTCTCAAAGAACCAGTGCTCCTCTATCCTCAAGTTCTCTGATAGAACTATCAAAACTCAGCTCACAAGTCCTCTGCTAGGACCTGTCCAAATCTGCTCACAAGTCCCCACCGAAACCTTCCAAAAACTACTCACAAGTCCCCACCAGAACCTATCCAAACCTACTCACAAGTCCCCATCCAAACCTGTCCAAAACTGCTCACAAGTCCCCACCGAAACCTATCCAAAACCTCTCACAAGTCCCCACCGAAACCTGTCCAAAACCTCAACAAGCTCACCAAGAAAAACTTTCTTAGTAGGAAATCACAAGGTGAATTGTTAGAGACCCAATGTGATTTTTCAAACTCATAGAAGCATAAAGAGAATTGTTAGAGACTCAATATGTTCTATACTCAACTCCCAATCTCAAAACTCAACTCAAATCAACTCAACTCAAACTCAATCTCAAATCTAAAAAACTCAACTCAAACTCAATCTCAAATCTGAAAACTCAACTCAATATCTGAAATGGATAGGATAGAATGCTTTCTTTCAAGAACATGAAACTCCAACAATTGCCAACTATGCAAAGAATCACATAACAATGATACTCATGTTCTTTTCACCATCAATTAGGGCTTCAACAACAATGCTCATCAAACAAGGTTCAATCAACACCATTCAGCTCAAAACACAACCTTGAAGCATTTCACAATCAACATCAGAAAAGGAAACAAGTAGAACTCCTTTTCTCTCCAATATTGTTTGAACAAAAGCATCCACCAACTCAACTCACAATAGCACACACAACTTTTCAAATCATCAACAAAGGAGTAAGCTCAACACTTTAACCAAGTAAAGAATAGCTTGATTATTACCAATTTAATGAAAGCAAATATCAATCTCAAAGCTGCCCACTTAAGGTTTCACAACTTCACACAAGAAGCAATTAACCTTAAAACATCATGCTTTCATTTCCATAAACAACCAAAAGCACTCTCAACATTACAAGAAATATTTAACCCTTATACACCTTATTTCTCCCTTATAGTCTTATCAAAAATAAAATTTATCTCTCATAAGAATGCAATAAGATATTTCAACAACATCTTCAAAAAGAATCTTTTATCAAAATACAAACAAGCTTTAAACTCCTTATAACTCCTAAGCTGTTTTTCCCTCTAACAAACTTCCTCCATCCGCAAAAACACTTAGCAAAAATTAATTTCGAAAATACCTTAGCCAACATCAAAAATCGCTATGGAGAAATTTGCGCATGAATTCTAACACCACCCGCTACGTCCACTTCACGACGAAAAACCCTTTCATGATATTCGAACGCGGAACCTCCCATTTGGGTAGCGCGCCAATAGCCTAGCCGCTACCGGTGCGCCAAAGGCACCCGGTGAGGTTTAAACCTCACGCTGTTAACCTTGATCCTTCTACACCAGGGATAAAATGAAACCACAGTCCCTTCCTTTCCTCTGCCATGACACGACGACAATAAAATTTACGACGGATTCGACAAACGACGAGTGCAGACAAACGAACAACGGATCCACGAAAATCAGTGAAGACACAGATGAATTTATAACGAGCAACTCCTTTCAAAATTTGGATGGGATCAATCTTTGTTTTCATCGAGGGAGATTTATATGCAATTTACCATAAGCTCTTTGACGTCGACGAGGAGTTTAACACGTCGACGGAGGTCTTGGCTAGCGCCCACAATGTTAAAACATTTGCGCCATGGATTAGGAGAACCCATTGCAAATAATAATTTATTTATTTAAAAATAATTAAATGGAACCTTAACAAGGTTTTTAATTATTTAAATAAATACTTCCTCCTGGACCCAAATGCATTAAACCAATGCATCCACCTGTAATCTCTAAACCTCCCAACTTGGGGTTTGCAAAAGACCTTTGAAACTGTCATGTCGTAACCTTCATCAAAACAAATTATTTGACATCAAATCAAATTCCTTCAAGAGCTTCTTGACATCAATGACAACTTATACACTTGAGCAAAGGCAATGTACCCAAAGTACCCAAAATTGCCAACAATCTCCCCCTTTGTCATTGATGGCAAACCTTTACTCGAAAACACTTCTCAAGAGCCAAAACTGAAACCAACTCGTGCTAACAACCGAGAAACTGTGCCCACAACCGAGAATCTTCCTTTGAAGTTTTGCTCCCCCGAACTTGAAGCTTTCCTCTTCACTTTGAAGCTCTCCCCCTTACTCATATCTCTCCCCCTTTGTCATCAATGGCAAAGGGCCACCTTTGGGGCTCGGGACTAAGAATGAGCCTCTTAGCTTAGTCCCTCCCCCACCTCCCGATGAGGTGATTAATTCTGGGGTGGGAGTAAAACTCCCATTAGGCACCGATCATCATCAGCGTCTATAACTTCCTTGTCGGGCCTTCTCTTGAACTCTTTGTCCATATTCCTGTTCTTGTCACTGTTCTTGTTCTTGTTCTCATCCCTGTTCTTGTCCATGCCTTGATCCTTGGACCTGATCATGCCCCTGTTCCTGTTCCTGTATTCTAGAATTTCAGCTCTACACTGTCTGATTATGTGACCTTCATTGTTGCACTTGAAACACTTGACGATGTTGTTTCTCTGAGGTAAACCTGATCTTTGAATCCACCTATTCTGACCAAACCTGTTCTGGCCAAACCTGTTCTGACCAAACCTATTTTGATCAAACCTGTTCCTGTTATTTACCTTGCAATAGACTGCCTTGTGCCCAAACTATTTACAAGAGTAGCAATACCCTTGAAAGAAACTAGCACTTCTAAAATTGTCATTTACCTTCTTCACTTGAGCCATGCAATGTGAAGCCATGTGACCAAACCTCGTGACAAGCAAAACATCTCGCCTTGAAACTTTCCTTTATTTGACCTCTTGGGTCCTGAAAACTTCTTCTTCTCATTCTGAATTCTGTTTTCTATTTCTGTGCATCTATCATTCAAGGACTCCTTTTCTGAAGTACTTTCCTCATCAGAACTCTCTTCCTTTTGGAGTCTCTTACTAGACTCTCCAACTTGTTCCTTGTGTGGCTTAACAAAACCAAGGCCTATTTTATCTGTTGTCTTTCTTTGACCTTTGATGAGTGACTTAACCTTTTTGGAGCTATCTTGAAACCTCTAAAGCTTATCCTTGTACTCTTTAGTTTCCTCTTTCAAAGAAGCCATTTTCTGTTCTAACTCACTATACTCAAGAACCTTAGACTCTAACTCATCCTTGAGTTCTTGTGTCTTAGCTATAGAGAAGTCAAGACTTTCTATAAGATCATCTCTCTCCATACAACATTCATCTAACTTATCCTTGAGTCTAGCATTCTTCTTTCTTTCCTTTTTCAAAGCACTAAGAGCACTAATAAGTTCACTTTCAAGATCTTTTATTTGATTGCCTTTTGAATCATCAAAGCCTTTTTCAGATTTCTTATCACTAGAGGTGCTACCCTTTTCAAAAACCATACATGCATCTTCCTTATAGTTTTCTGAAGCATCCTCATACATACTAGAAACCAAATCATTATTTGTGCAATCATCCTCAAGGTGACCAAAATTTCCACATCTAAGACATTTCATGATAATGAATCTATGTTTCTGGTTCTTCCTCTTTTTCTGATATGAACAACATCTCATTTTCATTATCACTTGAAGAACTTTCACTATCACTACTAGAACACTTACTTGCTTTGTCTAGGTAGAAACTCTTCTTGTGCTTGTGAGAATACCTCTTTCCTTGATTGTTGTGCTCATATTTGATCTTCCTGTGATGCTTGTGCTTTTCGAATCCTTGCTCTTAGAATCCTGTTTATCTTCATCACTTTCATTCTTGGGAACAAGTACAGTTAGTAGCATAATGACCAAACTTTCCACAATTGAAACATCTTATATTTTTCATACTTTTGTGTTTTCTAGAGAACTTGCCTTTCTTGCTGTAATATGCCTCTTCATCACTAGAAGACTCATCACTATCTTGAAGTTGTTTACCCTTGGATTCCTTGGTAGCCTTGAAAGCCACCTCTTTCTTGACATCAACCTTCACTTGAGTTCTCAACTCAAATGCTGCAAGTATACTATGGAGCTCATCCTTTTTCAACTTATCCAAATCTTTAGCTTCCTCAATAGCAGAAATATTTTCACTAAATCTATTAGGAAGAGATCTTAAAATCTTATCACAAACATCATTTTCAGCAAGCTCAAGACCTAAGTCTTTCATGGAGTTAACAACCTCATCCATACGAAGCATGTAGTCACTAATATTTTCATCATCATTCATCTTGAGTTGTTCAAACATACCTTTGAAGTGTCTCAACTTGGCCTTTCCGACATTTGTATCACCTGTATGAACCACCTTCAACTGTTTCCACATTTCACTAGTTGTCTTGCAGGGAATCACTTTGGTGAGATCTGCTTTCGTAAGCCTTTTAGGATTGCATTCATTGCTTTTGAATTGTTGTGATGTAGGAGCCTTTCTTCTTTAGTATTAGGACCATGTACAGGAATAGTGTACTCATCTTCAATCACTTCCCATACCTCATTACCAAGTGCCATTAGATGAACCTTCATCCTTGCACTCCAAAGACCAAAATCTGACCCATCAAGAATAGGTGCTACATTACTACTTGAATGATCCATTGTGTTCTTTACTAGCTTTTCCTTCAAGCTATTAAACTTTTCGAAGGCACCCGCTCTGATACCAATTGAAGAACACAAGCTTATACTGAGAGGAGGGGTGAACAGTATAAGACCTCTTTTTACTTTTTCCTTTATACTTCAAAATAGTAAAGCAATATACCCAAAGCAATATCAAAGCAATGCATAATATCATCCACAAAGTGACACCAATTTTAACGTGGTTCACCCAGAATGGTCAGGCTACGTCCACAAAACTTTTCTCTAAAAGTTATCTCAAAGTTCTTTGGGAATCCTTCCCAATTACAATGTTTATGAGCCTCGGCCCAAAGGAGATACCTTCCCCCAATCAGAATTTATGAGCCTCTGCTCAAAGGAGATACCTTCCCCTATCTAAATTTATGAGCCTCTGCTCAAAGGAGATACCTTCCCCTCAATCTAAATTTATGAGCCTCTGCTCAAAGGAGATACCTTCCCCTCTACTCTAGAAATGATCCCTCGAAGATCAACTGCCTCTACCTCTTGCCAAGCACGTGGAACTCCTTTCCACCGAAGACCTCCTATCCTCAATGCTTAGCCTAAGAGACCTCTGCCTTCTATGATCACGTCCACAGAAGCTCAACAACCTGTACCAAACACAATCAATCGGTCTAGTACAAGTCTTCCTCTGTCTATTAGATCTGTCCAACACTTGAACAAATCAATCCTCTACACACAAGCCTTCTCAAAGACTTGCCAAATCTGTCCTCAGGTTCTTCTCAAAGAACCAGTGCTCCTCTATCCTCAAGTTCTCTGATAGAACTATCAAAACTCAGCTCACAAGTCCTCTGCTAGGACCTGTCCAAATCTGCTCACAAGTCCCCATCGAAACCTATCCAAAATAAGTCTCATAAAGTCCCCAACTCCTCAAAAGTCCCCACAACCTATCCAAAACCTCAAGCAAGCTCACCAAGAAAAACTTTCTTAGTAGGAAATCACAAGGTGAATTGTTAGAGACCCAATGTGATTTGTCAAACTCATAGAAGCATAAAGAGAATTGTTAGAGACTCAATATGTTCTATACCCCCACTCAATCTCAAATCTAAAACTCAACTCAAACTCAATCTCAAATCTAAAAACTCAACTCAAACTCAATCTCAAATCTGAAAACTCAACTCAATATCTGAAATGGATAGGATAGAATGCTTTCTTTCAAGAACATGAAACTCCAACAATTGCCAACTATGCAAAGAATCACATAACAATGATACTCATGTTCTTTTCACCATCAATTAGGGCTTCAACAACAATGCTCATCAAACAAGGTTCAATCAACACCATTCAGCTCAAAACACAACCTTGAAGCATTTCACAATCAACATTAGAAAAGGAAACAAGTAGAACTCCTTTTCTCTCCAATATTGTTTGAACAAAAGCATCCACCAACTCAACTCACAATAGCACACACAACTTTTCAAATCATCAATAAAGGAGTAAGCTCAACACTTTAACCAAGTAAAGAATAGCTTGATTATTACCAATTTAATGAAAGCAAATATCAATCTCAAAGCTGCCCACTTAAGGTTTCACAACTTCACACAAGAAGCAATTGACCTTAAAACATCATGCTTTCATTTCCATAAACAACCAAAAGCACTCTCAACATTACAAGAAAGATTTAACCCTTATACACCTTATTTCTCCCTTATAGTCTTATCAAAAATAAAATTTATCTCTCATAAGAATGCAATAAGAAATTTCAACAACATCTTCAAAAAGAATCTTTTATCAAAATACAAACAAGCTTTAAACTCCTTATAACTCCTAAGCTGTTTTTCCCTCTAACAAACTTCCTCCATCCGCAAAAACACTTAGCAAAAATTAATTTCGAAAATACCTTAGCCAACATCAAAAATCGCTATGGAGAAATTTGTGCATGAATTCTAACACCACCCGCTGCGTCCACTTCATGACGAAAAACCCTTTCACGATATTCGAACGCGGAACCTCCCGTTCGGGTAGCGCGCCAACAACCTAGCCGCTACCGGTGCGCCAAAGGCACCCGGTGAGGTTTAAACCTCACGCTGTTAACCTTGATCCTTCTGCACCAGGGATAAAATGAAACCATAGTCCCTTCCTTTCCTCTACCATGACACGACGACAATAAAATTTACGATGGATTCGACAAACGGCGAGTGCAGACAAACGAACAACGGATCCACGAAAATCGGTGAAGACACGATCGAATTTACAGCGAGCAACTCCTTTCAAAATTTGGATGGGATCAATCTTTGTTTTCATCGAGGGAGATTTATATGCAATTTACCATAAGCTCTTTGACGTCGACGAGGAGTTTAACACGTCGGCGGAGGTCTTGGCTAGCGCCCACAATGTTAAAACATTTGCGCCATGGATTAGGAGAACCCATTGCAAATAATAATTTATTTATTTAAAAATAATTAAATGGAACCTTAACAAGGTTTTTAATTATTTAAATAAATACTTCCTCCTGGACCCAAATGCATTAAACCAATGCATCCACCTGTAATCTCTAAACCTGCCAACTTGGGGTTTGCAAAAGACCTTTGAAACTGTCATGTCGTAACCTTCATCAAAACAAATTATTTGACATCAAATCAAATTCCTTCAAGAGCTTCTTGACATCAATGACAACTTATACACTTGAGCAAAGGCAATGTACCCAAAGTACCCAAAATTGCCAACAATCTCCCCCTTTGTCATTGATGGCAAACCTTTATTGAAAACACTTCTCAAGAGCCAAAACTGAAACCAACTGTGCTAACAACTGAGAAACTGTGCCCACAACTGAGAATCTTCCTTTGAAGTTTTGCTCCCCCTGACTTGAAGCTTTCCTCTTCACTTTGAAGCTCTCCCCCTTACTCATATCTCTCCCCCTTTGTCATCAATGGCAAAGGGCCACCTTTGGGGCTCGGGACTAAGAATGAGCCTCTTAGCTTAGTCCCTCCCCCACCTCCTGATGAGGTGATTAATTTCGGGGTGGGAGTAAAACTCCCATTAGGCACTGATCATCATCAGCATCTATAACTTCCTTGTCGGGCCTTCTCTTGAACTCTTTGTCCATATTCCTGTTCTTGTCACTGTTCTTGTTCTTGTTCTCATCCCTGTTCTTGTCCATGCCTTGATCCTTGGACCTGATCATGCCACTGTTCCTGTTCCTGTATTCTAGAATTTCAGCTCTACACTGTCTGATTATGTGACCTTCATTGTTGCACTTGAAACACTTGACGATGTTGTTTCTCTGAGGTAAACCTGATCTTTGAATCCACCTATTTTGACCAAACCTGTTCTGGCCAAACCTATTTTGACCAAACCTATTTTGATCAAACCTGTTCCTATTATTTACCTTGCAATAGACTGCCTTGTGCCCAAACTATTTACAAGAGTAGCAATACCCTTGAAAGAAACTAGCACTTCTAAAATTGTCATTTACCTTCTTCACTTGAGCCATGCAATGTGAAGCCATGTGACCAAACCTGTGACAAGCAAAACATCTCGCCTTGAAACTTTCCTTTATTTGACCTCTTGGGTCCTGAAAACTTCTTCTTCTCATTCTGAATTCTGTTTTCTATTTCTGTGCATCTATCATTCAAGGACTCCTTTTCTGAAGTACTTTCCTCATCAGAACTCTCTTCCTTTTGGAGTCTCTTACTAGACTCTCCAACTTGTTCCTTGTGTGGCTTAACAAAACCAAGGCCTGTTTTATCTGTTGTCTTTCTTTGACCTTTGATGAGTGACTTAACCTTTTTGGAGCTATCTTGAAACCTGTAAAGCTTATCCTTGTACTCTTTAGTTTCCTCTTTCAAAGAAGCCATTTTCTGTTCTAACTCACTATACTCAAGAACCTTAGACTCTAACTCATCCTTGAGTTCTTGTGTCTTAGCTATAGAGAAGTCAAGACTTTCTATAAGATCATCTCTCTCCATACAACATTCATCTAACTTATCCTTGAGTCTAGCATTCTTCTTTCTTTCCTTTTTCAAAGCACTAAGAGCACTAATAAGTTCACTTTCAAGATCTACTTCACCTTCCTCTATATCTTCCTTTATTTGTTTGCCTTTTGAATCATCAAAGCCTTTTTCAGATTTCTTATCACTAGAGGTGCTACCCTTTTCAAAAACCATACATGCATCTTCCTTATAGTTTTTTGAAGCATCCTCATACATACTAGAAACCAAATCATTATTTGTGCAATCATCCTCAAGGTGACCAAAATTTCCACATCTAAGACATTTCATGATAATGAATCTATGTTTCGGTTCTTCCTCTTTTTCTGATATGAACAACATCTCATTTTCATTATCACTTGAAGAACTTTCACTATCACTACTAGAACACTTACTTGCTTTGTCTAGGTAGAAACTCTTCTTGTGCTTGTGAGAATACCTCTTTCCTTGATTGTTGTGCTCATATTTGATCTTCCTGTGATGCTTGTGCTTTTCAGAATCCTTGCTCTTAGAATCCTGTTTATCTTCATCACTTTCATTCTTGGGAACAGTACAGATAGTAGCATAATGACCAAACTTTCCACAATTGAAACATCTTATATTTTTCATACTTTTGTGTTTTCTAGAGAACTTGCCTTTCTTGTTGTAATATGCCTCTTCATCACTAGAAGACTCATCACTATCTTGAAGTTGTTTACCCTTGGATTCCTTGGTAGCCTTGAAAGTCGCCTCTTTCTTGACATCAACCTTCACTTGAGTTCTCAACTCAAATGCTGCAAGTATACTATGGAGCTCATCCTTTTTCAACTTATCCAAATCTTTAGCTTCCTCAATAGCAGAAATATTTTCACTAAATCTATTAGGAAGAGATCTTAAAATCTTATCACAAACATCATTTTCAGCAAGCTCAAGACCTAAGTCTTTCATGGAGTTAACAACCTCATCCATACGAAGCATGTAGTCACTAATATTTTCATCATCATTCATCTTGAGTTGTTCAAACATACCTTTGAAGTGTCTCAACTTGGCCTTTCTGACATTTGTATCACCTGTATGAACCACCTTCAATCTGTTTCCACATTTCACTAGCTGTCTTGCAGTGAATCACTTTGGTGAGATCTGCTTTCTGTAAGCCTTTTAGGATTGCATTCATTGCTTTTGAATTGTTGTGATGTAGGAGCCTTTCTTCTTTAGTATTAGGACCATGTACAGGAATAGTGTACTCATCTTCAATCACTTCCCATACCTCATTACCAAGTGCCATTAGATGAACCTTCATCCTTGCACTCCAAAGACCAAAATCTGACCCATCAAGAATAGGTGCTACATTACTACTTGAATGATCCATTGTGTTCTTTACTAGCTTTTCCTTCAAGCTGTTAAACTTTTTGAAGGCACCTGCTCTGATACCAATTGAAGAACACAAGCTTATACTGAGAGGGGGGGTGAACAGTATAAGACCTCTTTTTACTTTTTCCTTTATACTTCAAAATAGTAAAGCAATATACCCAAAGCAATATCAAAGCAATGCATAATATCATCCACAAAGTGACACCAATTTTAACGTGGTTCACCCGGAATGGTTGGGCTACGTCCACAAAACTTTTCTCTAAAAGTTATCTCAAAGTTCTTTGGGAATCCTTCCCAATTACAATGTTTATGAGCCTCGGCCCAAAGGAGATACCTTCCCCCAATCAAAATTTATGAGCCTCTGCTCAAAGGAGATACCTTCCCCAATCTAAATTTATGAGCCTCTACTCAAAGGAGATACCTTCCCCTCAATCTAAATTTATGAGCCTCTGCTCAAAGGAGATACCTTCCCCTCAATCTAAATTTATGAGCCTCTACTCAAAGGAGATACCTTCCCTCTCTAGAAATGATCCCTCAGAAGATCAACTGCCTCTACCTCTTGCTAGCACGTGGAACTCCTTTCCACCGAAGACCTCCTATCCTCAATGCTTAGCCTAAGAGACCTCTGCCTTCTATGATCACGTCCACAACAGCTCAGAAACCTATACCAAACACAATCAGTCGGTCTAGTACAAGTCTTCCTCTATCTGTCAGATCTGTCCAACACTTGAACAAATCAATCCTCTACACACAAGCCTTCTCAAAGACTTGCCAAATCTATCCTCAGGTTCTTCTCAAAGAACCAGTGCTCCTCTATCCTCAAGTTCTCTGATAGAACTATCAAAACTCAGCTCACAAGTCCTCTGCTAGGACCTGTCCAAATCTGCTCACAAGTCCCCATCGAAACCTGTCCAAAACTGCTCACAAGTCCCCACCGAAACCTATCCAAAACCGCTCACAAGTCCCCAATCCCAACTATCCAAAACCTGCTCACAAGTCCCCATCACCGGAACCTGTCCAAAACTTCAGCAAGCTCACCAAGAAAAACTTTCTTAGTAGGAAATCACAAGGTGAATTGTTAGAGACCCAATGTGATTTGTCAAACTCATAGAAGCATAAAGAGAATTGTTAGAGACTCAATATGTTCTATACTCAACTCCCAATCTCAAAACTCAACTCAAATCCACTCAACTCAAACTCAATCTCAAATCTAAAAACTCAACTCAAACTCAATCTCAAATCTGAAAACTCAACTCAATATCTGAAATGGATAGGATAGAATGCTTTCTTTCAAGAACATGAAACTCCAACAATTGCCAACTATGCAAAGAATCACATAACAATGATACTCATGTTCTTTTCACCATCAATTAGGGCTTCAACAACAATGCTCATCAAACAAGGTTCAATCAACACCATTCAGCTCAAAACACAACCTTGAAGCATTTCACAATCAACATTAGAAAAGGAAACAAGTAGAACTCCTTTTCTCTCCAATATTGTTTGAACAAAAGCATCCACCAACTCAACTCACAATAGCACACACAACTTTTCAAATCATCAATAAAGGAGTAAGCTCAACACTTTAACCAAGTAAAGAATAGCTTGATTATTACCAATTTAATGAAAGCAAATATCAATCTCAAAGCTGCCCACTTAAGGTTTCACAACTTCACACAAGAAGCAATTAACCTTAAAACATCATGCTTTCATTTCCATAAACAACCAAAAGCACTCTCAACATTACAAGAAATATTTAACCCTTATACACCTTATTTCTCCCTTATAGTCTTATCACAAATAAAATTTATCTCTCATAAGAATGCAATAAGATATTTCAACAACATCTTCAAAAAGAATCTTTTATCAAAATACAAACAAGCTTTAAACTCCTTATAACTCCTAAGTCTGTTTTTCCCTCTAACAAACTTCCTCCATCCGCAAAAACACTTAGCAAAAATTAATTTCGAAAATACCTTAGCCAACATCAAAAATCGCTATGGAGAAATTTGCGCATGAATTCTAACACCACCCGCTGCGTCCACTTCACGACGAAAAACCCTTTCGTGATATTCGAACGCGGAACCTCCCGTTCGGGTAGCGCGCCAATAGCCTAGCCGCTACCGGTGCGCCAAAGGCACCCGATGAGGTTTAAACCTCACGCTGTTAACCTTGATCCTTCTGCACCAGGGATAAAATGAAACCACAGTCCCTTCCTTTCCTCTGTCGTGACACGACGACAATAAAATTTACGACGGATTCGACAAACGACGAGTGCAGACAAACGAACAACGGATCCACGAAAATCGGCGAAGACACAGACGAATTTACAGCGAGCAACTCCTTTCAAAATTCGGATGGGATCAATCTTTGTTTTCGTCGAGGGAGATTTATATGCAATTTACCATAAGCTCTTTGACGTCGGCGAGGAGTTTAACACGTCGGCGGAGGTCTTGGCTAGCGCCCACAATGTTAAAACATTTGCGCCATGGATTAGGAGAACCCATTGCAAATAATAATTTATTTATTTAAAAATAATTAAATGGAACCTTAACAAGGTTTTTAATTATTTAAATAAATACTTCCTCCTGGACCCAAATGCATTAAACCAATGCATCCACCTGTAATCTCTAAACCTCCCAACTTGGGGTTTGCAAAAGACCTTTGAAACTGTCATGCCGTAACCTTCATCAAAACAAATTATTTGACATCAAATCAAATTCCTTCAAGAGCTTCTTGACATCAATGACAACTTATACACTTGAGCAAAGGCAATGTACCCAAAGTACCCAAAATTGCCAACAAACTATGAAGAATTTTGCATCTGGAAGTTCATGAACCATAAATTATAAGCCCACTTCTCAAACTGGGGGTGCCTCAAGGAGACCCTATAGTAAAAATATAGATTCATATCATAGAGACACTCAACAATACACTGAACAAGTCATATTAGCTAGCATAAGCAAAGAAATAGTAGAAACCTCTTCAAGGAATCTCCAAATCAAAAATACTAGAACAGTATCATATAAGCATGAGTCTTCTATGATCGTGCAAGTTAACCGCATGCGACGGTTAGAAACTACCTTGCATAAAGAGTGAGATCTTGTAGAGACTCTCAAACATGATAAAAAAATATAAAGGCTCTTGCACGAACACAAGCAATGGTTAAGATAGAAAGCTAAGCATCTAGCTTATAGTAACCAACAGGCAAATAGAAATGATCATCAAATAGATCAATGCACTAACTCACCAAGAGAGGAGCGCACTAGACAAGAAGGAAACCCACAACAAAACCACCCTCAAAATCATGAGAAAAATCCAACTGGTGGAGAAAGGGTAGATATGATAAATTAGGATCAAGCACATCTTGAATCCCCTCAAGGGAGGGACGAGAATAGAACAAATAAAATGGATAGAGGGTTACCTCCACCACCACCATAAGCGGGTTTGCAAGAGGAGGAGATCCTCACCTCAAAGGTATTCCAAGAACTTGCTGAAAATATGAAGTCCTTTGAGAAACAAGAGACAGCTGGGAACCAACCGACACTGATAAAAATACACAACCAGCCATTATGTCCATCTATCCCTAGCCTCACATACCCTAAGAATTTTGATATGCCTAGGTTAGATAATTTTAAGGGTGAAGAGGATGCATAAGAGCATGCTACCAATTTTATCAATTCATGTTTTTATATTGAAGACAACCATGCTCTTATGCTAAGGACATTCATAATGATATTTTCGAGTGTTGCCACTCAATGGTTCCACAAACTGCTCAAGCATAGCATATCCAATTTCGAACAACTAGTGAAGCTTTCCTAAAGCATTTATCTTTTGGTGCTAAGAGGAAAGGGAACCTTTCAGACCTGGATAATTTGAAACATTATGATGATTATCCAGTAATGGATTATGGGAATAAATTGAGAAAAGCCATGGTAAAATTATCATTCTCTGTCCCCATAGAAGAAATTGTTCGTATGTTCACCAAGAGTTGTTCCAAACATATTTCCCTCTTGCTACAACTTCAGCGATATATTTTATTTGAATAAGACTTGGAACAGGCCAAACTCATCGAGGATATAAAAGTAGATGAGGGAACCATCAAAATCCAAAATAAGGAGTGGAACAAAAACAACAAAAATGACAAGTACAAGTAGAATTTGGCAAACCCTACTCCAGTCAATCAAGTTGTATTGGATAAGCCTAAGGACAGGGTTGCGCACCAACCCCATAATTATCAAGCACAACCCCTACCAGTAAATTATGATCAAAAGAACAATCATGGGTAAAAAATAGAACGCAAGCCACCTTGCTACTTTACACCTCTATCAGAGTCAATGCAATCAATTTTTAGCCAATTGAGCAAGGCTGGGAAGATCAAATTTCCATATATACCCCTTATAGATCCCAACCATCCTAAGCCAAAAGGATATAGGGAAAATCAATTTTACCTGTATCATAGGATATCAAGGCATAATATCGAAGTTTGTTTTGGTTTCAAATATCAAGTGCAAAACATGATTGAGGCGGGAGAACTCAAAGTGGATAACCCATTGGCACCTAATAATAGTGTAGACACCAAAACAGCACCAATCCGATTATGTGACTGCAAACACTGATCGCTTTGACAAACACAGCCCCCAGGGCAGCCCTCAGAGGTCAAACAGTGGTCCTAACCACTTCCATAGCAATTTTGTAAGGTCGGGAAGCAATTTGGTACATTTAGACACTTTGCCCGAGTACTCGTCTCACCCGGGGACGATTACTAACTTGCAATCGTCTCACCCGGGGACGATTGTTGTAATCGTCCCACCCAGGGACGATTACCAAGTTTAACGGGAAAAATGACAAACGACGCCAAGTGGCAGCCCAGAATAGTCAGTTGATGACTCCTGCCTTGCACGCGTGTGTAGGTGGACAGAAGGGCCGTTAGAGGACTGTCACAAGAAGCAATTATGAAAACACAAGTCAATGGAGGACTCCCCTCCCTCATGAGGAGACATGAGCGCCACATGGCGCCTATGACCAACACATGGCGTTTGTGCTTCCTTCCCAAAGGAGACCCCTTGGGTCTATAAAAGGTGAGACTTTTCTCACCCAAAACATACAGGTTGAAGGAGTTTTCAAGCAACGAAGTGCTTGCCGAGTTGAAGACCCACTTGCATCCCTTTTGGTTCACCTTCCCACATCCACCAATCTCTTTTGCAAGGGAGGTTGTTGGGTGGCCTTTGGAAGCTCGAACCTGACCCAAATCCAACACATGGACACCTGAACCAACCAATTCGCCGACCCCCCACTCCTAAGAGATTTTGGGCCCATCCCAAGTGGATTGGTGCCAAAATCAAGTTCCATCGGTGGGCTGCCCACTTGGGCACCCCGCACCTTTTGGATTTAGTTGTAGTTCATTTTCTGTCATTTGTTCATATTCCATGTTATTCTCTGCTTTTCAATAGTTCAGAATCTTGAATCTTGATTTCAAAAGGTTTTCATCGAATATTATCATGCTTTTGTTATTTTGGTTGTCCCATTGACTTGCAGGTAACAACGTCCAATTTCTCGGTGATGGAGGCCAAATTGGGAGAATCCGACCATCTGGGTCGTCCCAAAATGGCCCCAATTACATAACCCCCTTGTTTGCAGGCATTTTGCAGGTCTCGGGAATCGACATTGGAGCAGCGGCAGGTCGGCTTCTTCAACACGGTATCAATCGTCCCTGCAAGGGACGATTAACGACAACAATCGTCCTTCCAGGGGACGATTAACAGTAGCAATCATCCTTACCAGGGACGATTACCAGGTAAAAGCAGATTGGCCGGCTGTCTCAGGGGCAATGGCCTTTTGGTAACATTTTCTGTCTTCTGTCAAGTTTTCAAGCCATTTGGACTCACTTTATTTACTGTTTCAGGCAGATGTTTACATGCATATTTCGTTGATTTTAGAGAACGAACCCCTTTCCTTTGCGGCAGGTGCTACTGACATTTTTATTGTTTCTTTGATTGCGGGAAAAGCAATCAGAGGTGAAGAACTTATCCACATCAGCGGCGGCAGCATCTTGGCCCGCCCATTGCAATCGTGGGCACGCGGGAAGAGGAAGACTAGGTCACACATTGTAATGAAGACAAATTTAACGCTCCTAGCCCCCAAAAGGGGAGGAGACGTCTATGTAACCGAGGATAAGATATTTGAATAAAGAGGGCTGTGATTTCTTTACATCTTGTCTTTCGTTTCCAAGTTGTCTCCTTTCTCTGTTTTAGTGCATAGGATCAAAGCGTTACATTTTCGTCTTATGTTGCATAACTAGTGTTTCCTTTGCCCGAAATCTCGTGCTTTCAGTGGCGATCACGGTGGGACCACTGTCCCCTATTTTTAAAATCACAGAAACTGATTGAATTTTTGTGTTTGTGCTTGACAGGTACATTTTTTTCTTGCAGACTGTTAATCGTCTCTGCAAGGGACGATTTCTATTCTGGAAATCGTCTCACCCTGGGACGATTGTAAAATCGTCTCTGCAAGGGACGATTTCTGTTCTGTTAATCGTCTCACCAAGGGACGATTTTTTGTCTGCAACTTTTCAGAGCAAAAATTCAGAGGCAACTGGAGCAGGCAGAGAAGAGGTAGGGATTTTCATCATCTCTGTTGAAATTTTTTGTTTCTGTTTCTGTTTCTTTGACTGTTTTCATTTTTAGCTTGCATTGCTTAGGAAAAGTCATTCATGCATGTTTCATTTTCGTTGGATAAAATGAACCTCACACACTCCACGAAACAATTTTAAACCAAGGAGGCTGGTCGTAAGACCCCAACCCTTGATCAAGACCATTGGTGGATTTAATCACCACCTTGGCTTGATTTGCATACATTTCCTGATTGTCAACTGTTGTTAGGCGTAAATCCTGACGAAGACAGACCGAGCGTAGCTGGGGTGATTCCCATGCGCGCGAGGATAAGTTTTCTATGGTAGGTGCCATTAACGGGACAATCCCCCTTCCGTACCGCCTACGTACCACGTACCTTCTGCTCTCACGTACCTATAGTCTCCCTCTCGTAAGGGCGGGTATATAGAGAGGTTGGTATATCGGCACTGGTTGGTATATTGAAGGGGCGACCTTTTGGGAGTTATAAGAGCCTACATGATGCATTTAAACGTTCTACAAAACCTACAAAGACAAAACAAAACACCAAAATACACTAAACCAGTCTAGGGCACACCAAGAATCCTTAAAAGAGATAATCACGGTTTTGTGAATGTGTGTGTTTAATTCTGTTTAGTGTAGACAAAAAAAAAAAATCATTAAAAACAAGATAAAAATCTACTTAGATAGTGTGGACGCACCGCAATGGTGTACACCCGCAGCCAAGCCCAATCAAGGGCAGCAGCTCCGAAAGGTACACAAGAAGCAGGCACAAGTCGCCTTCGCTTCAATCCTGAGGATTTGGTCATACCGCCTTATCGGTCTAACCTACAAAAGAATCCAATTCAAAATCCTCGGTGGGGTATGCCCATTCAAAGCAGCCCCTCTCGAAAAGACGCCCTACATGCAGACCTTAATGTAAACAGAGAATCGCCCTCTCAAGCTAGACATGAGTGGCCACGGCGCGATGAAGCGCTAACGGGGCACACTTGTCCATTTGGAGGGACAACGTGGATATGGCGTCCCTTCTTTACCTCTCATCGAACGGAGAGACCAAATCCGGAGCGTAGGGCTCCTTACACAGGGCGACCTAACTCCGCCTACCCCTTACGCACCTATGAGAGAGAATATGAGGAAGATCATCGCATTCCTCAAGGACAACAACATACAACGCGGGAACCTTATGCTTATGCACCAGTCGGATATCATAATCACCCCTTGAGGCCAGAACCTCGAGCACATACCGCCTACCTCGACAGAGAGAAGCGACCCCTTGAGATTTTAGAGCATCAAAACCGAGGTAAACCCATAGGAGGAACATTTGAACCTTCTGAACAAAATAGGGTAGATCAAATTGACCCGGTTGTCGTCAGATATACCACCCGTCAAGCCCAAATCATGCGTCTTAAACAAAGTCAGCAAGAGATAGAGTATCAATACCGCTTGGATAAAGATCGCATGCAACGTGAAGCAGATGAGTTACAATATGAAATACTTGAGAGAGGGCCAACCCCTCGCGTCCAAAGAGCCGAACAACATGAGAGGCATAACCCTTTAACGCGGGACGGGTCTCCACGACCTCGTCAAGCTTTGCCTTTGAGACCTCATAGACATGAGAGGGAGGCTACTCCTCGAAATGATGATGGGTACCTTCGGCGGGGACTCGATCAAGGTCGGAGGTTTCACCCAGAAACTCCTCAAGAATTTTATGAGGAGTACGAACCGAGAGATAGAACATGTTGAAACTCTCCATCAAGGCGAGGAGGGCTGCCATTCGGCCACCCCTCCATAGGCCCCCAGTTTATCATAACGTACAACGGGAGCAAGCAAGAGAGGAAGAAATAAAATCTTTCGATGCATACCAAGCGCTATTGGAGCGTTTGGAGTCTGTGGAGACAAAAGCTGCTGGGCATCAAAAACCCACATTACGTCTACTCCGCAGTAATCCGGTGCATCCCTCGGTGCCTACACCTCTTTACCCCGAACACTTCAAGTTGCCTCAATTGGCGGTTTTTAAAGGTGAGGAGGACGCACAAGAGCACGTTACAAGATTTCTAAGCCAGTGCTTCGCAATCCAAGATAATGACGCGTTGCTTTGCTTAGAACATTCATAACCACATTCGCAGGCCCTGCCTCGGATTGGTTCACACAACTGCCCAAACACAGCATAAGCAGCTTAGATCAGCTAGTAGATGCGTTTCTTGAACGCTTCGCCTTCAACACAAGGAAGAAGGCATCACTTAGTGATCTTGCTAGCCTTAAACAATTTGAGGAGGAAACAATGGCAGCGTACGGGAACCGATGGAGAGCTTTGCTTTCTAAGTTACCCTACCGTCCTCCCATGTCGGATCTCACGCAAATGTTCGCAAAAAGTTGCTTAAAATCAATCTCTGGTCTATTGTTGTTGCGACAATACGACAGCCTAGAAGAAGCTTTGGCCCAAGCCAGACTTATAGAAGAGATTAAGATAGGCGAAGGCGCAATTGCCAAGCCTAAGAAGAAAGAGTGGAACAAAACCACTAAAATCGGGACAACGCAACCACAACACGCTGCAGTCAATCAAGTTGCGATAAATGTTCCCGCGCCTGTGCAAGAGACGCAGCCCCAAAGGGCTAATTACCGAGCAGTGCCTCCTGCTTACGAAAGAGATAACGAGAAGACGGGAGCGATATCGGCGGCGTCGCCCTAGGCGACAATTCACCCCGTATGCGGAGTCTAGGGACTCCTTATTTGACCGCTTGTCAGCGGCAAATTTAGTTACTCTGCCAGAAATCCAAATTTTTGACCCTAACATTCCCAAGCCTAGGGGGTATAGGGAGGAATTGTATTGCAGATTCCATAGGCGCAGAGGACATGACCTAAATGGGTGTTGGAAATTCAAAGAACTAGTCCAGGATTTGATCGACAACAGAACATTGGTCGTGGACAACCCCATCGCACCAAACAACCAACAAATGGGGGTATTCAAGGACCCCTTGCCTGCCCACGAGGCACAGACAAAACCGCTCCAGATTAACGAGGTGCGACAAGATCTTCCCGCGCAAGGATTGGTGGGAATGATTAGCATTGTAACAAGGAACAGAAGATACCCAGCAGTTGCCCCCGAGGTAGCTACGAGGGAAGTTCCGTCGACATCGCAGCCTCAACAACGCCCAACGCAGTTGCCTCCGCCTAGACCCGAGGTCACGATACGGACCAAACTCACGCAGAGTCTGCGGACCACATCGGCTAGGCTGTCCATCTACGAGCTTATCCAATAATCTGCTCCCCATAGAGAAGCTATTATGGACATTTTAAAAGCCATTGAAGTACAACCCCACGAAGCAAATTCTTTCAACGCCTTCGTGGGACATGTGAAACAATGTACGGAGCCTGTCATCACATTCGAGAGAAGACGAGGTCAAAACGATATCAAATGACATGGCGGATCCACCCCGGCACGTTATCGCGCGGGTCAACGGGATCCCGTACAAGAGAGTGCTTGATAGATACGGCTCGTCCGGTAACATTATAACCACTGCGGCGTTAAAACATTTAAAGCTGCCGACCTCTCACATCACCGCTTCCACGTACACACTGCGAGCTTTTAACGATGCAATTTGCTCGACGGTCGGCACGGTTGTTCTGCCTATCCGGGTAGGACAAAAGTCAATACCCACACTTGTGCCATGTCTTTGGAAGGCGAAATGGCTTATAATATCTTGCTAGGGCGGCCTTGGATCGGGGACATGAAGTGTGTCCCCTCGATCGCACACCTGTGCTTGAAGTATGCCTATGAAGGGCAAATACATGTAGTCCCAATGGACTTAGAGCCCTTCAAGTATTGCAATGCGGTACAATTCATACCTCAATCGACCCTCCCATCAACGCATTTGGATTTTCAATTAAATCCATCTAAACGGGGTCCGATACCGCAGGTACCACTGGTGGCCAACAAGGCAAAATCCCAGCCAGGTGAGACTTCATCACCTACTCCTTCATCATCAACGCCACCTATCGTGGCCCAACAGAAGGACAAGGGAAAGCAAATCATGGAAGAGGTTAAGCCTCTAGAAGAGGGGTTGCCCACGATTTCAACGATATCAACAGAGGAAACACCCAACACAACACAAACCAAGACTCCTGAACAACCAAACATGGAATGGACTCAGGAAGGACTACCGTTTCCTCCTACCCAATCATCAACAATCACTTTTGAGATGGCCAGTACGGGCCTGGGGGAGTACTTAGTGCAAAACGTTGTGGCAACCCCCACATTGGAGTCAGTGCAGGACATGGGAAGACCCCGCCTTCCCATAGGGACAATTGTTCCACTAGGCTACCCTCCCAACCAGACGAATTTTGTGTATGGGGGCCTTGATCATGGTTATGAACCATGCGAACAAAAGGAAACAGATGAAGAGCCTTTTGTCGAAAACATCAATTATCTGTCGAACCCAGAATTTGCCCTAAAATATCTCGAACAATGCAATTGGCATGGGTATGGGCTAGGCGAGATATGAGCAAGGGACGCGAATCCTTTGCCAACCAAGATATCAGATGCCATACGACAAGTCAGGAGTGGGGTTCAACCACCCCTTGCCCTTAGACAGCTTGGTTGAAAATATGCAAGGCCTAGAAATAGGCAACAAGGGGGGATTGGCACAAGACCCGTACGCCAATCCAAACACAGAATACACATTGGGGGACTATCTCCCATGGTCTACAAACACCCCTGGAAATAGCAATAATCCCTCTCCTTTGCTAGAGAGAGGTGAAAGTTTAGAGAGCAATCCTCAAAGAGAACAACAACGGCTTCCGGACATTTTTTTGAAGCTGTTTCCCCTAGAGATTCCAGATGAAACGACACAATGTCAAGAGAATCAGGTCCCTCCACCAAGAGTGGAACAACCACAATGGGACTGGATTAACTTATTGGAACAAGAAGAGTCCTCAACGTCACAAGCAACGAGATCGTTGAAGAGGATGAACAATTTTGGATCTATGAAAGTGAGTCAGAAGACGAGACTGAGATGGACTATCTCAGACACGCACGATGGCATCATCGCGCTTTAACGCATGAAGATCTAATGGGACAAATGGGCATCCTATTAGGACATGAATGGCAAGTAGACCCAGCGAGGTGGGACCAAGTGTTGGACCCATGGCTCCAAATTCAAGAAGAGCATCGTCCACCTCGAGATCCCATCAGGACAGCAGTACCGAGGGAAGACCCCGCCTTCCTTTTCGCACATAGAGATGAGTTTGCACCTAGAGAGGATCCATTCGTGCCCGTTCCCGTAGAGCCAGATCCAGAGTATAGGGAACAACTAAAAGAATCAAGTCATCACACCCGCGGTTCTGGAGACCAAATTCATTCCATCCACATGATCTCCATTGATTTGACCGCACCCATCCGCAATCCGATCGATCCATCATGGCCATTGCATCTAGACATGGATGCCATCGACTGGGATCGCGTCAATTCACCATTATCACCATCAGAGTACTGGCCTTTCGGTGAAATGCTTCATTCCGCCCCAAGGACAACTCGGGATATTTTTCAAGCTGAAGAGGGACCCGAGGTTCCAAACGTAGATCTTAACTCGGCTGATGATATCCATTTAATCCCAACTCCACATCAGTTGGAGGACGGATCCCACATGTCGATCGAGGAGACGAGCGACGTGAGACATCGGCACGGATCCAATGAATCCATGGATTCTCAAGTCGGGGGTAAGTCTTTCCCATGAAGAGCAAGCCGATTACATTGCCCTTCTTAAAGAAAAGAAGGAGGTTTTTGCATGGTCGTACAAGGATATGCCAGGACTAGACCCGTAGCTAGTCATGCACAATTTAACGCTTGATCCGACAATCAAGCACTGTAAAGCAAAAACTAAGAAAGATGCACCCAACGGTGGCCTTGATGGTCAAAGACGAATTGCAAAAGCTGTTGGATGCACAATTTGTCATCTGCGTGGATTATCCGCCATGGTTGTCCAACATGGTTCCCGTCAAGAAGCCCGACGGGAGGATTCGCATATGCACCGATTTTTGAGACCTAAACAAAGCGAGTCCTAAGGATGATTTCCCCTTGCCAAGCATCGACGCATTGGTAGACGCTACAGCAGGTCACGAAATGCTCTCCCTAATGGACGGTTTCTCGGGATACAATCAAATTCGTATCAATCCTGAAGACCAACTCAAAACGGCATTCACAACGCCTTGGGGGACATTTTGCTATAAGGTCATGCCTTTTGGCCTTAAAAATGCTGGCGCTACATACCAACGTGCTATGACGTATATCTTCCACGATTACATGCACAAAACTTTGGAAGATTACATGGATGATTTGTTAGCCAAATCTCTCTTGCGCTCAGACCATCTCGGTGACTTAAGCAAGATTCTCGATCGCCTCATAGAGCATAAGGTCAGACTGAATCCCAAGAAGTGCGTGTTCGGCGTCACATCTGGAAAACTCTTGGGTTTTATAGTCTCAAAGAGAGGCATCGAAGTGGACCCAAACAAAGTCAAGGCAATCCTTGAAATGGCTCCCCCAACCACTATCAAGCCGCTAAGAAGTCTGCAAGGAAAGGTCGCGTCGATTAAACGCTTCATAGCGCAATTATCTGACAAATGCCGACCAATGAACAAACTATTGCACAAGGGGGTCACATTTCATTGGGATGACGAGTGCCAGTCAGCCTTTGACGAAATCAAACAATACTTGGCTTCGCCGCCAGTACTGGCACCACCTAGACCAGGAGTGCCGTTCTACTTATACATCTCAGCTACTGAGGTGGCACTGGGCGCCATGCTAGCCCAGAAGAATGAACATCACAAAGAACAGGCTACTTACTATCTTAGCCGCACCCTAGTCAGTTACGAACTTAACTATGCATACGTTGAAAAACTCTGCTTGGCAGTGGTGTTTGCTACCAAAAGGCTACGCCACTACATGTTGAGCAACACTACGTATGTTGTGTCTAAGGAGAATCCATTGCGATACATGATGAGTCGTACTTATCATAGTAGTCGCACGGCGAAATGGATCATGTTGTTGACGGAATTTGACATTGAATTTATTGGGCAAAAATCTATCAAAGGACAAGTCATAGCCGATCAACTAGCAGAGGCTCCTCTTGAAGACGATCAGCCTCTGGCTATAGAACTACCCGACGATGGGGTCTTCCATGTCTCAGAATCGCCGGATTACGAAGAGCTCGAGTCACGAGCCGACATAACCTTATTCTTTGATGGTTCTAAATGCGAGCAAGGGGGTGGCACAGGAATCGTATTCTTCACACCGCAGGGTGCTCCAATGCCCCTGTCATTTAAATTAAACTTCCAGTGCACCAACAACAATGCAGAATATGAAGCCTTGCTCCTAGGTCTTCAAACAACAATCGCCATGAACATCAAAAGACTAAACATCTTTGGTGATTCGCTGTTAATCGTCAATCAAGTCAAAGGGGTATATCAATGCAAATGCCCAGTTCTGAAATCCTATAAAGCTCTTGTGGACAAATTCCTGGCAAAACTTGAGTGGTATGACATCGAGGCACTTCCTCGATCATCGAATCATTTTGCGGACACAATGGCCTCCTTGGGGTCACTAATCCCGCAAGACCTTTCCGGTGACATGACAACTATTCAAGTCAAAACATTATCGCAATCCGCGATGGAGCGTGCAAGCTCAGACTTGACGCTAGGAATCCACATGATCCAGATCGAACCATCCTCGGATAAGTTCTTTCGAATCCGAGATAGTCTGAAACGTGCCAACTGGGGGTCCTTATTTTCCCCCACTCCCATTGATAGCAACACAACGCTATTCTTACAAGTTTTATCCCAATCAGCACTTGATAGGGAAGAACTTCAAAAGGGATTGGCTGTTCATACTGTCGAGGTTTTCGATCAACAGGACTGGTATTTACCAATCAGAGACTACCTCAAGTTAGGTAATATTCCCTTTGGATTGACGCATGCCGCAAAACGGACATTCAAACAGAAAGCGGCAAAATATGTCTTGATAGGAGACATTTTGTATCGTCGCGACTATGACAAAATTCTCCTTCGTTGCTTGGACCAGCAAGAGTCCACTTGGGCAATCGCCCAAGCGCATGACGGTACATGTGGCGGCCACTTTAGTGGTATGGCCATTGCAAAGCGCATTCTTCGCATGGGCTATTATTGGCCATCTTTAGAGCAAGATTGTTGCGCGTATGTCAAGAGGTGCGTAAAATGTCAACATCATGCCAATCTGATGCACGTACCTTCCCAGGCCTTACAGACAGTCCAGTCTGCTTGGCCATTTTCGCAGTGGGGCCTCGATCTAATCGAAAAGATCTCCCCTGCATCGTCAGGCCGTCACACGTTTATCATAACGGCCACAGAATACTTTACCAAATGGGTGGAAGCAATTTCGTTAACCTCTACGACAGGCCCCCGCATTGCGGAGTTCATCTTGCATCACATCATATGTCATTTTGGTATTCCATCCAAAATAATCTCGGATAATGGGCCATCATTCAAGAACAAAGACGTGCGTGCTTTGACCACAAAGTACAAAATTCAGCACAACTTTTCAACACCCTATTATCCGCAAGCAAATGGGCAAGTAGAGGCATCAAACAAGACACTAGTTGCCATCCTTAAAAAGACCGTCGCAGACAGTCATAAGGATTGGCACATACAAATCCCACTTGCCCTTTGGGCTTATCGCACTAGCATTCGGACGCCAACTGGGGCAACTCCGTTTTCACTAGTGTATGGCTCGAGAGCGGTAATGCCTCTCGAGTTGGAAATTCCTTCCCTCCGCATATCAATGCAGGAATTCATCGATGATGACACTGCGCGGCAGGCCCGATTAGACCAACTTACGTTGCTTGACGAACGACGCGTTAATGCTCTCGAGCACTTACGTATCTATCAAGAGCGGCTTAAGAGAGCTTACAACATGAAAGTTCACCTAAGAGACTTTCGGGTTGGTGATTTGGTTCTGAAGGAAAACCAACAAAACTCTAATTTGCCGTCCCACATGAGGGACAAATTCACGGCAAATTGGTTAGGTCCTTATGTCATTGATAGCAAAATAGGACCCGGGACATACCGGCTAGCTTCTCTTGATGGTATCAAGGAAACAGAACCCTTGAATATCAGTCACTTGCGACCATTTCATATCTAAGAAAGCCATATCCCAAAAAAAAAAAAAAAAACTCCAAGGATTATCGCAATCTCTTGGTCACCCAAAAAGCTCCAAGGATTATCGCAATCTCTTGGTCAACCAAAAAGCTCCAAGGATTATCGCAATCTCTTGGTCACCCAAAAAGCTCCAAGGATTATCGCAATCTCTTGGTCAATCCAAAAAGCTCCAAGGATTATCGCAATCTCTTGGTCACCCAAAAGCTCCAAGGATTATCGCAATCTCTTGGTCAACCCAAAAAGCTCCAAGGATTATCGCAATCTCTTGGTCAAACCCAAAAAGCTCCAAGGATTATCGCAATCACTTGGTCAAAACCCAACAAAAATACATCAAAAACAACAAAAATTTGCATCTCATTTCTACGCATTCTCAAATTCATCAATTGAGAGTTTTCTCACATCTCATCTTCATATTCGCCAAACTCAATTCATCGAAAATACAAAAATATGTAGCTGCATTAAGCATTGCATTCATACAGTCCATCTTGTTCCCCACTTGTTCCATTTCATAAAAACAACGGACACACCATGCATTGCTTCCACCACACTAGAGTCGGTGGTCTTTTAATGTATCACGAGTTTTCGTAGTTCAGCCAAAATTTTCCTCTTTAGCCATGTAATGTATCAAGTCGAACAGATTTTACGAAGGTAGAGTCATACTTGAAATACACCTTGATACGTAACATCCCAACACAAACTAAACACATTAACAATTCCAGAGTTATGTGAAAGAAAGATGAACTGCACAGTAATCTAGGTCACCATAAGCGAAACGGTTATCTTGCTCATCCCCCTGTGCGGATGACCCAAAGAATGCTGAGAGTTGGCAAAAGGACAAGCATCACCCCTACCCAATTCCCAAAAATCCCTAATCTCAATAGTTGCAAAAAAAAAAATCAAAAAAATTTGCAAAACGTCAAAACATCAAGATTTGACATCCTACAGTGCACACATCAAAATGCACTAAGAAACAGTGATTTTTATCACTCCAATCCCTTGCTCAAAAAAAAAAAAAAAAAAGAAGAAGAAAACAAATCAAAATAAACAATGATCTTATCACTACAAACGAGCAAGTATCCTATTACAATTGAAGAAAAGAAGGGAGTTGAACTTGAATCCCTGGAACTCTCAGCATTCTAAAGGTCTTCTCGCATGACGATATATCTGTCACATTAACTTGCGTACAGATCAATGTTTGCATGTGGATAAGCTAGCTTATGACATCCTAGAAAACATCGCGGATTAATCTAACTAAACATAACAAAGGAGTTAGTGGAGCTAGTTAGGTGATCCTCAGTACAGGTTCGGTTGAAAGCCCATCTGGCATTGGCGGTATCCTGATAAATACCACATAAATGAACTCAATGGCACACACAGGGATGTGAAATAGCTTGGTCAAAAACAGGTCTGATTCATACCTTGTTCAAAAATCATGTAAGATAAAGTACAATCGTGGCTAGAGAGCTAGAAGCTGTCTGAGTCTCAGAAAAACTTAGCTACATTTCTAAACCAACTGCGCTACTTTTCGTCTTTGCAATACCATCAGAAAATACAAAAAAAAAAAGAAAAACCACATGTATACATACAAATTCATGCATCACAACAATCGCCTAAAAACAAAATAACAGAGTTCTAAACAATCTATGGTGCCATAGCCAAACATCACAAATCCCATTCATCCATTTCATCTCTGCATATCACATATAAATCAAAAACATTTGCAGTCATCATAGCATATGCATCCATCAAAATAAATCAACATAATACATCCATATTCATCAACCATCATGCACAAGATCAAAGAATATCAAAACAACAAAAACAACAAATAAATGCAACACAAAAACAAAAAGCAATAAACATTGCCAGACACAAGTGCTCTTGCACTTAACCTCTTGGCATAGCAAATTGACATCGGGGTCACACATTGTCACTATCCTACTCCCTAAGAAGGCTACCATAGCCGGACCGCTCCACGGGAAAACGGATTTCAGACAATTAAATCCCCAAATGGTGTCACAAAACAACAAAAACATCACAAAAAAGCAACACAAAAACATAGCAATAAGCATTGCCAGACACAAGTGCTTTTGCACTTAACCTCTTGGCATAGAAAAATAGATGTCGAGGTTCAAATTATCGCTCTCCTAATTCCCCAAGAAGGCTATCATAGCCGGACCGCTCCACGGGAAATAGGTTTTCGATGATTTCACCTCATTATGACATCACCAAAAGGGTTAACACCCACCAAAAATAGGTCCAAATGTTGGAAAAATTGCACACGCTTAACGGTAAACCCTCTAAAGGCACCCTTGCACAAGTCATCTTGGGTCAAGCGACTCGTCGCTTCTCTCACAAAGGTCATTCCCTCATTGTTAAGATCCTGCTATAAAATAAACTCAAATAACACACTCTCACACAATTGCTTGGAAATAACTCACATAAACATCACATTAATATAACAAAAATTTGCATAAAGAACAATCTCACAATAGAATTGAATCGCAGGCCTCTTCGAGGGGGCAACCTCCTTCAATACTTCATTAATTTTGCAAAATATGGTTACATTGGTGCCCTTTCGGGTATTTAAGGAGTTTCCTTCCAAGGTTGGCTTACATGCAAAATGCCACCTGGATTACATGCATAATGCCACCCGAATTACATGCATAGTGCCACTTTGAATTACATGCACAATGCCACCCGAATTACATGCACAATGCCACTCGAATTACATGCACAATGCCACACGAATTACATGCACAATGCCACCTATCTACCATGTGTTACATAAAAAAGGGTGTCATTTGTCATAGGCACTACCTAAGCTAAAACTTAGAACATTACAAAATATTAATCATGGGTACTACCCACGTTCACTAGGAATTATTACATCAAGGAAGTTATTACATTAAGGGTTAGGATGAGATCCTAACATGCCCTTCTCCTTGAAGAAGCTTTGTCCTCAAAGCTAAAAATGAGGAAATTGTTGTTGGAGTTGATGGAGGGACTCCCATGTAGCATCCTCAGGTTGAAGTCCACGCCACTGAACCAGGACCTCTGTGATGGTACGGTTGCGAGTTCGACGATACAACAACTGCTTTGGTGCAAGTAAGATGGAGCCTTCTTCATCCAATTCGGGAAGTGTTGATGGGACCTGTACCTTGGAGCTACCCGAAATGTAGGAGGGAGGCATGAGTGGAGGGTGCCCGTACTCTGCCTCTAGTGGCGGTATGATAGGAAGTGTTGTACCACCATTCGACCAAAGAAAGCCATTTTGCCCAATGAGTAGGATGATCGGAGGCAAGCAGCGAAGGTAGGTTTCCAAGCAGTTATTAACAACCTCTGATTGACCATCCGTTTGTGGATAGTAGGCTAAACTCATTGTGAGCTGAGTCCCCTGCAACTTAAACAACTCTTGCCAAAAATTGCTAGTAAGGCTGGGATCACGATCAGATACATTGGAGGTTGGCATGCCATGAAGGCGAAATATGGAGTCAAGGAAAATTTGGGCAATAGTGAATGCTGTGTAAGGATGGGTTAGGGCACAAAAGTGAGCATACTTTGAAAGGCGGTCCACTACCACAAAAATAACAGACTTGTCTCCAGATTTAGGTAGCCCTTCTATGAAATCCATAGAGATGTCAGTCCACACCTGATCCGGTATCGGCAAGGGTGGAAGAGTGCCCGAAGAGTGCACTGTTTCTCTTTTCATCCTTTGACCTGTGTCGCAGTCTGCCACAAAAGAGTGAATGTCCTGTTTCCTACCTTTCCAAAATAAGGTGCGCTTGAGTCGCTCATAAGGTGGTCTGATATTGGGAGGTGTACTATCCGGAAATAATGGAATGGCATGGTCGTGAGAGCGATGCAGTGGTCGTGTGATGGGTTCTGAAAAGATGGCCTCATGTTTGTGGAGAATCTGTTGCATGTCTTGTGGGATTTCACCCATTGGAGATGTGGATGGCTGGATGGAGAATAGTTGTGCAATGACCCCACGTGATGATTTCTTTAGAAATTTCTCCATGCCGTTTGAACTGATAATTTGAGGTGTTCCTGTCGGGGAGCCCTTGATGATGTGTGTTTGTCCATTCTGGAAGAACTGCATCCAAAGTTTAGCAAAGTTCCAACTGATAGTGCCCAACGTACTCAACCATTGGCATCCCAAAACAATATCACATCCACCCAAATGGAGGGCAAACATGTCCTGCTTGAGTTCATAGTCCCCTATCTTGATTTTAACATTGTGACACTTTCCTTTACAAGATAAGGTTCCCCCATTGGCTACCATGACCTCAAAGGAATTACAATTGTGGATATAGAAATTTGCCCGTTGAGCAACTCTAGGGTCAATGAAGTTGTGCGTGCTTCCCGAATCCAAAAGGATGGAAAGACGTTGGCCCTTGAAACATCCTGTAACCTTCATGGTTTGAGGAGTAGTAATGCCTGCAAGGGCATGGATTGTAATTGATGTCTCAGGTTCCTGTTTCCCTTCTTCTTGTGGAGGAGGTGTTTTTGGAGGGTCCTCATCCTCATCACTCTCGTCAACGGTATCAGGTTCTCCAACATCTATCAAGAACAATTTTTTGTGTGCACACTTATGCCCCTTGAAAAATTTTTCATCACAATTGTAGCATAATCCTTGAGCACGACGTGCATCCATCTCTTCGGTGGTGAGGCGCTTGGGTGCAGCAGGTTTATTATCATCTGGGTGTTGGGATCTCGAGGGAAATGAAGGTCTATCTTGAGAAAACTTTGATGGGTGTCTTTGGGCAGAGAGTTTAGATTCGGCCAAACTGATAGCTTCCATCATAGTTCGTGGTTTCAAAATTTTGACTTCTGCTTGGAGTTCCATCTTCAACCCACTGATATAACAACTCTGGAAGAACCCTTCACTCAATCCTCTTGTTCGATTGGCCAATTTTTCAATTTGAGCTTGGTACTCTCGAACTGACACTGTTTGTTGTAGTTTGGATAAGGCTCTTGTGAAGTCCTCAAACTCACTAGGACCAAATCGAGTGAGTATTTGGGATTCAAAATCCTCCCAAGAGAGATTTGGGTAGGTAAGACGCAACCATTGAAACCAGTGTAGAGCCTCAGATTCCAAGTTAAAGGAAGCCATCTGGACTCGATGAAATACTGGTACATTATGAAGTCGAAAGAATTGGTCAACCCGACATAGCCACCCATCAACATCCTTCCCACTGAATTTGGGAAAGTCCAACTTGGGCATTCTAAAGGGTGTATCATGGTCACGATTCCTTGTAGAACTCTCAGCTTGGTATTCTGATTTGGGTGGTTCTCTTCTCAGTTTGCTATCCACTTCAGTCAATGCTTCTTCTAAGCGATTGCTAGTGGCCTCATGCTCTAGGCGAAGACCTTGGACTTCTTCCCTTATGGAGTGAAAAGCCGAGTTCAAGTTCTCAATGGCTTTTGTTAGGGACTCCAAGTGTTCTAGTTCTTTCTGGTGTCCACGGTACCCCGGGCCATTTTTTGACCTTTTGTGACCAGTTACTAAAAATAGAATTGAATTTTTTAGACTTACTATTTTTAGTAAGTGCCCAAAAAGTGCTTGGGTGCTATATATCAAAATGATCAGCAAGAGGAGGTGGTCACAATGAGCTATATCTCTTAACACTACTTTTTGGCACCCCAGACTTTTTTTTTTTTTTTTTTTATCTCCTATTTTGCTGAGTCTAATGGTGTTTACAGATTCTGATTCTGAGCTACTAAGAAAAATTTGGGTACTAGAGCACTATCTAAAACTGGTCATGTTTCACACTCAAGATTCTCTGTATTTTGCAGGTGAATGATATGACAGTTTTGTTCTTACTCTGAAGACTGTGAATTCTCGCCTCGATCGTGTCGACCTCTCCGACTCGACCGACTCGATTGTGACTACCATTATAAATTTGACTGTTACTCTCCAGACTTTCAACTTAAGTGTCACCCTCATGGCTTATCCCGAATGCATGTCCCTTCTGTTATTTTTTTGGAAGAGGACTCCTTTCTCATATGCTCACTTTTGAAATGCAGGTTTACGAATGGGGGTGTTTGGATTCTTATTTTGATTTTTATTTTTGCATTTTTTATAGGTTGCAGTTTTAACAGAACCAGGGAATGCTAAGTATAGGAGTATGTACCACCCATAGGCCCTCTAATATACCGACAGTGATGAACAATAGTGCTCGGACCAATATTTCAGGCCACTACTCAAGGAGGATTCCACACATACCCTTGAGGACACTACTCGCCTCTCTGATAGTACGGGAGGGTAATCGTCCGGGATGTTGTGTCCCGTAGACTATGAGTAATACAAGGCCGAAGAGCTTCCTAATGGCTAAAAGTTTGTTTAATCCTAGATGGTCTCCCGATATACCCGAAGATACGTGGGAGCTCAAGTCCGTGCGCGAGTTCTATCTGAGGCCTGGGTATTGGAGCCTGATCGCCCCTCACTTCACTAGACGCTTTATGGGCTATCTAGCTTAGCCAATAACGACATATCCTTCGCGATATTTTAAAACCCCCGGTACAGGGTTTCTACCTACTCAACTAATAATATATTTTTTTGTTTTTGGTCTGGAAAAAAAAAAAAACACTGTATTTTTTTTTGGATTTTTTTTTTTTTTAATAAGGAAAAACAGAATGGAAAAAACACACGGAATTTATACCTAACAGGTGGATTGGATGGCAAGAATCGTTGCAGTTGCAGCAGAACTTGGCCCTGGAAAGCGCTCTGATACCACTTGTTAAGATCCCGCTATAAAATAAACTCAAATAACACACTCTCACACAATTGCTTGGAAATAACTCACATAAACATCACATTAATATAACAGAAATTTGCATAAAGAACAATCTCACAATAGAACTGAATCGCAGGCTTCTTCGAGGGGGCAACCTCCTTCAATACTTCATTAATTTTGCAAAAGATGGTTACATTGGTGCCCTTTCGGGTATTTAAGGAGTTTCCTTCCAAGGTTGGCTTACATGCAAAATGCCACCTGGATTACATGCATAATGCCACCCGAATTACATGCATAGTGCCACTTTGAATTACATGCACAATGCCACCCGAATTACATGCACAATGCCACTCGAATTACATGCACAATGCCACACGAATTACATGCACAATGCCACCTATCTACCATGTGTTACATAAAAAAGGGTGCCATTTGTCATAGGCACTACCTAAGCTAAAACTTAGAACATTACAAAATATTAATCATGGGTACTACCCACGTTCACTAGGAATTATTACATCAAGGAAGTTATTACATTAAGGGTTAGGATGAGATCCTAACACTCATCGATTCGTCGCTTGAGGGGGTGGTCACACTTAGTCACCAACCAACAATCACACACCCAATTAAGGAAAACGACATGCATTCAAAGAATCATTGACAAAGACAATCACGCTCCTGCTTGGGGCAGTAAACAAGCAACAATCAAATCAATCAAACACTTGGCATTTCGTGAATCATGAATACAAGGTTCCCTTGAGGTAAAAACGCCCTTCGCCTATTCATGACTGATCAATGTCTAAGTTCAAGTCACACCTCAACAAAACAGGTTAACACTTGAAATCAAATTCCTTAGCTCGTTAGAAGCAAGGATTCAAGAATGCATGCCCTTTCCATACTTGGGGCATCAAAAGTTGGTTAGGTTACCAAGAAACCCTAATCATTAGTGCTTTGGTTATCTATTTTTTTGCTCAGCACTGCGTCACCCGCAGCGCTTCCCAAAAAGGGGCATATGTAGACACCAAAACAGCACCAATCCGATTATGTGACTACAAACACTGATCGCTTTGACAAACATAGCCCCCAGGGCAGCCCTCAGAGGTCAAACAGTGGTCCTAACCACTTCCATAGCAATTTTGTAAGGTCAGGAAGCAATTTGGTACATTTAGACACTTTGCCCAGTACTCGTCTCACCCAGGGACGATTACTAACTTGCAATCGTCTCACCCAGGGACGATTGTTGTAATCGTCCCACCCAGGGACGATTACAAAGTTTAACGGGAAAAACGACAAACGACGCCAAGTGGCAGCCTAGAACAGTCAGTTGATGACTCCTGCCTTGCATGCGTGTGTAGGTGGACAGAAGGGCCGTTAGAGGACTGTCACAAGAAGCAATTATGAAAACACAAGTCAATGGAGGACTCCCCTCCCTCATGAGGAGACATGACTGCCACATGGCGCCTATGACCAACACATGGCGTTTGTGCTTCCTTCCCAAAGGAGACCCCTTGGGTCTATAAAAGGTGAGACTTTTTTCACCCAAAACATACAGGTTGAAGGAGTTTTTCAAGCAATGAAGTGCTACCGAGTTGAAGACCCACTTGCATCCCTTTTGGTTCACCTTCCCACATCCACCAATATCTTTTGCAAGGGAGGTTGTTGGGTGGCCTTTGGAAGCTCGAACCTGACCCAAATCCAACACATGGACACCTGAACCAACCAATTCGCCGACCCCCCACTCCTAAGAGATTTTGGGCCCATCCCAAGTGGATTGGTGCCAAAATCAAGTTCCATCGATGGGCTGCCCACTTGGGCACCCCGCACCTTTTGGATTTAGTTGTAGTTCATTTTCTGTCATTTTTTCATATTCCATGTTATTCTCTACTATTCAATAGTTCAGAATCTTGAATCTTGATTTCAAAAGGTTTTCATCGAATATTATCATGCTTTTGTTATTTTGGTTGTCCCACTGACTTACAGGTAACAACGTCCAATTTCTCGGTGATGGAGGCCAAATTGGGAGAATCCGACCATCTGGGTCGTCCCAAAATGGCCCCAATTACATAACCCCTTGTTTGTAGATATTTTTCAGGTCTCAAGAATCGACATTGGAGCAACGGCAGGTCGGCTTCTTTAACACAGTATCAATCGTCCCTGTAGGGGACGATTAACAGCAGTAATCATCCTTCCGGGGGACGATTAACAGTAGCAATCGTCCTTACCAGGGACGATTACCAGGTAAAAGTAGATTGGACGGCTGTCTCAGGGAAATGGCCTTTTGGTAACATTTTTCGTCTTCTGTCAAGTTTTCAAGCCATTTGGACTCACTGTATTTACTGTTTCAGGCAGATGTTTACATGCATATTTCGTTGATTTTAGAGAATGAACCCCTTTCCTTTGCAGCAGGTGCTACTGACATTTTTATTGTTTCTTTGATTGCAGGAAAAGCAATCAGAGGTGAAGAACTTATCCACATCAGCGGCGGCAACATCTTGGCCCGCCCATTGCAATCGTGGGCACACGGGAAGAGGAAGACTAGGTCACACATTGTAATGAAGACAAATTTAATGCTCCTAGCCCCCAAAATGGGAGGAGACATCTATGTAACCGAGGATAAGATATTTGAATAAAGAGGGCTGTGATTTCTTTACATCTTGTCTTTCGTTTCCAAGTTGTCTCCTTTCTCTGTTTTAGTGCATAGGATCAAAGCATTACATTTTCGTCTTATGTTGCATAACTAGTGTTTCCTTTGCCCGGAATCTCATGCTTTCAAATAGAGATATGGGCATCTACAAAAACCCAATACCAAAACATGAGGTCCCTAGAGGGCAGGGTGCACAAGTCAATCAAGTCTGAATTGATATACCTAATCATGGGTGTGTTGGGATGGTCAAAATTGTTGATATAGCTACCAGGACTAGACGATATGGTAAACCACAATCTCCTATAGCTCTCATTAATATCCCATCTGCACCTAGGTAGAGGCAGGGGCAGAACAACCTTCCAATTCCACCAACTTGACCTGTGGTAACCGTTCAGAGTAGATTAGAGCAAAATTTATAAATGACTTTGGCTAAGCTATCTATCTATGAGCTCATACAATAGTCCCCAAAGCACAGGGAGACTTTTATGGAAATTTTGAGATCAACTAAGCTCCAACCTCAAGATCCAAATTCATTCACTTATTTTGTTGGACAAGTGCAAGAATGCCAAGACCCTGTAATTCGATTTTATGATCATGAGATTAAGACAGTGTCTATTGCCTTACCAAACCCTCTACTACACATTGTAGCATAAGTCAATGATTTACCATTTAAGTGGGTCTTGGTTTATATGGGATCCTCAATCAACATCATAAAAACAACGACAATAGAATACCTCAAGATGTCAAATATCGTCCTAGGAACCTACATATTAAGGGCTTTCAATGATGCTTTATGCAATATTGTGGGAACGATAGTCCTACCCATAAATGTGGGGTATAAGAACATCCCCATGATGTGTCATGTCTTGTAAGGGGCCATGAAGTACAAAATCCTCCTAGGGCACCCTTGGATAAGAGATATGAAGTGTGTACCTTTGATTTTACACCAATGTGTCAAGTATGTGCATGATGACAAAGTATATGTCATGTTGGCTGATGAAGAACAATTCAAATATGTCCATCCATTGGATTTTATAGGAGAATTTGGAATTCCCTCTACCCACTTGTATGTAGGACCTTCATATCCAACTACAAAACTGGATAACAAAGGCAAAGGGGTACATAAAATCCCAGACACATCAACACCTCATCTTGCACACAATGTAACTAATGCTTCTAATAGACCATCAACGTCTAAACCAAAGGACAATCAAAAGCTAAAGGTGCCCATGGATGAAGAATGAAATCCCAAGGAAACACTAACCACAAACATTAAGAAGAGTACAACTCCCATGGATGAGGAAGACCTCCAAGATCATGTTGAGGATATACTAGAGCCCGCTTCACCAGTCTCTTCTATGGGATCCTCCACATTACATGCGACAATACACTTGGCAAGTACAGGGATAGGAGAGTATATTGTGTAGAACATAATATTTACACCCATCATAGAGTCCACACAAGACATGGGATGGCTAAAATACCTAAGAACACTAGTGGGAATAGTGGTTCCACTTGGAATCCCTCCCAACCAGAAAAATTTCATCTACGCTGGCCTGCATTGTGCCCATAAATATAGATATAGAAGAAGACAATGATGATCTATTCACTATCAATATTCGCTACCTCTCTAATATTGATTTTTCTCTAATTTACTTTCACTTTTGCCATTGGCATGGCTACGGTCTTGGTATATATGAGGAGGGGTGTAGGCAGCCATTCAAACCACAATAACATCTTCCCACCGATAGGTTTGGGCTAGGTTATTACATCATAGGTTGAGATGACTCTCTAGCAATAGCTTTGGACAGATTAAGCTTAGGATTAGGATAAGACATTGATTTTACTCCCTACCACTCACCAAGTACAAGACATCTAATCAATGAACAAGTGGCAATGGTAAACATACCACCACCCAAAACTTATCATCCAAGCTTCTCAAATGATGCCTCCCCATCAAGGTACAACTCATGGGATGAAGAGCAAGAAGAAAATGGATATGTCACAAGTGACGATGAGGGACAAATAGGTTTAGCCTATCATGGGCCTTGCTATTTATGAAGACTTACCTGGTCCATCCATAATGAGAGTGGATACATATCTTACGAAAGTGGTTATGATTTACAGGACTCAATAGAGATAGCCTACCTAGGGGCAAGTCAATGGCCCCATGACTTGGGGCAACATAATAATGCAAATGGCATCTTCATAAGTGAAGAAGAATATGAGGATGAGACAAAGATGGCTTACTTATGGCCAAGACATGAGCCCCTTGTCCAAGGGTTGCATACTAATTCTAATGGATTTTGGATAAGTGATGATGACTTTGAGGATGAGACTGAGATGGATTATCTTGGGCCTTACCATTTATGACAATTCAATATATTGGTAGAAAGAGAAGCGACACTTTATGCCATAGACCCTGAATTACAGTTTTTGGGGAGACCTGTTGACTTAGATGCCATTTACCATGTAGTCAATCCCCCTCCACCTACATTTAGGGAGCTCTTGGAACCCAATGATCCTATCATCCACCCTGCTCATGGGCCAGATCTAGAGATTCCTTTTCCTCCAGAGCCTCATCACGAGAATGGAGAAGCAACCTCTGAAACAAGATTTCACCCATGTGGTACTAGAGATTTCATTCCATCCATCAACATGATCTCCATTGATTTGACCACACCACTTCATAACCCGGTGCATCCTACTAAACCACTGTGTCTTGATACTAAGGCTATTGATTGGGACTACATTGATTCACCCATAGAGTTTGTAGACCTTTTTTCTAGCAAAGATGTGGGGCAACCATTTTATTTTGTATCAAGATGTGCATATGATGTATTCAATACCGATTTGGATCTTGAGTTATTAGGACCTATAAATCCCATTGATGACATTCATTTGATACCCACGCCTCACCAGCTAGAATATGGGTCACATACGGTTATAGAAATGACTTTCAAGGTGGACATAAATGATGATCCTACCCAACTAAAGAAATTCAAGTTCGAAGAAAGTCTATCTCCATAGGAAAAAGCCATCATAATTCCTCTCCTTAAGGAGAGGCCAAATCTATTTTCTTGGAATTATAAAGATATGCCAGGTATTGATCCAAAGTTAGTTGTTCACAACCTTTCATTGGATCCTATGAAGAAGTCATTCAAGAAAAATTTGAGGAAAATGCATCCAACCTTCACTTTTATGGTGAAGAATGAGTTACAAAAACTATTGGATGTTATTTTCATAGTTCCCATCGATTATCATGAATAGGTTTCGAACATGGTGCCTGTGGGAAAACCTGATGGAAGAGTCCTTATTTTCATAGATTTTAGAGACTTGAATAGGGCAAATATGAAGGATTCATTCCCATTGTAAAACATAGATGCTCTTGTTGATGCCACTGCATGTCATGAAATGCTCTCCCTAATGGATGGGTTTTTTGGATATAATCATATCTATATTAAACCCGAAGACCAACATAAGACTACTTTCATTACTCCATGGGGGATGTCCTGTTACAAGGTAATTCTATTTTGCCTAAAGAATGCTGGTGCCACATACTAGTGGGCCATGACGTACATATTTCATGACTACATGCACATAATCTTGGAAGACTACATGGATGACTTGCTGGCCAAATATTTAGTATGACAAGAGCACGCTGAGGTCCTTACAAAAGTCTTCGATCGCCTCATAGAGCACAACGTCACATTGAACCCTAAGAAGTGTGTGTTTGGCATGACTTCTAGTAAGATTTTAGGTTTCATTGTTTCCAAGAGGGGCATTGAATTTGACCCTGCAAATGTTAAGGCTATACTGGAAATGGCTGCCCCTACCAACATTAGGGAGTTAAGAAGCCTACAAGGCAAGGTAGCATCCATCAAATGGTTCATTGCATAATTATCATATAAATGCTAACCCATGAACCAATTGCTATGCAAGGATGTCCTATTTCATTGGGATGAAGAGTGCCATCAAGCTTTTGTGAGATATCAAAACTTACCTGGAAACACCACCAGTATTGGTCCCACCAAGGCCAGATGTGCCATTTTTACTATACATATCGGCTATTGATTTTGCTTTGGGTACCATGTTGGCCCAAAAGAATGCACAAGACAAAGAGCAAGTCGTATATTACATCAGTCACACCTTGGTAAGCTATGAGCTAGGATATGTGTATGTAGAAAAGTTGTGCTTAGCAGTGGTCTTCACAATCCAAAAATTGTCACACTACATGTTGAGCCATACGACTTACGTTATATCAAAACAGAATCCTTTACAGTATATGATGAACAAGACCTATCATAATACACGTATTGCAAAGTGGATCATGCTATTGATAGAATTTGATTTAGAGTTCATAAGCCAAAATTCCATTAAAGGCCAAGTCATAGCAGATCAATTAGCAGAGGCACCTCTTCAGGATAGCAAGCCTCTCACCATAGAATTGCCTAATGACACAGTATTTGTATTATCAGATCCACCTAAACCCAAAGAGCCTAAAAGGAAAGAGACATGGCATTGTTCTTCGATGGTTCAAAGTGTGAACAAGGGGGTGAAGCAGGGATAGTATTTATCACACCACAAGGTGATCCCTTTCCCTTGTCATTCAAGTTAGACTTCCCTTGCACAAAAAATAACACAAAGTATGAGGCCTTGATCTTGGGACTCCAAACAGCTATTGCAATGGGTATTACAAGATTGAATATCTTTGGTGACTCTTTTCTCATAGTTAACCAAGTCAAAGGATTGTTCCAATGTAGGTGCCCACTCCTGAAATCTTACAAGGAGCTTGTTGACACTTACCTATCCTGACTAGAATGGTATGACATCGAGGCAATCCCTCATACATCAAACAAATTTGTAGACACCATGGCATATTTGGGATCCTTAATCCCTTAGAATCCATCTACTGATTTCACAACCGTTCATGTGAAAGTGCTCATATTTTCAACAATACAACGTGAGGTTATTGACAACCTAGAGTCAATCAACATGATCCAGACTAAACCAAATTAGGATTGGTCCTTCAGAGCTAGAGTTTTCTTTCAAAAGGCACCTTGGAAATATTTGATCTCTCAAGGTCCTATGTAATGTGGTACAACCATCCACCATAGGGTGATTTCTCAATCTATGTTCATAAATAATGGATCATAAGAGGAACATATCGTGTTATCCATAGAAGTTGTGGCCTATCAGGATTGGCTTTCCCAAGTGCGAGATTTCTTGAAGCTTGGAATAATATCGCAAGGCCTGTCGCATGCTGAAATATGAGCATTTAAATAGAAGGTGATGATATATATTGCTAGGAGAGATCCTATACATACGAGGCTATGATGGAATGCTCCTTCATTGTCTTGAGCCCCAGGAAGCATCTTGGGCAATTTTACAAGCTCATGATGGTACATATGGTAGCCATTTTAGTGGCATGGCCATCATTAAGCACATCTTGAGAATGGGTTACTATTGGCCCACTATGGAAAAATACTATTGCGAGTATGTCAAGAAATGTGTTAAGTGCTAGCATCATGCAAACCTCACTCACTTGCCATCGCAAGCCTTGCAACCCATCCAGGTAGCATGACCCTTTTCACAGTGGGGACTAGACTTAGTGGGGAAGATTTCACCCCCATCCTCGAGCTGACACACGTTCATCATAACAACCACTAAGTACTTCACCAAATGGGTCGAGGTGATCCCCTTAACATCAACAACTAGACCAAGGATTACGAAGTTTATACTCCACAATATCATAAGTCATTTTGGGGTCCCTTCGAAGATAATATCGGATAATGGGCCATATTTCAAGAACAAAAATGTGCATGCTTTAATGAATAAATATCACATTCAGCATAGTTTTTCAATGCCCTACTATCCATAAGAAAATGGGCAGGTAGAAGCCTTAAACAAAACAATAGTCTCTATCTTGAGGAAAATAGTGAAAGATAATCATAAGGACTAGCATTTGCAATTGCCTTTGGCATTATGGGCATACAGGACTAGTGTGCGGATGCCCACTGGGGCAACATCGTTTTTACTTGTATATGGCACTGAGGCCATCATACCCCTAGAGTTGGATATTCCAACTCTATGCATAGCATTGAAAGACTTCATAGATGATGACACCGCGCGACAAGGCCACCTTGATCAGTTAACACTTCTAGACGAACGTCGAGTCAATGCCTTGGAGCATCTTTGGGTTTATCAGGATCGCCTTGCGCGAGCGTACAATAGCAAAGTCCACCTAAGAGAGTTCAAGGTTGGAGACCTTGTGCTCAAAGAAAACCAGTAGAACTCAAATCTACCATTGCACCTACGAGACAAATTTGTAATAAACTGGATAGGTCCTTACATAATTTCAGAAAGAGTTGGGCCTGGGGCATATCACCTTACATCATTGGATGGTGTTGAAGAGCCTGAGCCTCTCAATATCATCCACTTGAAGACATTTTACACATAAAATACAAAAACATTCAAATATGTCATAAAACACAAAAACATTCAAATATGTCATAAAATACAAAAACATTCAAATATGTCATAAAATACAAAAACATTCAAAATACATAAAAACAAGAAATACAAAATAAATTCAAAAATGCTCCAAGGGTATATTCACACCGCTTGGTCAAAAATCAAATTCAAAAATGCTCCAAGGGTATATTCACACCGCTTGGTCAAAATTCAATTCAAAAATGCTCCAAGGGTATATTCACACCGCTTGGTCAAAAACAAATTTAAAAATGCTCCAAGGGTATATTCACACCGCTTGGTCAAAATCCAATTCAAAAATGCTCCAAGGGTATATTCACATCGCTTGGTCAAAAACAAATTCAAAAATGCTCCAAGGGTATATCCACACCGCTTGGTCAAAAATAAATTCAAAAAATGCTCCAAGGGTATATCCACACCGCTTGGTCAAAATTCAAATTCAAAAATGCTCCAAGGGTATATTCACACCGCTTGGTCAAACTCTAAAAATCCCCAAAGGCACAATAAGCCCTTTGGTCAAAATACAATTAGAAAATACAAAAACAATGCAAAATCAAAAATACAAAAACAATCACATTTTACAAATTGCATCTATGTAGATGCATTACATCAAACATACACATCCATTGCATTTGCATATGTTATGATCACACTCTTGCAAACAATGCCACAATTTGTATAGCAACCACAAATACACAAGTCCACCCTCATCCATTCATTCATGTGTGTAACTGTGTTTTTCAACACAACCATATCATGTTGCTATAAGGAACAGGCTAATATTTTTTGGTCATTCAACCATATCTAGTGGTCTTATCAATTTTTGTGGGAAGCCATATTGATTAGTAGAGAGTAAGGACTAGTCATGAATACCTCAGATATTCAAAATCCTATCACTAATTAAAAACACTAAAATCCTAGTTGGTACAAGGGAAGATGAAAGTTGCATATAGTGTTCTAGGTTACCTTAAGCGAAAAGGGTCTTCCTTGCTTATCCCCCTGTGCGACCGGTTCAAAGATGTTGAGGATTAGCAAAAGGACAAGTTCTACCCTACCCAGAAATGAGTGATTATCATCACTACATAAATCCCTTGCTTTCATAAAAATAAGCAAAAATCCTTAAACAAAGCACAAATACAAAACCCAAGTTTCCAAAGTCATAATTCAAAATCAAGCAATAGTCAAAGTCAAAACAAACAAGTGAGTTTTATCCTTACATAAATCCCTTGCTCAAAGAAAAAATCAATTAAAATAAATAGTGATTTTCATCACTAAGTATGAGCAAGTATCCCAAATGAAATGAAGAAAATAAGGGAATGGAACTTGAATCCCTGGAATTATCAGCATAACCGAACCATAAGCATGACGATATGTCTATTACAAAAGAATTTCATATTTGTGTAGACCAATGTTTGCATGTGGATGAGCTAGCTTTAGGTAACCCAAGGTCACCTAGTGGTATAATCCAACTAAGTCCAACACAGGATAAGATGAACAATTGAGGATCCCCGATATTAGCAATGGGCTGAAAGAATCCCGCCTAACATCGAAGGAAATGATTGAGTTCTATCTAAATATATTCATTTGCACACACAGGGATAATGAATCCATAGGTCCATGATGAAAGCCTTGCTTCTTCAAAAGTCTAGTATGGTCAGTACACAACTATTGATAGGATGACTAGAGTGTTTGAGTTTCAGGAAAAGCCTCAAAATTAAATCTTACATAGCAACAAATCATATCATCAATCACATCATCAAATTTATTTATAAACTTCTGTAAATTAGGGGGTATTAATAAAATAAACTAGATATCGGATATATGTCAGAAATGATATTTATACGGCCACTGATTATTTTATATTTCTTAAATTACAGAAGCTTATCCAAAAAATACATACATTCCACATCATTACATTGCACATATGGATGGTTTAAATAATTAATTCTTATTATTAGAATGATTATTAAACATTCATGGTTGTTATACTTTCTATGGTATCACCCAATAGATTGTTAAAATCATAGCATATGCATTCCTTATGTTTTAAGTGATTAAAGCATACAAGTTCATTCACATTATATTGAACACCATATACATAACACATTACACGTTGCATTTACCATATCATATCATAAGTTAGATGCACACAATTAAATCAAAATTAAACATGTATCTAACAAAAACATTGCATCCATATAAACACAATGTCATAAATCACCCATCCATGTATAAAATCATATCATTGCATTCACCCATACATAGAATCATAAATCCATCATCAAATCAACTCATGATACACCACATCATGTCACAATAATCAAATCATATAAGCATCTACATAAACAACTACACAAGCATCCATCTCGAATCCATATCATCATAAATATCACCTATCATCTAACACATACATCAACTAATCATAATGCCATCATCACATCACATAAGTAAAACAAAAACATAAATAGTAAGCGACACACATAATGAAGCATAATGTAAAGTCTCATATAAATGTGTGTCTCAAAATGTGTATCTCAAAGTGCATGGATATACAAAAATACCCGAAGGCTACAGTCATATAGGTCACCCGACCTCAAAAATAAAAGCCTACAACATCATCAGTCAAATACTAGGCCTGTGCCCCTCGTAGCACCACCTCCTATGGATGGATCTCGAGTAGAATGGTGTGAGCCTACTAGGCCTCTCTATGCAAGTTCGAGTCCTCTGGCTAGGCCGGATGGAAGACTACCCTAAGGTAGAGCGCCCGCTAGCCTGTGAACCACCTACATATGTCCTCTCCCTTGAAATGGCTCCCAACCTCCTGATCTGCATATGGAGAGAAGCAATGTGGCCTACATGACCAATAATCATCACCTCGTACTCATCTAGCAAACCCTACATTTTCTTGATCTCTACCCCTGGATCTATCCCTGTAGATCCCCAAGGTGTGGAAGGATCAACAACCACCTGCATCCTAGGAGCACCACCCCCAATAGCAGCCTATAGATATTGTATCTGAGCAATGAGCTGCTCTATGGTAGCATCCCACTATACAATAGTAGCATCTCACTGGGCAATGGTAGCATCATGCTGCTGCACATGGATCTTGGCTGATTGGAGCTCATCCTCTACATCATGCAACTATACCCTCAAAGGAGAATCTCTCTCCTCGACATCCACCTCCTCATCCTCAGGATCCTCCTACTCCTCCACCACCATCTAATTTCCCTGTTGGCCCCATACCTTAGTCCTAGCTCAGACTCTATGCCCTGCTGGATCTGCCCCATCTCCACCATCATCCTCGTAGCCCAGACTACCATCACCATGCCACATCCGATCACCCCACCATTGCGCAAATGCATCTGTAACTCCCCCAGCAACTTGTGGGTCCACTATTGGGGCATCCTCCTCATTGGCTAACTCTGTGATATGTGGGGGAGGGAGGTCTCTCTACTTCGATGCACCTGTACAAGAATGGGATGAGTGGCACATCCTACTGTAAGTCGTACTAACGAAGAACCCGAGAGTAGAAGAAATACTCCCTAATGCCAACCTTACGGCCAATGAGCCACCGCTCACATCGCGTCTTAGCTATAAAGTTGGGTGGATCATCCCAAGTTGGGCACTCGTAATATGGACGCCACATGATGGCTCTGGCCTGCAACCCAGTAAGAGTCTCAGTGTAGTGGGAGAGCTCCCCCGCATGAGGGTGACTCTTGCACTCCTCGTGCTCTCGAGCCCACCTGGAAGCATAGCACTGCATCCTATTATCAATAATAGTGATCTTAGTGGGGAGCCCCTTGGGATAATCCATTCTAATATACTCCCAACCCCACACCTGGAGGAGCAAGCTGCAAGTAATGTTGATGTAACCTCATCGGTGGATGTGATACAGCTCATCATAACATTGTGTTAACAAAGACCTACCCCATGCATAGATGATCGCCTACTTACTATCCATCAGATCTTGAACCATCGTGAGGAGGTTCCATGGGAACCTCAAACTTGAGCAGTCTAGAATGAGAATGTTGTTGATAACCATAAGCAATACTGCATGCCTCTCCATGAAGACATGCTCCCTATACCAATGAATGACAAAAACATCACCGGACTTGTTGTCCTCAAATGCATCCACTGCATGATCACCAAACACCCTGGAAAAAACTCCATCATGATCATTGGTGGCCGAAGAGACGATGGCCACTCCATCAAAGGGGATCCAAAAAATCCTGTATACATCCTTCGATGTGATAGTCATCTCACCGGTAGGAATATGGAAGGTATTCATCCTAGGATCCCATCGATGAACCAAGGCAGTAAGGTAGGCCTGGTTCGACATAATCTGAGGCAACCAAATGACATAATGAAGTTCACGAGCCTTAAAACAGGCCCAATCCATAGCATCAAGGAGTGGAATAAGGTCATTAAGAAGTTTTGGATCCCGAGCCCGAGCAGTGAGAATCTAAGAGTAAAAATCAAAAGTATAACTACAATGCATCTAAGGCATGAATCACAAATAAAACATGAAAAATCATGCACATAATGATAAAACTATCCTAAGCCTGAGCAAAGAGAAATAAGGCAACTAATCAAGCAACTCAAAATTTTAGAAAAATTAGCATAATCACCTTGCAAGAATTCAAAATTTTACAAAAATCAACTAAGGCATTCAACCGCTGTCGCCTATAGTGGCAAAAAATTGGCCGATGGGGACAGCAACGGCCAAACCCCAATGGTCAAATTTTTGACCATTGGGATTCAAATCTGGCCGCTCTGAGTGACAGCGGCCAAACCACAGGCCGAGTTGGCCACTATGAGCAGCAGCGTCCGACGGGCGACACTACAGACATGTGCGCCCTAGGCCAAAAATGAAAAAAAAAATTAAAAAATAAACAAATGGGGGTAAGCCCACCAAAGCAAAGAAAAATCTAAACCTAACTACGGATTCGGTTCATTGCCAACAGGTTTAATGAGGTTCATTTACCGATTACTTAGTGAGGTTCAATTTTACCCAAAAGAGAGAAAGTAGGGTCAAGGTTGAGAGATTACCCGAGAAGCTCCAGCTCCTCTACTTGCAGATGTCTCTTCCTACGTAGCCATGGTCTCCAATGCAACAACACTCCAAAATACAAATGTCACTTTCTTGTCAGAGCTTTGGAAAGCAAAACGATAGTTGTTAAAATGAAAAATCAAAACCCTAGATTCCCTTTTGTACTCCTCAAATTGCGCGTTGACCACTACCGACATCAACAACCCAAAATTCATGGTCGCTCAGGGCTAAAGTGGCTACAAGCATGGACTTAGTTGCCGCTAGACCTGACAACAACCAGATGTGCAAGGAAAACTAGGAAAATTCCTTCTAGGAGGAGTAGCAAAAAAATAAAATAAACACATTTTGATGGTCCCTAATCATAAAAATGATCAAAATAACAAAAAAATCACATAAAAGCAAATCTCGAATAAGATTTGTATTTGGTTACTTACTCTATCAACTCGGCAGTTGCAGCAATTTGCACTCCATGCAACTTGGTGAGATGAGTAAGTTACCATAGAGCTACTCGGGGAAAAATATTCATTTTTGGAATTACGATGCATCACCTCAACCCCGAAGAAGACCAAGATGGTCGGACTGCTCCACGGGTATGATGGAATCATCCTAATTCTCCTATGACACCAAAAACACTGAGCCAAGTGACACAATACAAGCATAAATAGGATCACTCACCCTAACTCCCTAAGAAGGCTATTTGTGGTCGGACCGCTCCTCGGGATAAGGATGAGTGATCATCATAAACAATTGAAATCACACTTGGATGGGGGTCACCCATTAAAGAACAAACACTAGAAAGGAACCAAACCTAGTCAAAATGGTCAAGCGACTTGTCACTTCATTCATCGCCTTTCCCTCACCAATTTATTTGTGTGAGGGGGTAGTTAAAGTCTTCAAAATAATCATAATCAAAATCAACAAAATATCACTCGATCATGTCAAAATTGCGTTCATCCTATGAATCATTGCATACAATAATTGCATAATTTCCCTTGTTTTCTAGGAACATAAGCAAACGTGGCATCTTCAATTTGTAGCTCTCCTACAGATCGGATATGATTGTAGCAACATAAGCTACCCGATTGAGTCTGAGGAATGAGTGCAATTGAATATGTGCAAGCCTTGTGCTAAGTTAAGCCTTCCAAACATTGAAGCAATGATTCAAGGATGCGTGTCATCTTACATGATTGGGCCATCCAACATTGATCAGATCAATGATCATCATACACCCTACAAACATAGTAGTCTACATTTTTGCTTTGCGTTGTGTCTTTCACTCAGTGCATCACAAAAAGGGGCATCTGTAGACACCTAAAACATGTCATGTTCAGGGAGACTACTCACATAGGCACACTCATAGGTCATGTGACTAAACCTTGGGATCTTCCAAGTGTCAAAAGTGGTTTTTGCCACTCATATGGGGTATTTTCAGCCCATCCAAGCCTGGCCACTGTAGACCAGAGTGACCAGAATCCAGCCGTTGTAGCTCAGAGTGGCCAAACCTTAGCCACTATAGACAATAGTGACTAAACTTTAAATACATTTTTCTGCCCATCCAGCCTAATCTCGGGTGGAAGTGGCAGTCTACATGCAATAAGGACGAGCGAGGACAACTTTGCATTCCTCCTCATAGCCAGTCTACATGAAAGACTCAAGTCCAGATTTAGACATTAGTTAACTACCCCTCAAGGGTAGACAAAAGCTAGAATTCCCATGCTAACATCAAGTGTGCATGAGGGATTTAGTCCTAGGGTTTTAACATTGACCTAGGGATTCAAATACTTTATAAGGAGTAAACCTAAAGGTACTAGGGGACCTTCTTTTATCAATCATAGAGAGAGAGAGAGCTTCATACATCAAAACTTTGATTAGGTTGTATCATTGAGGAGAGATTCTAGAGACTTGGAGAGCTTCCCTTGGAGGTCGATTCTTGTAGCGAAGCCCTTTTTAGATTGGAGGGCAAATCTGAACACATAAGGTAATCATTTTAACGCTAGTAGTAAACTTGAGCCCATAGCATTTGGATCAATAGAAAGATATTTTACCTTAGTGGACACTATCCTGGATAGTGGCCTGCAACCTAGTCTAGGGTTTAAGTGATAGTTTCTTTTATTCTATTTTTTCCTTCATTTCATTATCATAAGCTTTATTTCAGTTGATAGTACTAGTTTCATTGCACTTATTTTTATTAAGCTTATTCATCACTAACAACCTCATCTGGGGAGGAAATCTTAGACATCTAAGCGTGTGTTGTTGTTTCATTGGTTTTAGGGCTATAGGTTCACCGGATGAATCCACAACATATGAAAGTAAGAGGATCCCTCTAGGAATCAGACCTGGAGAAGGAGGCATCTGTAAGCCCTCATATAGTTCCATGTGCATCATCGAGAAGCCTATAAAGGTGCATCACCCCTTTCTAGGGGATATTTTATACATCTTCTACCCTCTTTGTGTAAAATCATGTATCAAATGAAGGGTATCCCTTGTAATCGGATCTTGGAAATATCAATACAAAGCATTCATTCATCTATTTCTTTGCACTTCAGTTATACCTTTCTTTTTATGCTATTTCATTTGATATATGTTAGATATTAATAATAATTGCAAATAGAGTGAGCGAACAGTGCAACCGCTTCCCCGGGGTCGCTACACATATACTCGTAAATTCACACATGTAAAGAATTTGCACTTTATTTGAATATTTCTAATTCAAAAATCAATGGTTACAATGACTTTTTTTGCTTCTGACTTATGGAATTATATTCATACTAAATAAACCAATGAGGGAGTGTCCTATTTATATTATTTATATACAAATAATTGCAACTACCAAATCAATATTTTGTGTTGTCCATGCTTGATTTGCCTATGTTGTTGCAGTAGACTTGGTTTATTTTAGGACAAAATCTACTACAACAGCTATCCATGCATCCTCTAGCTAGTGGAAATGAGTCAAAAATAGGTTAGAATCATTTTTTACACCTGAACTTACTCCACTCTCCTTCATTTCTTGCAAAATAGATGCAACTATACCTTTTTAGTTGAAAAGTCTATTTTTTGCTCTTCATTCTGGAGAGCTCTGACATATAAGGTAGAACTATAGGAATGTATTTTTGTTGCCAATTCAGATCGAGTGGGAGTGCTTAAAAGTGTGAAATTAGTTTCTTACCCTTTTAGACCCCACTTTTGATCTAGTGTATGACTTCCTTTAAAGTTTTAAAGGACTAATTTTTGTATGATGTTTACAACTGTCACTCCATTTTATGCTTTATGCCTTGTTGCTATTATTTAGACTTGTGGGTGTTTTTTGTGTTCCCCTCACTCACTTAGTTTTCCTTGTAGAATATAACTAAAAATTATATGAATCCAAAGGAGACCAAGCAATAAAAATTATCATGGAATCATGACATGACAAGAATCCACTAGCAAAAAAGGATAAAAACGACCAAGCGAGAGACAATATCGTGAAATCATGACATGACAATAATTCACCTACATACAAATTTAAAAGAGAATAAGTGAGAGATAGTGTCACATAATCATGACATGACAAGAATCCTCTAGTTGAAAAAGGCAAAGGAGACCAAGCAAGAGATAGTTGTGTAGAATCACGATGTAACAAGAATTTTCTAGTGAACGAAGACAAAGGAGACCAAGTGAGAGATAGTGTCAGAGAATTATGACATGAGAATAATCTACTAAAAAATAAATTCAAAGGAGACCAAGTAAAATATACTGTTGCAAAAACATGACATGGCAAAAATCCACTAGTGAAAAAAGTCAAAGGAGACCAAGCGAGAAATAGTGTCGTGGAATCATGACATAACAAGAATCCACCAATGGATGAAGGTAAAGGATACCAAGAGAGATATAGTGCTATGAAATCATGACATGATAAGAATCCACAACCATCATGCTCTAAAATAAATCAAATCTTTGGTTTTGATATCACCTATTTTAGCTATTGCAAATCAAGGGGTACCAAGAAAGTTCAAGAATGAGGAGCAGTTGTGATTTCAAAATTCACCCATCACTTTGTGGTATGCATGAATCACTCAAATCAGGAGCTTAACATCTAAATGCACATCCTATTCTATTTAATATAAACACTACCACATGATGAATGTTCCATAAGAGACATAGTGTCATAGAATAATGACATAACAAGAATCCACCAATGGTCGAAGGCAAAGAAGACCAAGCGAGAGATAGTGTCACAAAATCATGATATGATAAGAATCCATTACCACCACTCTAAAATAAATCAAATATTTGATTTTGATACCTCTTGTTGTATTTTTTGCAGATCAAGGAATACCAAGCAATTTCAATAATGAGGAGCGGTTGTGATTTCAAACTTTACCCATCACTTTATGGCATGCATGAATTGCTCAAATCAAGAGATTAATTTCTAAATGCACATCCTATTATGTTTTAGATAAACACTAATGCACGATGAATGTCCCATAAATTTAACCACCTGGTAGTTTTTTATAATAATTTTAATGTAAGATATTTTAGATTTTTGAACCAAAGGATTATAAATAGGAGTATCGATCTCTTGTTAAAGGGTCGGCTCTTAAGTGTTTACATGTTTTATGGACTTAAATTTTGAAAAGAGTAAATACTATAAATATCTCTATTTAACCTCTGGTTCAAATACCTTGTAGAACAAGTATGTATGAATGGATGAATGTTTCTAATTTATCTAAGTAAATCTATGTGATATTATTTCTTATTTTTGGATTCTTGTTCACATCTATTTATTAGTCCTAGAACTGCTAATCTACGAAACCAAATCAGTTTAATCATGTTATATGTATGATAAATAATTGGTTGGTTTGTTAAGAGGTCATGGTAGTTGCTCCCTTTAATGGTTTTGTGCAGTTCTTGTTGTTGCTTAATTTGTATCGTATTAAGTTCTAGCCTAAACTATATTTACATTCCTTTCAGTACTATTTTCTTCCCTCGGTTACTTTCAAGCTAGTTAGAACTTCCCAAAGGAACCAACCTTCTCTGGCTATTGAATGAGTTAAACCTTACCATTCATTCAATATTGGCCATGTCTTGGGTACAATAACCAACCATAGGTAGATTTTGGACCAATAGTTTTTGTCACACCCGATGGGACATTTGCATCCTATTTTTATGACATTATAGGGTTTGATGATACCCTATTCTAGCACAATAAGATATCTTAAATCAATTAGATAATCTACTCAAAAATATAGATTTAATATTATGATTGGTTGCCCCTTATTTTTATCATTTTAAAAAATCCTTGGTAGCTCCCATCTTCTCAAAAATGGGGCCTCAGATCTGATGGAGGGTTGGAGATCGAAAACTACCATCATGAAGTCATTCCTCTCTACAAAGGAAAAACAAATATTTTAAAATACATTTAACATTTGGTATCAATGGTTCAATGATGTTACCCTCAATGAGATGATATAGGCTCTCTAAATATTTAGTATACGCACAATATCCCCAAAACTATGTTGAAAACTTTACCAATATTCGATGATACAAAGGAGATTACCTTTGAACTCTTCCAAGACATAGCTTCATTATCTATCATGCATATTATCGCATTTGAATATGTAATGCTAAAATTACTATTCCTCTATCTCAAGGGAAAAGTGTTAATGTGGTATAAAACTTTGGAGGATCATATTATCTATACATAGGTAGATCTCGTAAAATCTCTCATTGATGTTTTTGATAATTTTGAAGATCCCTTTCAACTGCTCACTCAAATATCATTCATAAAAAGGGGAGTTCATGCAACTATATTTGACTTCAATATCAAATATTAAATAATGTGGAGAAGGATCCCTCTTGAATTCTTTCCATATACCACACAGGCATATATTTTTTATATACGTGCCTTCCACCCTGATATAAGTGTCATTATTCGATAATTCAGAGTAAAACATTTTCCATATTCTAGAATTTAGCCCTTACACACTCCATAGGAGACTACAATTCATACGTACACCAAGACACAACAGGCGGTCTCCCTACCAATTTTAAAAACATAAATCCCTAGCAGAGCAAGAGTTAAGAATAAAAATTCAGAGACTCATGGAGGAGATCAAATATGTGAATAAATAAATATTGCTAGAAAATAAATGAGGTCTTAGTGGATTTGAACCTTCAAAATAGTAGCCACATTTATTATTAAGTTTAGAATCCAAGGTATTCCTTAAATTAGAAGGGCAAAAGGATTGCATCAAAAGGAAGGGAGATGATCCGCTTCTGACTAAAACCCTATTCCATAATGGAAATCATTCTAAAGAAGACCGAGATTTCTCAAAGCGAGAGAATCCTACCATTCTAATGGGAGATATGATAGCATGCAATCCTATAAAAAGAGATATAAATCCCTCGGTACTACAATGTGGAGATCTGTTGGAACAAATTCTACCCATGGTTGTTACTTGCACCTTGATTTTATCAAGATTGAGTAGACGGGCCTGATATTAAGATCTTCTATATAATCTCTAGAGGAGGCTAGTTCCTTGATGTTTTTATGGGAAAAGGGAAAGGAGAATTACTGAAAGAGAGGGAAATATAGTTGAGGCTAGAACTTTTTTATGGAAATATTAAGAAAAAACTAAGATAAACATATGTATTCCACTATTTTAAAGCATCTATTATATCTTCGTGTAGAAATCATGGAATTCCTAGTATGATTTAAATGTCAATATGACACATGTATATCGAGTTCCAACTCCAAAAATATGATTTATGCTATGTATAAGTCCATATTTTATAACAAATACAATATATAACTCAATATTGTGAATAGAAGTAAATAATGTTGATACATACACTTGCACACTATGAACCAAAAGCCAATAGAAGCATAATTTTATTACTTGTATTCAGAGTACATACATCCAGCCTTGTAAATGCCTAAGAGTCGATTCTTTTTCAAGGTGCGTTTACCCCTATATATACCCTATGGTGAGTATTTCTATAATTAGTAAATTCTAACATAAAATTAGTTACAAGCAATCAAAATACAATCATGCTTACATATGTTTTGTAGGGCTTCTAACCAATAAAATATGATAGAAAAAATCTAGGAATTGATATTTACTACAACCTACCTCCAGTTATTGACACGAGCTACCAGAGGCATCTTATTTATTACTGATTGTATCCATGTAAAAAAAAAATCATCATGTAATGAAATCATGATATCTTCTTTCTTTTCTAGTTCCTTAAGGCTACTCACGGTGAAAACCTGTCATGTCACGAAATCATGACATCCTCTTTCATTTCTTGCTCCTTCGAGATGCTCATAGTGAAAACCCATTATGTCACAAAATCACGACATATTATTTCCTTTATTGCTCCTTTGGGCTTCTCATGGGTGAAAACCTTCCATGTCATGAAATCATGACATCTTATTTCCTTTCTTGCTCCTTTGGGCTGCTCATGCGTGAAAACCTGCCATGTCACGAAATCACGAATTTTCCTTGTCTTCTGGCTCTTGTGAGTGATATGCTGGTAAAAATTGGTCATGTCACAAAATCATGACCTTCTTCATGCCTTAGTCAATTTTCTACCTCATGCCGCAAAAAATGAAGCACTAGTTTTTCTATGCAAAAATCTGCTATCTGTCCAGGTAGTCTTTTTAGACTAACATTCTTGGCGCCTTTCGGGGAAATTTTTCTAGCAAAAATATTAGAATTCGAGACCTTCATCCATTGGGAAATGAAGTTAAAAAAATAATATAGGAGAGGATTTTTTGGAAAATAATATGCAAGGATAAATGCATTTAGACAAATAAAACATTACCTTTTTCAGGATACTTTTATGGCTTATGGATGTTATACTAAAAGTACATTAATAACTTAAAATAATCTCAAACATATTTCATGGTTGGCTGCTAATCCCTCCTTCTGTTAGCTGCTTTTGGTTATCATTCTTGAGTTTCTTTATTTTTTATATCATATCAACCACTTCATTGTAGGTAAGGAAAACCCGCTTCCAATCCTCATCCTCAAGATCTAAAGAATACATAAACAGTTGATATATATTGCAACTCTTCTACTTTATCATGGGACACGATCTTGTTTCTCAAAATCAATTCCTGCAAGCAAGACTTAATCTGTGTGAGGTTTTTCACCATAGATAATATTAGCATTTCCTCTGGAGGCTCTTCCCAATTCTCTATTTCTGACTCATCTTCTATGAAATATTTTAGGGATTGTGTTAGAGCATCCTCAGTTAAAAATTTTGAACTTTCAACCCAAATAGGGAAGTCCACATCTATTTTATAGATTCAACTGCTTCACTAATCCCTTGGCCCCAGCCTCCAATTCTTGGAGGAGCTTATCACCTTGAGTTACCAATTTAAGCCTCCTAAAGAAACTCTTAGTTTCAATCTTATCTTGAGACCATGCTTCACTATGAATATTAGTAACAAAACTCTCTAGAATTTTCTTCGATAAAACTTGAATCTTTGTGGCCACATCTGATATTTCTTGAAGGAATTTTACTGAAGCCCTTAGTTCTTCACTAACTATTTCAATTACCTCCTTCTCTTTGGATAGGTATAATAACATAGGACTTGTTTTAAGGCTTAATTTCAATATCTCTTCAAGCATTTATTTTCTTATTGTCTTGGCATTTTCTTTTGAGAGACCAGATGGGGTATTTTGCTTATCCATTATTTGTTGCTGAAGTTGTTGAACCTATAGATTCAGGGACTGAATCTATGCATCTACCTCTTTCAATTTTTCTTTGTATTTGGCTGCTTCATTAGCAGCTTCACCAAACTTATCTTCCCACTTTTTTACTTCTAGCTTCAGGGATTTTTCTATCAAATTTTGTTCTTGCAAGACTTACTCTAACTCCTTCCTTACATCTTGATCTTTAAAAAAAAATTCTTTGAAAAATTCTCCGTGTAAATAAATAGTCCCAAAATGGGCTTGAGCTTTTCCCCACTCATCTAACATATGTAGATGAGTAATGTCTTCAGCTATAACTTCTACTTGATAATCTTCAATGGTCATATCTCCTTTATATTTCTTGGAAATAGGTGTCAATTTTACTTTCTTTCTCTTCATTGTGATGGGATCAAGAGAAATTATCTCTTGAATGCGATCTGGAGATTTGGAATCTCCAAAAGAATGAGATATCCACCAGTCTAATGTATTTTTATTTATCTTCCTCAAATATTTTAATTTCAAAAGAGTAGGATGACTCTCAGCATCTAGGGTAGATATTGATTTAATGACTGTAATGCAAATTCTAGGGAGAAATGGATTTGAAACTAACTCAACATTAAATTTATATTGGAGATAGAGGGATAATGTTGGTTCTTTGTCTGTTTGGAGTGCTTGCTGATCTCCATCGTCTCCTTCATGATTTTGATCCCTTTTACTCATAATTGAATCTTGATCCTCATCTTGTGTGGGAACCTCTACATTTTTCCTATTATTAGCTCTATTTTCACCATCCGTATCTTCTTCAAGATTCATAATTTCAACATTTAGGGGAATTTCCCTAGGCTTTCTTCTTCTATGTTCCACATTTTCCTATTTTACAATAATTTCTTTAGAAATAAATACATTTCGAACCTCTTGAGAAAATTCATTTGGATCATACATAGTCCCAATCTAGACATTTTCTTGTTCAGTGAGCTCTATATTTAGAACATTATTCTCACTATCATGAACAATTTTCTCATTATCTAGAGCATTTTCAAAATCATTAACATTATCATCTTGTGCAATATGCTCATGAACTCGAATTTTTTCAACACTTTATTTTTCTTTTGTTTGGACTTCTACTACAGACTTTAGCCTCTTCCTCTTAATACAAAGAGGTTCTTCATCAGATTTTGTAGCTGAGTTTGAGGGGAGAACAAACTTAACAATTTTAGAAGTTATAGTTTACTTCTTAACGAGTCATCTCCTAGCGCCAAGCGTTTTCCTCTTCTTTCAGCTTGCAAGGGTTCAATGATCCCTTGTCCTTCTTTTTCTAGGACTTTACCCTCATATCCCATATTTAACATCATTTTATTAGCTTTCCCATATATTTTTCCTTGCTCTTCTATGAAAACTTCTGTAGTGGCCATTTTATTTTAACTTCTCATCCTGGTCTATGCTTGAGCCAATGGTTGTTCAACTGCAATTTTTTTACCTTTTTCCTATTCGAAATTCTATTTTTTAGCAGCTTCGGGACTTGTCTCCTTGCTTCTACCAACACCGTAATGTATTTTATAGGGAAAAATCTTGACCAATATTTTTGATAATGGTCATATCATACTAAAAACTCAAGATCATTTTTTATAGGGTACCTTGATTCAATCATGTTTGTTTTCACCCTCATAGTCCACCATTCATGAATATTTCCTATGGTCCAATCTGCACCTTTATTTTGCATTCTAGAAATGGTTTTTTCATTCAACACATGCTTCTTATTATTTCTAGGTTAAAAATGCAACACATGTTCATAAAATTCATGCAAAGGAGGCAATGACTGCATTCTTTCCACATGCAATTCTAATGGATCATCTTCATCATTGTTTCTAAAGGCTTCGATATCTGTTCTGACAGATGCATGATAAAATTTCAATGGAACTCTATTTAGAATAGCCTGTATCTCTGTAAATAAGTTTATAGGATCATATTTCCATCTCTGAGGGATCTCTACTAACCCCAAATCTCTCAGATCCTAAGCAATTTGCTCATTTTGGCATCTTTTAGAAACAATAATACCTTCAAATTGAAAAGGCATGGTACAAGTACCAGTTTTAGCTATACATGTGCCATATTTTACATTAATGTGTTCAATTTTCCTTACATACTTTTTTTTTTTGGTAGATAAGATACTATAGCATTAATACCGGGTTTTACAGGTTGACCCAAAACCTTTTACAAAAATCAGCCCAGGGTTGTTGATGAACATATCCTTACTAAGGATCCTATATATGTAAAATCTACATGTCGCCAAAGCCATTACATCCGGTAAGGCACATAGCTTGTTATCAAAAAGAAACTTCCCATACAAAATTTTGGGTATACCCCGAGAAAACACACATGCATCATAATTACAAAAAAAAACAGACATGGATCCCTTCCTTGAGACAATGGAGAAACAAAAAGCTATAGACACACATAGCAGAGTACTAAAAAAAACTCCCACAAGCTCTGTATTGATAGTTACTATTAATAATTCTTTGGTAATTGCTTTATTCTATATATGACATGCTTTGGTACCACATACTATCTTGGCCAATCAGCCTTGGAGAAGTGAACCTACTAGCTAGATTTATGGCGGTGGCTATCTGGTGGTCCATGTGGCTTTGGTTTGAAGTCTTATATTGTCGTTTCTTTCCTTCCCTATGATTATCAACCAACCTCAAATTACTAAGATGACTAGGAGCCATGTTATCTGACATGTGACTATCCCCATTAGTCTTTGTGGTATTTCCAAGTAGCATCCACGAAGACTGATAGCTCAGATAATTTTTATTGTGAGTCCAATTCAAAAAAGAGATGGGAATACTCCTAGCCTTCGAAATTACAGTGCCTTCCCTATTGGTAAATTTGACTATCATTCTTGGAATTCTTGTTGAATAAGCTCCTCTACTTCACTCGGGACACCATGTTCCCATTTGAAAAGTTTGTCACCATCGACACCCAAATTGGCCAGCTTATCAGCAATTTTGTTAGCTTCTCGAAAGACATGTTGGGATTTTTTGTCATGTCTTCCCTGGAAAAGGATCCTAGCCTCTTCAAAAATTGTTTTAATCCTCCAAGGAGGTGTTTTCCAATTATTGAGGAGATTTATAACATGCATAGAGTCTCCTTCTATGATCAAATTGCCTTCTAAGTCTTGAGTCATTTGAAGGCCTCTCCACATAGCTCTAGCTTCAGCTTCGTTGTTCATCCTTGTTCCCAAATATTCAGAAAATGCAAGCATCATATTCCCATTATGATCTCGCACAATGCCACCAGTGCCTACTCTTCCAGGATTTTCCTTAGCTGCTCCATCAAAATTAAGCTTAAACCAACCCGTAGGAGGTGGAGACCACTTAACATTGGCTCTAGGGTTGACTACCCTAGGCACAAACTCATCTAACAAGGTTAAGCTTAAATATTGAGCAATCATGGTCTCTTGCAGATGAGGTTTACAACTATCAAAAGGGATAAGGTTCACATTCTCATTGGCAAAGGATAGGATCCTAGCAATGATAGTTTGATGATCATGGATAGACTCATTAAAGACTCTATGGTTCCTTTCTAACCACACCTGCCAAAGATAGTGATTGAGACAAATTTTCCACATGTATCTAAGTCTTTGGCTTGAAAAGGGGTAAGGCCACTGGATGAACAAATCAAGTACGATGGTTGGTTTAACCCATGAAATATTGAAGGCCTAAAAAACCCCACTTAGGACAGTCAAGGAAAAAGGGCACTCAAGGAAAATGTGATAAATGGTCTCCCAATTAGCCCTGCATAGATAACAATGATTAGTGATACAAATACCTTTACGCATCATATTATCAATGGTTAGAATTCTTCCTTGGATAACTAGCCATGAAAAGACTACAATTTTTGGAATTAAATTTTTTATCCAAACTAAGTCCTTTTGGAGGACAAAATCCTTGTCATCAAGCAGAAGCTTGTAAGCTGATTTAACAGTGAACTGCCCATTTTTCGTAGGAGCCTAGGTCACTTGATCTTCCTTGGGTCTCATGGGGATAAAATATTGCCCGAGAATGTTACAAAGATCATTTGATTCTGCTTGAAATCCCTGAATTCTTATTTGTTTCCACTTCATTCTACCTCTGTCCTCAACCATATAATCGGAGACTTTTCTGCCAATGAGTTCTTTTGTGATATCTCTAATTCGGGCTAAGTTAGGATATTATGTTAGTGGTTCATCCTTAGCCCACCTGTCATTCCAGCAATTTATCCTCTCACCATTGCCTAAAACCCATCTTAAACCTTTTTTGATGATTTCCTTACAATTAAGAATTGCTTTCCAAAAAGCAGAACCTCTGATTGGAACTGAGTCACTTAGAAATTCCATATTTTGAAGATACTTTTGTTTGATGATAGTTGTCCATTCATTTTCTTCACCAGAAATGAGATGCCATGCCTGCTTAGCTAGTAAAGCTAAATTTATATGAGCAATTCTCCTCAGACCTAAGCCCCCATTTTCCTTGGGTCTGCACACTTTGGTCCATCCTACAAGGTGTATCCTTTTTTTCTCCTCTGATCTAGTCCATAAAAATTCTTTTTGGAGTTTCTCAATTTTCTAGAAAACCTTCACAGGGGCTTTGAAAATAGAGAGGAAATAGATTGGAATGATCTGAAGAGAGGCCTTAGTGAGGGTCATATTTCCTGCTTGAGATAGAAGATGACCTTTCCATCCAACAAGTTTTTTTTGAATTCTTTCAATAACCCTATCCCACATTGACTCTCTCGAAGAACCAATGAAAAGAGGGAGACCAAGATACGAAGTGGGGAGGTTTGCTATATCACACCCTAAAATTTTTGCAATCCTTCCTTGCCTCTGAATGGGGGTGTTCAAGAAATATAACTTGCTTTTACTGAAATTAACTTTCTGACAAACAACATCCTCGTAGAGTTGCAGGATGTATTTAATTATTTTTTCCTCAACCACTAATGCCTTAGTCAATATAAGGGTATCATCGATGAATTGTTGGTGAGAAATATCCCTAGTGAGAGATGTTGCCTTGATTCTCGATATTATCCTTGAACTGCAAGCATTTTTGATGGTTCTGCCTAAAGATTCTACCACAATGATGAATAACATGGGGCTGATAGGGTCCCCATGTCGAATTCCTCTGTGACTTTGAGCAGTTGTTCCATTAACTAGAATTGAGAACCATGATTTAGAAATACATTCTTTGATAAAATTAACCCATTTATTGTGAAAACCAAAATTAAGGAGGATAGCAATTAGAAAGTCCCAATTTAGCCTGTCAAATGCTTTGTTCATATCAAGCTTGAGGGCAAAAACAGACCTGTTAGTCTTATGAGCAGAGTGCAAAGCTTCATGAACTATGCTAACTCCATCAAAGATTGACCTACCATAGAGAGAGCTTCTATGGCATGGATCTATGATGTGGGGTAGAATATCTCTCATTCTATTTGCAATGGATTTACTTAGGATCTTGTAAGAAACATTGCACAGAATGATTGGCCTGAAGTCAACCATAGATTCAGGGGTTTGCTTCTTAGGAATTAGAGAAATAAAAGTAGAGTTGATACCTTTTAGGATATGATTGCTTTCTTGGAATTCTCTAATAGCAAAAATTACATCCACACTTACAATGTCCCAAAAAGCTTGATAGAAACGAGCAAGAAAGTTTTCGGGTCCCGGGGCTTTGTCTGGCTCCATTCTAAACAAGGCTTCCTTAATTTCCTCATCAAAAAAGGGATCTAGAATCTTAAGGTTTATATCCTCATTTATTATGCTAGGAATGGATTGCAAGAGAATATATTTGGCCTCCTCATTGCACTGCGATTCCTGACCAAGGATAGAATTGAAATAAGTTACTACCTCCTTTCTGATTTATGTTAAGTCTTGAGTAATAGAACCATCTGGTTTTTTTTTTAAATTTATCTTGTTATTGTTTCTGTTTCTAAGCATGGTGACGTGAAAAAACTTGGAATTTGAATCTCCATATTTCAACCAAAGAGCCTTTGATTTTTGCCTCCAATAGATTTCCTCATAGGTCAAAATGTTATGAAAATCTGCTAGTTTTGTTCATTCCTCCTGCCTAGTAGTTTCATCAACATCACCATGTTGGATCCTCTGATCAATTATCTTCAAACTTTCAACAACCTGTTTTTTATTTTCAAAGAGTTTCCCAAAGACCTATTTGTTCCAATTTCAAATATTTTCCTTAACAAACTTTTATTTTCCAGTAATTTTAAAAGTTGCACTACCCCTAACATGCTGCTACCACCACTGACTTAAGTTATCTCTGAATCTGGAATGTTTGATCCACATAGATTGAAATCTAAAAGGTTTCTTGAAGGACAGAGAGTTAGGGATCTCCAAGAAAATGGGATTATGATCAGATGCAATTTTAGGAAGGGCTTGCAGGGTAGAATCATCAAACAAAGTTGTAGCCTACTTTGATAGAAAAAACTTATCAAGCCTTTATTGAATGAGATGACACCCTATACGCCGATTACTCCAGGTATAATTCGCTCCTCCAAGTTTTACATCCATCAACATGTTGGAGTTCAAAAATTCATTTAACTCATCCATGCTCCTGATAGGTGGTCCATTTCCACCCATTTTGTCTGAATGGTAAAGAGGAGTGTTAAAGAGGAGTGATAATGATAATTTTCTTTACATACTCTAATGCAAACAATTTATCAATAACATAATGAGGAAGTAAGAAAGGTTTTTCAGTAAAGCCATACAACCTAATGACAACCCCCAAGGTGAGAATAAACCAATAACCTTCTTCAACATGTTTATTTTCTAAAACCTTTTTAGCTCTTGGGGTTAACCTTCTGATTTCTCCATACATTATCTTCATCTCTAACCCATACTTGATTATATCCTGAAAAATCATCAAGTAATGAAAACCTTTCTGCCCCTACAACTGTGTGTAAAATTTTATCAATTTGAGGAAGGGGATAATGATCCTTGAGCTAAGCTCTATTCAAATTACTAAAATCCCCACATAATATAATATCTCCATTCTTCTTCCTGACTGGAACCATGTTTTCCACCTAGGTAGAATGTTTAATATGATACACTATTTTATCTAGAAGGAGTTTTAACAACTCTTCCTTCATCAAAGCTTTTATTTTTAGATTTATTGGTCTTTGCTTATGCCAAAAAGGCTTGGCTCCTTCTTCTAATTCAATGGTGTGTTGGATAATCTCTTTCTTACACACCTTTAAATCACTATACACCCAAGCTATAATATCAGGATATTTCTTGCATAATTCTCAAATTTGGTTCAATTCTTCCTCTGTTCAACTAACTTTGACTTTAATCATTTTTCTCGGTTCTAACTCTACCTCTTTATCCCGGTGCTTATCAACTTTTATTTTATGACCTATTGCCCTATAATTATTATCAAATAAACTTTCAAGGGTGATAATTCCCTTTGGGTATATGATTATTTTTCAATTGAACCACATCTTCTTCTTCTTCTTTGTCTTGTATATTTTTTTCACTCGAGCAGTTCCTTTCATAGATTAAAAATCTAATATTTGCTCATCGTTTTCAAAAAATTACCAGAATATATTCTTATATAGCTCTGAGGGTTTGTAAATGAGTCTAACCATATTGGATTTCTGAATAACATTATTGACATGACAAAAATTAGCTCCCATTGATGCCAATAAATATGCGTGGGTATTCTATTATCTAGGAATAGACTTCATATTTAGAGCCTCAAATGCTTATAAAAGATCTCATACTTTATCTCTATAAGCCTTTAAGTAATTTTTTTTACTGATGCATCTTTTCATGACTTGATTAATGATAAGTTTTGAGTCTCCATAAATTAGTAGTTGTTTAACCTCTAGTTTCTCAGCTTTCCTCAATCCCAAGCAAAGTGCTTCATACTCTGCTGCATTATTGGTGCAACTCCATGTTAATTTGTAAGAAAAAATCCTTTCTTTCCTTGTAGGGTAAATCAAAACTATTCCAGCACCAACTCCATTCTTACACCTAGCTCCATCAAAGAATAGCTTCCAAAGTTGACTAGTAGAATTGTCTTCTTCAAGAGCAGGTGTTAATTTCTTTTTTGGATTTTCAATGGAATAACTTCCCATTTCTATTTCTATCATGGAATTGAAATTCTTTAGAGAAAATTGATCCTCTATTTGAATATATTCTAAGGTTTCTTCCATTAGGTCCACTTCTCCAATTTCTTCAATAATCATATTCATAGTGTCAGCTTCTCTTATCTTTTCTACATGAAAAGTAGATGGTTTCTCATTAAAGATATTAATCCTCCTACCTTTGAAAGGTATTTCCAAATGTTAATAATACAAGTATAAGTATCCTCCTATTTTTGTTGTGAATTCTCTAGATAGGCACATACCAAAGTATGGTGCTAAATCTACCACTACTACTTCCTGTATGACCAACATTTGGGGTATTCTATGGAGTTCTATGGGGATGTCTTTAATCACTCCAACAATTTTAACTGGGGTACCGTCCAACTAAATAACTCCTGGATTTCTTATAGTGAACTCCATCCCCATAATATCACATACTATTTTGGGTATCACTGTAGTAGCAGCACCTGAATCTATCATGCAGTTGTGTACAACCCATCGTTCTATATAAAGAGATAAATAGAAGGGAGGTGGTCTATATTTTCCAATTGTAGATGTTAAACTTGCCTGAACTGTATTTGAATAAGGTATATTTTTATTTTTATTCTTCATCGTCTTCAGATATTTTTTTAGGATATCAATCTAACCGAGGAACTAAATAGCATCATACATGCTAGCCTTTGAGGGAGTCTTTTTCATTTCCTCAACTATGTTGAATGCAGGTGTTTCAACAATTTTTTCTCTTTCTTTGGTGAAATTTTCATACATATTTCTATATCCTTGAGTTGCTTTAGTTCATTACCTTTTGGTCAATGAAGGAAATATTAGCCTCTCCTTCACTTTATCTTGAGTCTCGGTTTCCTTTCGTGGAGTGAATTCTTTACATACTTCTGGCCCTTGGCTTTGGTCTAGATCCTAAGGTCTTTTTTCATAGGATGAATTTCTTTTGGGCATTACTTTAGGGGTTGGAGGAAAATTTAGAGGTTGAATTTATTTAGGATCTACTTGTAGAGGTTTTTTACCTGACCTTGTTAAAACTACAACTTGTTCTACCATAGGCATCATGAAATTGTGGTCTTGTTCTCTAATCATATTCACATGACCTTTAATACTTTTCTTTGCTTTATCAAAAACTATTATTTGTACATAATAATTATGAATCATACATGAAATTTCTCCATGTGGATCATTACATGTGGTACACTGGTCATCTGAATCTGTACGAGAAACAATAGCCTCTTCGATTTTTTTTGCATAAATAGCATTTGATCGTTCCTTCCCTCTGTTACTTGATTGTGTTGCATCTCTTATTATTTGAGGAAACCTTCTAGGCCAAAAATTTCTCTCAGCTTATCTTTCTTCATTTATGTCATATCATTTGCTAGATTCTTCATTGTATCTAGTATAATAGTGAGATGATTTTCAGGGACTAGTTGAGAAGGTAGTGCAGGCAGTGCAAGAATTGTAGAAATAGGAGGTAATTCTGAAGGATTCTAAGGAATATGTAGTGGAAATATATGGTTATCCATTCCATTTTTTCATATCTATATTTTGAAAATAGGCAGAACTTGAAGAACTAGCATTGGGGGCTTGAGGATATCAAGAAAAATTGGCATTCACTTTTGGAAGATACCTTCTAGTAGTAATGAGATCTCTTTCCACTTTAGATGCTTCTTGGTAAATAGTAGAGAAAGTGTGTATTCATGATTTCCATATTATCATGCTGATATCTGTATCAAAAGGTCTCAAATAATAATATACTACTTTTTATGTGGTTGGTTTCAATCTAGCAGGCACTCTTTCCCAGGTGCAGCTAAATAGGATATTAAAATCAATAATTTCCTCTTGAGGATATTTATTGATAATATTGAATTGGCTAAGTAGAGATAAAGGATCTGCATGCTAATTGAACTCATCTACCAGCCTACCAACAAGTTATGCCTAGGTTGCAATGGATTGAGGAGGAAGTGATTTGTACCAATAGAGAATTTTTCCTTTCAATGAGATAACCAACAACCTGATCATCACATATTCTTGAGTGATATTGTAAATTGCATCCAAGGCTAAAAAATCTAAGCAATGATCATATGTCATTTTACCCATCCCATCATATGAAGGCAATGCATTCAAATATGCCATAGGGATCGGGTTCTGGGCCACCAAATTCAGTGGACCCAAGTGGTTCCACATAAGATAAGCTGGTGGAGGAGTAGCCATTGTAGCAAAAGTACTTACCTAAACTATAGAGTTGGTGGTAGTCATTTCTGAAGATGTATTGACAATATGACTTGGCAAAACAGTGGGTACAAGGGTAGTAATACTGGTAGTGGGTGGGATTGATCTACCAGATAAAACTGGATGCACTCTTAGGCTACCAAGATGTAAATTGAAGAACTCAATGGTTTCATATGAGTTTATTGCTTTAGATCTGGTTACCATATAGGTAAATAATCATAAGTTTTAACTAGATAAATAGATAAGGTATTTCTTAGGTCTATCACTTCGGACGGAGTTGCCAGGTGATTTGATTTAGATTTTAGAAGATCAAATAAAAATACCAAACCTTATAGAATACTGTGGGATTTAGGGTCCCACCAAGTGTGACAAAAAATATTGGAAAAAAATCTACCTATGGTTGTTACTTGCGCCTTGATTTTATCAACATCGAGTGGATGGACCTAATCTTAAGATCTTTCGTCAAATCTTCAGAGGATGTTGGTTCCTTGATGTTTTTATGGGAAAAGGGAAAGGAGAATTACTGAAATAGAGGGAAATATAGGCAAGGCTATAATTTGTTTATGGTAAAAATTAAGCAACAATTAAGATAAACATATGTATTCTACTATTTTAGTGCATCTATTATATCTTCATGTAGAAATCATGGAATTCCTAGTATGATTTAGATGTCAATCTAACACATATATATCAAGTTCCAACTCTAGAAATATGATTTATTCTATGTATAAGTCCATATTTTAGAACAAATACAATATATAACTCAATACTATGAATAGAAGTAAAGAATGTTGATACATACACTTGCACACTATGAACTAGAAGCCAATAGAAGCGTAATTTTATTGCTTGTATTCAGAGTACATACATCCAATCTTGTAAATGTCTAAGAGCTAAAATTTTTCAATGTGTGTTTAACCCTATATATACCCTATGGTGAGTATTTTTATAATTAGTACATTCTGACATAAAATTAATTACAAGAAATCAGACTACAATAATGCTTACATATGTTTTGCGTGGCTTCTAACAAATAAAATCTGATAGCAAAAATCTAGGAGTTGATATTTACTACTGCCTACTTCCAGTTACTAACACGAGCTCCTTGAGGAATCTTATTTATTATTGATTGTATCCATGTCAGTGAAAACTCATCATATCACAAAATTGCTACATCTTCTTTCTTTTCTAGCTCCTTTAGGCTACTCACAAAAAAAACTCATCATGTCATAAAAACATAACATCTTATTTCCTTTCTTGCTCCTTCAGGCTGCTCATGATGAAAACCCATTATGTCATGAAATCACATCTTCTTTCCTTTCTTTCTCCTTTGGGCTGCTCATGGGCAAAAACCTGCCATGTCATGAAATCGTGACATCTTCTTTCCTTTCTTGCTCCTTCAGGCTGCTCATGGGAGAAAACCTACCATGTCGTGAAATCATGACATTTCCTTGTCTTCTGGATCCTATGAGTGATATGTTGGTGAAAATTGGTCATGTCACGAAATTATGACCTTCTTCATGCCTTAGTCAATTTTCTACCTCATGTCTCAAAAAATGAAACATTGGTCTTTCTATGCAAAAATATGCTATCTCTCCAGGTAGTCTTCTTAGACTAACAAGATCATGGAGTAATTAATTATTATATTATACAACCTCAGGACAATGGTATTTCCAGTTAGGAATTTATTTTAAGTCCCTACCTAAAAGATCAAGCATCAAGTTAGAATAATTTTGAAATGTATAAAAAATTATATTCCCCCATCACTATGATTGAATAAAGAGTAGAGATGGTGAAATAGTTACATAGTCTTACTGAGTTTCCAACTACAAAACCCAAAAAATTAGAGGAAGAACTTTTGGAATATGATCAGGTAGATTTGATTGACCATTGGTAATTCTCCTACATAGGCTTCCACTTCTATCTTTCTAAATAACCATCCCTCCCCTTTTTATCTATCTCTATTCCTAGAAAAAGGGATATTACATAATTGTGTACTGATGCCAGGGGCTCATGTCACAATTATGCTGATAGAAGTTTACAAGATTTTAGACTTAAATCCATATGTAAATGGGCCTAACATATTACATTTCCAAGGGAAAATATTGAAATGGATAGGGCTTTTAAATAGAATACCGATGCTAATTTATGGACACCCAAAAATTTTTTTGGTAGACAAGATACTATAGCATTAATACCGAGTTTTACAGGTTGACCCAAAACCTTTTACAAAAATCATCCCAGGGCTATTGATGAACATGTCCTTACTAAGGATCCTATATATGTAAAATATACATACCGCCAAAGCCATTACATCCGGTAAGGCACATAGCCTATTAAAAAAAAGAAACTTCCCATACAACATTTTGGGTATACCCCAAGAAAACACACATGCATCATAATTACAAAAAAAAAAACAGACACGAATCCATTCATTGAAACTGTAGAGAAACAAAAAGCTACAGACACACATAGCAGAGTACTAAAAAAAACTCCCACAAGCTCTGTATTGACAATTACTCTTAATAATTCTTTGGTAATTGATTTCTTCCATATATGACATGCTTTAGGACCACATCCCGTCTTGGCCAATCAGCCTTATAGAAGTGAACCTACTAGCTAGATTTGTGGCAGTGGCTATCTGGTGGTCCACGTGGCTCTGGTTCGAAGTCTTATATTGTAGTTTCTTTCTTGCCTTGTGATTATCAACCAACCTCAAATTACTAAGATAACTAAGAGCCATGTTATCTAACATGTGACTATCCCAATTAGTATTTGTGGTATTTCCAAGTAGCATCCATGAAGAATGACAACTCGAATAATTTTTATTGTGAGTCCATTTCAAAAAAGAGATGGGAATACTCCTAACCTTCAAACTTATAGTGCCTTCCCTGTTGATAAATTTGACTATCATTATTGTAATTCTTGTTGAATAATCTCCTCTACTTCACTCGGGACATCGTGTTCCCATTTGAAAAGTCTGTCACCATCGATACCCAAATTGGCCAACTTATCAGCAATTTTGTTAGCTTCCCAAAATATATGTTGGGATTTTCTGTCTTGTCTTCCCTGGAAAAGGGTCCTAGCCTCTTCAACAATTATTTTAATACTCCAATAAGGTGTTTTCCAATTATTTTTTAGATTTATAACATGCATAGAGTCTCCTTCTACGATCAAATTTCCTTCTAAGTCTTGAGTCATTTGAAGGCCTCTCCACATAGCTCTAGCTTTAGCTTCGTTGTTCGTCCTTGTTCCCAAATATTTGGAAAATGCAAGCATAATATTCCCATTATGATCTCACACAATGATGCTAGCGCCTGCTTTGCCAAAATATTCCTTAGTTGCTCCATCAAAATTAAGCTTAAACCAACTTGTAGGAGGTAGGGACCACTTAACATTGGCTCTGGGGTTGACTACCCTAGGCACAGACTCATATAAAAAGGTTAAGCTTAAATATTGAGCAATTGTGGTCTCCTACAGATGAGGTTTACGACTATCAAAAGGGATAAGGTTCACATTCTCATTGGCAAAGGATAGGATCCTGACAATGATAGTTTGATGATCATGGATAAAATCATTAAAGATGCTATGGTTCCTTTCTAACTACATCTACCAAAGATAGTGATTGAGACAAATTTTTCACATGTATATAAGTCTTTGGCTTGAAAAGGCGCAAGGCCATTGGATGAAAAAATCAATTATGGTGGCTGGTTTAACCCAAGAAATATTGAAGGCCTAAAAAACCCCCCTTAGGACAGTCAAGGAAAAAGAACACTCAAGAAAAATGTGATAAATGGTCTCCCATTTAGCCCTACACAGATAACAATGATTAGTGATACAAATACCTTTACACATCATGTTATCAATGGTTGGAATTATTCCTTGGATAACCAACCATGAAAAGACTACAATTTTTGGAATTAAATATTTTATCCAAACTAAGTCCTTTTGGAGGACAAAATCCTCATCATCAAGCAAAAGCTTGTAAGTTGATTTAACAGTGAACTGCCTTTTTTCCGTAGGAGCCCAGGTCACTTGATCTTCCTTGTGTCTCATGGGGATAAAATGTTTCTCGAGAATGTTACAAATATCATTTGATTTCGCTTGAAATCACTGAATCCTTATTTGTTTCCACTTCATTCTGCCTCTGTCCTCAACCATATAATCGAAGACTTTTCTGCCAATGAGTTCTTCCGTGATATCTCTGATTCAGGCTAAGTTAGAATATTGCATCAGTCGTTCATCCTTAGCCCACCTATCATTCCATCAATTTATCCTCCCACCATTGCATAAAACACATCTTAAACCTTTTTTGATGATTTCCTTAAAATTGAGAATTGCTTTCCAAAAAGTAGAACCTCTAATTGGAACTGAGTCACTTAGAAATTCCATATTTTGAATATACTTTCATTTGATGATAGCTGTCCATTCATTTTATTCACCAAAAATGAGGTGCCATGCCTACTTAGCTAGTAAAGCTAAATTTATATGAGCAATTCTCCTCAGACCTAAACCCCCATTTTCCCTGGGTCTGCACACTTTGGTCCATCCTACAAGGTGTATCCTTTTTTTCTCCTCTAATCCAGTCCATAAAAATTCTTTTTGGAGTTTCTCAATTTTCTAGAAAACCTTCATAGGGGCTTTGAAAATGGAGATGAAATAGACTGGAATGCTCTGAAGAGAGGCCTTAGTGAGTGTCAGCTTTCCTGCTTGAGATAGAAGATTACCTTTCCATCCAGCAAGTTTTTTTTGAATTATTTCAATAACCCTATCCCACATTGACTCTCTCGGAGAACCAATGAAAAGAGGGAGACCAAGATATGAAGTGGGGAGGTTTGATATATCACACCCTAAAATTTTTGCAATCCTTTCTTGCCTCTGAATGGGAGTGTTCAAGAAATATAACTTGCTTTTACTAAAATTAACTTTCTGAATAGCAGCATCCTCGTAGAGTTGCAGGATGTATTTAATTCTTTTGGCCTCAACCACCGATGCCTTAGTCAATAGAAGGATTTCATCAATGAATTGTTGGTGATAAATAGCCCTAGTGAGATATGTTTCCTTGATTCTTAATATTAGCCTTGAAATACAAGCATTTTTTATGGTTCTGCCTAAAGCTTCTACCATAATGATGAATAACATGGGGCTGATAGGGTCCCCCTATCGAATTCCTTTGTGACTTTGAAAGTAACCAATAGTTGTTCCATTAACCAGAATCGAGAACCATGCTTTAGAAATGCATTCTTTGATCAAATTAACCCATTTGTGGTGAAAACCAAACTTAAGGAGGATAGCAATTAGAAAGTCCCAATTTAGCCTATCAAATGCTTTGTTCAGATCAAGCTTGAGGGCAAAAACAGACATGTTAGTCTTATGAGCAGAGTGCAGAGCTTCATGAACTGTGATAACTCCATCCAAGATTGACCTACCCTAGACAAAGCTTCCCTGGCATGGATCTATTATGTGGTGCAGAATATCTCTCATTCTATTTGCAATGGCTTTAGTTAGGATCTTGTAAGAAACATTGCACAGACTAATTAGCCTAAATTCAACCATAGATTCAGGGGTTTGCTTCTTAGGAATTAGAGAAATAAAAGTAGATTTGAGACCTTTTGGGATATGATTACTTGCTTGGAATTCTCTAATAGAAAAAATTACATCCTCACTTACGATGTCCCAAAAATATTGATAGAAATGAGGGGGAAAGTCGTCGGGTCCCGGGGCTTTATCTAGCTCCATGCTAAACAAGGCTTCCTTAATTTCCTCATCATAAAAGGGAGCTAGAAGCTTAAGGTTTATATCCTCATTTTTTATGCTAGGAATGGATTGTAAGATAATATCTGTGGCCTCCTCATTGCACTACGATTCTTAACCAAGGATAGAACTGAAATAAGTTATTGCCTCCTTTCTAATTTCTATTAAGTCCTGAGTAATAGAACCATCTGCTTTTAAAAAAAAATTATCTTGTCATTGCTTCTGTTTCTACGCATTTTGAAGTGAAAAAACTTGGAATTTGAATCTCCATATTTCAACCAAATATCCCTTGATTTTTGCCTCCAATATATTTCCTCACAGGCAAAAATGTTATGAAACTCTAGTTTTATTCGTTCCTCCTGCCTAGTAGTGTCATCAGCATCACCATGTTGAATCCTCTGATAAATTATCTTCAAACTTTCAACAACCTATTTTTTATTTTCAAAGAGGTTCCCAAAGACCTCTTTGTTCCAAGTTTGAATATTTTCCTTAACAAACTTTAATTTTCCAGTAAGTTAAAAGCTACACTACCCCTAACAGGCTGCTGCCACCACTGAATTAAGTTATCTCTGAAACTAGAATTTTTGATCCACATAAATTGAAATATAAAATGTTTCTTGAAGGATAGAGAGTTAGGGATCTCCAAAAAAATGGGATTATGATTAGAGGTAATTTTAGGAAGGGTTTTCAGGGTAGAATCACCAAACAGAGTTGTAGACTCCTTTTATAGAAAAAACCTGTCAAGCCTTTCTTGAATGAGATGACACCCTATCCGCCGATTGCTCCAAGTATAATTCGCTCCTCTAAGTTTTACATCCATCAACATGTTGGAGTTCACAAAGTCATTTAACTCATCCATGCTCCTAATAGGTGGTCCATTTCCACCCATTTTGTATTAAGGGTAAAGAGGAGTGTTAAAATCCCTAGCCAAAATCCAAGGGAAATTATGGAATATTTCACTACAATTGCCTAAGTACTCCCATAGTAGATCTCTCCCTTGAATTAAATTCAGGGCATAAATATTTGAAAGGATCCATGACCTGTTGCTATTTATTTCCTTAAATAAAACACTAAGAACCCTGTCATTTTTTTGAATAATAGTACCTTCTACTATCCGGGGATCCCACAAAGTCATAAGGCCTCTAGACGCTCCTATGGCTGATTTACAAACCATCTCCCCTTGATTCCATTTTTTTTTTGCTATTTTTTTGACTAAATCTCATCAATTTTTGTTTCTTGCAACATGATAATAGTTGGATTCACTTAATTTCTTATTGCACTGACTTCCCTGTGTTTGGGCTAGTCATTGAGGCCTCTCACGTTCCATGAGAGAAACTTAATTTATATTGTTTGGGATTTCTTCCTCTCCCCCTACCTTGAGGGGATTTTCCTAATTTGTTGTCTTCAAAACCCATAATAACTTGTTGAAACAAGGTTCTCTATTTTACATTGGAAATGTCATTATTATTTTTAATTTTTTGATGCTCAGCATTTGATATTCTCCCTCTTCTTTTTTCACTACAAAAATCTATAGGAGACTTCACAGTGCTCCTAGTTTTTTTAGGACTAAATAGGGGGGAGGCAATTTGTTGCAGAACTAGACTTTCATATTCCTCAATCTGAAGAGTTTCACATATCTCCATCCCTACATATAAATCTTATCCTTTTTTCCTATATTCCCCTGGTTTACAGGATGGCCCCTCAGTAGGATTCACCTAGCTCCTAAGTTCTTCAAAATTAGGGTTTGGCTTTGGGATGCCCAATGGGCTTGAAGTAATTTTAGCATTGAGGTTTAAGGATCCTGACTTGGATGGGGATTCTAGAGATCGGGTATTAGGGTTTGAATTTGTGATGCCCACATGGCTTATAGTAATTTTAGCATTAGGTTTTAAGGATACATAATTGGATGGGGATTCTAGAGAATCAGAAAGGTTAGCCTTAAGGTTCTGGGCTTCCATGTCTTTCGATAATACTTCTACTCCCATATTGGATAGAATTGAAAATTTATTTAAAACTAGAGGATTGGAACTTACCTAAGTATTTTGGTTGCCAACAACCTGTTGTTTTCCTTTGTCTTGTTGGGACCCTACACCCTCTATTTTATTTTTTGGTAGACATAGTTTTCCTGATTGAAATCACCTCTTCTAGGGAAACTCCTCAAATTTCCTATTTCTAGCATTCCATGTTTCTACTTTTCTCTATTCATTGCCAAGTTAGGGCACTGATTGCATAGATGTCCTTGATTTTTGCATTCTACATAGAATGCTGGTCTATTCTCATATTCTATCAACTATTTTTGATAGTATTCTCCATACTCTATCTCCACAAACCTTGGAAATTCATTATCCAAATTAGCATTTACGCAGATTCGAGCATGAGTCATCCTTGTCCTGGCCAATGTTGCATGGTCAATGGATATCAGGTCCTCTATAGTTATGGCTATGCCTTGTAACTAATATTCATTGAATAACTGGATAGGTAGACTCAAGAGATGAACCCAAATAAGAGAAATGTTAATATTTTTCTTTTCAAGGTCAAAATCTTCACCCCATCATCTGATAAAAAGGCTCCTTTTGCCCAGAAACCAAGGACATCCTATTAAAATGTGATTAGCATCCTCCATATTTTTAAAAAATATAATGAATAACCCTTGAGTTAGAGCTACCAACTCCAAGATACCTACCGGTCACCATTTACCCATCGTCCAAGCCCTGATAGTCTCCATGTCCAACCTACCTCCCAAAAACTTGCCTACCAGGGAGAATTCTTCCATTGAAAGAAAAGGGCTCATGGAACTTATCGGGGCCAAAATTTTATTATTTACTAGAACTAGGGGTAGAAGAGAGAGAACCTCCTTTATTTTTCCTCTAAGAGTCTCAGCAAAAGATAGCCACTTCTTGGACCCTGCATTGTCCTTCGTATCTTTTTTGTTGGGGTTTTTTTGAGGAGGGTCAGGTCCTCGCGTGATGCCCGCCTTCAAATCTGACACAGCCTGACCACCTTCCTTTGGATCCTCGCTTGATCTAGGCTCAAGGTTCACACCCACCCCTTTTTTACCTCCTCTACCTCTGTCGTATTGGCTGAGATTCTTGCCCAAAAAATTCAAACCCTCACTCCCTTTGCACCCACTAAACCTCAGCTCACCCAAACTTAGCCATAATTTAAGATGTGATAATTATCGATAAACCCCCATTATTCATAATGTGTTTACCGTAAAGCTTTCTTATATAATTGAAAGGATAGATATCTTAGATAAAATATCAGGTAGTCATCTTTCTAGTCAGCGATATTATCACAATTCCCAACCAAGGGTTGCAACCCTTTTATTTTGAAGGTTAGTACGGGTCTAATATGTGCCTCATAAAAAAACTTGAATGTCAGAGAAAAAATATTGACCTTGGGAATTTATCCAAAGTAAGAATTACTCAAATCAAGGCAAATTATCTATTAGTAGGTTAAAAACTTTTTGATCACTTCATAACAATTCCTCAATATCAATGACATAGGGATTCACAATCATCTTTTTTAGGGAGTAGTTTTTATCAACACAGATTTGATTCAGAGTGTAGATGCACATACAATAGATAGTGTAGGGCCTTAGGTAGATGGAATCTCACATACATCACACGAAGAGTGGATATGTTTTGCCATAGCTGATAGAGCAAGACTAAATTCTTACTTTCCTTTTTTATTCAAGATACAGTTATCCCAGAAATAAAAGAAAACCTCATTAGTAAAATTTTGATAGTAGTACTAATCGAGCACCAAGAGTAGCTAAAATTTTGCTCCATGTGGTCTAGACATTAAAGATTCATTGGGTAGGTTAATCCCAAAAAGCTATATGTGATCATACACATCACATTTTGTGTACATATTTGGCATATATATGATATGATTGATTATAGTCATTATGAATAAATGTGTTTATTCTAGATCGAGGCATTTACCCTACAACATTCGTACATTTACCTCAAACGATCAAAATATCAATCAAGTGGGAAAAAAATTTTGGGATTAGAATATCTAGAAGTATCAGACAAGTTTCTTAGCTCAACTACCAATGTTTGAAATGCGTTGTTGCTAATTCACGTTTCTTTCCTGCACTCCATTTTTTATAAAGTTTCCCTGTGAATCTGTAACCTAATGGATGAAGGTAGGCAATTTTTGAAGTAACACTTGAAGATCACAACACAATAAATATATATCTACTAAAGCATGCACAATTGAAATATGAAGTCATGCATCACGTGATATGATATCATACTAGAATAGAAGAAGCATTCTAGGAAATACTAGAGCAAGTCAAGCAATGCAAGGAAGGAGGTCAACTGATGTGTAAACATATTTTAAATGTATAAGATATTTCTCAAAATCGATGAGGTATGTCTCCATAATAATTCTCCAACCTAATGCTCACGCCAACTCAATATTATATAAATAAATAATGGTGTAAAGATATGGAAGAATGAAGCTTTCAAGGTTTAAATGAGTTATATCATGCAAATGGAATATTACGGGAGAAATATACATAGAGGAGGAAGTTTCTAGTTTTTCATGTCAAGTGAGTTAAGAGACACGAGAAATATAGATTATTGTCACCATGTTCTACTCCATGGTGATCTATCTTCCCTTGGAAGATATCTACACACCAATGTAATATATTTACAGAGGTAGGTATTTTATGGAAAGTCTTGTCACACCAACGGAACATATTTATAAATATATGCGGTTACTAGAGGTTTTTCAAATTTGTGTAACTTTAATTTCCTTATTTTTGTTCTTCCTTTTCCTATCTTCAGCATTGTAATACTATTTTTGGCCACTTGCATGTATAATTTATCCACCTCTTTTATTTTATGGTATCCTCATTTGTTCTCGATAGATCCCTATTCTTGGGAAAATGAATATCCAAAACCACCCTCTGACTTTTTGAGTGATAATATCAGGCCGATTTTATTGTTCCTCTCTTAAAATTCCCTTTTGTGATTTTCCATATATTATTTTGAGCTTCTCAATTTTCTCTTTGTATATACTTTGTTTCATATTTACTGATATTTTGGGTAAAATAGACGTATTACTTATCCAATAGTAGACCCTTCTTTTCTCAACTTATCTTTCTATCCTATTTTGTTACGCTGATATTTCAAATGACTTTAGAAAGTATAGGTTCATATAAGGCTATACAGGTTCAACATATCTTACAAGCAAGGGTACCCTAGTGAGTCACCAAAATATGGTTTTTTTTTATGTTCCTCTCACCCACTTAGTTTTCCTTGTAAACTATAACTAAAAAGTGTACAAAGCCAAAGAAGACCAAGTGAGAGACAGTTTTGTAGAGTCGCGACATGACAAGAATCCACCAATAGATGAAGTAAAAGGACACCAAGTGAGAGATAGTGTTCTAAAATCATGACATGACAAGAATCCACCATTAGATGAAGACAAAGGAGACCAAGCGTGATATAGTATCACAAAATCATGACATGACAAGAATATACCAATGAATGAAGGCAAAGGAGACCAAGCGAGAGAGTGTCACAAAATTGTGACATAACAAGAATCTTCCAGTGGATGAAGGCAAAGGAGACCAAGTGAGAGACAGTGTCATAGAATCACAACATGATAAGAATTCACCAATAAACAAAGGCAAAGGATACCAAGTGAGAGACAGTGTCACAAAATCATGACATGACAAGAATCCACTAGCGAACAAAGGCAAAAGATACCAAGTGAGATATAGTGTTGCAGAATCATTACATAACAAGAATCCATCAACGGATGAAGGAAAAGGAGACCAAGAAAGAGATAGTGTTACGGAATTGTGACATGACAAGAATCCATGAAAATCATGCTCTAAAATGAATCAAATATTTGGTTTTGATACAACTTGTTGTAGTTGTTGTAGATCAAGGGATACCAAGCAAGTTCAAGAATGAGGAACGATTGTGATTTCAAAATTCACCCATCACTTTGTGGCATGCATGAATCATTCAAATTAGGAGCTTAATGTCTAAATGCACATGTTGTTATATTTAATATAAACACTATTGCACGATGAATGTCCCATTAGTTTAGCCACCTGGTAGTTTGTTATAATAGTTTTAATGTAATATTTTTTATATTTTTGAACCAAACAGATTATAAATAGGAGTATCGATCTCTTGTTAAAGGATCTAATCTTAGGTTTTTACAAGTTTTATGGAATTAACTTTTGGAATAAGCAAATACTATAAATATATTTGTTTATCCTTTGGTTCAAATACCTTGCAAAAGAAGTATGTATGAATGGATAGATGTTTTTAAATTTACTGAGTAAATGTGCGTGATATTAATTCTTATTTTTGGATTCTTGTTCCCATTTATTTCTTAGTATTGGAACTACTAATATATGAAGCTAAATAGCAATTTAATCATGTTCTATGTATGATAAATAATTGGTTGGTCTGTTAAGAGGTCATGGTAGTTGCTCCCTTTCATTGTTTTGTTCAATTTTTGATATTGCTTAATCTATACCATATTAATTTCTAGCCTCACCTACAATTGCATTCCTTTAAGTACTCTTTTCTTCCCCTAGGTTGCTTTAAATCTAGTTAGAACTTCCCAAAGGATCCAACATTCTTTGGAGATTGAACGAGTTAAACCTTACCTTTTATTCAAGGTTGGTCATGTCTTGGGTGCAATAACCAACCATAGGTATGTTTTGGAAAAAAAATACCATATGGGAATATGTTTTAGTGGATCAGAGGTCTTTTTTGGTCTTTTTGAACACATTCCATCCATTTTTGCTTACCCTTTTTTACTGCTTCAATGTTCCCCTTAAATATGATAGCTGGTTGGTTTTTGTATGCTGCACAAAATCTGTCAATGCCCTATTTTACAATAGAGACTATTTTGGTGCCATATCATCTTGAAAACTTGGTTTTAAGGTGGGATAACATTTAAAAAATTCTTGATTTAATCATAAATCACAACATGCTTATTTTCTCTTATTTTTCTATGTTATTTTACCAACAAAAATCATGCAAAAACAGTCATAAAAATGTTGAAAATAGTCAAAATAGGGGTACAATGTTCCTAAACATTAAATCATGCAAACAATAACAAATAATGTATTCTAATCAAATATTTGGCATAAAATAATATTATATTTGGTTTTTATAGCAGTATTTTAATGTTCAAAATGTAGCAAAAATGAGGTATTTCTTGGCCTCATCATTCCCCCCAACTTGACCTCATGAATGCCTTCATGCATCTTGTTGGGCTATAGATGCATTGAGATCTAGATCATTGTAATAATTCCCCCAAAATTTTATGTTCCTAGAATAATATCCTCTATTTCACTTTAGCTCTGCTAGCCAAATCTTAAACTATTCATCTGAATGTGGATTAGAATCAAAGTAGAATGGTATAGGGGTGATAATAGTGGGTGGCCTAAATCTTAAGCCTATCCATTGATGCTTCAATGCTAGAATTATTTTCATTACTACCTCTGCCCTTCTCTATGACCATAATAGGTTAGTTGGTGATATTGGCTCTCTTCTGCAAGGATATAGGTAATTATTCCCACCTGACCTTACATGCTGACAAGGAGTTTGTAAAATTACTTGTGCAAAATTGCTGAAAACAAGTCATACTAGCCTTAAGGTTATTCAAATAAGAGATTTGAATTTATTCCTTATTCATCAGGGCAAAGTTTTGGCTTGTAAATGTTGTAGGATTGGGTTGGATATGCCTTACAAACAACCCAACTCCCATATTAGCCTCCTTGTTTTGCTTCTTCTCTTGATCCTAGTATATCTGATTTTGTAAGGTGGAAACAAAGGATTAGAGTTGTACATCACCTGTATAGATATGGGGTAGAAATTGTACATCTTCTTCCATGATGTATTTGTGCAAGAAAAACTCACACAATAGATTCTTCTGCTCTTCAGGACTTTGCAAATAAGCCTCTAGAAAATCCTCAATAGTGATTAAATTATGTGAAAGACCAAAATATATGCACATTACCTACCATTGAAAGTATGTTTCCTAAGGATAAAGTTTTATATCCTAGAAGGCTTCCTACATTGTACCAGAAACTCTACAATTTGACACAAATATTTCACCTTACCCTACAAATCAATAATTTTTGCAACCTATTTTTTATTTTGTTCTTCAATGGGCTTTAGTGCTACAAATCTAGATTCTAGGGCTTGATATCATGCAATCCACCCTAAAATAGCTTCATTGTGGGTTTCCAGTGGGACCATGTCCTAAGGATGCACTACTATAGGTGGTGTCTTATATTTTATCAACAAGTCAACTTGGATACCTACTTCTATAGTATGTACTCTATGAACAGATTGTGGAAAAAATTCTTACTTCTCCTCGTGGAGTGTTATACTTCCTTGTAATGAAGTGGTTTGAGCTTTAGGGCCTTTAGTATCTGATTTGCCTTGATTCTTCTATTTTGGAGCTTCTTCAGGATATTCTAGCACAATTTTTGGATGTTCTAGAGCTGCTCCAAAATGAGACTATTTTTTGCAAAACATTCTGGAGCTATTCCAGAATGTTTCAGAGCTGCATCCGAAAGTGTTGAAATGGTATATTTTTTAAAAAATTTGCTACAAATTTTATTGTTGACCCATCTCCAGGGTATGTGAGCCTTCCATGAAATCAACAATCCCCTCTCCATCCCTTTGTTCAGATGTTATTTCTTGTCCTGTATGTTGTGTTGCTGCAACAACAATTAAAATAGGGACAAAAATTTTAGGTGCATGTTCTAAATTATCCTCCTCAAATCTATGAGGCAGTTGTGGGATATCAACTTGCATTTCTTCTTCTAGAACCTACCCTACCAATTCAAGTAAAATCATTGCTACCTCCCTACCAGAATCTAAAATTGTGGGTAGTGCCTCTAATGGTGCCAGTATTCTTTTCAATTCCTCTATTTCTTGCAATAATTGATCAATGTATTCATATTTATCCTTAATTGTTGCTTCACCCCTTTCAATATAGGTTTTTTGAGTCTTGATAATCACCCTAGAAGCCTTCACATGATCATTTGGCTCATATTATTCATATTCTTTAGTTTCTAAAGAATATGTAGGTAAATCCATGGTAGGTGGTGAACTTGGCTCTCCAACTTTTGTAAGTGGTCCCTCTTCCTAATTAAGTAATTTTGGAACCAGAGTGTCCTATTCCTAAACTGACATTTCTTTAGTCACTTCATATTCATCCTCCTGAAGTATCAATTTTCTCTTTTTCCTATGATTGGATGATGTTGGAGGTGTAGTTTCAATGGCTACAGTTGTACCATGTTGTCTCTATCTTAGACTCCTTCTCAGAGGAGAGGGTGAAGGTGGTTGTGTTGGTATTTCAATATTTGTTTCTTCTACTTTAGTCTAATACTTTATAACAGAATGTCCCTGTAATCTAGAAGACCTCCTTAACTATTGTGTACTTGTTTCTCCCTCAGCTTGCTTAGTTCCTGCAGTTGTTTTTCCTACAGACTTTACTAAAAAATCAAAATTCAATTATTCTTCCTCCAAGGAGTCTATTGCTTTAGTTATAGACCCAATAATTTTAATTTCTAATTGTGTAAACGTATGAGTAGAAATTTTTGTAACTTATTCTCATAAAATTACTTTTTTGGTTTTGGCTGCTCTGTAAGTCCAGACTCAACTTTCCTCTTCCTTTGTGCTCTAGTCCTTGTTGTTGGTGGACCTTGAGGGGATGAAGGGGTTCCTTCGGATTTAGGGGTAACCATCTCATCTACATTATTTTTAGGGGTCTATGCCTTACCTACAACTTCATCAGCACTATTGTCAAGGGTCTTTGCTCTACCTATAACTTCTTCCTCCTCTTCTTACCTTGGTTCTTCTTCAATCAAAATTTTCTCATTCCAAGGGGTAAATAATCTATCAAAACTTTGGGGATTTCCCCTGAAATGATGTTTGTAGATGAGTTTTATGAGACCATGGTGCCTAGGGGATCCTTTGCCCTGTTGGTATCTCTTTTCCATATTATGTAGTTCTTGATGCAAATATAGAGGAATGTTTACCCTTACCTTTGGGCATTGGTTACCATGCCTCAGATGACTGAGGAGTTTCATATGATGACCAAAAAACACAACATACTACCCCTCATAGGTTAAAAATTTTATCACCCAAATTGCAACCTCATACCAAGGTTTCTGTATACTAGCCATCTTTACCCCTTTACAAATATTGTTATTCATTTGCATGATAGGTTGTACATCCCCTTCTTTTGAAAATGTTCTAACTACTTTAGGGAGTGCATTTTTACCAATATTCATGATTACTAGTCCTTGCAAAGGTAATTCAGTAATTTGGCTCAAGACCAAGGGAGTTACCTCTATTTGCATGTTGTTGATGGTTGGCCTATTGTTTTGAAGGGTGCGAGTGAATTCTGCTTCCAAACTCTCTGAATTTCCATCGAATTTCTCAAGAAATGACATTAATCCTACCTACTGAAAAACCTACACCATTTTAGGATATTTTTGGAATTCTTCTAGGTTATTTGGTTCAACTTTATTCTTCTATCCCATGTTATCTACAACCTGTGCCAATATATACTATAAATTATCACTACACTCTACTCACTTTGTTCTGAATGAAACACCCTATAATGCATTGCACACTTTGGCGGTTTTGCAACATGTTATTTTGATCTAACATCTTTTGCAAATGTTGGTGATTATAGATCTTAGTAATGAGTGGCTTCAACACATAGGGTTCAACTTTGGAGGGTGGTACAAAACACAATCAAACTTACATGCAATGACTAGACGCATGATGTATGTTGGTTTGTTGGGAGTTCAATTTTTTTATTTTGAGCATAAATAAAGTATGGCAAGCCGATATAACTTTAGATTATAATACATGCATGTAAAACTATTAGCTGAGTTGGATGGTCTAATTTAACCAAATTAGATCTACTCTATGAAAAAAGTGGATGCACATATCCTTGGTTCGTGTGATTGCGCATGTCAAAGTTCTTGGATCACATGGGTCTAAATTGGGTGATGAAAACTAGGTGTGATCGGATTTTGTAAAACACGATGGACAATACCCTGTTGGATTACTACCACGTATATTTTTGTAGGTTCATGTCCAAAATCATGGAGGATAGAAAAGGCAAGTCACATGGTTTTTTTAAGACTATGCATGTGCACATCAATAATTTTTAAATTTTTGTACCTTCGTGCAATTTTGAATTTTCAACCTTCATTTCGAAGCTATGGGTCATTTAGAAGCTCTATTATTTTTTTGCATACATAAAACCATAACTTGTAACTTCATTTTGAAGCTCTATGTCATTTCAAATATCTATGATTTTTCTGCATATATAGCCAAAACTATATTTCATTTTGGAGCTCTATGTCATTCTAGAGCTCTATATTCTCTCTATTATTTTCTTGCAACTAAACCTAAATTTCTCATTCAACCAAGGGTAGAATAGGGTGCTTCTTGACATTTTGGAGAGAATATCCATTTTTACTTGCCAATTTTATAAATTATTTATGCCAAATACTGAATTATCATACATCACATGCTAAATGCCTACTATGACAAAATGCAAGAAACACGTACCTTACTATCCTGAAAATTTATCATACACTTTACAAATTGTTGCTTTCAATGATCGTTAGCTGAGTATCTAAAATAAAAAATAGAACACATGTGTAGTTGGTGAGATTTATACAATGGTGGAACAATGATGGATAGATAAAAAAGGCAAACATGCCAAAAATCGATTTTCATGTAAGCCTTAATTCAATAGCGCCTTCGAAAAGGTTTTCACTATTTGATTTTTCATTTATTCATTTTTTTCATCTCTTTTTTGTCTTGCTTATGCCCATGAAGGAATTTCACAATTTCCCCAAAATTGTGCCCATGAAGGAATTTCACAATCAAGATTATTCCCTTTGTTTTTGTTTTCTTATTTTCTTGTTTTTTTTCAAACTTTTTCTCAAATCATTTTGAATCTATGTCAGAAGAGGGTGTCTCTTCTGACATATGTAACTCCAACTATGCAATCTACTTCAAAAATTATTCTTTAGTTAATGGTTCATGGTATACCCAAAGGTGATGTCCATTTACCACTAACTTTCTCCTTGAATCATCAATGGGAGAAATATGAACTACTCCATTGTCAAACACTTCTTCAATCAAGTATGGCCCAAGCCATATTGTTTGCAACTTCCTAGGAAAATCCTCATAATGAGAATCAAACAACAAATCCCAATATCCTTGCTCAAATTTCCTTTATTGAATATGACTATCATGCCACACCTTTCACTATTGTTAGATCATCACTATTTAGTGCAATGCATCCAACCAAAGTTCATCCAATGCATTAAGTTGCAAAATCCTATCCATCTATATCTATGATAAGTCAATACCAATTTCCAAAGATGTACAAGTATTAGTAACTCAAATTCAATAGGAAGAAGAGGTTTCTTACCATAAACCAGTTTGTAAGGTGTGAAACCCGTGGTGGATTTCCATGTTGTATTGTATGCCCAAATTGCTTCTGGTAATTTATTTAACCAATTTCTCCTATGTGAGTCTACTATTTTGGTCAAAATTATTTCTAACTCCCTATTGATTACCTCAACCTGATCATTTTATTTGGGGTGATAGGGTGATGATTTTCTATGCCTGATTTCATAGAGTTCAATAAAAGCTTCAATTACTTTTGATGCAAATTAGGGCCCATGATCTATGGTGATAGATCATGGAGCTCAAAATATTTGAAAAAATTTGAGTGTAAATGAAATCAACAACCTTCTCTTCATAAGCATACTTAAAAGCATGCACCTCAACCCATTTAGTCACATAGTCAATGCATACCAAGATATGCACCTTTCCTTGAGATGGTGGATCAATAGGTCCCACAAAATCTAATCCCCATTTCTCAAATGGTTCTAAAACCACTTGAGGCTATAGAGGTATTTTATTTTTTTGTGTAGGTTTTCCCATTCTATAATAGGCATCACAACGTTGAATATACCTTTTTATATCTTTGTGAAGAGATGGCCAATAATAACCAATGCCTAATTTTTTTTGGATTATGCTATTTATTGAATAATGTCCTCCTAATGGTTCATCATAACAAGCATGGAGGATATCATACACCTCATACTTTTGAATGCATCTGCGTAAAATATGGTCAGGACCACACTTGAAAAGTAGAATTTTTATCCATTTGAAATATGAACTTTGTCTTATCAATTGCTTCTTTTGTTTAGAAGTGATATGAAAATGAATTTTTCCTATAGCCAAATAGTTAGTTGTATCTACAAACCAAGGTGATTGTAAATATATAGAAAATATATTTTCATCTAGAAATGCATCCTCAACTAACTCTTCTTCCCTTGTGTTATTTAGCCTTAATAGAAAATCTTCTACTACATTAGCTTTTCTTGGTTTATTTACTATTGTGATATCAAACTCTTGTAATAGTAATAACTAGTGAATGATCCTTGCACTAACCATGGGTTTTTTAATCAAGTATTTGATGGTTGAATGATCAATATGTATGAATACCTGATAACCAATGATATAGTGATGGAATTTATTGATGGTATACACTACTGCTAAAAATTCCTTTTCAATAGTAGTATAATTCTTTTTTGCTCTAGAAATTTTTTTCTTATGTAGTAGATAGCATAATGCTTCCCATTCTCTATCTATCCTAATTCTAATCCAATTGTAGTATTAGAGGCATAATTTTGGATATATAATGGCAATTTCCAATTAGGACCTCGTAGCACAGGTGGAGTGCTTAGTTTCTCTTTTAAATCATCAAAAGAGTCTTGGCATTTTTCAGTCTAATTAAATTCAGAATATTTGGTCAATAATGCAAACATGGGATTTGCTATTGTACTAAAGTTCATAATAAATATTCTATAAAAGCCAATGTGTCCTAAGAAACTCTTGAAATCAGTTTAGGTTTTTGGAGGAGGAAGTTTCTTGATGATTTCAGCCTTCTTCGGATAAACCTTAATCCCATTAGAATAAATGTGATGACAAAGAGCAATTCCTTCCTCCATCATCATAAAGCATTTATTATGATTCAAGGACAAATGGTAAGTTTCATAGTGAGTTAAAATCTTATTAAGCTATTACAAATTAAAATCAAAGGTTTCTCCACAAACTATAAAATAATCCATATAATTTTCTATATTTTTAGTGGTCAAATTAGAAAAATAGCCAAAACAGCTCACTGGAAAGTTGTGAGGGCATTATATAGACCAAAGGATAAAACCTTAAAAGAAAATGTTCCCCATGGGAAAGTGAAATTTGTTTTCTCCTGGTATTTAGGTGGAACTTGTATTTGGTTATACCCATTGAAACCATCAAGAAATTAGAAATACTTCTTTTCTACGAATGTATCCAATAATTAGTCAATGAATGGCAATGGAAAATGGTCCTTATGTGTGACTTCATTTACTTCTCAATAATCTACACACACTCTTAGTTTTTCATTCTTATCTAGTACGATAACTAATTGGATATATGAATCCAACCTCTAAGAGTTTTTCTATTTCTTCCTTGATAATATCTCTCAGAGTAGGATTTAATCATATTTGGGGTTGTCTCACAGGTTTAACATATTCAGTATATATCCTATGAGTGCATACATCAAGATGAATTCCTGACATATATTTATATTCCCAAGCAAAGGCTTTAACATATTGTTTCAAAACAATAAACAATTTTGCTTCTTGTTCATCAATTAACCAAATATCAATGTTTAGGAATTTTCTTGGTTGTACTTCAATTTTTTTGTTCCTAGGTGGACAAAATTAACTCCCTCATATTTTTTGACTAAGGAGTTTAGTGGATAATGATGTGGTTTAAGATAATTAAATACTCTTGACTCCCAATCAATATTAATCCCTTATGAGATCAAATATTGCATAGGACAATAGAAATATGAAATAAGATGATGATTCCATCCATGTGGCAACGTGAAGAGACTTTCCTACAATGGAATGAGTAATAGGTATTCAAATTTATAACCTTCATAATTCCAAAACAAGTGATGAATAGTGATTGGTTAATCCTAAAGTCCTTCATGTAGTGTATTTACTAGGATAGTTTCATCTTCAAAAATCTCTCTCTCATGTGAATCTATCTCTTCTATGTGTTATTTCACTACCATGGTGGCTAGTGTAGATATAATTTCTTCTTGTTCCTCATAAAAATGAAGAAATCATAACTAACCTAATAGTTTTGTTGATTAGAGGCACATCCTTGATTACTTGCAAAAAAGGAATAGAAATGGTCAAATGTTTTCGTTCCTTTACTAACTCTGATTTAGCAAAAAATTTTGAACTTTTCAAATCTTTGAGGATATGGTATCTTTTATGTAGTAGATAAGTTGTCTTTTGGATAGTATTTTTCTTTTAATTTCCCTTTATCCAAAGTTGATTCTTGTGGTTTTGGACTAAAGGTTTCTAGTTTCTCTTCATCAATTTTTAGTTCTTCAATAATAGGCTCAAGAATTATATTTTCCAAAAGTAGTTGGATGTTACTGCAATCAGTTACATTGACTGTCGTATTTTCATCAGATTTAGCTACATAGATAGGGGTTTTTTGTATTGTATTATTAGGATTGGCCATAGGTTAAGATAGAAGTGGTGGTTGATTTACCTATTTTTGTTGTTATTATTGTTGAGTTATTACTTCAGGGAAATTCTAAGTAGGGTTAGGCAACAAGTTTTAGTTTTATCCCTGGTATCTACATTGTCCCTGGTATGATGGATACTGATGTCCCCAACCTATCCATGATATTGGGCTTGCATCCAAGATGGATGGGATTGATTACATTGTGGATTTGTCCACATAGATTATGACCAATATTTAGGGCTTTTCTATGGAGGTTGATTCCAAGGATTTTGTGGTCGTTCTAAATAACCCCATGGCATATTCCAATGATTTTATCCCCAATTTATGGGAAAACATGGGGAATTTTGATAATGTGAAAACTTACATTCTTGTTTTTTCCAAACAAAATTGAGTTCTTATGTTTGGGTCTCCAAAATAGTTTGTATTCCTAGAAGTAGATGCCATTGGTCAATGATATGTCCCTTGGAACAAATGCTACAAATATCATATATGAAAGTTTTATTCAAAGGACAGTCTTGAAGAGGATGTTTGTTTCTGCATCTTGGATAGTAAATAACTATGGGTGTTGTAGAGTCAAATTTTGCATTCATATCCCCTAATGTGGTATTAAGATGTACCAATATGTCAGTTTTTATATTGGTAAATTCTTCCATAAGCTCTTTCATATCACTAACATTATTACTCCTCTTTGATCTTTGTTGCCTTGTGCATGAGTAATTTTTGCATAACTCTAAGATTTCCTTAATGTCAAGGGTGCTTACATCTCCCTTGCACATTAAATATAGCACTTATCTAGAATTATCTTGTAATACTCATAAAAATATGGCCTTACACATTTCTGATTCAACAAGCCCACATCTCTTTTGTACAAAGGCAAACCTATCCAAGTAATCCTCTAGTGTTTCGTATCATTCTTGTTTGATTCTAAAGATTTCTTTCATGTTTTTCAACCTATAGTATTCCTATTATTTATCCAAAAATACTTTTTCCATTTCTTTCCATATTTGGATTGATTAAGGATCTAGACTTATGAACCAGCGCAAAGCTGAGTTCTTGAGTGTGGAGGGAAAAGTTTCAGTTTTTTGTTGTTATTTATGTAATCATATGTTTGACACACAACCTTAAATTCAAACAAGAATTGATAAGGATATTTGGATACAACCCCATGAAATATAGGTAGCATCAAAGGTGAAATTATTTTCGTGGTAGAATTTTGTGTAGGATTTAATTGAATAGGATATTTGAAATTCCTTGCAGGGGTAGGATTTTCTACTTGATTATGGATATTGTCACCCCTATATTTCCCCTATAACATGGTATCCTCCTAAATATTGTTATAAATTTGTTTAAACTATCCTTATGGTGAGGATTTTTCAATATTAGGTGAGAAGGTACTAGCAAGTTGCTCCTTTACAATTTCTCTATAAGGAGACTCAATATTTCTTGATGGTGGAGATGGTGGTTTTCTTTCAAATATGTCAAGAAGCTCAAATGTAACCAATTCATTGCTTTTATGTGAGTATCACCTACCTATGGGAGGTAAAGTGTTTTTAATAAGTATTCATTTTTTATCCCTTAGCTTATTCATTCATTTTTCTTTTTTTTCTAATGTTCTAAATTGCAATTATATCAGTTTTATAACTATATGTCATGCAAGTTTGTCTGTTTTAGGATTTTTCTCTACAAGTCACAACTTAGCACAAGCAAAAATTATTTTATTGTTTTTATCTTCTAAAAACACCTATGCTCCCCATCAATGATGTCAAAAATTATGAGTGGCGTTATTGTCTTCATTTAATTTTCAATAATTGTCAATCCAAGGTAGTGTCCAAGGTTATCTGCGATATAATATTTTGGCAAGTCACAATCTAGACAATTAGTTTACAAGATTTATTTAGTGAAAAATGTTTATTTAGTTTTTCAAGGTTACACTAATCCTATTTTTTATAATGGAAACTAACTTAACTTTCAGGGATTAACAATTAAACTACAATTATAGAAATTAACAATTAAATTATAGCTGCAGAAATTGATAATTAAACTACAATTGCAAAAACTAAAAACTAATTTACATTTTCTGAGTTGAATTATCATCAATGGAAATTTCTAAATGGAAATATAATTTAACCCAATCATGCTAAGTTGAAAATATAGAAACTAGTGAGAAACAAAACTGTTGCAAAATCTTGTTCAGGAAATGTTGTTGCAGAAAACTACCAAAAAATGTTACTGAAATAAAAAATATAGAAAATAAGGAAAATCACAAGATAAATAAATAACACAAAATAGGGTTCATATATCTATAAAAAAACTTATAACATTTTACACTTTAAAACATAACAAAATCTTATGCTAAAACAGGGGTTAGTTCTGTTATAGAAAATAAGTAAGAAATTGACAAAATTGCTACAAAATAGAATTTATAAAAAACCTAACATATTTGATCTTTCCTTAAAGTCCTCAGAGTGGGACCTTAATCCTTGGTCTAGAGGAAATAATTTTCACTCCAAAACTAAAAACTAATCACTCATATACTTACAAATTCATACATGTAAAGAAAATTGCACTTTATTTGAATATTGCTAATTCAAAACACAATGATTACAATGACTATTTTTTATTCTGACTTATGGAATTCTATTCGGAATAACTCAACCAATGATGGAGTGTTCTATTTATATTATTTTCTACACAAATAATTGCAACTACCAAATCAATATTTTATGTTGTCCATGCTTGATTTGCCTATGTTGTTGTAGCAAAATTGGTCCATTTTAGGATAAAATCTACTGAAATAGCTATCCATGTATCCTCTAGTTGGTGGAAATGAGTTAAAATAGGTTAGAATCAGTTTTTAAACTTGTAATAACTCTATTATACTTCATCCTAATGAAATGGATGCAACTGTGCCTTTTTAGTTGAAACAATCTATTTTCTGCCCTTCATTTCAAAGAGCTCTAGAATATAAGGCAAAACTATATGAATGTATTATTACTGCTAATTTGGATTGAGTGGAAGTGCTTCCAAGTGTTAAATTAGTTATTTATTTCAATTTTAAACATATTCCAACCATTCACACTTACCACTTTTGACTTGGTCTATGACTTCCTTTAAAGTTGCAAAGAGTTGGTTTTATATGTTGTTTATAACTGTCCCTACATTTTTTGCTTTATGCCTTGTTTCTATCATTTAGACCATGTAGGAATGCATCCAAGTGGATAATAGGTCTTAGTTGATCTCCATGAAAACATTCCATCCATTCTTTATTGCCCTTTTTGATTGCTTTAATGCTCCTCTTAAATATGATAACTAGCTGGTTTTTGTATGCTACACAAAATCTATCAATGCCCTGTTATACAACAGAGACTATTTTGGCAATAGATCAACTTGAAAACTTGGTTTTAAGGTGGAATAATATTTCAAAAATTCTTGAGTTAATCATAAACCACAACATGCTTATTTTTTGTTATTTTTCTATGCTATTTTACCAGCCAAAATAGTCATAAAATGCTGAAAATAGTCAAAACAAGGGTACAATATTCCTAAAAATTAAATCATGCAAACAATAACAAATAATGCATTCTAATCACACATTTGGAATAAAATAATATTATATTTGGTTTTTATGGCAGTATTTTAATGTCCAAAATGTAGCAAAAATGAGGCATTTCTTGGCCTCATCAAATGACATCTCACTTTTCTATAAAAAGAATATTCCTACAACAAGTAAGCATAAAATCATTATCATTCCTTTGATAAGATATATTACATTTTCCATAAAATATTCCTGCTCAACTAGTCATGAAATAATTCATTCTATCCATAAATCAGCACAAAAAAATGTGAATCCATCAAAATGAATAGTTTGCCAAGGGAGGGTCATGACATCCTACCCCCCTTAGGCTTAACATCGTCCTTTGTATTTCATAATAATCTAATCATAAATTATGAATTATACATCATTCTTTAAATAAAAATTTAAAGTGTCTCTGCATATCTGCCACTTTCTCTCAAGTAGCACTTCTCTCGAAGTAGTGGTCTCATTGGACCTTGCATTGCACCAAATTTTCTTTCCTCATAGATTTGGAATGAAACTCAAGGATATTTACTGGACACACCTCTATAGCCTTTGGATTCACCATCTACAAATTAGATAAGTCTCACACATGATCAAGGTTAGCAATGTATTTTCTAAGCAAAGATATGTGAAAGGTGTTGTGAATCTTTGATAGACTAGGTGGTAAGGCAAGTCGATATGCCATAGGACTAATATTTTTTGAAATATCAAAGGGTCTAAAAAAATTAGGATCTATTTTTATGGACTTAATAGCACTTTTCATTGGTCACACACTCAAAAGACTCTAGCACCTACAACAAATTCTCTTGGTGATCTCTTAAGATCGACATAATTTTTTTGATGATCCATGACCTCCTTAAGCCTTTCTATGATTGTACTCAAATGTTGCTCCATATCCTTGACTATGTCTGGTCCAAGTACAATTTGATCCTCTAGATTGTCCCATGACAATGATGTCTTGCATCTTCTACCATACAAATCTTCAAATGGATCCATGCCTAAGGTTGAATGATGTCCATTATTGTAGGAAAATTCTACCAAGTGTAAATAATATTCTCATTGTATAATTTGATCCATGCAATACATGTAAAGCATATCCTCTAACACATGATTCACCCTTTCAATTTTCCCATCAATTTTTGTATGGTATACATAACTAATATTTAGCCTAGTACCTATGGCACGATGTAAAGCTTGCCAAAACTTGGATGTGAATCTTGAGTCTCTATCTAAAATAATCACTTCCAAAAAATCATGAAGCCTAAATATTTCTTTGGAAAATCTATTAGCCACAACCATGACATCATCCTTGGTTTTCTCAAGTATAAAATATGCTATCTTGGTCAATATATTGACTACAACTAGGATTTCATCATGTTGGAACCTAGTCTTTGTTAACCCTACGGTAAAATCCATTAAAATCATCTACCATTTATGTGTAGGTACATCATGAGGATACAATAGTCCTATAGGCTATATGTGCTCAACCTTAACTTTTTGATATTCTATATATTGGGCAACAAATTTAGTGGTCTCTTTTCATGCCTACCCAAAAGAAGGTTTTCTTCACATTCTCTCTCATATTTGCTCCTCTTGGGTGAGCATAATACAAAGATCTATGTGCTTCATTCATGATCATCTTCCTTAGGTCACTAGCATCAAGAATTACTACCGTTTCCTTAAAAAACAATAAAACATCCTTGATGTTGAAATCCTTGCTTTCATAAGGTTTATTTTCCATCTTAGTTTGGATTTTATTGCAATACTCATCCTGATGTTGGATTCTCTTGACTTGTTCCATCAAATATACATGGATGCAAGTCAAAATAGTAGTTTCTCCTCTTACTACGAGCATCAAAAATATTTTTTCTTTCCCTTTGATGTACTAAATGTCAAAATCATACTCGATGAGAAACTCCATCCACCTTCTCTACCTAGTATTTAGCAAATATTGAGTAAATATGTATCTCAAAATTTGGTGGTATGTTCTCAACTCAAAGGGTCCTCCTACAAGGTAATGTTATTATATCTTGAGGGTATACACTATTGCTACCAATTCTAAGTCATGGGTAGCATAGTTAACCTCATTTATTTTGATTTTCCTTGAACCATAGGCCACTAATACTTCTTTCAATGAGAGAACCTCTCCCAAACCTTCTAATTATGCATATGTACACAAAAAAACTACCCTAAGGATCTAGACCTTTCAATATGATAGTTGTCGTAAGTTTTTTCTTAAGAAAATTAAAATTTGCCTCATATTTTTCTATCCATTTGAACTCCTTTCCCTTCCTCTGAAGGTTTGTTATTGTAGCTGCTATCTTGGAGTAATCTTTCACATAACATCTATAGTATCCATTCAGATCCATGAAGCTCCACACTTTGGTCACACTTGTAGGCATGAACCAATTTAGTATGGTCTCTATGTTCTTTGGATCCACAACTATCCCTTTAGCTAATATGATATATCCCAAATATTGCACTTCTAACTCAAAGAAGTTGTATTTAGATATATTTCCATATAGTTTATTTTCCATTAGTAGTTCCAGTACAATATTAAGGTGTCTGTCATGTTCTACCTTATTTTAGAAATAAATCAAAATGTCATCCAAGAACACAATAATGAATCAATCTAGATGTTTTTTTCCTAGAAAATGCTATTCATCATTCATGAATGCTGCTGGAGCATTCCTTAAACCAAAAGGTAATAGAGTGAACTCATAATATCCATATCAAGTTTTAAAATTTATCTTATGGGTGTCCTCTTCATGGATCTTCAATTGATGGTATCTGAATTTTAGACCAGCATTTGTAAAAATAGTGGTATCCCTCAACTGATCAAATAGATCTTCAATTTTGGGTAGAGGGTATCTATTTTTAACAGTTTTTTTGTTAAGTATTCTTTAATATATGCATAACCTCAAGGAACCATCCTTTTTCTTTATGAGCAAAATAGGTGCACCCCAAGGTGATATACTTGGTCTAATCAAATATTTCTCTAGCAACCCTTACAATTATACTTTTAGCTCTTACATCTCAATGGGGTTCATTCTATAAGTATCCCTATGAATAGGCTATACTTTGGGTTTGAGCTCAATTATGAAGTCAAATTCACATTTTGGAGGTAATCTAGGTAAATCTTCAGGAAATACATCCTTGAATTCTTGGAGTACTAGGTGTTTTCCAAATACCTCTTCCTTCTCTTCATATTCTATCTCATTTGATTTCACTACATAAATTTTTCCTCCCTTTTTATGGCTTTCTTAAGTTGCATTACCAAGAGGATTTGGGGTTGAAAGGCTCCTTGCAGACTATACACTCTATGTTTTCCTGCCATCTTCCATGTACTCAATCCAAATTTCCTAAAAATTGATCATAACATTATGTGCTTGTAACCAATCCATTCATAGTATTATATCAAAAGCATGTAGCAATTCTAGATATAGACAAACAATGGTTATACTATTGGGTAAGGTAATTTCGGTCATAGGATAACACTGATTAATAGAGTAGGTTTGTCTTAAACCATACTCGACCTTCCACCTGTGAGCCACAATTTTTGGTAGTTTTGGTATATATTTAATAAAATTAGAGGAAACAAAGCTATCCGTGGCTCCACTATCAATCAAAATTTTAAAATTTCTATCAAAAATATTACCCCTTATAAGAAATGGTGTGGCTTGTCCTTATAAATTATGATTTTCTATCATTACATAGATCTTGTGAGCATGTTCCTTGCATGTAGGTTCTTTGTAAACTAGTTCTTTTCCCTTTAAGCTTGGTCCTGATCTGAGTGGATAATTGTTAGCGTAGTGTGGTCCACCATAGTTGAAGCATCCAGTCTTAGGCCTTGGATGAATTTTCTACTTCTATACTTCTTCTACTTTCACTACTAATGGGGGGTTATTTCGATCCTGAGGGGATGGTTTGCTATTACCTTGGCAATTAGAATTAAGATTCTTTCCTTAGAACCTTGTCATGACCCATTTTGGCAAGCCCTTCTATGTATGGGAATGGGACTTATCTCCTAGGTTGGTATCCCTGTGAAGTCAATTAATGCTAAATTGGGCATTAAATTGGGAAACTTCTAGAGTAGAGATTTACTTTTTAAATATGCTTAATTAATTTAATTACCTTCATTTTAGAAGGAAATTAGTAGTTTCTTTTATGAGCTTGTTCAATTTTAAATTGGATTAAAAAAACTACCTTGAAGAACTAGATAATCAATGTTTCCTATACAAGGCTACTTTGGGAAGGTTGAAATGGTGGATAATATTTTGCTCTTATCTTTATGGATTCTCTTTTTGAATTAAAATAAATAAATAAATAAATATATATATATATATATATATATATATATATATATATATATATATATATTAAGGGAAGCTTTATCTTGGGGTGAGAAAAAGAAGATAAGAAATAAAATGAAAATAAAATAAATAAATATATATATATTTAGAAATATAATTCTTGTTTAAGAAGAAAGAGAGCTATAAATTGCTATCAAAAGTGAGAAAATGGTTTATGCTATGTTATGCTGGAAGGAGAAGGCTGGAGAAGAAGAAGAGCTTAAGTAAAGTACAATGAAAGCATTCATCTGCTGGAAAATTCCAGGTTGAATCTATCCACTATAATCTCCTTTAATGTTTGTTCAATATGAATTGATTCTATGCTGCATGAATAGTTTATTTTCAGCTTGTTAACCTTATTTCAATGCATGTTCGAAGTAAAGTATATGGGCCTGAGTAGTCTATTATAGAAATTGACTACTATAAACTGATTTGTGCCATTTTAAATTTTGGAACGTAATTTCCCCTTGGTCTTTGCTTTGATATTCCAATAAAGAGTAGGGAGTCAATTTATCTCTCCTTGAGGTGTATGACTAGAATGTATTCTTCTCCACGTCCAGCCAAAGACTTTAGATAATGGATGATATCACAATATTGAATAATTCTTCTTTATTGTGTTTTTGAGCATGAATTAGTGAATGTATGATAGTTACACTCTTCCAAAGAGCATTTTATTTGGTCTCTTACATGATTTATTGCCAAAACCTTATGACGCTAAATTTTTGGTTGATAATAAACTTTTGATGAAGCTCGATATACATCATATGCATGCTATCATTATATGGATTGATAGTAGATATTGTTTATGTAACTTTAACCCTACTTCTCCTTGTTTTGGCATAAGTCCTATGGAGAACGAATGAAAAACATCTCTCAAAATCTACCATAAAATCCCTTGATGAGGGATCAAAACCTTTGAATCCTGTGTAGATTGGACTATGAGGTGTGAGCTACTCTCAAATTATTTACCCATATATCGAATGTTGTCACCATTCAAAGCTAGGATTTATGTTGCACTGAGATTATCGATTGGAGAGATGAAGTAATGTTTGAATCTACAAAGCGAAATAAAGCTATAACCTCTATCTTTCTACCAAGTCTTGCGTATCACAGTCTAAATCTGCAAGGTTTTTTCGGTGATACAATGGTTTGAATGATGACTCCAAAATAATCCCCCATATCAATTTATTAAATTGGATAGCCATAATGGTCAAGGTTCAGATGCATGGTTTGGAAGTTGGTACCAATAGGAAATCAAATTCAGCCCTAGGACTATCTTAAAAAGGTTTAAAAGGGTGAGCATAGGTTTCCCACTATGTTTGCTCATCTTCAGAGTCAAGTTCTGGACTGTCATTGTGACTATAATGCATTGTAGAACTAGGAAGAATAGAACTTGTTCTAAACCATGGCCAAATTCGATGCATTTGGTGCTGAGTGATTTATAAGCTTTGATGAAACTTTACCTCCTTAAGCCACTTATAATGAGACCTATTTCCTGGTGGAAATTTTGGGTAAATTGGGTAGACTCCGAGATGGATAGGACAAAACCATATTTTAGCAATGTTCCTTCCATTTGTCCCGCATGCTTCAGGTGAAGCACGAGAAGATTTTATTTTATGTTAAGATGTTGGTATAACTACAATAAAGGGGCCAATACTAAAACTATAATAAAAAATAAGTATTTGGTTATGCTTTATAATATTGGAAATGAACATTCATAGAATGATTAAGGTGCCTTTATATGTGGAAGGTTTAAAACATATTTCTTGTGTATGACTTTTAAAGCTAAGTTAATTATTGGTTTTATATCATGATTAAAGGAAAAATATGTGAAGAATGCTAAGTCATATACATATCTCGTAGTGAAGGAAAAACCCTATGGAGATTTATAAAAGACTATATATTCAATTGATTTATATAGATGATGGCTTTACAATAGGAATATTCCCTTCCTATTTCTAAATAGCTATTTTGATTTAATTGAAGTAGAATTTATTGGTTTACTAAAGTATAGAAACCAAATATTGTTGGATATTTCAATTAGAGACAAGAAGATCAAGGAATAAACTCATTCAAGTAAAATTAGACAAAAAAATTTATCCCATGAAGCTATACAAGTATTTGGGGATGCTAACCTTCTTGCTCTCTCAAAATTCAGATATGATCATAGTCCACTTCTTTTGGATATTATCAAGAATAATCCTTTCATAAGACCTTTCATATTCAAATCAATGTGGATATAGCATCCTGAGTTGAGGTTTAGAATTTCCCAATGGTACCAAAAGGTTCTCCAAGGTTGTTCTTTCTTCTACCTAGCACAAAAATTAAAGCATGTAAAATAAAATCTCAAAATCTAGAATAAATAAGTGTTTGGAATTTTTTTTTAGATCAAAAAATCTATTCATGATAGACTTCTTTCCATAGAAATAAAAATTCAAGTAGGCCATTGTGATGATCAAACTCGTGCTGAAGAAAGAAGTACCCTAGTTGAATATCACAACATTATTGCTTAGGAAGAAATTTTTTGGAAACAAAAATCTAGATCTTTGTGGCTCAAATAAGGAGACTCAAACACAAGGTTTTTTCATGCTTGCAAACTAGAAGTTATAATAGAATCAAAGAATTGACAAAGTCTGATGGGTCTATTATCTCTGAAATTTAGGAAATAAAAAATTAGACTATTTCTTATTTCACTAAACTCCTTAGGGAGAGCAGGATACCCTCTAGTATTGCTCTTAATTCTATGCTTTATCATATACCCAAGTTGGTTTTAGCAAATGCTAACCCTAAATTGCTAGCCCATTTTTTCAATGAGGAGATCTATTCAACCATGTTTTCAATGCATATTTATAAAGCACCTGGTCCTGATGGATTTCCTCATTTTTTTTAGACCTTTTGGGATATCATGGGCAGTGATGTTTGTTCCACCATTAGAGATTTTCAATTAGCTAAATCTATTCCCCATGGATTCAATTCAAAATTTATCACCCTTATTCCAAAGAATTCAAATGCTAAATCCATGATTGATTTCAGACCTATTAGCTTATGTAATGTGGTCTACAAAATCCTCACAAAGGTTGTTGCTAATAGATTGAGAGATATCCTTCCTTCCATTATTGATCCTTTCCAGGGAAGTTTTGTTCCTGGTAGATCTATCCTTGATGGATTCATAACTATCCATGAAGTTCTTCATTCTATTCAAATGTCAAAAAAACCTACCTTTGTTTTAAATTTGGAATAAATCCTATGATAGACTAAATTGGGATTTCCTTGTTTTAATTCTCCAAAAATTTGGTTTCTATTCTAACTAGATTGATTTAATCAAAGGGTGCATTTCTACCCAATGGTTATTAGTTCTTATAAATGGATCCACTACTGGTTATTTCCTGAGCAATAGAGGCATCCGTAAAGGATATCCCATATATCCCTTGCTATTTATAATCGTTGTTGAAGCTCTAGGAAGAACAATAAAATCAGCCTGTCATCTCAAACTCATTTCAAGAATAAAGGTATCTTCTCTGACTAGGACAATTTCCCACCAATAATTTGTGGATGATACTATTATCTCATCTAAAGCATCTGTCCTTGAAGCTAAAGTCATCAAGCATATCTTATTGTTATATGAAGACGCTATTGGCAAAAAAATAAATTTTAGCAAGAGCAAAATATATTTCCTAAATACGCCCATTTAGAGATAACTCAAAAAAATTCCATCCTTGAATGCTCAATTTCTCCTTTACCTACTACTTACCTAGGACTTCCTTTGTTCCTACAATAGCATGATGCCTCAATGTGGAACAATGTGATTGAAAGGCTACAAAAGAAATTAGCAGGTTGGAAAGGCAATATCTTGTCTCAAGCTGGCAAAGTTAGCCTAACACATGATTCACTCCAAAGCATTCCCATTTACTTCATGTCTACCTTTAAATTTCTAGTAGGGATTTGTCACAAATTATAACAGATTAAAAAAACTTCGTGTGGTCAGGATAAAAAAACAAGAGCCATTTTCACCTCGTTTCCTGGAATAAAGTTTGAAGGTCGAAATAGTCTGGTGGAGTTGGTCTAAGAAGGATTCACATTTTTAACACAACCATTCTTTCTAAGAAGGATTGGAGGCTACTTTCAAAATATGGACTTGATTGGATTACTATTGTCCGTCAAAAATACTTATAGGGTACTAATTTCTTTAGTATTGGTTTGTCCTCGAGAGGGTCTTGTTTTTGGAAATCCATATTGCAAGTCAGAACTCTTGTCAAACAGGGCCTTCGATGGAGATTGGGTGATGGGCATCAAATTGAATTTTGGTAGGACAAATGGCTTCTCAATGAACCACTCATAAATATTCCCAGATTGGCTATCCTCAAGGATTATACTGATATTTGTTGTGGAACAAGAGTTTCAAATTTTATCTATTCTCAGGAAGGCATGAAAAATTGGAAGGATTTCTTCATACCTTCTCATCCTGAAGAAGCTATAGAACTACAGTTTCTTATAAATTCTTCAATCATTCCCTCTAGGAAACCTAATGACCAAATGTGTCGGAACTTACTGATATTGAAGAATTTTTTGTAAAAATTGCTTACCAGATTCTTTTACCACCTGAGGAATCCTTAATTCCTTTTAATCTTGTGTGGATCAAGCTTCTGATTCCTAAAATTGCCTCCTTTGCTTGGGTTGCTATCCAGGAGAAAATCCTTACTATTGATAACTTATTGAAAAGAGGGTTACCCATTCCCAATAGATATTTTTTGTGTTGTTCTAATTGGGAATCCCCTCATCACCTTTTCCTTGGTTGTCCTTTTGCTTCTTCCATCCTCAATAGTCTTTTTGAATGCTTCCACATTTCTTGGGTTGAACCTTGCTCCATCTCTAATATTTTTATTCAGTGGCCCAACCCTTTTAGGAACTCTCGTCTCAAAACTCTTTGGCAATTTTATCTTCATCATTTCATGTGGTAGATTTGGTTGGAGAGAAACCATAGAGCATTTTCCAATATCAGTCAAAATTTTGGTTTTGTCTTCAATAAGATCCTCTCATTTGCTATTGAAAATGCTACCCTTTGCCCCTTACCTTCTCAACCTGTGTCCAATCGTGAAGCATCCTTAGGGCAAAATATTAATTTTCCAATTATAAAAAATACTAGTCCACATCCTAATTCCAATAGAACTCAGGCATCTTGGATTCCTCCTCCACCAGCATAGATTAAATTGAATTTTTATGGTGTTGTAAAGGGCAACCTTGGGCGATCAGGAGTGGGTGGTATCCTCAGAGACAATAAAGGTAAGGTTATCTTTACCTTTTCTGAGTTTTTAGGAATCTAGTCAAAACAAACTGCTGAAGCGTAGGCTCTATGGCATGGTTTGGTGTTGGCCGGACAGATATTTTTATGATAGAATATTTGTTGAGGTTGATTCCCTTACCATAATTAATTTTCTAAAAAACTCCAAAATCCCTTTGTGGAAAATAAGGAACTACATCGAAGAAGCTAGAATTATTAGCATAAACTTTAAGGATATAATCTTTCAGTGCACATTCAGAGAAAGCAACAAATTTTTTGATGCTCTAGAAAATTTTGGAACTCGAATCACTGATATGATGACTTGGAATACTGACATACCTCTAGTTTTAGCTCAAGTCATTGATCAGGATAATTTAACCTCAAGCATCATTTATTCTAATGTGGAGCAAGTTAGCCATCCTCCAGATGATCCTCATGCCAACATGTCTTAAATTTCTTTCTTATCCTTCACTCGTCTTCTTGGGTATGGAATTCACATGAACCTTGGTCTTGTCAATATTGGATATCAGGTTTAAATTTTTCAAAGCAAAGTTTTTGTTATCCCCCTTGTCTCAAAAAGGGATGTCGGTTATCCATTATTGTCCTTACTCATTTCAAAAGTCACCAATCCATATTCATTATCCTTTTCCATCATCCTACACTATCCATCCACGTCATCACCCTCCAACGTGTCTCACCTCATGTTTTGCTTTACCTCTCTAGTATTTCCAATTTATAGGATTTGGTTCCAGATTCTCATAGGATTTCCGTGAGCAATCAAAATTATCGTGTCCACCAAGAGTGCTTTAAAACATGTATTTTTATTTTCACCACCCTAGGTGGGACTTGTGCTGAGATTACCATTAGTATGTTACTATTTTTACCTTCTTGGATGTTTCCTTTTATAATATCCAAGTTTTAAACTCCATTTATTGCTTCATCATTAAAATTTTTATCCAAATTTTATCTTGTCTCAATGTGGTCATTATATCTTTTTTCAAACCTTTCAAGATCTGTTTGGACTCCATTGCCGAGGGAATCCTTATTGGTAAGGGTTTTCTCCCATTATTCCATAAATTTGAAGGTGAAGACCCTAAAGTTACTATGGCATTCATGGAGACATGGGATAATGGTCAGGTCACCATTCGCAACAAGACCTATGTCCTCGATATAAAAATGCTCATTGAATTGACTAGACAACAACCTAAAGGAAGATCAATTAAGAGAGAGAAGCACAATTGGGATGTTGAGCTGAAGGATGTTAAGGAAAAGGAGCTCTATAGAAGGTCTCGTATGGGCATATGGTATGATGAGTTACCTTTTTCATGGGGAAGCATCCTCAAGCCTATCATGGAGTATGTGACTGTGGATGATCTTGACAAGCCTCTTCATAGTTTTCACTTTTCATTTTACAATTAATTTTGTGATGTAAGTGCTATAAATATACCTAAAATAAATTTTAATTATGTTAACTATACCATTGAGCATTGTAGGGGGTAAAACAAATCAGAATTGCCTGCCCACCATGGCCTTTTCATTTTCTTGTTTAAATATTTGTTAATTCACTACCCTGAGGGAATTTTTGTGAGTCCACCCCAAAACCCATATAGAATCCCATGAAACCTATTTCTTCCCAAACCATACCCAAATACTATTGTACTCCAAGTTTTTCCACCAAAAAAAAGAAAATTATTGAGTTTATCCGTGAATTAAGGAAGAGAGCAAGGAGTGCATCACCTGAACCTGAAAGCAATCTTGAAAAAAATCCTTACGCTCTTATGTACGACTAAGGAACAAAGCTATGAAAACAGAGTCTCTGGTCATTGAATTAGAAGAGGAGAACAAGGACAACCCTGATAATTGCATGCAGACATTTATCATCAAGTTCATAGTTGTAGCACCCTAAAATTGGCGCAGTCAAATTGGAATAATTACATTCACCTTAGTAAATAAATTTAAATTCAAATTTAACCTCCCAAACCGCCCGTTAACCGCCGAGAAACCCGTTTCCCCTTTTTTCGTGCCATTTTTAGAGGTTGTTTTGACCGTTGGACGATATCGTCGCCGATCAGACGATATCGCCCTAGATTTGACGATTTCGTCTGGACTAGAACGTCCAAACGATTTTGTCGCAAAACTAAATTTGCATAGATAGACTTTGCTCCAATGGGTCTCCAATTCGGGCAGAAGCGTGTCTGCACCATTGGGACCCTTCCCCCGTTGGAGATCTCCCAAATTGGGATGATCTCCAACCTCCCAACAACTCCCCTATGCCTATTTAAACTCTAGGACATTCCCTCCCCAACCCCTGGCTGAATTTTATCTGCAAGTTGAATCCCTCTGCACTAAAACACCTTAATCTTATTTTTGCACTAGTCCTATAGCAGTTTTTATGTAGGTACACCACTGATTTTCAACCGGAGCCAGCACCCATCGCCGCCGACGAACCTGTCAAGATCGGAGGCGATCCCGTCAAATTCGAGACGATTTCGTACTGATGCGAGACGATCTCGACTGCAGTCCACATCGAGGCAATCAGTGCCTGGAGTTTGCTTTTCTTAACTTTGCCTCACTTATTTTGTTTTACAAATTAGATAATCTATTTAGTTTTTATCCTATTTTGCATCTGGAGTTCACCCATCTAGTCTAGATTGCATGTTAAGCTCATAATCTGCCATTAAAGTACAACAATTTACTTTAATTTCTATTTTTAAACTTTGTTCAATATTCAGTTTATTATTTGGCATATTTTGCCTCTGTTTGCACAGTAGGAATTCTTGTATTTTGCATCTGTTCTCTGTTTTGTAGGTCTCTGACGAATTCGTCTGACGAATTCATCAGATTTCAGACGATTCTGTCAGTCTCAGATGAATCTGTCAGATTCGGACGATTCTGTCAGATTACAGGCGATTACGTCGAATTCCAGACGATCCAGACTGCTTCAAGCATCAGAAACTTCTTCAGACTTCTGGATCAGGTAATCTCCATTGGCCTCCCGCAAATTCTCTATTTTTTGCTTTCTACTTGTTTGCTGTATTCATTTAAATTGCATTTTCATATAGATTAAGTTAGATTCATTCGGCCAAACCTAGGATGAATGCTTAAGGATAAAACGAACTCATCAAAACACATTCCAAAAACCTAGGCGTGGAAACTGCCGCCAAATGTTTCCTGGTGAACCCACCATCCGTCGAAAAATCACCAAAACACACCTCCCTTGAGAGGCGGGACCTTCGTAAAGTCCTCTCGTCCGAGGTACCGCACCATCCTTTTCCCATCCTCCTTCCGGCGCGGATCCAATAGCCTGAAGGTAGGGATGCGAAAAATTTGGAGCGATACATTTTGGTGAACCCGACGTGAATGCATCATAACCTTTTGAAAACAAAAACAAAAACAAAAAAAATTAGAACAACTAAAACTTAGATGCATTTTAAAACATTTAAGGTTCAAAATCATGTTTAGATGGTAGCTCCTAAAAAGAGGTTAGCAGTTACTATAAACGTAGAAAACCAATTGGCAGCTATAGAAGTTAATTCTGTCCTTAATATCCCTGAAACAAGTAGAAATCAATCCTTGTGGGACGAACTTGTCAGGAGACTTAGTCTCATCTCATCTAGGTCCACACAACTTAAACAGATCAAGAGGCTAGTCTTGGATAGAATCCTGGATCCTCATCAATTAGTGTTCTATCATGAACTTCAGAGAGCCTGCCATAGATGGCTAGCCTATAGGAGAGCTTTAGTATCTTCAGAATTATTCAGCTTCGAAGAATACCTCGAGAACGCAGACATTGTACACCGATTCCTAGGCCTTGTAGAAGACCAAGAGGTTGTTCTTACAGATAGGGAAATATGGAATAGAGTTCCGCGTGCTGTGCTATATCGAGAGTATTGCCATGAGCTTTACTTTTATCAACCAAAGCATCTGAGACAGACAATATCACCATAGCCCTTTTCATCAAATTCTTAAAAGAAAACTTTCAATTTGAAGAAGAACATTTCATGACCCCCGAACAACTTGAACCTATTAATGATATTCATAAGTTATTCATAGAATATTAGTTCATTTACTTTCAGTTTTATTATTATTGCGTGCATTTTATTGTTTCATTTGCTGTCTTTATTGTATTATTTCAAAAATTTAAAGAAAAACTAAAAAAAAAAAAAATCAAAAAACAACATAGTAAAAACTTAAACATTTCATTTCAAATATTGCATTAGGTATATATAAATATATACCTTTTAATTTGTTGCATATATATATATATATAAATATATATATATTTGCTGAAATCAAAACTTAGCACCATGACTAGACTTAGGAATGGTAAAGAAACTTTAGGGGAAGGAGAAGATTGGTTGCAAGATACAACTGAAAACCCAAATGTCCTTCTTGGAGATACAAATCCGGAAGGAGAAACTCTAGGTCAATCAGATGAAGACTTAGGTGAAGATAAGGAACAAGAAGGAAATGTTAAAGAGAATGAATCCTCATCCCCTAGAATAGCTCCCAATGGGGGCATCACTTTTGACAACGCAGAACATTTTCAAAAATTTCTCAATCAGAATATCGACATCCTTAATGTAGCAGTCCGTATTGATAGAGGGGAAGTTAGTGACGCTCAAGCAGCTATAGAACGGGCGCTTGATATACACACTAATCCTTTATCTTTTGTTGATCAAGAGAGTGATAAGGGTGGACCATCCAATACGGATATGGTCACTATAGCCCAAGCCATGTCAAAACAACAGGTTACCCAACCTCCTAAGGAACCTGGTTACTCAACCTAAATCCACTCCGACACAAAAGAAAATTCCCTTCACTACTTTGTTCCGCCAAACTATTGAGCAAAATGCTTTAAATAAACATAAATCTAAAACAAAGCCAAATACAAATTTTCAACAATCTGGAACACAACATAATCCAACTTCAAAATTCCTCCATAACATTTTTCCTACTAAAGTTTTACACAATAGTAACATGGCATCTAATCTACATGTTCCTCCATCCTATGCTCATAAAACTCATGTCAATGCCCTACCGAATCAATATGGGGGCCAAACTAGTAATCTGGAAGCTATGGTGAAACAATTGGCTTCACGTATGGACCAGATAGATCCCTACCGTCCCTCGTACAATTATCGAGAGATTTGTAGCCAACCATTGGATCCCATAGTGGTAGCTCAACCATACCCTAAACATTTTCCCATGCCCGTCCCGCCTATCTATAAAGGAACCGAAGATCCCATAGAACATCTTCGCATGTTTAGGATAGCATGTCACGACATATCGCATGACGACTTGCTATTACTAAAAATGTTCCCCAAAAGTTTAGGTGGAATGGCATTAGAGTGGTACTATCAATTGCCCACTCACTCCTTAAGAAACTTTGAAGAAACAAATTGAATCATTTGTTCATCAATTTAGTGCCTACATCGAGAGACATGTAACTATTAAAGACCTATACAATTTAAAACAAGATAAAGATGAATGTTTTGCTGATTTCTTGGCTAGATGGAGGCAATTGACAGGAAAACTACACTTTGTGCTACCCTATAGGGAAATGCTAGACATTTTCATCAATAATTTACAAGAACAACTCTCTTATGAGCTATCAACAGCTACTTTGACTACCTTCGATCAAGCTATAGACTTAGCTCGAAGAGTAGAAGATGCCCTCATTAGGAGAGGCCAACTTAGGAAGAAGGATGATGAGAAAACATCTAGAAATCAATATAAAAACAAATAGGTTGTTGGTGATGGAGTCACTGACAGCAGAAATGTTGCTAATGTCAATGCAACAAAGACAACATAAAAATTCATATTGAAACCCCCTGACAAGCCTCCTCGAGAATTCACTAGATTAAACCAACCCTTGTCAACCATTTTACCTCAATTGCTTGAAAGAGGTTTAATCCAATTACCAGCTATCCTAGAACCTGACCCAAGTATACCCGGATATAGAGCTGATTTGCACTGTGACTTTCATAGAGGACCTGGACATTCTACCAACGCTTGTAAGAGATTGAAACATAAAATACAAGATTTGATTGACAATAATGAAATGGAAGTGCAAGCCTTCCAACCCAAACAAAACCCTCCTAATAATGCCCAAAAGACTGTTCCCCAAAATCAAAATCAAAATGCCAATCAAACTTTAGACATATTTCAACACCCTTTACCAAGACATGGTAAAGAGGTAGCCAATCAAATCGAACATCATAATGTTCCCCCTCCTACTCGATATGTAGGAACCATTAGCGGACAATTACCTGTTCAGGATTCTCAAACATTTGACACAACCTTATCCCCGGTTACAACCAGGCCCTTACATAATTTTCAAACTTTTGATTCTAGTGATATAGAGTCAGATAGTGAAAGTGAAGTAGACACTATTCAATCGAATAGTTCTGAAAATGAATCAGATCCTATTCAACCTGTCACAGATGCTAATGTTCCAGAAGAACCATTTCCTAGAAGAGTCACTACTCGACCTTCTTCTAATGTAGTCCTTCCCTATGAACAAGCCATAAATTCTCAACCGAGACCGTTTCAACGTCGTCACTATAACATTGTAGGTACCATCGGAGTCGTTACTCGACAACAAGCTCAAAACTCCCAACAAGAACCAAACCATAATGATGGATCAGCTCCATTCATTTTGAAAAACCCAAATAAAGGGAATCATGCTCCTATTGTTCAACCTAAACCCCCTTACAGCATTAATGAACAATTGTCTAATACCACGGCTAGAATTTCCCTCTTAGATTTATTAAGATCCTCTCCCACACATAGGGATGAGTTGATGCTTACATTGAGCCAAATGATGGTACCTCAAAACATTCAACCTGAAGCTATGGCCAATACTATCATCACTCGAGAGATTGATTGTATTGACTTTCGGGATAAAGATATCCCACAACACAATTTACACAAGGATAATCCCTTGTACATTACTGCTCTAATTGGAGATGTAGCTGTCAAACGAGTCCTGATTGATAATGGCTCATCTCTAAACATTTGCACCTTTGACTTCTACCAACGATTTGGTTTTAGAAGTGATGAAATGAAGAAAACTGGATATGATTATCAAAGCTTTTAATGACGAAACACAAGAAACGTGTGGAGTCATTACCCTCCCATTACAAGTTGGCCCTAGAACCCTAGAAACAACCGTGTTTATTGTGCATTGCCCAAGATCGTACAATATACTTTTGGGTCGCCCTTGGATTAACGCCATGCGAGCAATCCCGTCAACTTTACACCAATGTGTGAAATTTGAGTTTAAAAATCAGTTGGTCACTATTCATGGTGACCCTAGACCTTTTGATATGTGTGCTTTGGCAGAACCCGTTGGAGTGCAATTTTGCCCTCGCTCCGTCATCCACACATTCTAGTTCTTCTTTTTCATCTAAAACTGTGAAACATAAACCCATAACTTCATCTATTCCTCCTCCATTAACTTCATCTTCCTATAAAGACCAACAACCTTCTAAACAAATTTTAGAATCTCAAAAGGATCTCAAATCTACAACTAATCCTTCAACTATTATTCCTATAAATTCAAAACCTTTAGACACATCCATCATACCTTCCACATCTCAAGACATAAGTAATAAACCTTCTACATCTTATGCCCTTTCTGATGAACTTTTACCAGATTTATCTACAACCTTAATATCAGAAAAAATGAATGCTTTCATGCAAGATTCAAACCTTTTAAATAAATTGCCGCCCTCTCCTCGTACTTTGGGCCTCCCACAACCTATGGGAAGTACTTACCAAGTCGGGAGTTGTGCCTTCATTTATAAAGGATATGACTGGGGAAGAATCCCTCGGAATATCAAAACTCATCATGAGGGATACGCTCGCTGTTATTTTACCAATGATTATGTTAAAGCTAAACCCATGATGCTTAAAATGGGATATAAAGGGAAAGGCTTAGGACCTTTCCAAAATGGCATGAAAGAACCTTTCGAGGTAGAACCGTGGCCTGCCCGCTGTGGTGTGGGCTTATTTCCTAGTAAGGGACAACCCTTTCCTTTTGAGGATGATGATCACCTCATATGCTATCAAGATTATTTGGATAGGCATGTTGATTTGCCTCTTAAAAATCAGTCATTTTCATGCAACATGCTATCCATAGCCTACCCCGAAATGATTGTCGACCCCGATGAAGAGTTGGAAGGAGATATCTTCCATGATGTCTCTTTGAAGAGATGTTGCACAATGGATTCTATTTTGATGGTTCTATACCAACCATAGCTCAGCTTGAGACCACTAATCCTCAAGATGACTTATCTAAATTAACTTTACAAGAATTACAAGAGCTGGGCGTTTCACCCGCCCCACCTAATTTTGAAAGAGATCTACACATGGAGGTAGAAAATGTCATTAAAATTAATATTGGAACTGAGGACAATCCTCACATAATCAATATTGGAGCAGAACTAAGTCAAGACAAACAAGAACAATACATTGCATTCCTTAAAGAGTACGAAGATGTCTTCGCTTGGACATATGAAGATATGCCAGGTCTAGACCCTTCTGTAGTCATGCACCATCTAGTGGTCCATCCGGATGCTAAACCGGTTAAACAAAAACTTAGAAAAATGCATCCCAAAGTGGCTCTGCTAGTCAAAGGGGAATTAGAAAAACTCCTGAATGTTATCTTCATACAAGCTATTGATTATGCCGAATGGATCTCAAATGTAGTTCCAACCACTAAGAAAGAAGCTACCAAAGTTAGGGTTTGCACCGATTTTAGAGATATTAACGCTGCATGCCCTAAAGATGACTTTCCTCTTCCAAATATGGATCAAATTATCGACTTCACTGTCGGAAGTGGGATGATGTCCTTAATGGACGGATTCTCCGGTTATAATCAGATCAGGATAGCTCCTGAAGACCAAGCTAAAACAGCATTTATTACCCCCTGGGGTACCTTTTGCTGGAAAGTGATGCCATTTGGCTTAAAGAACGCCGATGCAACTTATCAACGGGCTATGACCTACATTTTTCATGATATGATGCATGATATCTTACATGATTATGTAGATGATATTATAGCTCGCTCTCTTATTGAAAATAATCATTTAGATGATTTAAGAAAAGTTTTTAATCGATTACGAGAATATCTCATTCGATTAAATCCAAAAAAATGCATATTCGGAGTTAAATCCGGCAAACTATTAGGGGTTTTAGTTTCTTTACGTGGTATCGAAATTGACCCTCTCAAAATTGCGGCCATCACAGATATGCCCGCACCCACTAATATATCTGAACTACGAAGTTTACAAGGTAAACTTCAAGCTATCCGTCGCTTCATTGATAAGTCGGTGGACAAAACTGGTCCCTTTCTTAAGCTCCTTAAGAAGGACGTCCCCTTTAATTGGGACACGAAATGTAGAGAAGCTTTTGAACTTCTCAAACAATATCTCCTTAACCCTCCGGTGCTTTCACCGCCTAAATCTGATCGCCCATTTCTTCTATATATTTCTGCTTCAGATTCTGCCTTAGGAGCTATGTTAGCTCAACTTGATGATGAAAAGCGAGAACGTGCTAATTATTACATTAGCCGAACTTTCGTCAGTTATGAAACCCGCTATACAAAGTTAGAGAAGTTATGTCTAGCAGTCATGTTTGCTACGCAAAAATTACGACATTACATGCTTAGCCAAAAACGTATGTCATTGCCAAATATGATCCTTTAAGATATCTCATGAGTCGACCTTATTTATCGGGTCGCACACCCAAGTGGGTTCTTGCTCTAAGCGAGTTTGATCTCACATTCATAGGACATAAGTCTCGTTAAGGGTCAAATCATAGCAGATCAATTAGTCGCCGCACCCTTAGAGTCTACTCATCCTCTCATCATCGAGTTTCCCGATGAATGCCTTCAATTAGAGGCAGACCATCCCGAACAATGGTCCTTATACTTTGATGGAGCCCGATGTATGAGTGGGGTCAAAAGTGGGTATTATTTTAATATCTCCGCAAAAACATCTTATTCCTCTCGTCCTTCAAACTGACCTTTGCTTGCACCAACAATACTGTTGAGTATGAAGCTCTAATCCTTGGATTACGAGCTGCTTTAGCACTAAAAATCAAAAACCTCTTAGTTTTTGGGGATTCCCAATTGGTTATAAACCAAATTAATGAAGTTTATCGTACCAGAGATGATAAACTTCGCCCATATAAGGCCTATGTTTTACAACTAATGTCCTTGTTTGATCAAGTTACTTTGGAAGCCATTCCTCGAACTAGCAACCGTGCAGCTGATGCTATGGCCGCAGCTGCATCCCTCTTGCCCTTGGAGTTAGACGACGAATATGCCACTATCATCATTCGTCGACTCCAGGAACCCGCCTCAAATAAGTCATGCTTAGAGCCTTTGGATGTGTTTCTAATCAATGAAACTACTCCTGAACCTTGGTATACAGACATATTTGATTTCCTCCAAAATGGGACTTTCCCTACTAATTCTAATAGAAACCAATGTCGGTTATTACGTCGACGAGCAAGTCGATTTGTAATAATTGGCAATACTTTGTATAGGAGATCTTTTGAAGGTATCCTATTAAGATGTCTAAATTTAGAAGAATCTAAATCAGCCTTGAGTGAAGCCCACGATGGATCTTGTGGAGGACACTTTAGTGGTAGTATCATTGCTAAAAAGCTCCTTCGGATAGGATACTTTTGGCCTACCATGGAAACGGATGCACATGAGTATGTGCGCCATTGCGACAAGTGTCAAAAACATGCTGACCTTGTCCATGCGCCTGCACAAGAGCTGCAGGCTATTTCGTCTCCTTGGCCCTTTTCTAAATGGGGCTTGGATATTATTGGTAAAATCAATCCTGTGTCTTCTGATGGACACAAGTTCATCATAACCGCCACTGAGTATTTCACTAAGTGGGTTGAAGCTATGCCTTTAGCTTCTTGCACTGGTTCACAAGTCTCTAAATTCATTTTTAATCAAATCATTTGCAGGTTCGGAATTCCTGCGAATCTCATCTCTGACAATGGAACTCCTTTTAAAAATAAAGATGTTAAAAAATTATGCCAAAAATACAAGATTCAACACCGCTGGTCTACTCCCTATTATCCTCAGGGTAATGGTCAAGCGTAGCTTCTAACAAAACTTTAATCAAAATTCTCAAAATATTGGTCAATAAACCGGCCGTGGACCGGCATATTCAATTATATCCAACCTTGTGGGCTTATCAAACTAGTGTTCGAACCCCCACGGGCATTTCACCATTTGTTTTGGTATACGGTGCTGAAGCAGTTTTTTCCATTTGAATTGGAAGTTCCTTCTTTGGCTCTGCTACTTCAAGACACCGAAGTAGGAGATGAATATCGCGTCGGCAGCACTCAGCCACTGGAACTCCTAGATGAAAACGCATCAATGCTTTGGAGCATCTCTGTGCATACCAAAACAAGCTTAAAAGAGCATATAATAAGAAAGTTCGTCATCGATCCTTTGAGATTGGCAACCTTGTTCTAAAAGAAAATTAAAAAATACAAATGCAACCAAAGAAATTAAAAGTAAATTTGAGCCCAACCGGCTCGGACCATACATCATTACAGCAAAATTTGAATCAGGAGCATATAAATTATCTACCTTAGATGGTAAAGAACTTAAAGAACCCATGAATATTTTACATCTCAAACGTTACTATGCATAAATTTGGTCATTTCATCCATGTATATATTTGTTCAAAGTTACTCTCTTATATTTCTTTCAATTTATAAAAAAATTCAAAAACATCAAAAACATTTATAAATCTCCAAAAATCTTCAAAACTATCTATTGCATTTATTTAAAGCACTTGTTAAGTTCTTTTTGCTCAAAAACAAAAATCTAAATAAAAATCTAAAAACAACTATATGCTTGACTCTTTCGAAACCAAAACAATATACGGAAGAAAGAGAGAGTCAACATTCTCCCAACTTCTAAAAAAATCATGTATATATATTTTCTTACAATTATTGCAGTTATATGTTTCAACTTATTTTGGATACAATTAGCATTTATTTGGCATCCCTCACTTGCACACTCACAACAATAAATATCTTGATTTTATCTGGCATGATTACTAATCTCTCTTATATCAAAGTCCACAAAATTCAAATTAAATAAAGTTTGAGCATAGAGAATTGATCTTGTTATTTACTTAAACCAAGCACATCTTTTCACAATAAAATGATTATATTTGTAATTTCCATGTTTTGCTACATAGTAGAACTGATTTCTTGGGTGAAAAGTTTCCCCGCTATCCTATCATGCACATGGTCTAGAATATTTGAGAATTGGCAAAAGGACAAGCTCACCCCTACCTGTAATAAAAATACCTTGCTCTATAACTAATCCGAGCAAGTATCCCTAGCAAAGAAAAAGAAAAAAAAAAAGTTCAAGAAAGAAAAAAGAGAAAAGAAAATGTTATTTCAGCAATATTCCAAGCATTATCAAGCAAAAGAAATACAAAAAGCAAAAGCAAGAAAGCAATAAAATCCCTTTCCCTACCCTTTGAAAAGAAAAGAAGGGTTGATGAGCTTGAATCCCTGGAATTCTCAATTATTCGAAAACTGTGAGGTAAGCCCCATAACAGGTGGTTTGTGCCCAACCCGCTTGGCCTTGGGTAACTCCTAGCGTGGCGATATGTCCGTCACATTAGCGACCTTATTTTGTACAGACCTATGTCTCGCTTATGGATTAGCTAGCTCTTGATAATCCGATCTACATAGTAGTCTAATATGGTTATATGCATCTACATCATGGTTAATGAACACTTATTTGGTTTCTTCAAATCACTTGTATCATAGTATCTTGCTCAAACCTGGTAAATGAACAATACAATTGCACACACATTTGTATTTGAGAGATTTTGTCTATCATTATGATAAATCAAGATTGGAAATGAATTCACATATGCACATGGGATTCCTTATAAATCTAATTTTTGTCTTCAAAATACTTTGAAATATTATTTTTGCAACTTGTTTGGAATAATCAAGTACAATTATTTTTTAAAAAGACAACTATATAATAGAAAAATCACAAATTTCTTTCAAAACATATCATATATATCATATCGACTTTCGCGACGATGGTATAGTTCTAAAACCAAAATTGGAATTTTATGCCTAGCGCAAGTCCTCATTTTCATATTTTCTGTTCATCAAAAATCAATCATGCAATAAAACTATCTATTTTCTTTGATTTTCGCGATGATGGTATAAGTCTATACCTACATATTCTATGCCTAGCGCAAACCATTGTAACAATTTTTATTCCCCCATTTATCAAAACTCATAAAAACCATATGACTTCATTTTATTACACAAATTTTGCTTTTCAAAAGAATGCACATTTTCATTATTTCATGTCATTATGTCAACCTCCAATTTTGCAATGACGGTATAATTCCTAAGGAATTATTCAACAATTTTATCACACTTAGGAATTTATGCCTAGCAAAAATCATTTTTTACAAATATTTCATGCATAATATTTTTATGGAAATCTGAAAACAAACCATCATCATCATCATCATTTGCATCATCACAACAAAGTCTTAAGACAGTCTCTTAAGCACTCTTTCACTTTTCACAATATTTCTATAAATGGGATTAGCTTGACGACCGAGTGAGCAACGACTCCATGAAATGGTCTATAATAGCGACAATGTCCTTTGAAATTATTGTTAAAAGTCCCCTTTTCTTTTATCAAATCATTGCATCACAAACAACCAATTTGTTACATCAGATTATTTCATCAATATTACAACATGACATCAAAAGGTATAAATTCTTTTCCAACGACATAATTACAAGCATTATCAAAATCAATCAATCAAAGCATCATCAATATACTCATAACATAAGTCATATGACCAAAAATATCTCATCTATATATATATATATCTCAAAAATATATATGTACATCATATCAGATAGATTGGTATGCCACAATCGATATCTTGGCATACTCAATCAAGTGTCCTCCGAGCAGTGTCTCGAGAGCCCCTAGAGCTCTCAGCCTCATCTCCTCCCCCGCCCTACGGAGGACGAGGTGGTCCCATCGCAGTATGTGTGGTACTACGAGTCCTCGTCGTCGATCGAGATGAGCTCCTCGATGACCCTGTCCTGATCGGATCTGCTATGGCAGCCGATAGCTGTACCCTCTGGCCCTCCGGCACCGCCTGGTAGTATAGAGCCTGATAGAATGCGGTCTGAGAAACCGACCGTAGCAGCTCCCTGAGTGCTCACCCCTCCACCCCATGCCCTGAGACGTGCATTCTCGTCTCGCAGCCGCGACACCTCAGCCTGGTGTTGTGCGGCCGCATCCTGTAGTGTCTGCACCTGAGTCTGCAGACGATCTCTCTCTGCCTAGAGAGTAGCCATCTCGCTACTCTCTCCTATATCCATGCCCTTGCCCTTATCGAGCGATGGTGGCCTCTGTGGAGATGGGGGTCTCGCCTCCCTCCTCTCCCTCTCTCTCTGCCATGGCCGCTCCTGTGCCTGTGGCCTCCTCTGATCTCTCCCGCCGTGACCCCGGGCTGCCTCTATCACCGCCTGGCACCGCCTCCCTATCCGACGCACGACAACGTGGATCGGACCCTGTGCCCTCGTCATCCGAGGAGGGCGGATGCCCGCATACTGCATCGTAGCCATCGGCTACTCCTGCGTCGTCCCCATCCACTGGCTGAATGGGGGCATCATCTGAGTCCCGGCTCCAGAATCGCTGCATGTCCGGAGCCCCGCTAACAGTGGTGTTATCCCGGACGGTCCGAGAAAACTCATAATCCCTGAGAGATGGGATCCCCTGTCGTAGACCGAACTGTCGCAAAACTCGGTCGTAGCGGTGGAGCTCCACCTCTCCCTCTCCATCCTCACCAAGGACTCGCTCGATGCGAGCCGCTCCCGTCCGTCCTCTCGCCCACCCCGGATGCCGCCTCCAAGGCCTCCAGGTGATCTGGTCCGGGACAAGGTCATCCAAGGAGTCTCCGGGACACCGAAGGTCGATCCGTCGCCGTGCCCCTCTCCGGAGCCACCAGGAGAAGACTCGGGGCCTCTCCCCGTCTACCCCCTCGCTGGAAGCCCTACCGGCCTCCGCACCGCAATGTGCTCCCAAGACCAAACTCGTAGTAGCGATGTCATCACCAGACATCGTCCGCCCTTGTACACGACCCCGTAAAGGATCCTGTACAACCGGCATAGTACAAAGCTGCCCCATGAGAACCTGTAGCCGTGGTCCCGCATGTCGCAGATCACATCTGCCAGGATCCACGGCACCCTCGCACCCGCTCCGGTGGCACAGCGAAGTCCACCAACTACCCCACCTGAACCCGTGTGAGTCTAGATGCCCCTGCATCCGGCGTAGTGCCTCGATATTAACTCCGCCCTTCTCCAAGGTGAAGCTCGGGTCACCGCACAGCTCGTCCCATCGCGTGGCCCTGATTGGCCGTAGGTGTGATCATCCGTCCTTGTATGGGGATTCTCAAAATCCTCCATACATCCTCCAGTGTGGGAGTCATCTCCCTTGTCGATAACCGAAAACATGAAGACCCCGGATACCATCTCTCGCTAGGGTCGCAAGTAGCCCCATGTCTCGTGGAAACCTCGCATCTCTCGCCACATGCAGCAATCCGGCCTATGCCAGTAGATCCCGCTCTGCTTGGGTGAGAGCGGCCAAGTCGTCTCTCAATCCGTCGTACTTCCACTCTCTGCTTTTTAGTAATCCTCTCTGCAAACATAAACAACAAAACAACAAACAATAATTAATCAATAAATTCCAATAATTAATAATGCAACTTAAAGATCAATTTTTTGTAATTGATGATATCGCCCACTATTGGACGATATCGTCCCAAATTTGAGCATGATCGTCTCCGATTTCGTAGTTCGAAATCGTCTCTAATTTGACGAAATCGTCCCCTTTCGACGATTTCGCCCTCGAGAAATTGCCGAAATTGAGACGATTTCTCGAAATCGGGACGATTTCGTCCCGACGACGTCGACGGCCAAAACGGCCGCGATGCTCCAAATTCACTTAAAAATTCATCTAGAAAGCATGTAAAAGCAACTTAAATCAATCTAAATTGAGTTTAGACCCTTACCCGTAGACCGCGTCGGACCTCTGCAGATCCGTGCGCTGTCTCAACCATTTTTTGCTCCGGAGCTCTAAAAACAAGAAATGAATAGTAACAATGAATTAGGGTTTTACCCTATTTTTCTTAATTTTATTCAACAATAATTTTTTTGCTTTTTCGCGTTTTTACCTCAAACGTTCGATTTGGGTAAAAACACTGGAGGGGGCACCATAGTAAGTCGTCGTACGATTCGACCAAGAATCGTCGCCTAAAAATGGGAATAATTTTTGCTTTCTCGTAGATCGAGAAGAACTCTTCTTTAACATATTTTCTTCGAAAATTCGCTAAAGAGGGGGCAAAATGTAGCACCCTAAAATTGGCGCAGTCAAATTGGAATAATTACATTCACCTTAGTAAATAAATTTAAATTCAAATTTAACCTCCCAAACCGCCCGTTAACCGTCGAGAAACCCGTTTCCCCTTTTTTCGTGCCATTTTTAGAGGTTGTTTTGACCGTTGGACGATATCGTCGCCGATCGGACGATATCGCCCCGGATTTGACGATTTCGTCTCGGACTAGAACGTCCGGACGATTTTGTCGCAAAACTGAATTTGCATAGATAGACTCTGCTCCAACGGGTCTCCAATCCGGGCGAAGCGTGTCCGCGCCGTTGGGACTCTTCCCCGTTGGAGATCTCCCAAATTGGGATGATCTCCAACCTCCCAACAACTCCCCTATGCCTATTTAAACTCTAGGACATTCCCTCCCCAACCCCCGGCTGAATTTTATCTCGCAAGTTGAATCCCTCCGCACTAAAACACCTTAATCTTATTTTTGCACTAGTCCTATAGCAGTTTTTATGCGGGTACACCACCAATTTTCAACCGGAGCCAGCACCCATCGCCGTCGACGAACCTATCAAGATCGGAGGCGATCCCGTCAAATTCGAGACGATCTTGCATTGATGCGAGACGATCTCGACTGCAGTCCACATCGAGGCAATCAGTGCCTGGAGTTTGCTTTTCTTAACTTTGCCTCAGTTATTTTGTTGTACAAATTAGATAATCTATTTAGTTTTTATTCTATTTTGCATCTGGAGTTCACCCATCTAGTCTAGATTGCATGTTAAGCTCATAATCTACCATTAAAGTACAGCAATTTACTTTTATTTTTGTTTTTAAACTTTGTTCAGTATTCAGTTTATTATTTGGCATATTTTGCCTCTGTTTGCACAGTAGGAATTCTTGTATTTTGCATCTGTTCTCTGTTTTGCAGGTCTCTACGAATTCGTCAGATTTCAGACGATTCTGTCAGTCTCAGACGAATCTGTCAGATTCGGACGATTCTGTCAGATTACAGGTGATTACGTCGAATTCCAGACGATCCAGACTGCTTCAAGCATCAGAAACTTCTTCAGACTTCCGGATCAGGTAATCTCCATTGGCCTCCTGCAAATTCTCTGTTTTCTGCTTTCTACTCTGTTTGTTGTATTCATTTAAATTGCATTTTCATATAGATTAAGTTAGATTCATTCGGCCAAACCTAGGATGAATGCTTAAGGATAAAACGAACTCATCAAAACACATTCCAAAAACCTAGGCGTGGAAACCGCCGCCAAATGTTTCCCGGTGAACCCACCATCCGTCGAAAAATCACCAAAACACACCTCCCTTGAGAGGCGGGACCTTCGTAAAGTCCTCTCGTCCGAGGTACCGCACCATCCTTTTCCCATCCTCCTTTCGAGCGCGGATCCAATAGCCTGAAGGTAGGGATGCAAAAAATTTGGAGCGATACAATAGCTAATTGCAATGCCCATTTGGTTGATTTGTGTAATGCTCTTAATTTATGGTTTTTTAGGAAGCCATTTGCTGAAGGTGCGGGGGGACTTCCCATTGAAAATTTGAAGAGGTAGCTGTCAAGACTAAGGACATCCCTGCTAAAGACAACACTATTGATATGGATGCTTTAAATGTTGAACTCCAATATGTTGATGCCAATGTTGGTCTTGAGGGTTAGACGTTCCTCCTTTATTCTAAATATTTGTTGTTCAAAATTTTGACATGTAATATTCTTTGTGGGTTTCTGGACTTTCTGGTTTTCCTACACTTTTGTGCTCGTTACTGGATGAAGACAACCCTAATTTTTATTCCTCGAAGGATATCATTTGGTTTGATTTTCTCTGCTCTTCTGGATTTTTATGCCATTTCGTATACAGGTTTTGGGGCCTTGTCAAAACCTGTATGATATATAAATTTTAATCTCTTTAACCAATAAAAAAATGAATTATGTATATTGTATTCATATTCTTTTTTGGGTGCTAAAATGATATTTATGAATACAATCATCTAGAATCTTGGAAAAATATCTTCTAGTTTTGTAAGGTTTGGATTGGTGTCCATTCCTTAGGAAGAGGTATGGGACTCTTCCCTAAGTTTGGTGATATTCCAAACAAATGATGGTTGGAATTATGAATCAATCCTTATTTATGAAAATATTAAGGATGGATGAATCATCTATTCATGATTGGTGATTTCTTTGCATGTGATATACATTTGGCAAAGATGTGATGCATGATTACATATAAATAATGGTTGGGATTAAGAATTAATCCTTGTTATAAAAATATTAATGCTGAATGAATTATTTATTCATGCTTGGTGAATTTCCATGTTAAAAATGGGGAGTAAATGGAAATACTAATTTTAATGAAGTAATAGATTTTGTATGTAAAATACATCCTATGAATTATTATGAAATCCTTAATAAGTGGAATTCATTAGAAGAATGGATGATGTTGGTGTCCATCCAGGAAGAGGTATGGGACTCTTCCATATGTCCCTGACAATAAAATAATTGACATTTATGATTGGGATTAGAAAAGCAAATTATTTAGAGATGGACCTTGATGCTAGATAATTTATGGAAACTAATGGGGATTTTCTCTTTGAGATATTAATTGAATAATGTTAAAGTAAATCTGAGAGGTAAATTTGGTATCATTTGGAGATATGAGAAATACTCTTTGGATTGGATATTGACAACCAAATTAGCAAGATAAATAGAGATGATGTTGGATCAAATTTTGGAAATTTTTTGGTAATAGTTTATCAATGCATTCTTGTAATTTTATGATAGCAAATGAAATAATTGAATGCATATTGGGATCTAGTTATGGAAATGAATTGATTTGAGAGCTAACCTTGGATTGAAATATAAAAATTGTATAGGATATTTTATGTATATTTAGCTCACAATTGGAAAAATAATTGATAGGTTTTAGAAAAGTAATGAAATGAATCTTAGATCAAATTTAGGAAACATATTTGATAGCAATTGAGAATCAATTTCATAGATTAATATGGTGTATCCGATGAGGAATTGAAACTTTATTGGCTATTATATAATCAAAGGATATAGCTCTAGTACAATGAGATTTATATTACCCATGCTAAACCTCTAAGGTTTTACTTTTACCAACCTAATATTAAGGAGAAAGGTGGTTGACATGGGATTGTTACAACAAGATATAATTATGAAATGATAGATTAAATTATTAGCCTAAATTATTAATTTAGGTAGAATGGTTATTTAATGAATTAATGGTATGGGACATTAATTCATGGATTGAATTTGTGTCAATTATGTAGAATGAATTTGGAATTCATTCTTGAGAGAACTTATATGGTTCTCTATAGTATTGATACGACCTCTCCAAAATAAGATTTCGATGATTATCAAAAACCTTTGAAAATTATTAGGATGGCTTAGAATACATAGATTATTTAATTACATTATGAGTTTTAAGGGGACAATTGGACTCCTTAATGGTATGGAAAATACCTTAATGATACAATGATGACTTAGATAAAGGAATCAGGAAATATTCCTTAATTGCATCATGAGTTAGAGATGGATTCCTTTTTGGTATGGTAAATACCTTAATATAATGATGAATTAGAGAATGGAATTGGGAAAATTCCTTAATTGCATCATGATTTTATGAGGAAAGGTTGTATTCGTTGCCATGTATAATTAATTTAAAGGTGACCCATAGTGGCCCTTCTATATTTATAGTATTTGACATCCTAAGTTTATGAATATGATTAAAGTACGTATTTTGGAGATTGGGTTTATTCCCCATGAGGGTTCCTAGGATAAATATTGTGTCACTCTATTTGTGGTTGGATGTGTTAATTCTTGTGCATGTTGATTTTATTTCAAAATGAAAATGATTTAATTAGATGAGATGATTAAATTTTTGATGATCAATTATGCACTTCTTATATTATGCCAATGTGAACTATGATGCAAAGAATGTATACTTAACTTTAATATGTTGATGATTTAATGGTATTCAATGGTTGTATGGATGTAAAAATTAGAATGTAATGGAATGTAAATCTTGCTCAATTGAATATCTCATATGTTGAATCATAATGTAATGGATTAAATCCCTCAAGGATTAATCGAATTATGTCTACCTCATAAGCATTCATGGTTGGTTGGTATAACCTAAAATATTATGATAACGAATTATGGATCAACCCGAGTGGAAACTTGGAGTGGCTTGGAATCCATGAAAAGGTAATTGAGACTTGAGTTGTGAACCAAGTCAGACTTTATATTCTAAATTAAGTATCGAATGTACATGAGGAATGGGCACTCCCATAATAGACAAATTATGTACTTTTATAATAAAAAAAAGGGTTGTCTAAATAGAAAGGGTGGTAAAATAAGCCTTAAGAAGTATAAGGTAATATAATCATGACATTCCAAGGATTATGTAATTTTAATCATGTGTAGTGATTTTGTTATCTTAGAGACCCCATTAGGAAGATGTGGGTTGGATCTAAGATCTATGAATAACCATTGTTGAGGTTATTTCATTATGATGGGTTTCCATCATTCAAGGCATTCACCTATATACTAGGACTTAGTTAAGGGTGATTTCCATTTTTAGAGGGATGAAGTTTAATGCTTGGCCAATGTTCCCATATCCGAGTGGTATGAAGGTTTTGTAGAAGATGATCACTAATACTCAAGATATACTCTAGTCAAGTCTTAATAACTCTTGATGTTATTTGCCTTGATAGCTTACAATCCAAAGAAGAATGATTATATTTTAGCTCATGATTATGACCCTTGCATCATGAACTATGAATGTTTATATATAAAATAAATGTAGTAAAAAATGGGGTTGTTACAGTTGGTATTAGAGACCAGGCTAACTAATAGACTCCAGTTAGATCTAGGTTAGCAAAATATTTGAGTGTGAAATAATAGCATGAGAAAAAATGAAAACATAAAATCCCAAGAAATGTACACCTGGTAATAACAATATAATACTTGATATTATCAATTCTTGAGTTATTTTCCCCCACAAATAGATCCGTAGTCATTAGAAATTTGAAGAGCTAAGAGAACCCTCCTTCCATGGGTTTTAAGTGATGTACCTTAGACTCTTTTGAGAAACTACTAGACATTTATGTTTCTTGACTTACTTCTTATTTTCAAGTAAGAGGGATCCTAAGTTGGTGTAAATTCGCTAAAGGAACCCTTGAATTAAGGTTATCAAACTATTATAGATAACTTGTTAATTGCCTAGGCCAAATGGCTCAAAATGGAACATTGTGTGAATGGGAATTAAGTGAAATTTAGTCCCTATAAATGGCATTAAAGAAGTGAAATATATTTGATATAGTCCAAAAAGAGTAGTCGTAGAACTACCCATCATTGAACTATAGATGTTCTTGGATTAAATTCTAGTGGATTGCTATTTTGTTTAGCAACGGTTCACCCAGAGATAGCTACAACCTAAACTTTTACCATGGTTGAAGATATCATATTGCTTTACCATAATGTGCTTTGTGCTACTTAAGCATTGAAATATATCTTAAAGAAATATTTTTTGTGTAGACTAAACTTTGGAAGGTTTTAAACGTGTGTTTTTATATAATAAATGACTATTCCATGAGTAAGCTAGTTCGTTATAGCCTTAATAGACTAGCAATAGTAGCCATGAACAAAGGTGGATTTTATCAATTAAAACATTAAATATAGGGGATAGAAGTTATAATTACAACTTGAGGAAATATTGTAATCTAACACTATTCTTTATATATCAAGAAATAGCCCCTAAAGGGGGAAGTGAAGAGGACACATTATCTCACAATATGAGGTAAAATAAAAGTCTTGGAGGAAAGAAAAATATTAAATAAAATGGTGGAGGACATTTTTACGATGAGTTTTGAGTTGAGAGAACAAGTATATGATCTTAAGAAACAATTGGTCCAACAGGACCAACTTCTAGATAACTTGGAAGCTCAAAAGTGCAAATCTGGGACATTGCGAGGCAAGTCCAATTCACAAGAAAAGAGGTCTATTTTCAATTATGCCATTTTATCAGAACCTAAACAATAAGTTTTAATGAAGAGATAGAGTATTAATTTTATGAAGTGGGAACAAGAACAAAATTGGAAAAAGAAGCAAGATTTCTTCAAGAAGGGACTCCAAAAAACCGAGACTAATGAGTGGTAAGAATCATCTTCCATTGTGCAGGAAAAGGGAAAGAAATATGTAGGTCCTCTAGGGGGATTCTTTGCATTTAAAGGATAACCTTATGCAAAAGGATACCCAAAATGTTTAGGAACAAATAAAATTGTGATGAATCACAAAATCTACGTTACCACCAAAAGCCCAAATTTGGAAGGGCAAGCTACCCTATGACTCATGAACGATGGAGAATCCCTTAGTCATTCCAATGAAATCAACTAAAATTCTAGAGTTTCAATCCAAAACTATGAGGAAGTGAAATTTTATGAAAATACACTATACTTATTTATTTAATGATGCTATGTAATAATACAGGCTGAACTATGGACCACTTAGGCAAAGTGGAAATTATGCCAAAAATTGTGTTTTATTGTTTGTTATGAAATAATAGAACCTATGCAATAATAAAAAACTATTCCTCTTGTTTGAAAATAATATGTAATACTATTACTGCTGAATTATATTGCATTGGATGATGCTTTGATGACATATATATGCATTAATGAATGTATTGATCCTATGATATGTAAGATAATATGTATGTATTGATGGATGTATCAACATTTATCTATGAGACAATATGAATATTTATTTGCATATAGGACATGGTACTGCTGATATTCTTGTTGCATTATAGGTCCTAGTACTCTCATAGGTGATCAATGATGCCATATTATGGGTAATGACATGGATGGTGACCATATATGGATACATCAAGTAGGACGACGATAACAAGAGCTATCAAAGATCATCCATAGAAAGATAAAATAAGGGGGTAAACTTGAAATTGAATGGCTGCTTATGATTGCTAATTTATTATAGTTAATACCTTATTGAAATCTTTTAAGGTTCTAAAGGATATATTTTTGCACTATATACCCCCTTTCCACCCTCTGACCTTAGCGAACACAAGGGACTATGTTTAGTATAAGGGGGGTAGTATGTCATGACACCATTTTGGAAAGCCTTTCTATGTATAATAATGGGACTTATCTCCTAGGTTGGTATCTTTGTGAAGTCAATTAATGCTAAATTGGGTATTAAATTGGGCAACTTCTAGAGTAGAGATTTATTTTTTAAAATATGCTTAATTAATTTAATTACCTTCATTTTAGAAGGAAATTAGGTAGTTTCTTTTATGAGCTTGTTCAATTTTAAATTGGATTAAAAAAAACTACCTTGAAGAATTAGATAATCAATTTTTCCTGTACAAGGATACTTTGGCAAGGTTGAAATGGTGGATAAGATTTTGCTCTTATCTTTATGGATTCCATTTTTCCATTAAAAAACAAATATATATATATATATATATATATATATATATATATATACACACACATATATTAATGGAAGTTTATATTGGGGTGAGAAAAAAAAGATAAGAAAGAAAGCAAAAAGAAATATAAATAAAATTTATATTAAAGGCATCTTTTCTGAAGGAAAGAAAGGAAAAACAATAAAATAAATAATATATATATATATATATTTGGAAACATCTTTCTTGTTTAAGAAGAAAGAGAGCTATAAATTGCTATCAAAAGTGAGAAAATAGGTTATGTTATGCTATGTTATGCTGGAAGGAGAAGGTTGGAGAAGAAGAAGAGCTTAAGGAAATTACAAGGAAAGCATTCATCTGCTAGAAAATTCTAGGTTGAATCTGTCCACTATAATATCCTTTAATGTTTGATCAATATGAATTGATTCTATGCTACATGAATAGTTTATTTTTATCTTGTTAACCTTATTTCAATGCATATTCAAAGTAAAGTATATGGGATTGAGTAGTATATTATAGAAATTGCCTATTATAAACTTATTTGTGCTATTTTATATTTTGGAACATAATTTCCCCTTGGTCCTTGCTTAGATATTCCAATAAAGAGTAGGGAATCAATTCATCTCTCCTTGAGGTGTATGACTAGAATGTACTCTTCTCCATGTCCAACCGAAGCCTTTAGATAATGGATGATATCACAATATTGAAGAATTATTTCTTTACTATGTTTTCAAGCATGAATTAGTGAATTTATGATAGTTACACTCTTCCCAAAAGCATTTGATTTGTTCTCTTACATGATTTACTGTTGAAACCTTGCAACGCTAAATTTTTGGTTGATAATAAACTTTTGATGAAGCTCGATATACATATTATGCATGTTATCATTATATGGATTGATAGCAGATAATGTTTATGTAACTTTAACCCTACTTCTTGTTCAAGCATAAGTCCTATGGAGAACGGATGAAAAAAATCTCTTGAACTCCATCGTAAAACCCCTTGATGAGGGATCAAAACATTTGAATCCTATGTAGATTAGACTATGAGGTGTGAGTTACTCTCAAATGATTTATCTAGATATCAAATGTTGTCACCCTTCAAAGCTAGGTATTAATTTGCACTGAGATTATTGATTGGAGAGATGAAGTAATGTTTGAATTTGCCAAGGGGAAGAAAGCTATAACATTTATCTTTTCACCAAGTCTTGCATGTCACAGTCTAAATCTATAGGGTTTTTCTAGTGATACAATGGTTCAAACGACCACTCTCAAAAAATACCCTATACCAATTTATTAAACTGGATAGTTGTTGTGGTCAAGGTTTAGATGCATGGTTTGGAATTTGGTACTAGTAGAAAATCAAATTCAGCCCTAGGACTGTATTAAAAATATTTAAATGGGTGAGCATAGGTTTACCGTTGTGTTCTCTCGTCTTTGAATTCAAGTTACGAACTGTCACAGAGACTATAATGCACTATCAAACTAGGAAATATAGAACTTTTTATAAACCCTAGTCAAATTTGATGCGTTCAATGCTGAGTGGTTTATAAGCTTCGATGAAAATTTACCTCCTTAAGCCACTTATAATGAGACCTATTGCTTGGTGGAAATTCTGGGTAAATTGGGTAGACTACATAGATGTATAGGACAAAACCATATTTTAGCAATATTCCTTCTATTTGTTCCACATGCTTTAGGTGAAGCACAAGAAGATTTTATTTTATGTTAATTTGTTGGTATAACTGCAATAAAGGGGGCAATACTAAAACTACCATAGAACATAAGTATTTCATTATGCTTAAGAATATTGGAAATGAACATTCGTAGAATGATTAAGGTGATTTTATAGGTGGAAGGTTTAAAACATCTTTCTTGTGTGTGAATTTTAAAGCTAAGTTAGTGATTGGTTTTATATCATGAATAAAGGAAAGATATGTGAAGAATTCTAAGTCATATACATATCTTGTAGTGAAGGAAAAACCCTATGGATATTTATAAAATATTGTATACTCAATTAATTTTTATAGATGATGGATTTACAATAGGAATATTTCCTTCCTATTTGTAAATAGCTATTTTGATTTAATTGAAGTAGAGTTGATTGGTTTACTAAAGTATAGAAACCAAATATTATTGGATATTTTGATTAGAGACTTTATATCAATTTTGATTGATAAGCTTAATAATCAAATGAATTATGTATATTGTATTCATATTAGTGGATGCTACAATGACATTTATGAATGCAATCATCTAGAATATTAGGAAAATATATTCTAGTTTTGTAAGGTTTGGATTGGTGTCCATTCCTTGGGAAGAGGTATGGGACTCTTCCCTAAGTTTGGTGATATTCCAAACAAATGATGGTTGGAATTATGAATCAATCCTTATTTATAAAAATATTAAGGATGGATGAAGCACCTATTCATGGTTGGTGATTTCTTTGCATCTGATATACATTTGGCAAAGATGTGATGCATGATTGCATATAAATAATGGTTGGAATTAAGAATTAATTATTATTATGAAAATATTAATTCTGAATGAATTATTTATTCATGCTTGGTGAATTTCCATGTTAAAAGTGGGGGGTAAATTGAAATACCGATTTTAGTGAAGTTATAGATTTTGTATGTAAAATACATACTATGAATTATTATGAAATCTTTAATAAGTGGAATCCATTAGAAGAATGGATGATCTTGATGTCCATCTAGGAAGAGGTATGAGACTCTTCTGTACGTCCTTGAAAATCAAAGGATTGGAATTTATGATTAGGATTAGAAAAGTAAATTATTTAGAGATGGACCTTGATGCTATTTAATTTATGGGAATTAATGGTGATTTCCTCTTTAAGAGATTAATTGAATAATGTTAAACCAAATTTAGGATGTAAATTTGGTATCGTTTGGAGATATGAGAAACACTCTTTGGATTGGATATTGACAACCAAATTAGCAAGATAAATAGATATGATTTTGGATCAAATTTTGGGAAAAATTTGATAATAGTTTATCAAAGCATTCTTGTAATTTAGATAGCAAATGAAATAACTGAATGCATATTGGGATCCAATTATGGAAATAAATTTATTTGAGAGCTAACCTTGGATTGAAATATAAAAATTATATAGGATATTTATGTAGACACCTAAATCTTGTCATTCTTAGGGAAGCTACTTACATAGACACACTCATAAGATCATAAGACATAATATTGGACATTCCAAGAATCAACAATGGTTCTCACCACTCGTTTGGGGCATTTTCAAGCCATACAAGCTTGGTCGCTCAAGACAAGAGTGACCAAATCCTAGCCACCCAAACCTAGAGCAGCCAGTCATAGCCACTACAGTCGACAGCAGCCAAATCTTAGTCATTGTAGATGATAGCAGCTAAGCCATAAGAAGTAGTTTACCAACAAAGAGGCCCAATCTTGGGTGGAAGTGGTAGTATGCATGTAATAAAAGTGAGTAGGAGTGAATTTGCATTAATTTTCATGACCATTTCACATAGGAGACTTGAGTTTGCATTTAGAATTAAGTTAACTAGCCTCCAACATAAACAAAGGACATAAGCTTCTCATGCTAACGACTAGTTCGCATAGAAAACTCAAGTGGGCAGTTAGATTTCAGTTAACTGGCCTTCAAATATAGACAATGGACAAAATATTCTCATGCTAACTTGCACTACGCATGAGAAATTCATTTTTAGGGCTTGGACATAGACCTAGGGTTTCACACTATAAAATATGAAAGCCTAAGAGCACCAAGATATCTTTGATCTTTTTGTATTTTATCAGAAGAGGGACTTGAATATTTAATATTTTATCACATCAGGGAGAGAGACATCTTTTTGAGAGCTTTTGAGACTTGAGAGTTCTCTTTGAGATCACGTGTGCGGTGGAGCTTGGAAAAATCAAAGAGCATAACTTTCTTCAACATCAAATCATAGTCTTTGACCCATAGCTTTGGGGCAAAGAGGGTAAGGTGATCGTTGTCCTGGATAGTGGCCCGCAGGCTTAGCTTAGATATACATAGCATGTTTTATCTTATTTTCTTATATCATTAGCTTAGATTTACTTGATTCCAGGGTATCATTTTATTATATTTCTATTACATTCTTTGATTACTAACAACCTTATCCGGGGAGGTCATATCAAAAAACTAAACGTGTATTATTGTTTGAATTGCATACAGGGCCACAAGTTCACGAGACATAATCCACAACATACGAGAGCAAGAGGATCCATACGGGAGAAATACTTGGAGAATGAGGCATCTGTAAGCCCTTAGACATTTTCGTGTGTAAAACTAGGAAGCATTTTAGAGCATGCCACCCTTTTGCAAAAGGGGACATCTCTTCATACACTTGTAAATCATTGTATCAATATGGGTATCCCTAAGAGGGACCGACATGTAATCGGGGTTCAATATTAATGAAAGATCCATTCTTTGTCATTTATGTGTTATATGTTTTATTGTAATATTTAAGATTCATATTTGGTATAATAATAACATTGCAAGTAGAGTAAAGAGCGATGCGTGCACCCTGGGGTCGCTATAATTTGATGTATATTTAGCTCACAATTGGAAAAAAAATTGATAGGTTTTGATAAAGTAATGAAACGAATCTTGGATACAATATAGGAAAAAAAATTGATAGCAATTGAGAATCAATTGCATAGATTAATATGGTGTATCCAATGACGAATATGAACCCTATTGGCTTGTATATAATCAAAGGATCTTGATCTAGTACAATAGGATTTATATTGCCCATGCTAAACCTCTGAGGGTTTACTTTTACCAACCTAATATTAAGGAGAAAGGTGGTTGACATGGGATTGTTACAACAAGATATAATTATGAAATGATAGATTAAATTATTAGCCTAAATTATTAATTTAGGTAGAATGGTTATTTAATGAATTAATGGTATGGGATATTAACTCATGGATTGAATTTGTGTCAATTATTTAGAATGAAATTAGAATTCTTTCTTGAAAGAACTTATATGGTTCTATCTAAAATTGATACAACTTCTCCAAAATAAGATTTTGATGATTATCATAAACCTATGAAAATTCTTAGGATGGCTTAGAATCCATAGATTCTTTAATTATATAATGAGTTTAAAGGGGGAATTTGGACTCCTTAATGGCATGGAAAATACCTTAATGATACAATGATGACTTAGAGAAAGGAATCAAGAAATATTCCTTAATTGCATCATGAGTTTAAAAAGGACATATGTATTCCTTTTTGGTATGGTAAATACCTTAATATAATGATGACTTAGAGAAGGGAATTGGGAAAATTCCCTAATTGCATCATGAATTTGATAAGGAACATTTGTATTCCTTGCCATGTATAATTTATTGAAAGGTGACCCATAGTGGCCCTTCTATATTTTTAATATTTGACATCCTAAGTTTATGAATATGAGGAAAGTACATATTTTGAAGGTTAGGTTTATTCCCCATGAGATTTCCCAGAATAAACATTGTGTCACTCTATTTATGGTTGGATATGTTAATTCTTGTGCATGTTGCTTTTATTTCAAAATAAAAATTATTTAAGTAGATGAGATGATTAAATGCATGATGATCAGTTATGCACTTCTTATATTATACCAATGTGTACTATGATGCAAGGAATGTATGCTTAACTTTAATATGTTGATGATTTAATGGTATTCAATGGTTGTATGGATGCAAAAAGTAGAATGTAATGGAATGTAAATCTTTCTCAATTGAATATCTCATGTGTTGAATCATAATGTAATGGATTAAATTCCTTAAGGATTAATTGAATTATGTCTACCTCATAAACATTCATGGTTGGTTGGTATAACCTAAAACATTATGATAAAAATTATGGATCAACCCGAGTGGAAACTAAGAGTGGCTTGGAATCCATATAAAGGCAATTGGGACTTGGGTTGTGAACCAAGTCAGAATTTACATTCTAAATTAAGTATTGAATGTACCTGAGGAGTGGGCACTCCCATAATGGATAAATTATGTCCTTTTATAATGAAAAAAAGGGTTGCCTAAATAAAAAGGGTGGTAAAATAAGCCTTAAGAAGTATAAGGTAATATAATCATGACATTCCAAGGATTATGTAATTTTAATCATGTGTAGTGATTTTTTTATCTTAGAGACCCCATCGGGAATATGTGGGTTGGATCTAAGATCTATGAATAACCATTATTAATGTTATTTCATTATGATGGGTTTTCATCATTCAAGGCATTCACCTATATACTAGGACTTAGTTAAGGTTGATTTCTATTTTTATAGGGATGAATTTTAATGCTTGGTCAACGTTCCCATATCCGAGTGGTATGAGGGTTTTGTAGAAGCTGATAGCTTCTAATCAAGAGTGACTCTGATCAAGTCTTAATAAATCTTGATGCTATTTACCTTGATAGCTTACAATCCGAATGGAATAATTCTATTTTATCTCATGATTATGACCCTTGCCTCATGAAAGATGATTGTTTATAATATATATATATATATATATATATATATATATATATATATATATATATATATATATATATATATATTTGTAGTAACAAATGAGGTTGTTACTGTAGCACCCTAAAATTGGCATGGTTAAAACCTTAGTAAAAATGTAAAATATTAAAATTTGAATTTCAACTCCAAACTGCCCGTTAAACAGCCTTTTACCTGCTTTCCCTATTTTTTGCACCATATTTAGGATTTGTTTTGACCGTTGGACGATATCATCTCAGATTAGATGAAATCATCCTCGATCTGACGAATTCATCTAAAACAAAACATCCAAACGATTTCATCCCAAAACCGAATTTTCATAATTAGCTTCTGTTTCAACAACCTCTCCAACTCGGGCAGAAGCGTGTCTGTGCAGTTGGATATTTCCTTGTTGGAGATATCCCAGATTGGGATGATCCCCAACATCCCAAACCTCTTCCTAATCCTACATAAACTAGGATTTTTCTAGTTTATCTCCCTGCCTCCCTACCTAATTCTTGTTGATTCTCCCTGAACTCCCAACCCCTTTGTTGACAAGATTTCATTGCAGAGTTAGCTCTTCATTCCTTCGTATTATTGCTTGCATTTGGTATTTTTGCATTTTTATTTGCAGTAAATCTACTATTTTTTAGTCGAAGCTAGCTTAGATCGACCCAGACGATCTTGGATTATTGCGGACGATTTCGTATGATTGGAGGTGATCCTGACTGTAGTCTAGATTGAGGGTTGTCCGAGTTTAGAGTTTGCATTCTCTTAAGCTTTTCTGCATTTTCATAATATATCTCTGCAATGTTTTAAGTTATTATGTTTTATGCATCTTGGAGTTCACCTCATTTAGCATAATTGCATGATAAAGGTAAAACCAATCATTAAATTTACTGCATTTCCTCATTTGTTATTAGACACTATCATTTAGGCATGTTTGTTGTTATCTCTACCATTATCCCTTGCTTTTGCATTTGTATATTTGGTATTTTGTGCCTATTTTTGTGATTGCAGGTTTTTGATGAATTCGTCTTATGAATTCGTTAGATTTTAGATGATTCTATTTGATTTCAGATGACCTACTATGATTTGAGATGATCTTGAGAAATATCAGACGATTATGTACAAACTGAGACGATCTGAACTACTACAAGAGTCAGAATCTCCATTAGACATCTGAAACCAGGTATGACTTCTTCTAGTTAGCATATTCTCTTTTATTTGCATCCATTTCTATTTTTTGTATTCATTTAAATATGTATTGGCATATAGAATAGATTATATTCATATCGGCCAAACCTAGGAGTTGAATGATCAAGCATAAAAATGAACACATCAAACACACTATCAACCTAGGTGTGGAAACTACCATTCAAAAGTTTTCTGGTGAACCCACCATCCATCGAAAATTCACCCTTATACACCTCCCCCAAGAGGCGGGACCTTCAAAAGGCCTCTCAGTTCGAGGTATTGTCCCATCCTTTTCACATCCCCCTTCCGGGCACGGATCCTATAGCCTGAAGGTAAGGGTGTGAAAAATTTGGAGTGATACATTTTGGTGAACCCGACGTGAAAACTAAAAACTTTTTGAACACAAATATATATATATATATATATATATATATATATATAAATATGTATCACAAAAAAAAATAATAACAAAATCATCATTTCAAGTTTGTGTGTTTAGATTCAACTCTAAATAGTAGATATTAAATATCACTTTTAGAAGTACTAAAGAAACCATGAGTTTTTACTCAAATAAATATGATCCCATCAGTAATGTTGGAAGAATTCAGCCAAATACATTTGTTGATTATGACCAACCTCATCCCTATTCAGCATCACCTCCATCACACTTTTCTCATTTTTCATCCTTAACCCAACAGGACAATCCCTTTTCCAATCCTCTTCATAACTCTCCCATATATCCATATTATGTCTATCAATCCACATACAATTCTCCTCCACCCTTTCAATATTCTTCTCTCAATACAACACATCCATTTCAACAAGAAAATACTTATTCTTCCAATCCTACCATGCACTCACATCATACTTCACAATCTTCCTATCATCATTCTACCCGTAACAAAGAAAAGAGAGGTAAGAAACCATTAGGTCCTTTTATGACTGAACTCCTAAGGCACATATCAAAAACCTCTCGAAAACCTTCATCACATACATTTACAAAGCTCAATCAACCAATGGACATAATTCTCAAGCATTTACTTGATACAAATAGGATTGAACTGCCTTCCATAAGACAACTTGATACCATAGAAAATTGGTTTAAACCTGATCTACATTGTGAATATCATAGATTAGATGGACATATTACACAAAATTGTAAATATTTAAGATATGCAATTCAAGATTTTATTGATAAGGGTCTTTTTAATATAAAGGAATTACAATCTACAACTGATTATAAATCTCCAGTAAACTATCAAACTCCTACACAACAAATACCAATAATCAATCAAGACATGGGGATCTCCCAAGAACCCCTATTCAATTATCAACAATATGAAACCAATCAAATATTGCATGTTAATGTGTCCCTTCATGATGATATTACTAATATTGTAACAGAAACTATAAATGAACAACCTCAAGTTCAATCAACTCAATATGATATTCAAGAGATGGATTCCTCATTTGACCAACCTTCAAAATGGGATGTAAACATAGAAAGCTCATCTTTAGAATCAAAATCTCAATCTAAAATCCACTTTGATAGCCAACAACAAGTGATTAATCCTCAAGCAAAGATATCCCTTTTAGAAGTATTACAAAGTTCTCATAAGGAAACTTTGTTCAAGATACCTAGCCAACAATTTGCTCCTCATCATATTTTCTTTAAGAACATAATTAATGGTGTAAACCCTCTTGAGGTTAACCATATTTCATTCTATGATGAGGATATTCCTTCCTCTACTCCACAAGAAGACTCCTTTCTTTATATTACAGGATCTAGACTCATTTCGGTGTCGAAGGCCTAAAAATGGACGCGATGCCCCAAAAAATCAAATTTAAATCAAAAGAATTGCACAAAGTTAAATTAAACCTAATCTACTAGGATTAGATCCTTACCCGTAGCCCGTGTCGGACCTCTGTCACTCTGTGTGCTATCTCCACCATTTTTCTTCTCTGTAGAGCTCTGGAACAGTAAAAATGAATAATAAAAAATGAATTAGGGTTTTCCCTATTTTCTTTAATTTATTTATCAGCATTTTAAATCTTTGCTTTTCCACGTTTTTACCTCAAACGTTCGATTTGGGTAAAAACATGGAGGGGGCACCATAGTTAGCATTCGTACGATTCGACAAAGAATCGTCGTCTAAAAAATTGAGTATATTTTTGCTTTCTTGTAAAATGGGAAGAACTCGTCTTTAACGCATTTTCTTCAAAAAATTCGCTAAAGAGGGGGCAAAATGTAGCACCCTAAAATTGGCATGGTTAAAACCTTAGTAAAAAGATAAAATATTAAAATTTGAATTTCAACCCTAAACTGCCTATTAAACAGCCTTTTACCCGCTTTCCTCATTTTTTGTGCCATATTTAGGATTTTTTTTGACCATTGGATGATATCGTCTCAGATTAGATGAAATCGTCCTTGATCTGATGAATTCGTCTGGAATAGAACGTCCAGACGATTTCGTCCCAAAACTAAATTTTCATAATTAGCTTCTATTTCAACAGCCTCTCCAACTCGGGCAAAAGCGTGTTTGCACAGTTGGAGATTTCCCTGTTGGAGATCTCCCAGATTGGGATGATCCCCAACATCCCAAACCTCTTCCTAATCCTATATAAACTAGGATTTTTCTAGTTTATCTCCCTGCCTCCCTGCCTAATTCTTGTTGATTCTCCCTGAACTCCCAACCCCTTTGTTGACAGGATTTCATTGTAGAGTTAGCTCTTCATTCCTTCATATTATTGCTTGCATTTGGTATTTTTGCATTTTTATTTATAGGAACTCTACTATTTTTCAGTCGAAGCTAGCTTAGATCGACCCAGACGATCTCGGACGACTGCGGACGATTTCGTACGATTGGAGGCAATCCTTACTGTAGTCCAGATTGAGGGCTATCCGAGTTTAGAGTTTGCATTCTCTTAAGCTTTTCTGCATTTTCATAATATATCTCTGCAATGTTTTAAGTTATTATATTTTATGCATCTTGGAGTTCACCTCATTTAGCATAATTGCATGATAAAGGTAAAACCAATCATTAAATTTACTGCATTTCCTCATTTGTTATTAGACACTATCATTTAGGCATGTTTGTTGTTATCTCTACCATTATCCCTTGCTTCTGCATTTGTATATTTGGTATTTTGTGCCTGTTTTTGTGATTGCAGGTTTTTGATGAATTTGTCTTACGAATTCATCAGATTTCAGATGATTTTGTCTAATTTTAGATTACCTACTATGATTTGAGATGATCCTAAGAAATATCAGACAATTACGTACAAACTGAGACGATCTGAACTACTACAAGACTTAGAATCTCCATCAGACATCCGAAACCAGGTATGACTTCTTCTAGTTAGCATATTCTCTGTTATTTGCATTCATTTTTGTTTTTTGTCTTCATTTAAATCTGCATTGGCATTTATAATAGCTTATATTTATATCAGAAAAACCTAGGAGTTGAATGATCAAGCATAAAAATGAACACATCAAACACACTATCAACCTAGGCGTGGAAATTGCCATTCAAAATTTTCCTGGTGAACCCACCATCCGTCGAAAATTCACCCTTATACACCTCCCTCGAGATGCGGGACCTTCAAAATGCCTCTTAGTCCGAGGTATTGTCCCATCATTTTCACATCCCCCTTTCGGCCACGGATCCTATAGCCTGAAGGTAAGGGTGCAAAAAATTTGGAGCGATACAGTTACAAACCTCCTCATAAAATTTCCCTATTTCTTTTCATTTCTTTTGTCATGACTATTGGAGCCTTTATTTAGCTGCTCTCCTTCCCATATCATGAAGCCTACACTATTTATTTGTATTAATGCCTCTCTTTCCTATTCTAGTAACCCTTCATAGTCAAATTAGTGCTTGAGGTAAGTTTTGACTTTCTTGGCCAGGTCATAGGCCTTTTGGAGGGTGCTAAGTTCCCACATGTTCACTTTATTTCCTGCTCTGGGATCTTCTCCTAGTATGATTTATGTACCTTCATCTTATCATTATATGTAGGTATATATTTTAGTAGCTTGAAATTTTTTTGGTAATAAGCCTCCACCATCTTATTTCCCTATTTAAGATTGATGAATTCCTCAAATTTTTGGTTGTAAAATTGTTCTATGAGGAATCTTCTCTTAAATTCTACTAAAAATTCCTCCCATATTAGGTCAACTATGAACTTAATTTTTTTTTACCCCACTAAATGTTTCCCACCCACCCAAGCCAACACCCTGCAAGTGTAGAGTGGCATATGATGTTTGATTCCCAATGGAATAATTATTTATAAAGTAGAAAGTCTCTATCTTGTTCAGCCAAGCTTCAACCACATCACCACCCTCCTCTCCATTGAACTTGGAGGATTTTAGATGCTTCATATCCCTATCCAATTCTACCTCAAGTTTATTTCTAGCCTGTTGTGCCTCTAAAATGGGGTCATTAACTTATTCCCAACTTGAGTATCATGATTCACTATCACTTATAATAGTTGTCTTTGTGTTTCCATTTGTTCTCAAAGTAAAGTAACTATTATAGGGAGATCCTACCTTTCATTATTATTATTAATCGCTTCTACATCTAGGGTTTTTGCCTCAACATTAGTTTAATGTGTCCATATTGTTGATGGGGAAACATCCCCTCTCATCCTCCTCAGTGGCATTGTCCCTAACCACACACAAGACAGATAGTGAGGGTTAGATCATAATCACTTCTTGAATTAACTTTCCTACTATTAACTAAGTATACAGTTGACTTAGCTATGTAATTAGGTTAAAGTTCAACAAATACACTATTCATTAAAGTGTAATCCTTACATCGTGTGTGTTCTATTACACACTTTTATCTAAGTTTACATAGATAAGCTTGTATACCTTACAAACCAAACACTCTGATACTATATATCATAACCTGAATTCCAAGTTAGTTAGCGAGAGTTCTTTTCTAATATTGTTCTTTAATCCTTTCAACAAGGATCGATCCTAGATATCCTAGTAAGCTTATATTATTTTGGTTTCTACCCAAATTATATTTGAGGCACACCTATCCCTAATCCCTACATATATCCAGCTATGCAGGAGCTCCATGTGTAAGTATTTAGTTTGAAAGCTATATTTCTCATTACTCCCCTAATGAGTTAGATTTCCCTCTTTCATTCTATTGAAAAAATCATGCTATCCAACTATCACTATATAAATACTTCTATGTATGTGTTGTGAGCATACAAAAATTAATTGTCCTTCTCACTTTCATGGTGAGCTAGCCATTCCAAAAATAGACCTTGATCAAAGCTTACTTTTAGAAAATGTAATAAAGTTTATTTCTCACATAGATATATCCTAACAAGCAGAGTGTTCTTTTTCTCTAAGATTTCTATAATATTTATTACTCTAGGTTGATTAACCAACCAGTAGGTTTTACCTTTTAACAAGACCACTAATACGAAGTAGATTAAATAAACTACCATTCTTTATTTTTTAGAGCAATCATAATCTTTAATACATTTGCCTCTTTTTTTCATCAAGATCCCATATGATGAATTAAAGCATTACTTAATCCACTACATAAATGAATCCATAGGCATTTGTATTTATACTATATGAATTCCAAATATCTCAACATAAAATAAATCTTCCTTTTTTAATCCAAGGTTTACATCCACTCCTAACTATTTTAGGCATTTATCTATGTTCCACAAGATTCCTTTTTGAAAGATATTTTGTCCTTCTCACACAATATTGTATTTCATCGATTTTTATCGAAGTAGCTTACTTAAGAGTGTTGTTATATAATTTAAGAGATAATATCCAACATAAGAGCTTTCTATTTGTCCTCAAATAGTTTTACATAATGATTCATTCAATATCATTGAAACAATATTTTGAAGTGCTTTTCCAACCATAATCTAAAATATTTCCTTTTTACATTTCCATAGTCTAGAAGAGAAGTTTAAAAGAAACCATGAAACCAATATTCACATATATAATAATATCCCAAAATATAGAGATCTTCAATGACATAACTATTTATGAAGACATTGAGGTTTACTTAACAATATCAACATAAAGCACCATTAAAGAGAATATTTTGCACATTCCACAACACTATATTTATCCTAGGAAACCCTAAGGGAAAACCCAACCTGGAAATATTTTTCTCTTTATTTCATATTCTTTTGGATTCAATACAATGGGTAAAATAATACCCTAAAATATATTTACATTCCTAAAAAGGGTTTGCATAGTCTAAAGGACTTGCAACATGAATTATTTTTTTAATACATGAATGAACTCTTCTCACAGATTGAATCCTAGAAAAAACCATAAACCTTTCCTAATAAAGAAATTTCTATAATTCATATGAGGCTAATGGTATTATAAATGCTCTTTTGGAAACATAAAATGAGATCAATTACAGTTTGATTAAGCTCAAGCTAAATGCCAACCCAAGGTTCGAATGTGCACACTATCTCCAAATATAGTAGAAACAAGCATAAACTAAGTATAACACAAGTCGTGGTCCTTATAATGCTTTAAGTAGCAAGGATCCTTAGAGGTCATTCTTACACATAATTGCAAGCTAAGGAAAACATGCCATAACTAAGAGCATACTAAACCATTTATTTGGTCCAACATCTTATAGAGATTTCAATATCCTAGGAAAGAGATTAGAAACAACACAATCTACCTACAAATTTTACATCAAAGAGCTATTAAAAAATTTAAGAAAATAAACCAATAACGTCTACTTTGATGCATCTTAAATCCTAAGCACTGAGTTAAGTTTAAACCATCATAAATATTCAAAACTTACTACAGTTATTGATATAGTCCCATCTCTTCAAGTCTGGAAAGGTAAGGTAAAGCAAAACCAACAAAACTTAGTCTAATGAATTTCATTATCAAAACATGCTTGCCTTACTATCTTAAATGTACTAAAACCAAACCCATGTCCATAAATATTTTGCTTCATCAAAAGTAAGTCATGAAGTTCACTCGACATGGTATCTAATCCAACCAAACTATATTTAAGGTTCAAATATTGGAGGCTAACTTAATATCTATCAATGTTGCCATATATTCCTTGCTTCAACCAACAACATTACTCAGAGCCTTTTCAACCAATACACAAAACTAAACATAACTTGGCTAACCTTTCTAGATAGTAATAAAGCAAAAGAGAATCTCCTAACATTAGTGACAACTATCCTCTAAAGTGAAGCTCTACTAAAAGAGGATTCAATGTTGAACTTGCCTTAAAAAAACCAAAGCCTTACACCCAATATCACAAAGAAGATTTAGTTTATCAAAGAAATCATTGCACTACTCTCTTTTATATTGAGAATATCATTTCCAATTTTTTAAACCTAATATAATGATAAATTCAACAAATACTAATCATAGGTAGAAATATATCTTTCGTTGTCCAGTTCTCCAATTTTCTTGGCTCATTATTCCTTCCTTTATTTTTTGTGCATCATTTTCTAGAATCCAAAATAACTCTCCATGCTCTCCCTTTTTCTCCCCATCTCCCATATTGTTCGTTCATTTCTTGGTTACACATTCCCACTACCCATGATGCACATCCCCACTTTCTTCAAGATATGTTTAATGAATGAGTCCATCCTTGAAATGCTCAATGAATTCTATTTTTACCTACCACCTTATCTATTGGCTTTGTAATAAAATGGTATCGAGTTCTAATAGTCCAGAACCAAACTGATAAGTCCCTCTTAAAGGGGTTCATTTCCAAGCTGCACTCTTCCGCTCATGGTGAACAAATTAAAACATTATTGCAAGTTAGTTTTTTTTAATTATTTCTAGCAAGCCTAATAGTGATTTTATCAAAATAAAGCTAAGCTCGACTACCAAACAAGGAAAAGTTCCCTTTATATTTGAAATGAATAAAGGATTCCAACACTTATTCAATCACCAATAATATTTCATAGTAACAACAACTATACATTAAAATTAAATAAAACTAGTTTTAGTATGGTTGTAGAGGGAAAAAACTGCCCTACTGTGTACAATTCCCAAAAAATTTGGATCCATAGGAAGAAATACTTATGGGGTGAATCATGGGGGTATGTTGTTCTCTACACTTGGTGCTAGGGGAGGAAGGTTTTGCTAGGGATAGTTTAATGACTTGCTCCAAGTACTTAGGATATTCAAGAATATTTGATGTATTCAATTTCAAGCAATCACCTAAGTTTGGCCTTTCTAGATCTATGCTATGAAATATAAAGGACAATGCAAAAATATAGAATGAAAAAATACAAGAGCTAACCCTAGTATGATTCTTTCTTTGAATTCTTGCTAACCTAGGGTTTTAAATAAACAATATTTAAGCAAGGGCTCAAGAAGTAATGCATAAACAAAATTAACCCTAAGTGCACACTATATGCGAACTCTAAAGCCACTCCCGGTCCCCGTCCCCACATTCCGAGCGAAGAAGTGATTTTCAGAAGGATGGATCTTTGCCCGTCACCGAATGCTGACACATGACCCTACCGAAGAAGTGTCATTTGGACCAAGCCTCCTATGGGGTGGATTAAATTAAATTTTGACAGAGCGGCTAAGGGTAATCCAGGGCCCACTGGATTAGGTGGAGTTGTTAGAGATCATTATGGAAACCTAGTGTTGGCCTACTATGAAGAGTTGGGCTCCCAGTCAAATCACTTTGTCAAAGCCAGAGGCATTCTGAGAGGAATCCAGATCCTATCAGAGGATCCTCGGCCTTTAATAATAGAATGAGATTCACTCAACATCGTAAACTACCTTCTAGGCACCAAGGACCCATATTGGAGGGTCTTTAACAACGTTCTCGAGGCAAGAACACTCCTATCCCAATGAGGTAGGTGGAAAGTGGGTCATATCCTTAGAGAAGGCAATCGCGTGGCAGACCACATGGCCAACAAAGGGCTCACGACCATGTGTTCGGTCGTGTGGCGATCACGCTTCCCATCCGAGGTGGAAAGATTAGCCAAAGCGGATATCCCATCATGATGTCTTCTTCATGTGGATTTCGAAAGGTCCTTCCCGATGTGTGTCGGGTTTGGACGATAGCTCTATCCAATCCCCTATGTGTTAGCACCCACATGAGTCATGCAAAGTGTAATTCTTTCTCCAAAGATAGAAGCTTTCACATTTCCAAGGCGTACAAGACATGGTTCCCTAGTGGCAATCAGCACACCCTTTTCCATCGAGGTGATCTAGCTGGATTTTACCTCACATTACAGATCAATTATTTTCGGTGATGGAATTCCAAAGTACCCCTTCCCAATGGTGACCACGCATGGATGGGACAATGGAAAATTGCTAGAATGTTTGGGCAAGGCTCTCACCAAATCCTTACCTCAGATTTGGCATGCTCTCTATAGTCCTTCCATTTTTTGGTGCCTCTACCAAACTATCGACCAATTAGACTAGGTTTTGCTATCTCTGAAATCAGGCTTATATATCCAGCCAGGAGGCATGATGCATCATTGGAAGTAAGGCTGATTTTGTACATAAGGTTTTGGGATCCTCTATAAAAACCCACTGTTAATATACTAAATTTACCAAAAAAAAAAAGTGCACACTATATGCTATTTATCTTTCAAATGCCTAGAAATTAATTAAATATATTTCTTTTAAATCATATCTAGGGTTTACAACAAAAATATAAAGCACTCAAAAAATAGTATAAATATTAATTAGAACACTTAGCTTATCTGGTGGTTGATCCTTACTTTTATTATTTAATCCAATGTTGTCAATGATTCCTTTTCTCGTAAGATAAATTAAGAAACACTTGAAAATATGATTAGTGTTAGGGTTTCTACTCAGGCCATTGTACAATAATACTTGTAGGTGCAACAATCAAGCCCCCTAGGTCCTTTTAGATGACCTTTGAAAATAGAAGTGAAAATTGACCTTTGGAATATGAATAAGCATAACAAAATATAGTAGAACATAATAGAAAGATAGAGTACAAAATACCCTAATATGGCCTAAATGTAGTCTATAATATAGATCTAGGGTTTGGGGGTAGCATATTACCCCCAAACATGGTCTATGCAAAATCACACCACGTATATAGTGAAAACAATATCGCACGATGAAATCACACCCTGTAGAAACTCAGGTGTAATTTTGCAGAAGCTAGGAAAAATCTTAGAAAATACAAATTAATTGATGTGTAATAAAAAAATTAATTAATATGTAAAGTAAAAAAAAAGTGAAAACAACCTGGTAGTAGTGAAGAAGCAAGCAAAAGGGATGGGGATCTCCAATTAGTAAATTTCTCCTTATGGCTTCAACACTTGTCCACCAAGATTAGCAACACATAATCAAATACAAAATAAAATAAAGCTTCAATACATCACACTTCACACTTACGAGTTAGCTTGCTTGTAGAAGAAGAAGAAGAAGACCTCAAGAAAATAGAACTTGAATAATAAATGTTATGAACTTGCTTGGTTGGAAACTTGGTGAGAAATGAATTTCAAAACCTCCTTATATAGTGGATTTGAAACAAGAATGGGTAGGAAAAACTAAGCACAACCGACCTTAAAAATATCAACTTTGAAAATTAAGTTTTTCCTAAGAGAAAACCCTAAAATGCAAAATCGTGCTTCATAAAATATGGATCGTGACATTGCACCAGCTAGACCCCATGTGGTTTTAATGCATTTTGGAGGGTTAAATAGAGTCAAAATAGGTCATATCATATACCATTGGAAAGATATTTTTGATCCCAATCCAATGGTATAGGATATAGAAGTAATGGATAATATTTTTTATGGGAAACATAGGCTCAAATATGACCCTACTTTTCTAAGGAGAAAACAAGGGATCTAGGGAAAATTACTCACCTTAGTGGGTCAATTTTCTGTGTCTACAATGGTAATATATAAAAAGCTAATATTACCATACTAAAATCAACTCCATATAATTTTCATATAGAAAACCTCCCCACTTCGTATCTTGGTCTCCCTCTTTTCATTGGTTCTCCGAGAGAGTCAATGTGGGACAGGGTTATTGAAAGAATTAAAAAAAATTTGCTAGATGGAAAGGTCATATTCTATCTCAAGAAGGAAAGCTGACCCTCACTAAGGCCTCTCTTCAGAGCATTCTAGTATATTTCCTCTCTGTTTTCAAAGACCTTGTGAAGATTTTCCAAAAAATTGAGAAACTCCAAAAATAATTTTTATGGACTGGATCAAAGGAGAAAAAATGGATACACCTTGTAGGATGGAACAAAGTGTGCAGACCCAGGGAAAATGGGGGCTTAGGTCTGAGGAGAATTGCTCATATAAATTTAGCTTTACTAGCTAAGCAAGTGTGGTGCCTTATTTTTGGTGAAGAAAATGAAGGGACGACTATCATAAAATGAAAGTATCTTCAAAATATAGAATTTCTAAGTGACTCAGTTCCAATCATAGGTTCTGCTTTTTGGAAAGCAATTCTCAATTGTAAGGAAATCATCAAAAAAGGTTTAATATGGGTTTTAGCCAATGGCAAGAGGATAAATTGTTGGAATGATATGTGGGCTAAGGATGAACCACTGACGCAATATCCTAACTTATCCTGAATTATAGATATCACAAAAGAACTCATTAGCAAAAAAGTCTCTGATTATATGGTTGAGGACATAGGTAGAATGAAGTGGAAACAAATAAGGATTCAGGGATTTAAAGCAGAATTAAATGATTTTTGTAATATTCTAGGGCAACAGTTTATCCCCATGAGACCCAAGTAAGATCAAGTGACTTGGGCTCCTACGAAGAATAGGTAGTTCACTGTTAAATTAGCTTACAAGCTTCTGCTGAGGACGAGGATTTTATCCTCCAAAAGGACTTAGTTTGGATAAAAAATTTAATTCCAAAAATTGTAGTCTTTTCATGGCTGGTTATCCAAGGAATAATTCTAACCATTGATAATATGATGTGTAAATGTATTTGTATCACTAATCGCTATTATCTATGCAGGGCTAATTGGGAGACCATTTATCACATTTTCCTTAAGTGCCATTTTTCCTTGACTATCCTTGTAGCACCCTAAAATTGGCGCAGTAAAATTATAAAATTTACATTCACCTTAGTAAATAATTTTAAATTCAAATTTAACCTCCCAAACTACCCGTTAACCGCCGGGAAATCTGTTTCCCCATTTTTCGTGCCATTTTTAGAGGTTGTTTTTATCGTTTGACGATATCGTCGTCGATCAGACGATATCGCCCCAGATTTGACGATTTCGTCTGGACTAGGACGTCCAGACGATCTTGTCGCAAAACCGAATTTGCATAGTTGGAATCTGTTCCAACGGGTCTCCAATCTGGGCAAAAGCGTGTCTGTGCCGTTGGGACCCTCCCCCATTGGAGATCTCCCAAATTGGGATGATCTCCAACCTCCTAACTACTCCCCCTAAGCCTATTTAATCTCTAGAATTTTCCCTCCCCAACCCCTGGCTGAAATTTTTTGCAAAGTGATTCCCTCTACGTCAAAACATATTAATCTTGCTTTTGCACTAGTCCCATAGCAATTTTGTTGCAGGTACATCACTGATTTTCAGCCGAAGCCAGCATCCATCGTCATCGACGAACCTGTTCAGATCGGAGGCGATCCCATCAAATGCGAGACGATTTCGTACTGATGCAAGACGATCTCGACTGCAGTCCACATCGAGGAAATCAGTGCCTAGAGTTTGCTTTTCTCAACCTTTTCTTTGTCATTTTATGCTACAAATTAGATCATTTACTCAGTTTTTATATTATTTTGCATTTGGAGTTCACCCATTTAGCTTAAATTGCACATTAAGTTCATGATTTGTTGTTAAAATACAGAAATTTGCTAGGATTGCTATTTTAAACTATTGTCAGTATTCATTTTATTATTTGATGTAATTTGCCTCTGTTAGCATAGTAGGACTTCTTGTATTTGGCATCTATTTTCTGTCTTGCAGGTTTCTAACGAATTCGTCATATCTCAGATGATTCTGTCAGTCTCAGATGATTCTGTCAGATTACAGACGATTCTGTCAGATTGCAGGCGATTCTGTAGAATTCCAGACGATCCATACTGCTTCAAACGTCAGAATCTTCTTCAGACATCCGGATCAGGTATTCCCCATTTTCCTCTTGTAAATTCTCTATTTTTTGCTTTTTTAATCTGTTTGCTGTATTCATGAAAGTTGCATTTTCATGTAGTTTAATTTAGATTCATTCGGCCAAACCTAGGACTTGAATGCTTAAGATTAAAATGAACTCATCTAAACACATTCCAAAACCTAGGCATGGAAACTACCGCCAAATGTTTCCTGGTGAACCCACCATCCATCAAAAAATCACCAAAATACACCTCCCTTAAGAGGCGGGACCTTCGCAAAGTCCTCTCAGTCCGAGGTACCGCACCATCCTTTTCCCATCCTCCTTTCGGGTGCGGATCCTATAGCCTGAAGGTAGGGATGCAAAAAATTTGGAGCGATACATTTTGGTGAACCCGACGTGAATGTATTGTAAACCTTTTTAAAACAAAAACAAAATATATATATATATATATATATATATATATATATATATATATATATATATATATATATATATATATATATATATATATGTATACAAGAAAAACAAAAACAAAATCATCATTTCATGTTTATATGTTTTAGATTCAATTCTAAATAGTAGATGCTAAATATTACTTTTAGAAGTATTAAAATAAACCATGAGTTTTTACTCAAATCCATATGAGCCCATCAGTAATGTTGGAAGAATTCAGCCAAATACATTTGTTGATTATGATCAACCTTATCCCTATTCAACATCACCTCCATCACACTTCTCTCATTTTTCATCCTTACCCCAACAAGACAATCCCTTTGCCAATCCTCTTCATAACGATATTATCTATTCTCCCATATATCCATATTATGTCTATCAACCCACATATAATCCTCCTCTACCTTTTCAATACTCTTCTTTCAATACAACACATTCATTTCAACAAGAAAATACTTATTCTTCCAATTCTACCATGTACTCACCTCCTACATCGCAATCTTCCTGTCATCATTCTACCCATAATAAAGAAAGTAGATGTGAGAAACCATTAGGTCCTTTTATGAAAAAATTCCTAAGGCATTTATCAAAAACCTCTCAAAAACCTTCATCACGTAAATTTACTAAGCTCAATCAACCAATGGATATAATTCTCAAGTATTTACTTGACACAAATAAGATTGAACTCCCTTCCATAAGACAACCTGATACCACATCGGATTGGTTTAAACCTGAGTTACATTGTGAATATCATAGAGTAGATGAACATATGACACAAAATTATAAAAAATTAATATGTGCAATTCAAGACTTGATTGATAAGGGTCTTTTTAATATAAAGGAATTACAATCTACAACTGACTATAAATCTTCAGTAAACAATCAAACCCCTACACAAAAAATGCCAATAATCAATCAAGACATGGGGATATCCCAAGAACCCCTATTCAATTATCAAAAACAAGAGACCAATCAAATATTGCATGTTAATGTGTCCCATCATGATGATATTATTAATATTGTAACAAAAACTATAAATGAGCAACCTCAAATTCAATCAACCCAATCTGATATTCAAGATATGGATTCCTCATTTGACCAACTTTCAAAACTATCTTTGGCTCTAGAGAATGATACAAAATGTAATGTAAGCATAGAAAGCTTATCTTTAGAATCAAGATCTCAATCTGAAATCCACTTTGATAATCAACAACAAGTGATTAATCCTCAAGCAAAGATATCCCTTTTAGAAGTATTCCAAATTTATCACAAGGAAATTTTGTTCAAAATACCTAGCCAACAATTTGTTCCTCATCATATTTTCTCTAAGAACATAATTAATGGTGTAAACCCTCTTGAGGTTAACCATATTTCATTCTATGATGAGGATATTCCTTCCTCTACTCCACAAGAAGACCCCTATATTTACATTATCGGAGCTAGTAAAGAAACATCTGTTAAAGCTATCATGGTAGATAATGACTCCTCTCTTAATTTATGCACTTATCAATTATTCCAAAAGCTCAAAACAAAGGAAGAAGATCTTAATGAATCAAATGTTATTATAAAATCTTTTAACAATTAAATTCAAGATTGTCAAGGTACTATAATTCTTCCCCTTAATATTGGATCCAAGATCCTGGATACTTTATTCTATATAGGATATTGTACTTCACCTTACAAACTACTTCTCCAGAGTCCTTGGATTCATACGATGAGGGTTGTCCCTTCCACTCTTCATCAATGTTTGAAGTTTGAAATTGCAAATAAAATTGTTACCATACATGGTGACCCAACACCATTTGAAGAATATTTAACGGTTGAAACATCAAGTTCTATACATTCTCTATTATCACAATTATCTTCTATCCATCACTTTTCTTCATCCATATATGATCATCCTTGTTTATCAAATAACATCCATGCATGTATTTCACATATGCTTTCTCCATCTTATCAAAACTTGGAATATAATGATAAGAATGAAGAACTTTCTTATCCTTCTTACATTTTATTTTGTAACATGATCAATTTTACACATATAAAAGTCAAATCTTTTGCTACATTATTTTACATTATAACAAAGCTTTTGTTATCACTATCTTTTACTCATCACCTTTTGTTCTTACCTTCAACACAACCAGATTATCCTTCAAAACCTCCTTTGATTTTGAAGCAACCTTAGACATGCTATACTCAAATAACCTTGTATAGTGTATATAGATCATCTTGTATATACCACCAATTTCAATTCATAAATTAAAATCAAAATACAAAAAAAATATCAAAATCCTCAAAATCTTCAAAAAAATCAAAAAAATACAAATGCAACTAAGGACCTTAAAGGTAAATTTGAGCCCAACTAGCTTGGACCATACATTATTACTGCCAAATTTGAATCAGGAGCATACAAATTATCTACCTTAGATGGTAAAGAACTTAAAGAACCCATGAATATTTTGCATCTTAAACGTTACTATGCATAAACTTGGTCATCTCATCCATGTATACATTTGTTCAAAATTACTACCTTGTATTTCTTTCAAATTTATAAATCCAAAATATCAAAAATATTCATAAATATCTAAAATCTTCAAAACTATTTGTTGCATTTATTTAAGGCACTTGTTAAATTTTTTGCTCAAAAATCAAACCAAAAATCAAAATAATGATAAAAATATAAAAACAACTATATGCTTGACTCTTTCGAAACCAAAACAATATACAGAAGAAAGAGAGAGTCAACATTCTCAAAACTTCTTAAAATTATTTATATCTATATTTTTCTTCCAATTATTGCAGTTATATGTTTCAACTTATTTTGGATAAAATTAGCATTTATTTTGAATCCCTCACTTGCACACTCACAACAATAAACATCTTGATTTTATCTGGCATGATTACTAATCTCTCTTATATCAAAGTCCACAAAATTCAATTAAATAAATTTTGAGCATAGAGAATTGATCTTGTTATTTACTTAAACCAAACACATCTTTTCACAATAAAATGATTATATTTGTAATTTCCATGTTTTTCTACATAGTAGAAGTGATTTCTTGAGTGAAAAGTTTCCCCTGCTATCCTATCATGCACATGGTCTAGAATATTTGAGAATTGGCAAAAGGACAAGCTCACCCCTACCCAGAATAAAAATCCCTTGCTCTACAGCTAATCCGAGCAGCACAGAAAAAGAAAAAAAAGAAAAAAAAAATTCAAGAAAAAGAGAAAACAAAAAAATGTTCTTTTATCATTACAGCAATGTCCCAAGCATTATCGAGCAAAATAAATACAAAAAGAAAAATAAGCAAAGTTCAAAATAAGGCAAGAAAGCAATAAAATCCCTTTCCCTACCCTTTGAAAAGAAAAGAAGGGTTGATGAGCTTGAATCCTTGGAATTCTCAATTATTCGAAAACTGTGAGGTAAGCCCCATAACATGTGGTTTGTGCCCAACCTGCTTGGCCTTGGGTAACTCCTAGCGTGGCGATATGTCTGTCACATTAGCGACCTTCTTTTGTACAGACCTATGTCTACTTATGGATTAGCTAGCTATTGATAATCCGGTCTACATAGTAGCCTAGTATGGTTATATGCATCTACATCATGGTTAATGAACACTTATTTGGTTTCTTCAAATCACTTGTATCATAGTATCTTGCTCAAAACTGGTAAATGAAAAATGCAATTGCACACACATTTGTATTTGAGATATTTTGTCTATCATTATGATAAATCAAGATCGGAAATGAATTCACATATGCACATGGGATTCCTTATAAATCTAACTTTTCAAAATACTTTGAAATATTATTTTTGCAACTTGTTTGGAATAATCAAGTACAATTATTTTTCACAAAGACAACTATAGAATAGAAAAATCAAAAATTTCTTTCAAATTACACAAATCAAATCATATATATCGTGTCGACTTTCGCGACGATGGTATAGTTTCAAAACCAAAATTGGAATTTTATGCCTAGCGCAAGTCCTCATTTTCATCTTTTCTGTTCATCAAAAATCAACCATGCAATAAAACTATCTTTTTTTGGATTTTCGCGATGATGGTATAAGTCTATACCTACATATTCTATGCCTAGCGCAAACCATTGTAACAATTTTTTTTCCCATTTATTAAAAATCATGAAAACCATATGACTTAAATCATTATGTTACACAAATTTTGCTTTTAAGCAAACACATTATCAATATTTCATGTCATTATGTCAACCTTCAAATTTGCAATGATGGTATAATTCTTAAGGAATTATTCAAAAAATTTATCACACTTAGGAATTTATGCCTAGCAAAACTCATTTTAACATTGTTTCATGCATACTATTTTTATGAAAATCTAAAAACAAACCATCATCATCATCATTTGCACCATTGCACCAAAGTCTTAAGACAGTCTCTTAAGCACTCTTTTACTTTTAACAATATTTCTATACTGGGATTAGCTTGACGACCAAGTGAGCAGCGACTCCATGAAATGGTCTATAATAGCGACAATGTCCTTTGAAATTATTGTTAGAAGTCTCTTTTTATTTTTTTACATCACCTTACAAACAATCAATTTGTTACATCAGATTATTTCATTTAAAATTTTTATAGCATGACATCAAAATTATAATATTTCCAAACGACATAATTACATGAATCTTCAATCATCAAATCAATCAATCAAACATAAAAGCATCATAAAAATACAAACCACAAGTCATATGATCAAAAATATCATACATATATATCAACAAAATTATGTACATCATATCAACCATTTTTGTTTGCTAAGCTCTAAAACCAGTAAAAATGAATTAGGGTTTTACCCTATTTTTTTTAATTTTATTCAAAAATAATTTTGCTTTTTCGCGTTTTTACCTCAAATGTTCGATTTGGGTAAAAACACGGAGGGGGCACCATAGTAAGCTGTCGTACGATTCGACCAAGAATCGTCACCTAAAAATGGGTATAATTTTTTGCTTTCTCGTAGATCGAGAAGAACTCATCTTTAACGCATTTTCTTCGGAAAATTCGCTAAAGAGGGGGCAAAATGTAGCACCCTAAAATTGGCACAGTAAAATTATAAAATTTACATTCACCTTAGTAAATAATTTTAAATTCAAATTTAACCTCCCAAACCACCCGTTAACCGTCGAAAAATCCGTTTCCCCCTTTTTTGCGCCATTTTTAGAGGTTGTTTTGACCGTTTGACGATATCGTCGCCGATCAGACGATATCGCCCCAGATTTGACGATTTCGTCTGGACTAGGACGTCTAGATGATCTTGTCGCAAAACTGAATTTGCATAGTTGGAATCTGTTCCAACGGGTCTCCAATCTGGGCAGAAGCATGTCTGCACCGTTGGGACCCTCCCCCTGTTGGAGATCTCCCAAATTGGGATGATCTCCAACCTCCTAACTACTCCCCCTAAGCCTATTTAATCTCTAGAATTTTCCCTCCCCAACCCTTGGCTGAAATTTTTTGCAAAGTGATTCCCTCTGTGTCAAAACATCCTAATCTTGCTTTTGCACTAGTCCCATAGCAATTTTGTTGCAGGTACATCACTGATTTTTAGCCGAAGCCAGCATCTATCATCGTCGACGAACCTATTCAGATCGGAGGCAATCCTGTCAAATGCGATACGATTTCGTACTGATGCGAGACGATCTCGACTGCAGTCCACATCGAGGCAATCAGTGCCTGGAGTTTGCTTTTCTCAACATTTTCTTTGTCATTTTATGCTGCAAATTAGATCATTTACTCAGTGTTTATATTATTTTGCATTTGGAGTTCACCTATTTAGCTTAAATTGCACATTAAGTTCATGATTTGTTTTTAAAATATAGAAATTTGCTAGGATTGTTGTTTTAAACTATTGCTCAGTATTCATTTTATTATTTGATGTAATTTGCATCTGTTAGCACAATAGAACTTCTTGTATTTGGCATCTGTTTTCTGTCTTGCAGGTTTCTAACGAATTCGTCTGACGAATTCATCAGATCTCAGATGATTCTGTCAGTCTCAGATGATTTTGTCAGATTGTAGATGATTCTGTCAGATTACAGGCGATTCTGTAGAATTCCAGACGATCCAGATTGCTTCAAACATTAGAATCTTCTTTAGACATCCGGATCAGGTATTCCCCATTTTCCTCCTGTAAATTCTTTGTTTTTTGCTTTTTTAATCTGTTTGCTGTATTCATGAAAGTTGCATTTTCATGTAGTTTAATTTAGATTCATTCGGCCAAACCTAGGACTTGAATGCTTAAGATTAAAACGAACTCATCTAAACACATTCCAAAACCTAGGCATAGAAACTGCCGCCAAATGTTTCCAAGTGAACCCACCATCTATCGAAAAATCACAAAAATACACCTCCCTTGAGAGGCGAGACCTTCGCAAAGTCCTCTCAGTCCGAGGTACTGCACCATCCTTTTCCCATCCTCCTTCCGGGCACGGATCCTATAGCCTGAAGGTAGGGATGCAAAAAATTTGGAGCGATACAATCCTAAGTGGGGCTTTTTAGGCCTACAATATTTCTTGGGTTAAACCAACCACCATACTTGATTTTTTCATCTAGTGGCCTTACCCCTTTTCAAGCCAAAGACTTAGATACATGTGGAAAATTTATCTCAATCACTATATTTGGCAGGTGTGGTTAGAAAGTAACCATAGAGTCTTTAATGAGTCTATCCATGATCAACAAACTATCATTGCCAAGATCCTATCCTTTTTCAATGATAATGTGAACCTTATCCCTTTTGATAGCCATAAAAATCTTCTGTAGGAGACCAGATTGCTCAATATTTAAGCTTAACCTTGTTAGATGAGTCTATGCCTAGGGTAGTCAATCCCAGAGCCAATGTTAAGTGGTCCCCACCTCCTACGAGTTGGTTTAATATTAATTTTGATTGAGTGACTAAGGACAATCCTAGCAGAGCAGGCACTGGAAACATTGTGCAAGATCATAATGGGGATATGATGCTTACATTTTTTGAATATTTGGGAACAAGGACAAATAATGAAGCTAAAGCTAAAGCTATGTGGAGAGGCCTTCAAATGACTCAAGACTTAGAAGGCAATTTGATCATAGAAGGAGACTCTATGCATGTTATAAATCTCCTCAACAATTAGAAAACACATCCTTGAAGGATTAAAACAATTGTTGAAGAGGCTAGGATCCTTTTCCAGGAAAGACAAGATAGAAAATCCCAACATGTCTTTCGGGAAGCTAACAAAATTACTAATAAGCTGGCCAATTTGGGTGTCGATGGTGACGAACTTTTTAAATGGGAACACGGTGTCCCGAGCAAAGTAGAGGGTCTTATTCAACAAGAATTCCAAAAAATTATAGTCAAATTTACCAACAAGGAAGGCACTGTAAGTTCGAAGACTAGGAGTATTCCCACATTTTTTTTGAAATAGAATCACAATAAAAATTATCCAAGTTGTCAGTCTTCGTGGATGCTGCTTGGAAATACCACAAATACTAATGGGGACAGTCACATGTTAGATAACATGGTTCCTAGTCATCTTAGTAATTTGAGGTTGGTTTATAATCACAGGTCAGGAAAGAAATGACAATATAAAACTTCGAACCAGAGCCACATTGACCACCATATAGCTACCACCATAAATCTAGCTAGCAGGTTCACTTCTCCAAGGCTGATTTGCCAAGACGGGATGTGGTCCCAAAGCATGTCATATATGGAAGAAAGCAATTAAAAAAGAATTATTAAGAGTAACTATCAATACAAAGCTTGTGGGATATTTTTTTAGTACTCTGCTATGTGTGTCTGCAGCTTTTTGTTTCTCCACTATTTCAAGGAAGGGATTCGTGTCTATTTATTTTTTGGTAATTATGTTGCAGGTGTGTTTTCTTGGGGTATACCCAAAATGTTGTATGGGAAGTTTCTTTTTTATAACAGTCTATGTGCCTTACCGGATGTAATGGCTTTGGCAGCATGTAGATTTTACATATATAGGATCCTTAGTAAGGACATGTTCATCAACAGCCCTGGGCTGATTTTTGTAAAAGGTTTTGGGTCAACCTGTAAAACCTGGTATTAATGCTATAGTATCTTATATACCAAAAAAATAATAATTTTCATATATATATATATATATATATTCATAAAGCAATTCTTGACATTCAAAATTTAGGATAAAGGCACTCATCCATGCTACCCGAACTACTGAAAGAGTAAATGACCTCATCATTTCTTTTCCTCGAGATATACCCGTTTCTTGTAAGCATACAAATATGTTAATGACATCTCACTTTTCTATAAAAATAATATTCCTACAACAAGTAAGCATAAAATCATTAATCATTCCTTTGATAAGAGATATTACATTTTCCATAAAATATTCTTGCTTAACTAGTCATGAAAAATCATTCATTCTATCCATAAAGCAACATAGCAAAATGTGAATCCATCCAAATGAATAATCTGCCAAGGAAGGGTCATGACAAGGATCATAATAACTCATATGTAAGAATGAATGTATTTTTATGTGCATAATAATCACAAGAAAAAGAAGCCCATACTTATTTCAAAAATATTCTCCACAAATATGTTTCTATTATAGGTCAACCCATGTATTTCTATAAGATTTATTTCACTATAGCAACACATGCGTAATAAGCTCATAATTATTTCCAAAAAATATTCCACAAATATTTTCTATCACTACTCAACCCATGCATTAGATCTCTTCATCAAACAATGGAACAAATACTTGAATCCACTATTGAAGGATTACATCCACTAAATTCATCACCAAATTCAAAATACCACTTAGAATAATTTAAAACCAAATATTGGAAGTGTCAAAATCATTAGTTTAATACAAAAATATAAGGGTATATATTTAATAGATTGATCTAGTATTTTTTCCAAGACAACCCATCAGAGTAATAACCAATCCAATATTAGTTTAAGGTTGTCTCAAATATATCCATCAAATTATTAATTTTACAATTAGTCTAAAGAAATTAATCAATCCACTTGATTAATATGAATCTAACATTAGATTAGTCCATCTTTAATTAATCAATCCATTTTATTAATATGAATCTAACATTAGATTAGTCCATATTTAATTAATAAATCCATTTTATTGATATAAATATAACATTAAAAATTATAACATTAATCAGTATATTTGATTAATATGAATCTAATATTAGATTAGTCCATCCTTAATTAATCATTCCATTTGAAAAATATAAATCTAACATTAGAAAATAGAATATTAATCAATCTATTTGATTAATATAATCTAACATTAGATTAGTCTATCTTTAATTAATCAATCAATTTTATTAATATAAAACTAACATTAGAAAAGTATAACATTAATAAATATATTTGATTAATATGAATCTAACATTAGATTGGTCTATCTTTAATTAATCAATCCATTTGATTAATATAAATCTAACATTAGAAAAGTATAACATTAATCAATTTATTTGATTAATATGAATCTAACATTATATTAGTCTATCTTTAATTAATCAATCCATTTGATTAATATACAACTAACATTAGATAAATATAACATTAATCAATCTATTTTATTAGTATGAATCTAACATTAGATTAGATTAAACCTTTCTAAACCATTCATAGAAATTCGATTAATATCTCCAACTCAACCCTAAAATGCAACCATCAATTAAAACTTATTCAATATAACAAAAGCAAAGAATAAATTATCCTAAACATATGCACAAAGGATATTAAAAAAGTTAAAGTCTAACTTTAGGGAAGGAATAGGATTCTTGACCCTAAGCTTTACGTAAAGTAATGCTCACAAGGTACCATCCTTGTAGCGAACCCTGACGACACAACAATATCACCACAAAGTTCAAAAATAGCCTATGAATTAAGATATTTCTTGCATCAAGTCTAAGCACTAAGGTAAAAGACACAGAGGATGCAATTACTCGTAGGCAACTCAAACATCCAAGATCCAACCAGCCACTCGATGGGTCATCAAGGGGAACAACTTCTTAAACATGACTTGTAGGAAAGAAATAAATCTCTATAGCTAGCAAAAGGAAACTATTCTATGCCTAGCACTACCCCTGCACTCTTTCTCATTATGCAAGGAGAATAGGTTTTAAGTGAGTGGAAATTAAGTGCACAAAACCCAAGGCACAAAGACTACCAAAGGTGGCATGTAGGGCAAAGAAAACATATTGTAATTTCATATCAAAGTTAGAGAAAAACTTGAGCATCTAGAGGTAAGCACAAAAAATTAACAACATCAGATTCATAGAAAATAAACAACAAAGCTTAACCTAACAAGCCATCGAATTGTTGAAGCCTTACCTATAATCCTTTTTAAGTACATTCACTACTTCAACTCTATCTTTGTCTTCCACCTTGTGCTACACAATAAAATTTTCCTTAATATTACATTTATCCTTTTATCCCCTTCATATCCATCGATTTCCTTAATTTTAAAATTATATACTTCTCTTAAGGATAGTTTGATCACAAGATATTTCGAGCACCACCATTATTAATGCCTCTACATAATGCTCATGGCACCTTCCTTTAGTGCCCACTTACAAGAAGAGTGTTATCTCAAGATGTGCACATGATAAAATAAGAGTGGTAACAAGAAAAGAGTGCCCACTCCTCTAAGTTCCATCACTCCAAGAAATAAATATTAAATACACTACCTCAAGGTTAAAGGTGGATCATCATATAGCCACAATTGAGCATAAAGTAAACATTTAAAATAAAAACTTAATGCTTTCTTTAATGGGTTGATTACCAACCTTAGGCATACAAGAATTAATATCAGCCAATTAATTTATCAAGAACACAAGGAGATATTAAAAAAAAAAAATGCCAAAAGTAAGAACAAAAGCACTCCCTTGATGTTTCATACTATTATTTTATCCTCAAGTGAGTGGCTCCTTATTCAAGATAGACCTAGGCTATCATTGACTCATGTTAAGGAGACTTTTTTTAGATAACTTTCCTGGTCCAATGGCATGAACATGAGCATAAACAAACTCTAATGCACCTACATGAAAAAGCATTCATTCATGTTACCTTGAGTTATTTTATGGTTGTGGCAAATTTTCTTGTCCACCCACAAGAGCATTTGATCCTGCAACCAAGTAGAGCATCATTAGGACCTTATCCTTACATAAAAATAGATAAATCAACAAAGCATATATCTATCTAAAGCATCAAAGCTAAGCATTAAACATCATTTATAATTACATAGTCCAAATTCAGTAGCAAGTCCTGCTAAGGTGGGTCATGACAAAGGGCCTCTCTCCAATGATTCAAAATTGGGTACCGTGGACAACAATACAACTGCATACCAATAGAGTATCCCATAGTAGACACGTATTTTATTGTAATCATAATATTTCAAATAAAATATCTATCTCATTTTATGTATATATATTTTTTAAATTATTTTAAATAAGTTATATGTGGCTTCTATTGGGGACCACTCTCACAAAATACCAAAATATTACATTTGTTGTAGCATACCTTTTTATCATATTTTTAAGTTTTTTTTCTATATTATATATATTTTAAACTTCCTCGAAGTGATCTCTATATATAATTTTATAACATTTAAATTTAATTTTTCTTTAGAGTTCAGTTTTTTATTATTCAAATTTATGTTAATTAGTGATTTAAAGTATAATATTAATAAATAGTCTACATAAGTGATTCCAATCACAAGCCCCTACAGGATCCTTCTCACTTGGGATAAAAGTTTACCAAGATGGAGCAAAAATTTTAAGGTGGTAGTTTTTCAGATTTGAACTATGCTCCTAGGGATAATATGAAGGACTATTGTCGATTCCTCCATATAGCAAATAAATAAATAAATATGAAGCCTATAATTATTTAACGTGTGTTTTTAAAAAATAAAATAAGTATTAATTTTAAAATTTATATTAAATAAATTTATCATTTTAAATGATTGGTCAATAATATGATATAAAAAGAATGGACATGTATAATTATTATTATCTTTTTTAGTAAGGAATATGTGGCTTGAAAGTCAATTCCACCAAAATATTACATTTGTTGTTAGGTCAATTAAACTATATCCAACTTTTTATCAAAATATACTTTTCATTTCCTTTTCTATCAAATATATTCTTAATCTCCCTCAAAGTGCTATGTTTCCACAATTAGTTCCTAGACATCACTTTCATTAAGAAATAATATCACACTTTGGTTAATTGCCTTCTAAAATTTGAATTTTATGAAGACAAATATCAACATTGCTATTGGATAAATTATCTGCTATCCAATTTCCTTGGCTATGATTTGATCACATTTCCAAAAGATTGTCTTCAAGAATAGACAACAAACATAAGAAAAAATATTATTTTTATATAATTTCTACATCCATTTTTGTTGATAGCATCCCCTCAACTTTCAATTGTAATTTTAATCCCTATAAGAAGCACCCTAGCCTCTACATAGTTGTTAGTTGAAATTCCATATGATTTTGAGTGAGGATAATTTTACCTTCATTTTTTTCAAAAAACAACTTATCCTGAATTTCCTTTGGAAGTACCATTGAAATTAATTTTGATAAACTCAATTTCTATACATATTCATTTTACCATAGATCAAAGTAGATTCTTTGCTTTAATGTCATTGTCACAAATGATTCTTCCATGTATATTCAAATCATATTTTTTTTTATAGGGTGGATGAAAGGAGTTTTGAAAGGGCCTCCAAACCTTTACAAAAGGAAGCTAACTTTTGAACACCTCAGGAGGACAAGAGAATCCATACAAAGAACAACTAAATTTAATAAGATGAAATAGATGACCAAACTAGAAACCAGATGACCAAGAAAAATCAAACAAAGAGAGAATGCCAAACCCATGTAGGGGTGAAGGAAGATGTGCAGGCCCCAAGATGCAAAATAAAATAGACAAAAAGCATAGAGAAGAGATAAACAACTTAGAATTTGGACCTACTAGGGTTAACTCCAACCTTATCCTTAATTTTATCCCCATTCATCACCTAGCACCCCATTAGGGCAAGAACTTCCTCAATGCATGAAATAGTCACCTATATGGAGTTAATCATCGAGCACTACAACTTCAAATCCATAGTGTTAAGAGCCTTTGGGTTAGAGTTTCCCAATTGGATGCAAATGTTCTATATCCTCCTAACATATCTACCTCTTGACACCAATTTTGACTTCATAGGAGGCAAAAGATAATCCTCTAAATCAAAATCATTAATAGTCATTGAAACCTTACCAATGGTCACCATATTAACCTCCAATAATTTAGATCTATGTGTATCCTTTTTTCTACCACTAGGACCTCTATAAATAGACTTTGCTTTCTTTATTGATTGCATCGCTAGTGGAGTGGCTACCATAACATCCTGGTTTGAAGCATACAAACCCCTCGAGATTGAAGAAGCTAGATAAACTACTATTGGTGTAGAGACTGTTAAAAAAATCAAGATATTATTGCCATTCAAACCCCACAGGTTCACCACATGATCAAATATCATCTTGAGAAGACCTTGGTGTACTGGATCTGAGGCCACCCCTTTCTTAACCTTGGAAATTTTCCTTGCCAAATACTAAAATAGAAATGATGAAATATTCATCATTTGTTTGTGTTGTAGATGGTTAAGAATCATGAAATGGTAGCTCCATAAGATCTCCAAATTTTCATCTAGTGTAAAATACTACATTATCACCAGTACCACTCGATCTTACAAGGCTCAAAGGGAATTATTCCTAAAATAATTTTGAGTTTTTGTCAGCTCTTCTTCACCACCCAAAAAACTTGAACTTCTTTTGCCAAGGAGTGCTTCTCCCTATTGTGTACCAATCCATTCACTACGAGTCTCGTCATCTTAGTAATGAGGGGGATATCGATCTCAATCTCCATTGTAACCACTCTAAACACCCCATCATGCCATTAATAATCTAGATGCTTGGCCATCTCCCTATGGTTGCTATTAAATTTTAATAGACACTAGAGAACATTCTCTATTTTCAATATCTTACAAACCTCCTCATCCACTGTAAGAGATTTTGGCTCCAATATTATGGTAGCTATACTAACACACTTTCTTAAACCACTCAAAAAAATTATGATAGAATTACCACTTTTCACTCGTACCAACTTACGATCGATAGAAATGAGGCCTAGGTTTTTTAAGAAAATTTCACCTCTCTACTTGTGAAATGCACAATCTCGACACATGTGGATCTTCAATCCCATTACAATATGGAAAAGGAATGTGGAAATCAACCATTTTTTTTTTTAAATTAAGCATGGTATGGGCAAAAAAATTCCATTGATCTACAAGACCACTTCTTGGGACTCATACCCCAAAAACAATTCACCATTCAAGATAGCAAAATGCTTTGGAAAGAATCTAATATTGGAACTTTCAAGACTATTGTACCAAAACCAGTATTAGAGAGGAGGGGTAATAATTCTCACACCACTCTCCCTACTGACAATATATGAGGTGAAATAATTTCCATATGAAGTAATGATTTTGTTGAGCAAGATGCAGCGACAATATTGTCATTATTGTCAACACACTCATATGGACAGGTTGATGCAGTGGATAGTTGTTTAGAGGTTTTTTGGAGTATGTACAATGGTTTTTAATACTTATAAGAATATTTGTGATGTTCAGGTGAAGTTGTTACAGGTTGTTTGTGCAAATTTGCAAAAGTTGCAAAAATCATCAGGAAGTTGTCAAAGTAGCAAAAAAGGAAGTTGTCAAAGTGGCACAATGTCAATGGAATGTGTTGTACAGCACAAGATACTATTTAGAGGTTTTTTTATCATTAGAAAGTGTGGTTGCAGTGTTGAAATGTCCGGTTGCTTCGCTGGTGCATTGTTGGTCATGAAATTGCAGCTGTAAAATATGTGTTGGAGGTCACTTTGCGGGAGGAATATTAAGAAATCCATGAGGAATTGGTCTTCAAATTTTTTTACTGGAGGTATCTGGATATATTGAGAGCTTAAGTTTTAAATTTCAACCCAAACGGAGTCTGGAGGGAGAAACGGTGAGCATTGTAAAATGGCTCTAGAGCACTTTTTCAATTTATGACAGGTTTAAAATTAGTGCTAGAGGCCACTTTGTAGGAGGTATGTTAAGAAAAATGTGAGTAATAAAACTTAAAAATTTTTATTGGAGGTATTATGATATATAGAGAGCTTATGTTTTAAATTTCAGCCCGAACGGAGACCCGAGGAAGAAACGGTAGCAGTTGCAAAATGCCTTCATAGCATTTTTTCCAGTTTTGGGCAGCCAAGTGCTTTTGCACTCGAATACTCAAATTCATATTTTCTTGTTTCCGAATGTATCATTTAAGTGTTTTTTCATATATAGCTCATCAAATTTAACATATTTTCTTTTTGGTCAAAGTAATTTCGAGGCCTCCAAGTGTGAGAACGAGTAATGTGCACAACACTTTGTCCGTGAACTGTTTGACAAAATGCCTCTCCAAAATAAAAGTGAAATTTAAAAAGGTCATAAATTTTGATCCATAACTTATTTTGAGTCCGTTATTTTTCCAGCACGTGCAAAATTTTAAAATATAGAATAAAGTTATGTCTCTCATGGGAGACGTTATTGAATGCTGAAATGATCATCTTGCAGCTCGGAATTTGTTAGGAAGTTGAAGTGTTGGAAGTTGAAGGGATTGTAAAAAGGTTTTTAAAAAGGAGTCAGTGTGAGTACAAATAATAGTGTGAGATTAAGATTCAGATCATATGAGATTAGTCAGAGTGGATGTGTAGAGAGAAGCAATGAGCTAGACCACTCAGGGTCTTTTAGAACGGAGATCAAATTTTCTACTACAGTTTTTGCTTTTACCGAGTGGGTGCTTGGTTATCGGGGTCGGTGCTCCTTGTAGTTGGTGTTGCTAAAGTCCGGGTTGGTTGGTTCCATTCCCTATAGTTGGTGCTACAAAAATATTGTAAAGATAAAATATTTTTGAGGCTAGATTTGGATGGGAGTCCAAACAGTCCATTGGCATAGTGGTTTTCCCACATCGGGTTTCCACTATAAATCCGGTGTTATGTGATGCATGTTTGTGTGATTGTTTGTTTTGATTTGATTTCATAGTTGGATTAGATTTTTAATATACACTGATTCACCCCCCCTCTTAGTTTCATTCTTAGTTCAATAATTGGTATCATAGCGACGTTCCCGAACAGGCTTAACCAATTAGGGTGATCTTGGAAGTGACACAATGGCAGGAGGCGAAGGCTTCTCTTCGAACAAGGCACCATTGTTTGATGGAACTAATTATGCTTTTTGGAGAATCAGGATGTAAACATATCTTTGTGCATTGGGATACGATATTTGGGAATCAGTAAGCAGTGGATATACACCACCCGCCACTCCTCCAACCGATGCTTCTGGTAAGAAACTGTTTGAGAATGACTCAAAAGCAAAGAATACCATCATGTGTGGATTAGTGGACATCAAACTGGTAAATATTATGGGTTGTAAAATGACAAAGAAAATATGGGACAAACTGAAGAGCATTCATGAAGGAGATGATAAGATCAAGGAGGCCAAGTTACAAACACATCGAGCTCAGTTTGAAGGATTAAATATGAATGAAGATGAGAATATAGAGGCCTACCTTTTAAGAGTAAATGAAGTCATCAATGCTATCAAAGGACTTGAAGAGGAAATAAAAGACTCAGTAATCATAAAAAAGGTATTAGATATCTTCCTCAAATGTTTGATTCTAAAGTTTCTTCAATATAAGAAGCTAAAGATTTAAATACTCTTACTATGGATGAGTTTTATGGTTCTTTAATTGCATATGAAATGAGAATAGGAAAATCTAAATATACAGATAAAGAAGTTACCTTTAAATCTTAGAAAAATGCAAAAACAAAAATAGATTCAGATGAAGATGAAATGTTAGATGAAATGGAAGCTAACTTCATGAGAAAACTAAAAAAGGGAAAAGGCAAATACATAGGAAAGTTACCATTTAAATATTTCAATTTTGGAGGTGTTGGGAATTTTGCAGCTAAATGTCCACTTAGTGAGAAGAACATAAGTGATGAAGGATTGTACGGATAAAGAAGTGACTGGAAGAAAAATCAAATTTCAGAAAAGGTAACTTCAAGAAGAAAAGTTTCATCTCTAAGAATGTTAGTTCATCAGAAGACAACTCCAGTGAGGATTCTGAAAAAGAAACAGGTGAAGCTCTTTTCATGGAATTCGAAGAAGAAAAACTAGAAAAAGAACAGGCATGTGATGAAGAAGAAATTGACGTAGAAGTGAATTTGGAAGAGGAACTAATTGCAGCTCTAGATGAATTTAAGACAAAGAAAAAGGAATAAGAAAATTCCAAGAAAGCTTGAGGATGCAAATGAAATCATAACAAGTTTGAAAGTGCAGATAGAAGAATCCAAGAAGAGCTCCGACTATATCAAAGTACAAATAACCATGAAAATAGATTATTGCAACAATTTAGAAGAAGAGATTGTTGGTTTAAGGATGCAGCTAGAAGAAATGAATCAAAAAATTAGCTTTTATCACAAACGTAAAGAGAGTTCTATAAAGCTGGATAAGATCATAAAGAACCAAAAGACTATAGGAATAAAATTTGGTTTGGATTTTGACGAAGGAGAATCATCAAATGGATCAAAGGCCACAAATGAATAATCCACAAAGAATGAAGAAAATAAACAGGTTAATCAAACAAAAATGAATCATGCAAAGGAAAGCAATAATGCAAGGCACGAAAGAATAATTGACAATGATGGTTTCACCAATGTCACACATAAAATAAGAAGAAGATTTATGGCTCCTACAACAACATGGCAAATACCACCACCCAGGTTCAATCATCTCTTTTTTGGTTATTGTTTTAAATGCAATGGTTATGGACATAAGATTTCATATTGCAAGTATAATGTAGGACCAATGAATTTTTCTAGTAGAAATGTTTTTTCACCTTTGATAGATTATGCAGTCAAATATTATAACTGTCATAACTTTGGGCATATTGCAAGAAATTATAGAAGTACATTTGCATCAAATCAATTTTAGGGAAGAAAATTTCATCCAAATGAAATAAGACAATAGAAAATTTCCTAAAAAACATGCACAAGCTACTAAAAAAGAAAAGCCAAAACAAGAGCCCAAAACTGTAATCAAATCGGAGTGGAAAGAAAAAGAGCAACCTAAGGAATAAAAGAAATCCTTGATCATACATATAACATTTAAAGTGCAGAATAAATCTGCACCATGGATACTTGATAGTGGATGCTCCAGTCATATGATAGGTGACAAACAAAAATTTGTGAATTTGTAGCAATATGAAGGCGGTTCAGTGAAATTCATAAACAATGATGGAGCTAAGATATTTGGCAAAGGTTTAGTTAAGATCAGTGATGGAAAAATCAGGTTATAATAATTCTTGTTTGTGGTCGGTATGAAGCATAACTTGTTGAGCGTAAGTCAAATTTGTGACAGAGGTCATGATGTGATCTTTAAGAAGTGAGGTTGTGAAATCAGAAAGGCAAACTATGGGAAGTTGATAGTAGCTGGATCAAGGACATCTAGCAACCTATACACTCTTTTAAAGACTTTAGAATGAGCTTGCTTTATTGGACATGAATAAGAGAATTGGTTGTGGCACAAGAGGCTTGGTCATATCAGTTTTGATAATCTAGTAAAAATTGGTTCAAAGAAAGCAGTGAGATATATTCCCACCATTGGCAAACCATCAAATAGCATTTGTGATTCATGTCAAAAAGGGAAGCAAACTAGAGTATCATTTTTTAAAAAAAGAGTACTACACGAGAAAACCTTTGGAACTAATACATATTGTTTTATGTGGACCTATGAGAACGCAAAGCATAAACGGTGACAAATATTTCATGTTGTGTATAGATGACTATTCCAGGATGAAATGGGTATTATTTTTGAAGCATAAATCAGAATCTTTTGAGATGTTCAAGGTTTTCAAAAACCAAGTTGAGAATCAAACAGGAAAAAAGATTAAATTTTTAAGGTCAGACAGAGGAGGAGAGTTCATTTCAAAGGATTTCATAGATTATTGTGAAAAATATGGCATCAGGAGATAGTTTTCAGTAGCCAGGAAACCTCAGCAGAATGGTGTGGTAGAAAGAAATAACAAGACAATGTAGGAAATGGTATGGACTATGTTGATTGAGAGCAAAGTAGCAGATAAATTTTAGAAAGAGGTAATCCATACTGTGGTATACATCCAAACTAGGTGTATGTTGGGGATGCATGAAAGCAAAAATCCTTATGAGTTGTGGTTCGGTAAAAAGGCAACAACAAGATATTTTAAAGTTTTTAGCAGCAAGTGTTACATCAAAAGAACTGAAGAAAACCTTGGTAAGTTTGAAGATAGAGTGGATGAAGGTATTTTTCTTGGCTATTCATCAAAAATTAAATCTTACAAATGTTACAAAAAGAGGCTAAGAAAAATTGTGGAAAGTATAGATGTTAAAGTTGAAGGAAGGGAACGAGTACCCAATTTATAATGAGGTTATTGAAGGAGACAAGGAAGAGGAAATGGAAAATAAATCAATAATTGACTCAAAGGATTCGAAAAGTGATTCAAAATTGGAAGAAAATAGGAAATTCAAAATAGGTAGCTAGCAGAAAGATCATCCTAGAGAGAAAATAATTGGAGACCCCACAGTTGGTGTTCAGACAAGAAGAAGATTAGTAAGTAACTACTCTTTACTATCTAGCATTGAGCCCAAAAAATTTTTCAAAGCAAGCAAAGATGAAAGTTGGGTAAAGGCAATAAACAAAGAATTAGATTAGATCGAGAAAAACAAGACTTGGGAGTTCGTACCAAGACCTGCAAATAAAAATGTAATCGGTACTAAATGGATCTTTCGAAACAAATTGAATGAAGATGGACAAGTAGTCAGGAACAAAGCAATATTGGTATGCAAAGGGTATGCGCAAGTTGAAGGTATTTACTTCGAGGAAACCTTTGCACCTGTGGCCAGACTAAAGGCAATTAGAATGTTTCTTTCTTTAGCATTTTACAAGAATTTTAAAGTTTATCAAACGGGTGTGAAATCAGCATTTTTTAATGGGAAAATTGAAGAAGAGGTTTATATTGAGCAGCCAGATGGTTTTCATCTTGGTGATGATCCTAACTTGGTTTACAAGTTGAAGAAAGCATTATATGGCTTAAAACAGGCACCCCGAGCATTGTATGCATGGCTAGACAATTATCTTACTCAGCAAGGGTTGAAGAAAGATATGGTGGATAGTAATTTGTATGTCAAAATAGAAAATGGTCATCACATTGTTGTTGTTATATACGTAGATGATATCATATTTGGAAGTAGCAAAGATGAGTTGTGTAAAGATTTTGCAAATAAGATGCCAAAAAAGTTTGAAATGTCAATGATTGGTGAACTTTCATATTTTCTCGGATTGCAAGTTAATCAAAAGGATAAGGGCATATTTATTTCTCAATTTAAATATGTGAAATAGATGCTAAAAAAGTTCACAATGGAGGATTACAATCCAATTAACACTCCCATGACAACAGGTTGCAAGTTGAGCAAGGATGAAAAATCTCTATTTGTTGATCAAACTATGTACAAATCCATGATTGGGAGCTTAATGTACTTGACAGCTACTAGATCGGATATTGTGCAGGCCGTATGCATGGTAGCATGATTTTAGGCTAGTCCCAAGGAGACTCATGTGACAGTAGTGAAGAGGATTTTTCGGTACCTCAAGGGTACTATGGAGTATGGTTATGGTATCCAAAAGGTAAGGAATTCACCCTTATTGTGTTTTCAAATGTAGATTGGGTAGGATGTGTATATGACAAGAAGAGTACTAGTGGAGGTGCATTCTATCTTGGTGATAATCTTGTTGTGTGGCATAGCAAAAATTAGGAGGCAGTATCATTATCCACAATAGAGGCAGAGTATATTGTAGCAACATCATGTTGTACACAGGTACTTTGGATGAAACAAACTCTAAAATATCTTGGAATAAATTTTAGTGAGCCCATATTGATCATGTTTGACAATACAAGTGCAATCAATATCTTAAAGAATCCGATTATGCATTCTTGCACAAAACATATTGCTATCCGGTACCATTTTTTGAAGGAGAAAGTTGCGGAAGGTGAGGTTAAGTTGGATTTTGTTCCAACAATAGAGCAAGTAGAGGACATATTCACCAAACCATTGCCCAAGAAATTCTTTGAGTACCTTCACAAGAAATTGGGAGTGGTCACACTTCCCAAGCATTGACTAGCTATCGGGATCACAATCTCAGGGGGAGCATTTGTGTCTTTGTTTATATTTTTTCTCATGTTTGTGATTTTTGCTAAGTGTAATAATTTTTGCCTGAGAATGGTGTGCATGGACTCAGGGGGATTTTGCAGTAGCCCTTTGGTCTTGTTGTCAAAGGGGGAGAAGAGTTACAAGAAATTGTGCATGTGTTGCCAACAATTCCAAAGGGGGAGATTGTTGAGCAAGGTGCAGCGACAGTATTGTCATTGTTGTCAACACACTCAAATGGATAGGTTGATGCAGTGGACAGTTATTCAAAGGTTTTTCAGAGTATGTACAGTGGTGTTCAATACTTATGATAATATTTGTGATGTTCAAGTGAAGTTGTTACAGGTTGTTCGTGCAAATTTGCAAAAGTTGTAAAAATTGTCAGGAAGTTGTCAAAGTAGCAAAAAAGAAAGTTTTCAAAGTGGTAAAACATCAATGGAATGTGTTGGACAGTCCAAGATACTATTTGGAGGTTTTTTTATCATTAGAAAGTGTGGTTGTAGTGTTGGAACGGCCGGTTGCTTCGTCGGTGCATTGTTGGTCATAAAACTGCAGTTGTAAAATCTGCATTTGGAGGTCACTTTACGGGAGGAATATTAAGCAATCCATAAGGAATTGGTCCTAAAAATTTTTATTGGAGGTATCTGGATATACTAAGAGATTAATTTTTAAATTTCAGCCCAAACAGAGTCCGGAGGAAGAAACGATGAGCATTGCAAAATGGCTCTAGAGCACTTTTTCAATTTATGTGAGGTATATTAAGCAATATATGAGGAATAAAAATTCAAAAATTTATTGGAGGTATTCTGATATACATAGAGCTTATGTTTTAAATTTCTACCCGAACGGAGACCCGAGGAAGAAATGACAGTAGTTGCAAAATGCCTTCGTAGCACTTTTTCTAGTTTTGGGCAGCCAAGTGCTTTTGCACTCGAATACTCAAATTCATATTTTATTGTTTCGGAATGTGTCATTTAAGTGTTTTTTCACGTATATCTCATCGAATTAAACATCTTTTCTTTTTGTACAAAGTAATTTCGAGGCCTCCAAGTGTGAGAACGAGTAATGTGCACAACACTTTGTCCGTGAACTGTTTGAAAAAATGCCTCTCCAAAATAAAAGTGAAATTTAAAAAGGTCATAACTTTTGATCCGTAACTTCTTTTGAGTCCGTTCTTTTTCCAGCATGTGAAAAAAATTAAAATCTAGAAGAACATTATGTCTCCTATGGGAGAAATTATTGAATGTTGAAATGGTCATCTTGTAGCTCGAAATTTGTTAGGAAGTTGAAGTGTTGGAAGTTGAAGGGATTGCAAAAAGGTTTTTAAAAAGGATTCAATGTGAGTACATATATAGTGTGAGGTTAAGATTCATATTATATGAGATTTTTTAGAGTAGATGTGTAGAGAGAACAATGAGCTAGACCACTCAGGGTCTTTTAGAATGGTGATCAGATTTTCTACTACAATTTTTGTTTTTACCAAGTAAGCTTGGCAATTAGGGTCGGTGCTCCTTGCAGTTGGTGTTGCTAAATTCCAGGTTGGTTGGTGCTATTCCCTGTATTTGGTGCTATAAAAATATTGTAAAGACCAAATATTTTTGAGGTTGGATTTGGATGGGAGTCCAAACAGTCCATTGGCACAGTGGTTTTCCCACATCGGGTTTCCACTATAAATCTTGTGTTATGTGATGCATGTTTGTGTGATTGCTTTTTTTTATTTGATTTTGTAGTTGGATTAAATTTTTAATATACACTGATTCACCCCCCCTCTTAGTATCATGCTTAGTTCAACATATTTCTAACACCCACAACTAGCTCAACTTGCACATATCAAGAAAGAAAACCACATGTTTGTTCAGGCACATCAGAGCATACCAAATGTTAATATGGACTCATATTTCTATCCATCAATGAGTAGATATGGTGTCCATAGATTGCCACATCACCCCATTACCATAAATCCTTGGGGTGCAACTCAAGGCATATCTCTTCCCACATATGAAATCCTTCCTTTGCAACTTAAGAAGCTTTCTATTGGACCATCTGATAGGCCACATATTCAAATCATTAACCCCTAACAAGAATAGTTGTCCAATCAGAATAAAAAATTGGCACCACCTAACCCTTTTTCTATTTCTCCTTCTATGAGTTATAAACAATGACCACCAAAATATTCTTACTGGACCATTTAAAATAAGACAGTTGGCACCAACTAATACTGAATTTGAATTCAAAATCCATATCCAAAATACATGAATCTAGGATCTAGTCCTATTAATTAGAAGTCCAATTTTTTTAATTCATTATCCATGACTCTAAGCCCATCCAGGAAATTTCCTCTCTAAACATGAATATCTTGATGAAGAAGGCCTTGATTTGCAAGAAATTTCATAGCCTTCTTACCTTCCCTGAAGTAATGACAAAATTGAACCTCTTACAAATTTTGAATCATTCTCTTATATTCCAAAATAAAATTAGAGATAAAACAATATGGATTTTGATTCCCTTTAAGCATATTTATTATGTTCATAGGGTCTCCTTCTACAATCATTTTCTTGCAATTCACCATCTTCGATTGAGAGACTCCTTGAAATAACACTTGCATCTCAACAAAGTGCCTAGTTTTGTGGCCCATATTTTTTGCAAAAGCAAGCAATATTTCTTCGTTGGAATTCCTAAAATACCCTGACACCAACCAGCCTTAGGTTTCATTTGGATGCTCCATCAAAGTTTAATTTTTGCCACCCAGGTGGAGGGGGTTACCAAAATATATTTGATTTGTTCGAGTCCACATGACCTACCACATTCTATGGTTGACTTAAAAAATCCAGTGCTCGTTCCAAGTCAATTCTCTTGTCACAAGTTGCCCTATTCAGGTTTAAGGCTTTGAAATTTTCCACAATGTCTACAATTTCCCTTTAAGAAACAAAGGAATCTAGAAGACAAACATCTTTAAAGGCATGATCATTTCTTTTCTTCCAAATCCAATACCATAAATGAGGTAACCCAAATTTCTAGAAGTGGTGAAGATGAAGAGATCAAAAGGGAGAATTCCATTGGTTAACCAAATCCTCCACTAAATTGGAGAGAACCCAAGACACTCCTAGCTCCTTAAAAATAATTTAAACACTTCAAGGGTAAATCAACATTGGGAAAATAGGTGTATGGGAGACTCCAACTCCCCTTCACACAGGAAGCACGTATTCGGAATACTCAGTCCACTTTTTTAGAGATTATCAATGGTCAGATAGTTTCCCTAAATAGCTAACCAAAAATATATATTTACCTTAGGAGTAAGACCTTTAATCCAAACTTAAATAATAGAAAACCAAGGATCAATTCCATAGTCGAGACACTAATAAGTCATCTTAACTAATAATTGATTATTCTTCAAAGGCCCCCAAATTAATCTATCTATGATACATCTAACAGGAATTAGGAGCCATGCAATAAAATCTATCAGGGACCTAAATGCCTCTCTATCCACCTGAAATAAATTAGGGAAATCAAAATATTTCCACCTGAGATAACTGTTATTCAATTCGATGAAGCCATACACTTTGGAACCAAAATACAGATCAATGATTGGCTATAGGTCAACTAAATTTGAACAAGAATCAATCTAGGAGTTAGCAACCCAGGTATCTCTCTAATAGTCTATGGATTGGCAATCCCCCAAAATCCACCTTAAGCCTTTACAAATATCTATCCAAATTTTAGCCAAGTTGGACCAGAAGGTGAACCCCAGTGGAAATATTAGGATTTTTAAGAAATTATTATCATTGAGAAAATACTTAGCCTTCACAATTTTGACCCAGTTGGTATTATCATCTTGAATCAATCTCCAAGATTGTTTAGAAATCAGAGCCCTATTTAAAGTTTGCATCTTCCTCAGACCTAATCCTCCTTCCTCTTTCCTACTACAAACTTGATCCCATGCCACCAAATGAAATATCTTCATGTCCTCTATCCCCGATCATAGGAATGAATGTTGGATCTATTCAATTTTTTATAAAATTTTCTCAAAATCCTAAAGAGGGATAAGAAATACACTGGGATACTTTGCAAAGTGGATTTGACTAATAGGATTTTCCTAGCTTGGCTTAACAAGTCTCCTTTATAGCTTGCAATATTCTTTTTAATCCTTTCAGCAATCAAATCTCATAGGGATGGTTTTGAGGCCCCTTTAAACAATGACATTCCAATATAGATCGATGGAAGGGATTTGATGGTATAACCCAAACTTTTTGCAATCTTTCTTTTTCGATCCATCGAGGTGTTAAAGAAGAAAAGTATGCTTTTCCTAAAATTTACTTTATGGCCTATGCCTTTATCAAAGTCCTTCAAAATATATTTGACTACTTTAGCTTGAGAAATCAAAGCCAAAAAAGAGAGTAAAGTATCATCAACAAACTAATGATGAGAAATAGGATTAATGGTACGATCCATCCTCAAGCCTTCAATAACTGGATTAGCTTGAATAGCTCTACCAAGAGTTTTGACCATCAAGATAAAGAGAAGGCAATAAGGGGTCACCCTAGTGAATCCCCCTACAGTTGCAAAAATAACCAACTTAGGAGTCATTAATAATAATAAAAAACCTTCCTTAAGAGATACAAGACTTTACTAGACTCATCCAGCTCTGCATGAAGCCAAATTTATCAATGACTCTGAATAGGAAATCCCAAACCACCTTGTCATATACCTTATTCATATACAATTTGAGGATAGTTCCAGGGCTTTCTCTTTTGTTAGCTGAATGAATAATATCATGCACTACTATTACACCATCCAAAATTTACCTTCTCAAGATAAATCCACTTGGAGGAGAGTCAATGATCGATGGAAGCAATTTTTTCAATCTATTGGCCATAGACTTGGTTAGGATTTTAAATATAGTATTGTACAAACTAATCGGCTTGAAGTCTATAAATCCCATAGCTCCCAAATTTTTGGAATTAAAACCAAGAAAGTGGAATTCACATCGACAAGGATGAAAGTTGACCTCTAAACCTCTCTAACTGCATTACAAATATTAGGACCCAAGATATACCAAAAACTCTAAAAAAAAATAGGCAAAAATCCATCGGGCCCCTGAGATTTTAGTCCTTCCATCACAAAAACCACCTTACTAGCTTCATCATCACTAAATGGGTCACAAAGGACCTTGTTCATGTCCTCAGAAACTATCTTTGGTATAGAATATAACAATCAGTCTTTGGTAGGTAAATTTTTATGAATAGGAGAGTAAAGCAAATCTTTGAAGAAATCAACAACATTTGCCCTAATATCTTCTATATCTTTGGAAAATTCACCATTAGCTTTTTGAATCTCTCTAATCCTATTAATGCTCCTATGCCTTAACACATAGGAGTGAATTATTTTTTATTACAATCACCTTCTTGAATCCAAAGGGACCTAAATTTTTGATGCCACATAATATCTTCCTCTGGTAAAACATTATGTAAATCATATAGAATTCATCTTTCTCTAGACCTCAAATCCTATGAAACCTCTGAGAATGCATAATTAGCTTCAACTTCTTTAAGCATTTCACATTGTAGACACCAAATCCTAGATACTTTTCATCCACACATCATCCAATCACATCTGTTCATTATTTATATATATTTATATTTATATTTAAATATAAATATTTTATATATTATATTTATATATGAATAAATCACAACCATTCATCACAACCTAATCTCAACCATCCATTTGACTTGATCTATGTCACACATCAAAGATTATAATCTAATCACTTCATCATGTTTTAATCTCAACTACCCATTGGTGTTATTGAAACCCTAGCATGCTAAAAAGTAAGTTATAAAAGGTCATTCATTCTCATGAATATAGGTTAAGCAATTAGTTAAGCTCTTTTATAAAGCGATCAAGACCTCACATCCATCCTCATCTAAAACCCTAACACCTCACTAGCATCCTTCTCCTTTCACCACATTTGTAACCTCTATTTCTACCACCACAACCCTTACAAACCAGATCTGGTTCTGCTATACCCTTTGTAGATACCCTCGAACACTACCGAGCATTCCCCAAATGCTTTTGAGCATTCCCAAAATAATGCTATGTATATGTTACCATTTCTAAATGCTTTTGAGCATTTTCCAACATTCCAGTTTGCTATCAACATACCCTCAAACACTTTTGGGAATTTGTACTACATGAGATCACGAAAGCAAGAGCATGTATCAAACAAATCAAATAATTTCAACAAGGTAAAATATTTTATTGTTTTACATCTTCTATTTTCTATATTTCATTATTTACAATACTAGGGTTTATAGATTTGTTTCATAGAGGATCTCACATAGTGGAGCCCTCACATATGCTATTAACCTCTTGGTGTTGTTGATATTTCACCAAACTACAAGATGGAGAAATGTTTAGCCACCTTACTAGGGGATTTGTGATTGATTTCATTTATATCAGATTTAGGATTGCCAAAACAAATATGAATTAGGTTGTATTATGCAATTTGGTTGCATGTTAAGGCCCTTCTAACATCCATGTGAAACTTAGCTTCTTCCATGCAATACCAGACAAAGAAATAATATACCACATCACTCTTGAGTTTTTTCTTGTTATCGACCAATGAGAAAATGAGATTGTCCATGATTTTGAGAGTCAGACTATAATCTATCACATTATTAGGAGCCTTGAATTTTACCCTAATAATTTGAAAGTCTCGATACTAATTGTGATTCACTGTAACTCTTGTCATATTTGAAAAAACTTTGGTTTGCTTGCTTTGTGATGATACTCGGTTTCAGTACCAAGGCTCAAAACCAATAACTTGAAGTCCAAGATGACACTAAAATAGGCTAAGATCAAAAACCAAGGGGACAACATTAGATAAGGGATTGGAAAAATTATTGTGCCAAATAGTGATGGTACCTTGGAAAAGGGTCAAGTCGGCTAACGTGTCAACAACATGGTTTCCTTCCTGATAAACATGTAGGATAGAGTAGTTACTAAATTTTTGATGGAAAATTTTAGATTCATCAATGAGATTTTGGATACTTCAAGAGGGGAAAATGCTCACACTTGAGGCACTTGATCATATTCCTAGAATCACCTTTGATGATGAGGTTACCAGTGGGAAGATCATCAATAAGAGTAAGTCCTTGGAAGAGAGCCTTGCATTTAGAAAAATGGTTGGTTTGAGTACCTGTGTTTTTAGCATAAGCAATCTGAATGCACCCTTGATTGTCTCTGAAAACTCCACTAGCACTTGCCTACCTAGGATTTACTTTTTTAGCTCCATCAAAGTTAATTTTGACCCAACCACCAGAGGGAGGGGACCATCTTACCTAAAATCTATCAAGAGGAGGGATTGAGGGGGGTCCTATGGGAAAACCAAAGGATTTGATAATTTTCTAATTTGAGGGAGGTTCAAAGGAATCAATTTGAGGAATAATAAGAATATTACAATTATACTTTCTATATTTAAATTTATATTAACTTGTGTGATAATAAGGTCACTATAATAACTTTGAAAGTCTCATATGGATTAAATAATAATATTTTATGATTAAATTTGTGTGAAAATAGGTGTTGGAATATAGATTCTAAGCATATACATTTTATTTATATTTATTATAGTTACATATTTCTTATTTATTAGTTGTTGAAGGTATTTTTGAAAGGAAAAAGAAAAGTAAACTCTTATCTTTAAGCAAGAATAAGAAAATTAAAAACACAATTTTTTTTTATAAATTGTATCATTGCATTACATATATTTATCTACTTTATTCTATTTAAATATCATAAAAATGTATTGATGTTTGGTACCTCAATATATCTACTCAAATATTTAATTAAAAATTAAATTCCTTGAGTTGAAAATATGTAATAATTCAAATGTTAATAAGAATATTATAAAAGGGTTTGAGGACTTGGTTCAATGGTTAAAACGCTTTCGTAGGAGCGCAGAGACCAGGGTTCCAATCCCTCATGCCCCGTAGTACTAGTGGGCATGTTGCATCAATGTAGCCAGCTATGTAAAAGGTTTACCCGATGCAACTAGAGGTTATAGTGACAACAAGGAATGAGAGTCGTACCCACGAAGAGGCATAGAAAATTGCAACGAGTTATCGATTCCTATAGTATAATAATAATAAAAAATTTATTATAAAAATTATATCTTGCAATAGATCTATTTGGGTAGAATACATGCTCATTGAATGTTTTCAAAATAATATTATTTTATAGAATAAACTATCAATCAAGCTTAGTTTGTACTCATAAAAAAATATTTTTAGTTGTTATATAGCGTAGACATGGAAAATAGACTTATCAAAATGAGTGAATATTTCCTTAGATCCTTAGGAAGCCACCCAAGCTTACTAAATGTAAATTTTGGGACCTTTTTCCCTCTTACTTTGTTTTTTTCCCCTAGCTTACTAGGCAATTTGGTATTTTAGGGGTTTTTCTCTCAAAAACTCCACCCCTCATCGACCCATTTTGGTGTCATCCCTTGCCTGCAATGAAATTTTGTTTTCCCCCAATTTAGCCCTCTAAAACTATTATAATAAGGGGATTTGATTCTATATTTCCACACATCTAGAATTTTGAGATATCTTATCTAAGAGAGAACCCTAATCTTGATTTGCTAACAAGTGCTCTTCTCTTGCATATTATTGTTTTATTGTTTTTCTACTTTGGTGTTGGATACCTTTGGGGATCAAGTGAAGGAGTATTTATAGTTAGATAATTCCACCATTCTAGAGTGCTTAATTCATCTTCTCATTGCTTCTTTCTTACTCCATCAACTAACCAGGTTCTTTACTTACATTGTTAGTCATTAAATCTATTTTTTGTTGTTTTGCATCATATTTTTTGGCATTTTGAAGACCCAAAAAGTGCTTTGAATAAAATTCATGCCTTACCCATATAGGGTATGAATTCAGCAAGCCATATTTGTTCCCACCCATTACAAGGCATGAATTTGATCAATTAGGGCTTGGGGGCAAGTTCTTGCTTCCCAAAAATCCAAATTTACATTTTGCATGTTAGCTTTCTATTGCACCCATTCTATATGCATTTCATTCCACTATTTCATATGTATTTCATACTATTTATGCTTGATCCAAAGGTTAAATATCATTTTATTTTCAAATGGTCAGCTAATTGTCTTTGTTCTTTTTTGTTTCATATTTTGATCGTAAAAGAAAAGAAAATAATTGATATTTTATTTCTAGGTATTTGAAAGAGTAAAAGCATATAATTTGCATCCTAGGGGTAAATTTGTTTGTGAATTATCTTAAAAATGTACTCAAAAGGAAAATATTTATTTTATTGCAAGTTAGGATTTTAGTTATAATTGAAAATCAAGAATCATTCAAGGGTTAGTTTCTTGTCTTCTTGCATCTTTTCTTGTCTTTCATTGTCTTTTCATTTATTTAGTTTAGCTTTTACAAAGGCAAAAAATAGATTTTTTCTCAATATATGCATAAAACATCTCCATAAAAAACTTATAGTGAGTCCTTAAACTATTTCTAGTGAACCCCTCAATCCCCAAGCCCTAGAGTGTAGAGAATATCACACCCCTGCAGTCACCTCGGCTCCTAGCGAATCCAACCAAGAATTATACCTATTAGGGCAATTTTCCTCTTCTACATATTTGGTGAACCCAATGTGAACACACATATTAGTGGCAAATATAGGAAGCCTCTTCCTTTTGATTAACCCAACATTAAACAAGACCACTAATTTTATTTGATTAGAATTAAAAACATTAAAAACATCTTAAAATTCTTCTTGTGTCTTTTGTTAGTTTTCTCCTCTATACTTTCTCTTCCTCCTAATGGATCTTGATCTTAGGAGTAGGTAAAATATTTTATAATCTAATCAAATTCTTCAACAATGTGATTAGATTAATAAGGAGAATCCCAATCTAGATGTGAAAGATGAAGAACATGAAGAAATTGGTAATAAATTTGATTATTTTGAGGGGCCTAATAAAAGCTTCACTTTCACATAATTTTATCATATATGGGGTTTTATGAAACACCATAAGAAGTCTTTGGTTAAGGCTATGGAAGAGGAATCCTGAGTCAAAATAGGTAGGGTGCCTCCTCCTCTAACCATATCTCCTAGGAACGTTCATAACAACCATTTGTTTGAATATGCACATCATGTTAATCCTTTTCATAAACCAACATATGCTATTACTATGACCACCAACATTGGGGGGATCCCATAGGTTCCTCCTACTAGTAGTGTACCCCAAAACTATGCTCAATTTCCTCCTCATTTTGCTCATCTCAACATTCATGCTTTTGTTCCACCAAATATTAATTATCCTTCATAGCAAGATGCCACATATCATAACCAATACCATAATAGTGTTAATGCCTCCAACATTGGCCAAGTTTCATTTAAATAACCTACCTATACGCCTCCCCTAAGGATCCTAAGGGTATTACACAACAACAATCCCAATATGCAAAGTTTGAAAAGTATGGTAAAACTATTGGTTTCAATAGTGGATATGATTCAACCTCCAAGTTTCACCTAAAACTAAAAGGAAATGTGTAATCATCCCTTGGACCCTGTTTTTGCTTCTAGGCCCTACCCTAACATTTTTCAATGGTATTTTTACCTATTTATAAGGGAATAAAGGACCCAATTAAATATTTAAGGATGTTTAAGACATCATGCCATGATATTATATATGATGACATGTTGTTATAAATAAATTCCCTAAGAGACTTGGTGGTATGTCATTGGAATGGTATTATCAACTACCTCATCATTCTTTGAGAAATTTTGAAGAGAACATAGTTGTTTGTTCAACAATTCATAGCTTATGTTGAGAAAAATGTGACTATGAAATATGTTTATATGTTGAAAAAGTATAGAGGAAATATTTTTAGAGTTATTGTATCGTTGGAGAATTTTAGTTGGATAGTTGAGATATACTTTACCTCCTTAATACATGTTAGAGATATTTATTGGAAATTTCCAAGAGCAAATATCTTACAAATTGGAGATAACAATTATCACCTCTTTTGACCAAGAAATAGATCTAGAAATAAGGGTAGAGCAAGCCCTTATTTGAAGAGGTAAAATCAATACAAAGAAATAATATAGGACCACAAAAAATCAATAAATAAACAAGCATGTAGTTGGTGATGGGGTAACCAATAGTAGGACCATTAAAAATGTTGTTAACACCCTATGAAATATGGTGTTTAGCCAACCTAAAAAATCCCCACCAAGGAATTTTACAAGACACAACATGCCTATGAACATGGTCCTAAAGAAAATTTTTGAAGCTAATATGATTGAGTTACCTCCCATTAGGTAACCTGATACCACGACTAATTGGTATAAGACTAGTCAACATTATGAGTATCATAGAGTGCAAGGGCACATGACAAATTCATGTAAGAGGTTGAAACATGTGGTTCAAGAATTAATTTATGAAGTTGACATTGTTATAGAGGGTCCTCAACATAATCCTCCAACAAAAAATCAACCTTTTATTCAACAATCGCCCACAACTAATCAAGACATGGGGATCTTCCAATATCCCTTACCTAGGCATGGGCAACAAGTAGCTAATCAAGTATCATATCCCTACAACAATATGGTTGGTATGATAGCAATAACTACAAGGTAAAAAGCTCAAGCAAAAATTAATCAACGATCTTAGTAGGAGACGAGTTCTACTTCCAACCAACCTTCAAAACCACCCTTAGTTTTGAAGAATACCCAAAAAAGGAGCACAAGAGTAGAAAATCCACCTCTAGTGTTGAAACCACAACCTAAAGTATCCTTCAATATTCAAAAATAGTTAACTAGTATCCCAACTAAGATCTCCCTCTTAGAACTTTTGCAAACTTCTCCTATTCATATGGAAGCCTTGTTGAAGCTTCTAAGACAATGATTTGTTCCTCAAGATATTTCTCCTAGTGCTATAGCTATTGTCGTAGGTTCCCTTGGGATACATAATATAAATTTTTTTGATGATGATATTTATTCCTCAAACTTGTGAGGGGATTCTTCCCTCTATATCACTACATTTATTAGGAAAATATTTATCAAGCAGATCTTGATAGACAATGGTTCTTCCTTTAATCTATGCACTTATCAGAATTTCTAAAAATTTTGATAAAGGAGGAAAATTATACTAAATACATTATTATCATCAAAGCTTTAAACAATGAGTCCCAAGAGGCCTATTATGTTATATCTCTCCCATTTATGGTCGGACCTAAGATCTTAGATACCTTATTTTATGTGGTATTTTGCCATGCATATTTTAATCTTCTTCTTGGATGCCCTTGGATTCATGTGATGAGGACTATCCCTTCTATATTTCATCAATATTTGAAGTTTGAATTCAAATATAAAATTATTACCATTCTAGGGGATCCTCATTCATTTTAATATTATTCAATGGTTGAGCAAGCTCAATCTAATCTCAATTTATGTCCATAAATTTCTTCATCTAACATCACCAAGCAACTTGAAAATATAAAGGTGAGTGAGGAACCACTAACCAATGTTTTATCATAGGATCAAGTCAATTATTTTATTCAAGAATCTCTTTTGGATCTTTCCAAGCTACCACCTTCACCAAGGACTATGGGTTTGCCCTATAAGAAAGGTAAAATTCTACACATTGGCACATGCACATTTATCTTCATGGGTACATCCCTTCAAGAAAATATCTATGGTAGAAACCCTCTTCATGTAGAGCATTCTTTTGCCCATTTTTATCTATCCAATGATTACCCACTTCCCAAGAAAATACTATCTAGCATGGGATATGTAGGCAAAGGTTTGGGTCCATAATAGAAAGGTATTCAAGAGCCTTTGGAAGTTGAGATTTGGCCTAGGAGATGTGTACACTAAATACCCAATAAATATCAATATTTACCCTTTGATAATGATGATTACCTTATTACTTATGTTAAATATTTAGATCATCAAGACTTGGAGTGGAGTGATGAGGATGAGTGTTACACACCAGACATAGTAATCAGCTATGTTACCAAAAATATGATTTATTTGTTATTAATATGATAGGTTGAATTAGTTTTTGGATTATCTTATCTTGCATATATCATTTGTGAATAACACAAAGGATTGAGCCCTTCAAGTGGTGAGGACTAGCCCTCCTAAAGTGGCCTGTTGATTTACTTATATTTCATTCATTCCTTCGGATATACTTTTTTGATTTTGATCTATTACAATTAAATATTTGTACTCTCTGATTCGGTGAATATATGTTGTTTGAATTATTTTACGTAAATTGATCAGTGCAGGAGAGACAAGGGTAGCCAAACCCTTCCAAGTGGTATTAGGTTGGTTCAGTCGTACACTCCGAAGGAGAGGCAGTTTGCTATCATTTGCGCCAGGGACTTCACTGCTATCACCAGGTGCAACCATGTAATACTTTTATCAAAGCAAATCGAAGCAAGATTTTTGAAGAAGTCCATTTCCTAATTTTCTTGTGAAGATGATTGCAATAAATACTAGATAAATAGTGCCAACACCTACGAAATCATGCTAAACCATTTTTAATCATCGTAAAATCCATGGTTAAAAACACTGTAACACCGCAAGCACAAGAAAAAAGATGTTGAAGCACATAATAAATTGTAGCGATCCTAATTTTGAGCGATCCAATCAACACGCTAGCTAAGGAAATTCACCTAATCCCACCGATTCAAGCACCATACAACTGGATTCCACACAAAATTTCCAAAACAAAAATACCGTGCATCCCTGCACAGTCATGAAGGTCATAAACCAATCAGAAGGCACAAATAAAATTATTAATCATCAAAACCTAAGGCACATTTTTTTTAATTTTTTTTGCTAGGGAAATTTATCTCACATTGGTTGTGTGAGGGTAGGATATGCATTTTTAAGGGATTCACCTCATCTACAAGGTTGTGAATTCGATCACACGCTTTTAAACTTGTCCCACGCACATCAAAACCTTGCATTGCATTACCGCTCATTTTTTGGTTGGCTTGTAGTGTTGAGTCACTGTGGTGTCTTGTCCCATATCAATTAACTATTGTGTCTTCCCTTGGTGTCTCCTAGCCATGTCAATACTATGTCTGGTCTCATGTCGAGTTACTCTCGAATCACAAGTTGTGTCCTTAGTTTTACATTTAGCATGGTTTTGAGGGTTAGTAGTGGTCTGAAGCGTGTCATATTTATGAATTTTGTAGCTTATGTGGTCCTATAGGGATACTCAATACCATGGACAACTAGTTTGGAGCAAAATATGATGCAAAAGACACCTAATATTCTTTGTGAACAAGGGTTTTAAAACCCTTGTATTGTAACTATTGTATCAATATACACTATATTGTAACATTGGAGATCAAGGCTCCCACCACATTAATACAATATTCTTTCTTCATTATGCAATATGTATTTTGTGTGTTGATTTTGTTAGTTGTATTGGTGTTGTTAATTTTTGCTTTACAAAATGGTGATTTGCAACCCATGAGCGATTTTTTGGATTTCATCATCAAAATAATACTCATTTGCCATCCACATTAGGAATATACTCTTAATAGTAGTCTAGGTTTAGACATACATCAAAACACACCAACCGCATAAAAAAAAATCAAATAACAAATTGTTGCAAAACATAGGATTCAATTTTTGTTTGATTTTTTGTGCTTTCATTATCATTCCACATTTTCACACATACTCCCCACATTTACTACCCCAATTGGATAATTAGTTTATGGTTTCAACTTGAATCTAATGTAGATCATGAGTCAAATATCCACCAACCAACCAACTTCACTAATGGAGTGCATCACCTCTTTCCCATCCACTTTTGTGGCTAACCCTGCAAGTGTGACATAGATAAGCTATTCTAATTTTTTTTTTGGACCTTTGCATTCAATGTTTACTTCAAATGCATATGTGATGGAAATGTATATTCACACTTCCATCTCAAAGACCAATCCTTCTCCACCTACTAATTCTTGAATCACCTACATAGACATGGATAAAGTTGAGGCTTACTTGAGACCAACCAGACTAGTCTTAGAACAACTTAACATTCCACATAGCCAAGTTCCTTCTTTTTAACAAAAATTTTCTCATTCACATCTCACCAACTTCATCCAAGTTCACATTAACCCTCTCTTTGAGATATCATCCACACCTTCACATCACATATCTCCACCACAACATAGCCAAATCACCTCCATTCCATATACTTAAAGTATTACCTATACCAATCCACTCTATGAAGCACATTTCAATACAACTTCACACATTCAATCTATCATTCCATCCACTACCCTCCATTCTATTATGATTCCTTTTGCAAATTACCCTCCACCAATATCCACTAACATTTCCAACATCTACACCTCATCCACATCCACCTCTATCACACCTACACAATCTGCTTCAAAAATTTCCATACAACACAAGGTAACATATCAACCAATTTTTCATGGTCTAGAAATATGTTCATTCTTATTCTCAATAGCAGACACATATAGTAGATTTCAAACCCCATTCTATACCAAGCCAACAAAATTTATTCACCTCAAATCCATCTTGAGTATCACATCCTTCTCATGTTGCTATACCTACATCCCCATTCACCCATACCAATCTCAATTCCACAACCCAACACATTCATATTCCCTAAACTTTATCTCCATTTCACCAACAATAATCACTCCATCACCAAGTCCAACCACATGCCCAAAATCATAAAATATCTTTCAATCCATCCAACCATCAACACCACATTCCATATCAACAATCCCTCACTCTATACATTCCACCCTCACATAATAATTAAGCAATTTAGGGCTCTCACACACATGTGGAAGACCCTAAAATCATAGCAATGCAACAATAGATTGATAGATTGATTTGGAATACTCCTATTATGATGTAACAGAAGCACACCTTGAGATAGCTTGTCAATCAACCTATCCACTTTTTGGTATCATCACCGTCATATTCGATAGACTTTATAGTACCAAAATTTGATAAATTTAAAGGGACTCAAGGCCCTCAAGAACACATCAACATGTTTATACACTCATATTTTCAAATCCAACATCAATATGATTTGATAATCTGAATGTTTCCTCAAAAATTAGGGGGAGATGCTCAATACTGGTATAATAATCTACCTCACCATAGCATCTTCACATTTGAACAATTGGTAGATCAATTGTTGGAGATATTTTTCCTCAATATACTCAAGAAGACCACATTGACTTACCTATACAACCTTGGACAATTCAAAGAATATTCAATCTATGATTTTGGTAACTATTGGAGGGAAGTAATTACTAAGTTTTAATTATCCCTACCAATGGAAGAATTGATCCAGATGTTCACAAGGAGTTTCTTAAAACCCATATCTTTGTTATTACAACTACAAAAATATAAAACACTCGATGAGACCCTCATCCTAGCTCATGTCATTTAAGAGATAAAAATCCAAGAGGGTGAGATAAATCCTAAGAAGAAAGAATGATAGAACAAGGTCCAAGCAAAAAGAATTTCTTTTGCCTAGCCAAAACCTAGTCAAGTAAATCAAGTGGTCCTGAGTCAACCAAGAATGACTCAACAACAACAAAAACAAGTGCAACAACAACCACAATAAATCAATTATCAAGTTGTTCCCCACCTCACAAACCTCTTGCCATAGTGCCAACTATGGAAAATCATCAACATCGATAATCTAGTCAACAAAATCACACTTACACACCCCTATCCAAATCATATGCATTCAATTTTTTTACTTTGTACAAAATAAATCAATTTGCCTTACATAAGGTTAAACCTGATGATCCAACCAAATGCAGCAAGAGCTATAGAGAATATTTTTTTGCCCTTACCATTGACTAATGGGAATGACATTAAAAATTACTTCACATTCAAAGATATAGTGCAAGATAAATAGAGCAAGGGACTATAAATATTTATAGTCCCTTGGCTTAACAAAATAAAAATCTTGGTATATCAAACTCCACTTACTCATCATGAGTAACAAAAATAGGCAATAAGGGGGTCAACCATCAATACTCCTCCTAATTAGGTCAATCACACATAATAGTACCAAATTTTTGTAGGGGCTATTCACGTAGTCACTCCTGGTCAAAGACACACCAACAAATAAAATGAACAACATCAAGCAGTTCAACATCCTGTAGTACCTCAAGCAAGTGTGTCTCCTCAACCTACCAATTAATAATCATCCATCCATTTTTTTTCCAACCCATACCAACCAATCCATATTCCAAGTTGTCCATCACAACCAAATAATCTTCCAAATCATCCACAACGACCCATCATCTCACCAAGTAGATAATTGACAACTAACCTTAAAATGGCTTTAGCCAAACTATTTATCTATGAGCTAATTCAACAATATCCCCCACATCGCAAGGCATTAATGGAAATTCTGAAATCCATTGAACTCCAATCAAAAGAAACCACTACCTTCAATAATTATGTGAGGAGCATTCAAACATGCATAGAGCCTTCCATCACATTCTATGATTTTGAAATTAGATCAATGTCATCAAAAGTTGTGAACCCTCCATTACATATTATGGATTAGGTTGATAGAAATCCATTTAAATGAGTGTTAATTGACATCATTTCCTCCGTAAATATTATCACTGTATATTCCCTTCAACATATCAACTTTTCACCATCACAAATAACTAAATCATTCACCCTAATAGCATTCAATTATGTTCTTTGTTCCATAGTTGGCACTATTTTTTTACCCATAGAAGTGGGGGTAAAAATGTTGCACACCAGTGTCCACATCCTGGAGGGGTCCATGGCTTACAATGTACTCCTTGGATACCCATAGATTAGGTATATGAAATGTGTCCCTTCCATTCTACATCAATGTTTAGAATGTGTACATGAGGGATAGGTTCATTGTATACCAATGGACATCGAACCATTTAAGTATTGCAATTTAATTTTAAATTCCTAGGAACCCACACTTACATCAACCTACATATTCCTAACACCATAAACCACATCATCCATCAATTCTTCATCTAAATCTCCCATTCTTGAGGAGCTTTCCATCACTACCCCACATCAGGCTTCCACTTCTACACCCCCACCTTCATCATAGTCAGCTACATGCACATGTGGTCAATCCTAACCCACACCATCCACATCATCAACATCCATTACCATTATTTCCACATCATCAACATCAAAATTTATTACCATACCATATACATCATCAACATCAACATACACATCAACACCATCAACCATCCATCAAATCCTTCAACCAAACCCATCTTTATCTACACTTGTTGATGTCTCACAAGTTGATATAACAGATTGTGAGATGTCATTCTAGTACACATCCCTCCCACTACATGAGCCACAAGCCATCCATGAGCCTTCCACTTACACATCCATTTCATCCACCTCCACATCCTCACAAGTAGCAGTTCACCTAACCAATATTGGTATTAGTTAATACTTGGTCTAGGATGTCACTATTACACCACTAAATATCCAAACTACTAAGGATTACGATCATCCACATGACCAACACTTATATATAGGAGTAGTGTATAGTATGGATTCAACATATAATTGGATCAATTTCATATATGGATGTGTTGATTCATCGTTCGATCCACCTTCCTAACACAAATCCAAACAACCAATCCTTTCCAATATAAAACACATGTCTAGTTTTCCATCATGACATTTTCATTCGATTAATTGGTACAGATATGGCCTAGGATGAAATGAACAAGACATGCATGATATTAATGAAACTCCATATCGATAAGCACATGACCATTTAGGTTTAGGCTATAATTCTCATCCCATTATTTCCTATTTTGAATAAACTTTCCAAAGCCTTCATTTAGGTTTAGAAGAAGAAACCACCCACAACGATGACTCTAAGGAGTAATTTTATGAAGAATATAATGTCATGTCATTAGCTTCTGATGAATCAAAAGAGGAACCAATCCCAATAATCCCATTTACCTAATAGGATGAGCATTATCTTAGAATGTTTCCCATCCATCAACCCATTTTTTTTCTCCTCCCTAGGGAGCGAGCTGAACCAACTGGTGAACCAACACCTCCATTTCGTTGATCTAACTCACTAGAAAATTTTAAAAATATATGTACATAATTCAAAAAATAAAAAATAAAAACAAATAAAATATATATATATATTTGCATTGCATATGCATGACTCTTATCTTGCATTTACAAGTGTTGCTTGTTTTTCAAGTTCCCAAGGTTCCTTCACTAATATCATTAGATAAAAATAACCCATACTTCACATTGCCAACCACCATTATCTACTAAGTCATCATGAATCATATTGACTTATACACCCCACTTTGTAATCCATATGATTTGGTAAAACAAATTCCAATTGACATTAGCCTCATTGACATGAAACATTTTTTAGTGCCACCATCCTTTGACAAATTTGTCCTTTACAAGGAATTGTTAAGAGCTTCCACTGCTTACATTTCCCATTAACCTCCACCTTCACCTTCACTTTCATCCTTGTATATTGAGGTTTTCCTAGCAAACATAGAATTAGAAGAGACTACATCAGATGAGTTTGATAATGTTATTGATGATATTCATCTGATCCCAATACCCCATCAGCTTAAGGAAGGTTCTCACATATCTATTGATGTGAATCTTAGTTCAAACGCAAACAATCCATAAATCATCAAACTTGGCAAAATTTTATCTGTTGATGAATATAAACAATTGATTGCTCTCCTCAAGAGACATAAGGGCATATTTGAATGGTCCTACAAATACATGTTTAGCCTTGACCCTAACTTGGTTTTCTACTATAGCACCCTAAAAATGACTCACATTAATTAAAACTAAGGTAAAAACACTTTGAAAAATCAAAATTTCCAACCCTAGTTTGTTACCTCATTTTTTGTGCCTGTTATAAGTTAGTTTTTTAACCTTTGTGCAAAATCGCACAATTTTGTGCAAAATTGGAAGATTTTGTACGAAATTGGGTCACCTAATTTTGCTCAAAACTGAAAAATTCCTTCTTTAGCAAGGCGGCAAAATCTATTTAAACCTCATTTGTCTTTACCTATATAGCTTCACAAAAGTTGCAATATCGGTTTGTTCGATTTCACCTAGATTAGGAAAGGTTACAACCCCCTCCATTTTTGGCCCAATTTCTTACCTGACTCCATTTTTAATCCAATATCCTCACCTCGGATTCCCCCTGGAACTCATGTATACTTTACGACATCGCCTTAAGGGATATTTATTGCAATGTAAAGCAGACTAAAGCAGACATTCAAAGGAAAGTGCATAAAAGGTAATATATTGAAAAGAAGAAAAGTGTGTAATAAATATGGTGGATTTGTCCTTCTATTCATTTATTCATAGCTTCAAATATATCCCCTTGAGGGATTTTACACATTTGATACATCTCAACATTACAATGTGCAAGGGATCTAATCCTTTGAAAGGGACTTATATTGTGAATCTCGCATTCTCACACTCGAGAGATAGTTTTGGGCTTCTCTTCCTCACCTCTTTAGCTCCTCCATTCTATATAGAATACATGCACCTACACACAAGGGATTAAAAATAGGTGAATAGCACATGCATTATAGAATCAAAACCTTGAAAACATAGAAAAATGATTAGTCTAGAAACAATAAAACTTATCTATAACACATGCAAATTATTCTAAATGATATATGAATGGAATATGCTATAATATAAATACTTTTGGAGATATCTAAGAACAATATTGAAGTGAAATATTAGCAAAAATAGTGATCATACCTGATAGGGACATCTAGACCTTTAAAAATGAGAACCTCAAATGCGCCATCAAAACTGCTCCAAATCTCACCAAATTTGGACCATAGGCTAATCTAAATATTTCTAAGAGGTCTATGGTGGAATTTTTCCCAAATTCTCTACTTTTTGCTAACCTTCCCTAGCAGTGTCACCTAGCTACTGCTAACTGTCCCCAGGTGAGACGGTTACAAAACTACTCAAGTTTTACCACCAATACTAATGGGTTTTTGGTCCAAAATTGGTTGAAAGGTTGTGTCGATAGATGGGAAAAAATTTATCTTTAATTTGGCCTATTTAGAATGGTTTGGATATATTTATATTGCCCCTAAAAGCACCTTCAGACAAAGAGGGTTTCAAGTCCAAAGGGGGGGCGAATGATGGTTTGCAAAAGGTGAGGATGTAATTGGGCAGCACTTCATTGTAAAATGTTTCCACTCTCCTCATTTAAAATGGGTGAACACACCTATTTTTATAGACCAAATAGGGCATCTAGGGCAAAATGGAAAGTCTTGGCATGTGATATAGGTTCCATCACTTGTCAAAACCCTTGCCATGATTGGGTGGGGGAAGGTTGCCCATTTGGGGCTTCTAATTTGGAGTTCTTGACTTTAATGGTAGGTCCCAAATTGATTTGGGTTGATTAGACATGGAAATGGTAATATTTGATTACCATTTCATGCATCTATTGAATTTTTGGAGGGTATTTTTAGGGATTGTACCACCCAGGGATAGTTTTGGATGGTCATCCCTAGGTGGGACGGTCACCATCTATGATCGTCCCTTGGTGGGATGGTCAGAAGGATATGCCTTAAAACTGACCAAAATTGTTGGGAACCTTCCCAAATGTGTTTTGGAGCCTTATACAAGCCTATAGGGGTGCCCAATGGGGACATATGATGTCGATAAGAGTGGAACATGTGGTGCAATAGTAGTCTTATCCAATTTACATGATTTTAGTATCTATAGATGCCCCTTTTTGGGATGCGCTATGTGCAACAAAGCACTGAGAAAAAAATAGATCAGTAAATCATCAAATGATTAAAGGTTGTTCATTAACCTAATAAAATTTGGATGTCTCCATTGTGGAAAGAGCATACATTCTTGGAATCCTTGCTATTGACATAGTTGAAGGATCAATTTTGTGTATACCTTACATTCATGTTGTAGTAACAGCCTTATGGGGCTTAGGGTATACTAGGTCTTGGTGCCTTATGTTCTTGTAAGTATTTACATGGGCCAATTACTAAGGATTCAAGGAGGTCAAGACTATTTTTTTATTTATTATGCTGATTCTTTGACCTAACATGGGCTTGAAATTTTATCTTTAGCCAAGATTCTTTAGAATGTATGGAAATTACACTTCTAAGTGTTTTAGTGTTGATTTGATTTATGAATTCATTATTATGACTACCCCCTCAAGTGATGAGTTTATTAGGGCATGAAAAATGATAAAAAAATGAGTCACTTGACACATATGACTTAATTGGGTTAACTCTCTATTTTGCCCATGGTACTATATACCTGTTTGGAGGGGATTTTTGATCATTTGGATGAGCATTTCTTGGAGCAAAAGGCTAAAAATTTCATTCCCGTGGACCATTCAAGCCATGGAGGACTTATTGAGGAATAAAATAAATACTATTAGTGTATCCAAAAATTTTATAGGTTTAATCTTGATCCCTCCAAATTTTGGTGACCATTCTGCCTTATTTTTGGTGGGTTTTTTACCCTATTTTTGATATTTTTAAGTTCTTTTTATAATTTTTTTTTTTTTTTTTATTTCATTGATCTAGTCAATGCTAGATGTCCCAATCATGGAAGGGGTACACATATTAAAATAATTACCTTTGACAAGTTAAGGCACTTTATTTTGGTAGTCTTTGGGATACTGTCAAACAAGCTTAAGTCTAATCCTAGCCTTGGCGACAATTAGGAGACAAGCTTAAGAAGATAGGCTTAAGTCAAATCCTAGCCTTGACAAAAATTAGGAGACAAGCTTAAGAAGATAGGCTTAAGTCAAATCCTAGCCTTTATGGAAATTAGGATAGAAGCTTAAGTCAAATCCTAGACTTGATGGCAATTAGGAGACAAGCTTAAGTCTAATCCTAGCCTTGACAGTAATAAGGAGATAAGCTTAAGAAGATAGGCTTAATTCAAATATTAGCCTTGATGGAAATTAGGAGACAAAATTAATAAAATAGGCTTAAGTCTAATCCTATCTTGAAAGGCAATTAGGAGATAATCTTGAGTCAAATACTAGCCTTTACGACACTTAGGAGAGAAGCTTAAGTCAAATCATAGCCTAGGCGGAAATTAGGATATAAGATTAAGTAAAATACTAGCCTAGGAAATATTTAGGAGACAAGCTGTGATATTTTCTTTAATCTACTTTTGATCTTTTACTTATTTTCCCTAAGCAAGGAGGGTGCATGATTATCTTTGGCAATGATTCATGCATGAACACACTTAGCCATGATAGAGTTATCAATTATTGATTTGGATTATACATGTTATTATGACCAATGGGCTTAGTGGATGTTAGTGGGATATGTTGGGTGACCAAGGGGTTTATAGACAACTTTGGAGCTTTTTAAGGTTGATTGCTTGACTTTTTGATTTTTGATTAGGGTAGGTATGATAACAATAATGCCCTAGTTGATGTTTAAAAAAATATTTTGTGATTTGCAATTGTGCAATTTGGACCATTAGATGCATTATGTGTTTATTATTTATGGATGCATTAATGGATGTATTACCTATTGATGATGTGAATATGCTATATGTATGCGATATGATGAATTCCTATCATGTATGCATGTATTTTATTTATGATGTGACGATGCAATGATGTGAGATGCAATGTAAATGCATAATCAGATGGATGATGTGATTTAATTTAATGTGATGGATTTATGGTGACTATTTGACACATTATATGCTAGCACCATAGATGGTACAAAAAGATATCTTTGTTATGAAATGGATTTTGTAATTTTGATAAATATGTGACAACATGATTTAAATGGAATGAATAATGTAATGTGATATGATATATATATTATTTTTTAGGAGACTCAAACACTCTAGTTACCTAATCAAAAGTTATATAATAACTATACAAAACTTTTTACAAAGTATACATCTACTCAGATAACCAAGATAATCGACATCCTTGTGTGTGCATTTGATTTCATTACTATGATAACGTATAAAGTTACCATAGTGCCAAACAAGATTCACTTAACCCATATGTACTAGAGATCACCTTATGAGTCTCATTATCCTAAGTTTTATACTTAGTTAGATTAGACCATTAGGTAGTATAGGTTACAACAAGCTAGCTCATCCACATTCAAACATTTTTTTGGACATAAGTGAGGTACTTATGTGACAAACATATCGTCATGCATAAGGATACCAGCATTGCCAAGTAGGCTATCCACCAAACTTGTAATGAGGATCACCTTATGATTTTCTAATGCTGAGAATTCCATGGATTCAAGTTCAAGACTCCCTTATTTTATTTTAAATTCAAATTTTTCAAGGGAGTTTCTCATTTTTGTTTGTTGAGAAAGGGATTTTTGTAATGGTGAGAACCACTGTTTCTTTTGCTTTTTTTGAAGTGATAATAATCACTATTTCTTTTTGCATATTTTGAAGTGATGATAATCACTGTTTGAAATTTCTCTTTGGGATACTTGCTCTAGTGTAGAGCAAGGGATTTATGGGTAAGGAGGAACTTTTCCTTTTGTCAATTCTCAGCATCTTTGAACCATTCACACAAGGGGATGAGCGAGATAACCTTTTTCACTTAAAGTAACCTAGACCACTTTATAGTTTCATCTTTCCTTGTGCTAGACTTGGATTTATTAATGTGAAAATGCATTGGGATTTTGATATATACAAGGCATAATATAAGTAGGATTCTACCTAATAAAAAATCATGACAATTTTCTACAAAATATGAAAAGAAAACTAGATATGGCTTAGTGACCGAAAACTCTTAACTATGTTTTATAAGCAATGGCTAAGTGACGAGAAATAGAAATATAATATGGAATGTAAATGTAAATGGTATATATAATGTAAACAAGTGGTATAACTGACATATGATAACAATGAATTTAACAGATGCCTAGTGTACATACCTGGTGCTATACATGTATGATAAATTTGGAATGATGCATAATGCAATGATGAGTATGTCTAATGGAATGATGCATATGCCTAATGCAATTTAAATGAAGTGCGATAAAGCAATATTTTTGTATTTTGATGATTTTTAATAATATTTTTATAATTTTTGATATATATGTATATACAGGTTGACCAATGGCCTTAATGAATGCCATTGGTATTTTTTGGGTGACCAAAGGGCTTAAATATACCTTTGGAGCATTTTGGGATGACCTAGACAATCATAAATTGCCTAGGAACATTTTAGTTTGACCTAGATGATCATAGATTGCCTAGGGGTATTTTAGTTTGACCTAGATGGTCATAGAACACCTAGGAGTATTTAAGGGTGACCAAAGGGCTTATAGATGCCTTTGGGCCTTTTTAGATTGACCTAGATGATCGTAAATTGTCTAGGGATATTTTATTTTGACCTAGATAGTCATAGACCACCTAGGGGTATTTTGGGTGACCTAGACGGTCATAGACACTAAGGAAATGTCATAGAATACCTAGGGGTATTTAAGGGTGATCAAAGGGCTTATATATCTTTAAGGATTTTTGGATTGACCTAGATGATCGTAGATAGTCTAGGAATTTTTTATTTTGACCTAGATGGACATAGACCGCCTAGGGGAATTTTGGGTGACCTAGATGGTCATAGACACTAAGGAAATATCATAGAATACCTAGGGGTATTTAAGTATGAACAAAGGACTTATAGATGCATTTGGGTATTTTTGGATTGACCTAGATGATCGTAGATAGTCTAGGAATATTTTCTTTTGACCTAGATGGTCATAGACCACCTAGGGGTGTTTTAGGTGATCTAGACAGTCATAGACATTAAAAAAATATCATAGACTACCTAGGGGAATTTTAGGATAACCAAAGGGCTTATAGATGCCTTTGGGCATTTTTAGAATGACCTAGATGATCATGGATTTTCTAGGAATGTTTTATTTTGACCTAGATGGTCATAGACTACCTAGGGGTATTTTGGGTGACCTAGAAGGTTATAGACACTAAGGAAGTGTCGTAGACTACCTAGGGGAATTTAATTATGACCAAAGGGTTTATAGATACCTTTGAAGCTTTTTGGATTGACCTATATGATCGTAGATGGTCTAGGAGCATTTTATTTTGACCTAGATGGTCATAGACCGCCTAGGGGCATTTTAGGTGACCTAGATGGTCATGGACATTAAGGAGATATCATAGACTACCTAAGGGTATTTTATTGTGACCAAAGGTATTATAGATGCTTTTGGGGATTTTTGGATTGACCTAGACAATCGTAGATAGTCTAGGAATATTTTCTTTTGACCTAGATGATCATAGACTACCTAGGAGCATTTTAGGTGACCTATATAGTCATAGACACTAAGGAAGTTTCATAGACTTTCTAGGGATATTTTATTGTGACCAAAGGGCTTATAGATGCATTTGGAGCTTTTTGGATTGACATAGACAATTGTAGATTGCCTAGGGACTTTTTTTTGACCTACATGGTCATAGATTTCCTAAGAGCATTTTAGGGTGACCACATGGTTCATAGACACCTTTGGATGGACCCCTGCCTATAGACCCCCTGTCTATAGATTTTGATATTCCTATTTATCTATTACAACACTAATCATTCCCACAAAATATTGGGGAGGTAGGTTGATGTGCACCTGATTAGGTTGTTCAACTTGATTGATAGGTCCTATGTTTACTTTGTGTGCAAGGGGTCTTGGAGGACTCTTATCTAAATTTCCTATATCTTGATCATATATTGTATTAAATATCTAAATATATGACATTTCTGTGTGTCATGGCCTCTTTTTCGATGGTACATAAAATATAGATTTACCCTATGCACCTTTGATCTATTCTTATTAGTTTTCAAAGGATGGATATCAGTAAGATTGATATTTTGTGCTTCATACAATTGATTGAATATCGATGCTAAGGGCTCTAAAAAATGAGTATATTTTCATGGTGGCCGATGCATATGAATTTTAGCCAATGGAGGCTGAGCCTGGTAATTAGGCTACACTGGTAATTGTGGTGGTGGAGCCCAGTTTGAGGATTCAGGGATACTCAAAATCACTTGATTGATTGGGGCTACATTTTATTGTGTGTTACCACCTTTAATATTCTTGTTTGGTCATTCCCCATTGTGGATTTTAACATCACCTTCCTGTGCCTTGATGTCCTCAATAATTTTGGCATGTTCTAAGGCCTCCTCAAATGTTTGATATTGTTGTAATTTTAAGAGAGTGAGATCTTCTTTGAATAACTTCTGGTAAAAATTCATATGAGTTCCATTGTGGGTAGGGTGAAAGGTATTTTTAGCATTGCCCTCCTCCACATATTGCCATAATCTATGACTAGCTCATTATCAAGTTGAAAAAGGCTAGACAAGTCAGTCAAGTTTGTTGTCTTCTTAGCACTAGAGGTGAAACATCCCAAAAATGCATCATCCAATTGCTCAAAGGTGTTTATGCTATGATGTGGTAGATGATTATACCATTCCAAATCATCCCTATTTAATGTTGTAATGAAGGTTCTCAACATCAAGAGGTCATTATCTTGAAGATGAGAGCACATATGGATGAAGCTTGTCATGTAGTCTTGTGCATATTCATCATATTTAAAGTTTTTAAGTTTAGGCATTTTGAAATTCGATGGGTATGTCAATGATGACACTGATGGATGCAAATATTGATTGTTAATATGATTTAGTGTAGGTTTTATTTTTGGTAAATTCATAATTTTATTGAAACCAGGGCATTTGAAAGGTTCCCTAACGTCTTGTACAATAGAGGATCATCAGAGGATCAAAAAGGATAACAAAGGAACAAGATAAGGACACTAAAAACATCTAGATGAAACAACATACAATCTCAAAAAAACATCTCAAACTAAAAAGATTCAGTAGCCTTGAACAAACTGGCACTAAGATAAACAACAAACCTCAAAAAGGAACAATCCTCAACCAAATAAGATGCAATACACTGTCGTAGAGGACCCAAGAAACTAGAGGAAGAACCATTAGTCATCAAGAGGAGTGTCCAATTGCATGATGGATGAAGCAACCCCTTTTAGACCAGTGTCTTTCACAGAAATCTCCTTGCTATCTTTGGGAACAGTGATGCAAGCCTCCTTAGGAATATCCATTATGTCTCGTTGTTTACAATATATTTGACATCAGTTTTGGTGTCAAAGGACACCTCAACACTAGCTAGGGCAAAAACGTTCTAAAAATTATCACAAAAGAACAAAATTTTGAGTGCATGGCACTACTCTTTGAGGGTTGAAATCACCTTTTCAATGGCCAAGTGAGCAGTTTCAAGATGGTCAACGGTGGTAGAAGTAGCATGCACAACCAGATTGTGAAGATACTTTTCAAAAAGGTCAGGATAATAAGACTTATCCTTTGGATTTTTTACAGAGGTGGACGGAGGAGTTTTGACAACTTATTTATGCTTTAGCCTCTAGGAACTACAGACATGGGTCTTTTCAAGTTTGGCTTTCTTTCTAATGAAGAACTCGGAAATAGATTTACCCCCTTTCTCTTTTATTTTAGATTTGGAAGTTTTAGGTCTCGAGGTTGAGGAATAATTATCCTCATTAGATTTAGGGTTAGGGAGATTACCTAAAGGGAATTACAAAAGGAGATATTTGTAAAGGACCTTGAAAAGACCCTAGTGGCAAGGTTTAGCCTCATCCTTCTTGGAATGGTTGGTGGTGATGGTGTAGTCCATGGACCAGAATAGAGCAGCGGGAATGTTCATTTTTGAGTCCCAGAAATGATTAAAAAATGCAATATGAAAACAACATAATTGAGACTTAGGATTATCGCAGGTAAAATATTGCATTATTGGCTTAAGGATTTCTTTCTAGGGAGTTGACAAGTCATGGTGAAACAAACCTTTCTTTACCTTATTATGGATGGGTGAGTTTTTCTCAAAAAGTGTTAATTCTACCTCCCAGTTGTGCTTATTTCTTCTGATGATATTTCCTTCCAAGTATTGCCCTGTCAGGTTCACCAATAGCTCAAAGGAAATTTGGAACTAGATTTCATGGATGGAGACCAACCCATTATCCTAGGTGGTCATGATGCCTTAGTGATCATGTCGTCCACCCCGCTAAACAAATTGAAGAAATTGATAATCCCATGCTTATCTTTGAACATATCAGTGGATCTAGAGTCCAAATTAACAGTGTTAGGCTCGATGAAAACAACTTTTCCTTCCTTCATGTTGACAAAGGGAAATAAGGAAGGACGGTAATAGGATGAAAAAAACCATAGAACGAAAGAAATAGATATGGAATGGTGAATTTGTTGGGCAGACCATAGGAGGACTAAATATAACATAATGCTTGACCAAAAAAGAAACCCTCGAAAAAAAGGATAATGATGGTTAGAGCATTTGGCATAGCATAAAAAAATTCGATGAAAATGGGTGGGAATAAAAAGGTAAAACATCATCCCAATGAAGATGGATCATCTGGTGATGCTCACATGATAGGGCCAATGGTAAAAGCAGGCACATGACCCAGAAGGTATTGGTATATTCATTCAAGAAAGCCTTGTGAGGCTGTGAAAGGTGATGCATTTAGACAGGGTTTTTGAAAAGGTAAAATTACAAGCATCATTCCACACGAGATTGAAATAATTGAAAATTAGGATGGACATGGAATTGGAATTTGTCATGGAAACGGTTATCAAAAATGAAGTGGCATAAAAAATAGGTGACAAAGAATTGGACATTATCAACATGGATCCCCTTTTCAAAGGAGAATAATAGGAATGATGAACAAAATATCTATTTTGGAACTTTTTGTAACTTTGGATATGGGCCCTATGAATCTCGAAAAAAGGAAGATTCTTGTTAATAGAAAATTTAAATAATTCAAGATTCATCATGGCAAATGGTATTTTGATCATGATTTGCCAAATCATCCACATCATTGGGGAGGACATCCGTCCAGGTCATCAAACCTTGCACGTTGACTCGAATGTTGGCTAATTTGTCAGCAACAGAATTGTCCTCCTTGAAAATGTGTTGAACCACAACATTAACTTGCTTACTAAGAATTTTCTTGCTTTCCTCGATGATATTCCTGATCCTCTAGCTATTGGGCTTAGAAGTTTTAAGGAAATTTATAATATTAATAGAATCTCCTTTAACAATGACTTTCCCTGGGATGCCCTTTAGACATTGAAGGCCTCTCCACATAGCTTTAGCTTCAGAAAAATGATTTTATTGGATTCCTAATGGTTTGGAAAAGGCAAATATGGAATTTCCACTATGATCACGGAGGATTCCTCCAGCCCCTACAACACCAGTATTGTCTTTTGTAGCCCCATAAAAATTAAGGTTGACCCACCCAAATGGAGGAGGTTGCCATTTGATGTTGGTTCTAGATGAATGCTAAGTAATAGGCCTTGGGACATTAATGCAAATATCACAAAACTTTAAGATGCCCTTCTCAAATGATGAACAAGGATAAGGATCAAAAGGAGTAGCAAGGGTATTTTCTTTAGCATGAAGGATGATTTTGCTGACAATGATGTTGGCATCCAAAGCCTTCAAGTCAAAGATTATTTTATTGGGTTCTAACCATATTTGTCAAAGGACATGATGCAAACAGAACTTCCAAAGTCCCTTGAGTATGGGATTTTTGAAAGGAATTGGCCACTATTGGAATAGATCAACAATTGAAGGAGGACAGGCCCAGGCAATCTTGAAAATATGGAAAAAAAATTGAAGCACCATTCTTGAATAGGAACAAAATAAGAAGATATGAGTAGTGCATTCCCAATCAGAATGACAAAGATGACATCTATTAGGAAAAGGAATTTCTCTTTTTATAATATTTTCAGTGGTAAGGATTCGATCTTGAATACAAAACCAGGAAAAGAAAGTAATCTTCAAAATCAAGTACTTAGTCCAAACAAGCTTGAAATGGATGGGAGTATCAATACTGTCAAGAGAGAGCAAGTTGATTTGACTGTGAAATCTCCAGAATTAGTAGGTTCCAAAATAAACAAACTTTGATGTTGTTTCTCAAATGAATTTATCTGATCAGCTAGTGCTTTTTAGGGCCTTGATGAAATAATATGATCAACATGTTGTCGCCCTTGTTTGGACAATGGAGGTCACTTTTGATGTTGAGGTAGATGATAAGTATAATTATTAGGTACTTCATCATAACTGGATTTAGGGTAAGCGTCTATTTTATCCTAATGTTCCCATTGGGACTCTTCAAATTTTTCTTCCTCATCTTGATCTTGGTATTGTTGAGGAGTATGAGGCTTTGGATTATAACCAGGTAATTCCCTTTGGTGTTGAACATGATTTTGACCCAGTTGAAGGGGAAGATTTTGATATTGTATTGGGAAACTTGCACATTGTTGCATCCTATAGGTGCTAGGTGTAAGCACCACTTCATGTAATGCATTTTGCAATTGCTCTTGTTGTATATTTTATTGTTCTTGTATATTTCATTGATACAACCTTTGTAGGTGTGCTCGTTGTGAGTCCACACATTGTTGATTTAATTGTTGTTGATCCAACTGGAGTTGATCCATATGTTGTTTTTTAAGTTGTGGCCTTAGTGCTTGATGAGTGTGACTTTGTTGTTCCATTGTATGGGGGCTATGTTCCCTCGTATTGGAACTATGAATGGATTTATCTTGTCTTTTCCCCTAGTAGGATCTATTACTTGTTTCCCATGCTCCCTAAAGGTTGCATTGACCTAAGACTCTAGTTTATGAATTAGCTTTGGGTCTTCTTCCTCATCTATGAGGAAAGACTCATATTCAGGGTTAGATGTATGCTCTATATACTCAGGTTGCATATAAGCATGATGTATGTACATTGAGTGTTCTCTATGAGGAGTATGGGGGCAACTTGCTCTATCATATGGAGTGGTTTGCTCATCTAGGCTAGGCCATGGTGTACTCTCATGTTCATATTATGATTGATGTATAGAGAAATTTGGGGTGTGAATCCATGATATTGACCTACTAGGCCCCTCAATGGGTGGATTATTTGCTATATAAAATTCCATCAGGGTATCCAAATCAGGAAGTTTTCCTAGAGGACCTATGGGTGCTTCCCTAGTTGGGATATCTTGAAGGTTTGCCCCCCTAGGGATGGTATTGTTGTTATGATAAAACCTGGGATGCCATTTAGGGATGGGCATGTCCTCTAGACTTATTTGGAGATATTCACTCATTATGGAGCTTGAGTCTCCATCTAAATTGGAGGTCTTGTTTTCAGCCACATTTGGACCAAACCCATAAAAGGGGGGTCCCCCAACCATTTTTAGAAAATTGACTTTTCAAAAAAATATTATAAGTGTTATATATCAAAATGATCAGTGTGACGAGCTGACCACAATGGTCTAGGTCTCCAAAATATGAAATTTGGGTCAAAATTTTGTATTTTTGGAATATTTGGCCAACCAGAGGCCTGTGGGGAAATGCCCACTTTTGGGATTTTTTGGGAAATTTTGAAGCATAAAGAGTTACGACTCAAAATTTCTATGGAAGATGCAGAAGGAGCTAAATAAGACAAAAAAATAATTTTGGCAACTTTTGGAGTTGTCTAGACCATTTTATGACTATTTTAGTGTAGATTTTCTCTATTTTCTGCTTCAAAAATAGAGTAATCATAAAACCAAAATAACTTTTTTGTTATAGCTCTAATTTGCATGATTATTGATCCGTTGATTACCCGAACAATAAATAAATACCTAAAGTAGACAACATGATTATTTATTTTTAAGTTTTATAGATTCAAATACACAATCACTAGAAACACACAATAATACAATTATTCTCTTTTAAATATTTTAAATGTGAATCCCTAAACTGTTCATTGTGTTTCAAGATGTGTTTATTTGTAAATAAAATACTTCTCATGTTTGATTTTGTTGATGTAATACTTAAAAGTTTAAATTATTTCACATATATACTCACACAAGCTAAATATGGTGATGAAATCCATATTCAACGATGTAGCATAGGTACTACCAACCCTCACCCAACAACCCATGTGTAGCGATACACCTCTATGAAGAGAAATGTGTGCTATTTTGTACAATTAGGATATTTCTTGGGTCAGCCTTGGCCACAGATGGGTCCCAATAATACTCTTTCACATGATCCAATTGAGTGTAATCCACTGTTGGTCTCAATCAATGGGTTGGATATGAGAGCCCAACGTCATTGATGTTAAAATGAAATGTGGTGTGTGAGGTTCCTTTTAAAAATTTGAAATAAAACAATACAACATACAATGATGATTCACTAATATGCATGAAAGTATATTTTATATTCAGACTTGTTAGTAACATAAAAGGAAAGCACTAAAATTGAGAGTCTATATGAACTTACCCTTCTTTTGGTTAAGTTACAAGAAGGCAAACCAGACAAAAAGCATGTTAACAACTATTATTTTTCTTGTTTTTCTTAATTTGATTAATGCAAAAATTTGGAAAGATGATATCTAACCTTCACATGCATAAAGAAGACAAGAAAATTTGAAATTTCACTAATTTAGACAGCATACATGCAAATTGAAGGTTAAAATATGTATAATTTTTTATCTGAAACTTTTTGTTTTTGCAAATTTTTGCATAAAACCTCTAGTTTTGTAACCATCACAGGTGGGGATAGTTAGTAGTTTGGTGGTCATCCCTACCTATGTCACCTAGCAAAAAATGGGTCATTTTTGCTCAGAACGGTCAAATCCTGTAACATTCAAAACAGAAAATGAAGGTCAAAAATGGAAAAATTCATAGGAGAAACATAAAAAATATCAAATACTGTGATCACCACTAAAGAAGTGAAATTTACGACATCACCTTAAGGGCACTTTATTGCAATGTAAAGCAAATTTAAAGCAAACATTCAAAGGAAAGTGCATAAAAGTAATCTATTGAAATGAAGCAAAGTGTATAATAAATATAGTGGATTTATCCTTATATTAATTTATTCATAGCTTCAAATATGATTACAATACATCCCCTTCAGGGCTTTTAAAAATTTGATACATCTCAAAATTATAATGTGCAAGGTATCTAATCCCTTAAAAGGGACTTAATGGAGATGTTATATTGGGAATCTTGCATTCTCACACTCGAGAGATAGTTTTGGGCTTCTTTTCCTTGCCTCTTTAGCTACTTCCTTCTGTATAGAATACCTGCACCTACACACAAGGGATTGAAAAGGGGTTAATAGCACATGCGTTATAGAATCAAAGCCTTGAAAAAATAGAAAAAGGATTAATATAACAACAATAAAACTTATCTATAACACATGCAAATTGTTATAAATGATATATGAATGGAATATGTTGTAATATAAATACTTTTGGAGAGATCTAAGCACAATATTGAAGGGAAATGTTAGCAAAAATAGTGACCGTCCCTGATAGGGACATCTAGACCTGCAACAATAAGAACCTTAAATGTGCCATCAAAATTGCTCCAAATATCACCAAATTTGGACCATAGGCTAATATAAACATTTATAAGAGGTATATGATGGAATTTTTCCCAAATTCTCTATTGTTTTCTAACTATCCCTAGTAGTTTCACCTAGTTGTTGCTAACCATCCCTAAGTGAGATGGTTACAAAACTACTCAAGTTTTGCCACCAATACTAATGGAATTTGGTCCAAAACTAGTTGAAAGGTTGTGTTAGTAGATGGGGCCAAATTTATCTTCAATTTGGCCTGTTTAGAATGGTTTGGATTGGTTTCTATTTCCCCTGAAAGTGCCTTCAGACGAAAAGGGTTTCAAGGCCAAAGGGGGGTGAATGATGGTTTGCAAAAGGTGAGGATGTAATTGGGCAAAACTTCATTGCAAAATGCTTCCACTCTCCTCATTTAAAATGGGTGAATGAACCTCTTTTTATAGCCAAAATAGGGCATCTAGGGCAAAGGGGAAAGTTTTGGCATGCGAGGTAGGTGCCGCCACTTATCAAAACCCTTGCCATGATTGGGTGGGAGACGGTTGCCCATTTGGAGCTTCTAATTTGGAGTTCCTAACTTCAATGGTAGGTACCAAATCAATTTGGGTTTATTAGACATGGAAATAGCAGTATTTGATTGCCATTTAATGTTTCTATTGACTTTTTAACGAGTCTTTTTAGGGACCGTCCCACATAGGGACTATTTTTGATGGTCGTCCCTAGGTGGAATGGTCACCATCTATGATTGTCCCTTGGTGGTACGATCACAAGGATATGCCCCAAAAATACCTAAAACTATTGGTAACCTTCCCAAATGTGTTTTGGAGCCTTATACAAGCCTAGAGGGGTGCCCAAGGGAGCCCTATGATGTCAATAAGAGTGGCACATGTGGTGCACTAGTAGTCTTATCTAATTTACATGATTTTAGTGTCTACACACTTTAAAAAATAAAATTTGCCACCCCTAGTTTGTTACCTCAATTTTTGTGCCTATTATAAGTTATTTTTTAACCTCTATGCAAAATCACACAATTTTGTGCAAAATTGGAAGATTTTATGCAAAATTGGAATATTTTGTATGAAATTGGATCACCTAATTTTTCTCAAAATTGAAAAATGCATGCTTTAGCAAGGCAAAAAAAAAATGTTTAAACCTCCTTTGTCTTTACCTGGATAGCTGCACGGTATTTGCAAGATCGGTTCATCCAATTTCACCCAGATTAGGAGAGGTTACAACCCCTCCATTTTTTACCCAATTCCTTACCTGACTCCCTCCTTTTTAATTCAAGATCCTCACCTTGGGTTCCCTCTGGAACTCCTTTATACTTTCATGCCATACTTGTCTATTTTCACTATGTTTTTGTAGGTTCATACTATGCATCGATAGGATTTAAGTGATATCGGATCACTCAATCGTGATATTGTTTTGCTCGATTTTGCCTAAAAGCATCTGATTTTGTACAAAATCACCTGATTTTGCTTGCAACACATATTTCTACATTTTAGCTGACTGGGAGCATCCATACCTCAGAGTTTGCATCTTCTTTCTCCATATCTCTCATTTAAAATTAATATTTTATATCTATTACATCAGTTTCAATTCATTACCATTATCATTTTGGATTTAATAGGCATATTTTGTCTTTATTTAGTAAATATTCAAGCATTTAGCATAGATAGGCAAATGAACATCCTTTAATTGTTATCTTAAGATCATTACTCATTGTCATTTAATCCATTAAAATGCATATTTCTCTGTGAAATTGTTGTTAAAAATCAAATTATAAAATTGCAACTTTTAGTCAAGATCGGTTGAATTTATGCATAATTAGGTCATTTGATATTGTCAAATTTTGACTGATATTGCTATGACGTAACCATGGAGCATGCACCTAGCTACCGTATTAATCTATACCATCATAAAAACACAAATATCCATACAAATACATAAATTGAACAAAGAAAGCCAACGTATGCAAAGTTTCTTCTATTCATATTTAAAGGATCTCGGATTACAAAAATTCCCTCTTAGGGTCACTCAAAATATGATACAGATGCTACAATTGCCAATGCCCTCAATAGGGTAGGCGCACTTATTGTGCTCCGGTGATTACTCACAAACTACCTTGGGGTGGAGCTAACCCCCTTCTCCATGATGTGGGAGGATTATGATATATGATCCTTTTTGCACCTGTCTCTCTGCGAACAAGAAACAACGACACACGATTACAAATATTGATAGCCTCTCATGATGATGCCCTTTAAGGAAATATGCATGTAAATACCATTAAACTAGTAAAATAAGAAATCATAAAGGAAGACTCTAAAATATTCTAATTAAATCAAGAATTAGGCTAAAAAATATAAGACATGAATAAGCAAATGATGCACAGATCAAATATCAAATTAGAAACAATAAAGCGTGTAAAATATCCAATGTACTTCTACTTAATGCAACGCATGAAATGTCTAATTCCTACGATCATAGTTTCCCCAAAATGCAATTAAACCTATAAAAAGACTAACATGACTAATATATACGATCAAAAGTAAAGTAAGGTGATCATAAACCTGTTGCAAACCGTAGTTGTGATGGGTGATCTACACTGTGAACCGTGTCTGATAGCCAAAGTTTGACCTCTAATGGGTTTAACCTCAGAATTAGGGGTAGTGGGCTTGACCTCCTTGTTCGAATTGATGTTCAAGGGTCACCTTTGTCATCCTCTGACAAATTTGGTAGTCAAATCACTGTGAAGGGCCTTCATTTGCCTGGATTTGTGTTTATTGATCCTCATAGGCACCTAGGGAATCCATGGATAATTGGTATTTAGATGGATAGCAAAGGGGCTCTAAAATGCATAAAGTCAGTATGCAATTTGATAGGGCTTCACTACTCTCTTGATCAATTAGCTCTTGCTCGATAATTTGCCAGCACTTCGCTATACAAATCATCTCCCTCATTTCTCTCCTCTTGGAGGGGGTATTTGTAGCATGCCCCTAGGGCTATGGGTGGCTTCATGGAGAAGCCAAGACCAAGAAGGTTGGTTAGGATAGTTGGTATGGAAGCCTTTGGAATATTTCATCCTCCAACTACCTACTTCTATATCTCTTGGCCATTCCAACTAATTTGGATCAGATGGAAGGTCTAACTGAACTCCAATTTAGATCGCAGGTCACAGTTGCAGTCCAGACTATAGACTATAGGTGTCAACCGTGGTTCAGGCTAGAGATCACAGGTCTAGGCTGTGGTTTAGACTGCTTAGGCCAGAATGCCTAAATTGAGTGGTTAGAACCATTGCTCTATATTGGAGTCTATACAAGATCCTTCATATGGTTTTTTAGCATGTCCATATGATTAGTCGCCCTCAACATGACGTGTTTTAGGTGTCTACAGATGCCCCTTTTGAGTTTTATTTTGAGATCGAACAATGCTAAGAAAAATAGACCTCCTAAAATTATGTCGCAGGTTCTATGATGATAATTAGTCTGATCAACATTAGATGCCCTAGGTATATAAAAAGGACGCGCATCTTGGAATCATTACTTCCAACATGGAAAGGCTTACATTTGAAAAGTCTACACTCGTCATTAGACATTCAGGTAGCTGTGGTGCTACAATAGGAATTAGGCCTATATAACCGAAGGATGAGAGCTACAAATGAAATTTCATATTTGCTATTTACCCCAAGCAGAGGGGGAAGCTTATGATAGATGTTAGCAATGATTCGCAAGGATGAACACAATTTTGACAAGATCAAGGGATCTACGATCTCCGAGATCTTCTATTGATTTTTATTATGACAAGAAATTATGACTACCCCCTTAAGTGATGAGTCGATGAGGGTAATAACAATCTTTGAAGTGATGAAATTGCTTGACCATAATGAATGATCCTGAACAAATTTAGATTTGACACGTTTATTGCCTTGGCTAGGCCTAGTTTAGCTTATGATTGCAATGCTTAGCAGTATTTGCACATCTCTCTCCCATGGAGTATTCAAGCTATGATAGATATCTTAGGGAGTCAAAATAATACAAATTCAAGAAGACTTGTGTTGAATCATATTGTCGATGATTTGCTGAAAGATGTCATAAAAGAAATGACAATTTTGCCCCATATGTCCTTATTGTGATTTACTCACCTTGCTGGATTGCATGGATCGCAAGTTGCTACAACCACAAATTTTATAGGACAAATCACTAAATGTGAGGTGCATTTGGTTTTTCATTTTTTGATTTTTTTTTTAATTTTGCATTTATTGGATTGATCCTGGTGCTTTTAACATCACCAAATTTACAATTTTGATCCTTTATTTTGATTTTTATCCATTGGGAGTCATTAATTTACCTTTTCAAACCTTCCCATGGTGGGTTTTTAGTGTATTTATTGATATTTGTGGATTGCGGGTTTGGTCTATGGTTTGCACTTCCAAAATTTAGGGACTGCAAGTCAGACCTGTGGGCAAAAAACCCTAGTTTTGGAACTGCGGGTGTCAGCTGCAGTGCGCAGAGACTAGGAGGACCTATAAATTGAAATCCCATTTGAAATTTTTCATTATTTTCTTGCAACAACTAGCAAATTGAGAGCTGTTACACACCAAACCTAGCCGTCGGCTAGGTATTCCAAGCGTAAAGACTTTCATATATATATTAGTTAGTTTATTTAAAATTAAATCATCTTGTTGTTTTATATTTTCACTGCGTAATCACTCTGTGCCTTTACGGCGGGATCTGCCCTCCTAGTGGCAAGCTATTTTAATTAATTTATATTCTTTCCTCGCATTTCGTATTTCGCATGATTTATTTGTTCTGGTTTTACTGTTGAATAATAATAATTAATCCATTTATAGATAACCAGAAGGCGTAGCCTTCCAAGTGGTATCAGGTTGGTGCGATCCCAGACGCCGCGGAGTTCTGCGTTATCACTCACCGAAAAGTCGTCGAAGCCGTGCAAATTCTGCGTTTTTATTTGACGTTCTTTCGTTGACGCATTGCCGCCACATTTCCGCGTACATACACAACAAAGAGTAAAACGTCCGCGTCTCCTTAATCAGAATTCGTGCATTGGTCCTTGGTAAAAGACGTCTCGCCAAGCGTATTACAACTTACGCAGCGTGGCCATCTCAAGCGTCACAGCGACAGAGATACCGTCAGAGCTTACCGGGCGGGGAGAATCCAACCCCAAGCGCGTTTAATTTTGCTCATGGCCGATTAAATCACAAAAACCAGTCAAGTCGCGCACTGCAATTCCAGGTTTATAACGAGCGGCATCGTCCAATCACAACACGCGAATATCGGTGAATTAATCGCGTTACTAAGGTACAATTTAATTTTAATTTTCTTTTGGGGATCTTTATCCCACACGTCTTGTACAGCGGATAAAAGACGGTTTATAAATCTGACCGCGTCCTAAGTTAGATGTGACTTAGGTCACATAGAGCTTCTACCTCGCGATTGGTTGGCATCGTGTTCATTAGCATTTTCTGTCTGTCGCGTGTCTTGTCCTCAGTCTTCAGTTCGGTGTCTCGCTGTCTCGTGTCGTGTGTCCTATCTTTAGTCTTCAGTTCGTCCGTCCGCGTGTCGTGTCGTCAGTTCGTTCGCGTGTCGTGTCATCGCGTCCGTGTCTGCTTCGTGTCTCGCGTTTCGTGTCCTCGCATCCGTGTCCGCTTCGTGTCTCGCGTTTCGTGTCCTCGTTGTCCGTCATCTTCGGGCAGTCCGTGGTTAGTGGTTAGTCCGGTGTCGTGTCTTAAATTTGCAATCAAGGAAAGTTGTCAAAAATTGCAGTCAAGAAAAGTTGTCAAAAATTGCCAAAAGCTGTCAAAAATTGCAGTCAAGAAGGAGCCCAAATCCAAATTCAAATCCGCATCACAGTTGGAGTGACAGTTGAAGCGGATCCAAATTTTTGCTAAAATCAACCAATTTTGCTGCAGTCCAAGCTCACAAGCTTCTAAACAGGTTATGCTAACTAATGCATGAGCAAAAGGTGGACCAAAGGATCTGACGGTCGATTATCAAGCTCGAAGACGACCAATAACAACGCAAGAAGACCTCATCGAAGCCCAGGTACAAAAAATTCTCCTTCTCCTTTCAAAATTGGCAGTTATAATCCACATCATCCACTGGTAGACCCTATGGCTACTAATCCTCCCCCAACTCACGAAAACATCACACAAGGAAACTCAAGTAACTCAGCCGTTTCCAACGATGAATCTCTTCGACTCTTACTAGAGGGTATGAACGAAATTAGTCTCAACCTAAAAACCCTAGTGCGAGCACAAAACCAGCTTAATCCCAATACTAATCCCCAAAATCACTCCCATGCCCAAAGGAATGAAGAAAATGTCGATCATGATGATGATTGGGAACAACAAAGAGGCGATTCGGATAATTACAGGGATCGCTATCATAGACAGCGGTATAACCAAAATCAAGAAAGGGATACGGGTTATCACCAACCGAGAGGCCCTAATAATTTTCCACGCGTTGATATGCCCACTTTTGAGGGTCATGATCCTCGTGGTTGGATAGCCAAAATGGAAGGCATTCTCGACTTATATCAAATTAAGGAAATTGATAAAGTCCCTTTCGCTGCATCAAAATTAGGCACTGAGGCCTACCAATGGTTCGTATGGCTTAAACGAGAGAAAGGAGCTACTATTAACTGGAGAAAATTCACTACCTCTTTTTTAGAAAGATTTGATGAAGGAGCTACATCATCATACACAGTAAGACTGTTATCTCTTAAACAAGAAGGATCGGTTAGCGAATTCGTTTCGGAGTTTACCAGTTTACTACCATACACTTTAGACCTCAGTCCCGACACAGTGGTAGGAGCTTTTCGCAATGGATTGAAAGAAAATATTCGAGTGGAGGTAGACATGCACAATCCAACTTTGCTGAACGATTGTATAAGAATAGCTAAGTTGGCCGAGAAGAGAAATCAGTTGTATGCACGGCGTGAAACTTATAGTCGTCCTTCGTATCGCAACAATTCCTTTCGTAGAAATGATCAACCATCAAGATACTTTTGCTATAAATGTCGCACTCATCACCCCAAGGAACAAGCATGTGCCCAAAAACAAAACTTTCATATTGAAGGCGATCAATATGAAGGAGAAGAAGGAAGAACCTTACCAACCGAGAAGAACCTATGCCAGAAGAACTACCAAGTACTCTAGAAGAAAAAGAAGAGGATACAATGGCGATCTCCGTGCATGCCCTCATGGGTTTAACCGCCCACCATACCATCAAGGTACCAGGATTTCTCCGCCAGAAAAAGGTGAATGTGCTAATTGATTTTGGCAGTACCCACAATTTTATCGACATCAAAACAACAAAAGCTTTGAATTTATTCATTAACTCTTCCAACAAAGACAAATTCCAGGTTCTAGTGGCCAACGGGGTGAACGCACAATGTGTTGGTCGCACATCTCAAGTTTCCATAAAAATGGGAACTTATACCTGGTTTGGATCCCTTTTCGTCATGAATTTGGGGAACTCTGATGTCATTTTGGGAGTTGAATGGTTGGAAACATTAGACACGGTTAGCTTCAACTTCAAAAAATTATTTGTGGAATGGAAGGAAAACGGACGAGTCATTCGCTTACAAGGCATTACTACTCCTCCATCACAAATGGTGAGCTCTCATAGTATGGAGAAGATGTTAAAAAAGGGTGGATATGGGTTTATAGCTCAAATTAATTGTTTGGAAAAACAATCTCAAGCAACTTCGGATATTACTGCTCCAGAGTTACAAGACATCATAACACATTACGAAGAGGTTTTCCAAGAACCTAAAGGATTACCACCTAAACGATCTCATGACCATGCCATCCATTTGATTCCAGGGAGTGTCCCACCTAACAATCGTCCTTACCGCTATCCTCAACCACAAAAGACAGAAATCGAACAGATCGTTCAGGATCTGCTAGATCATGGAGTCATTCGTCACGACACTAGTCCTTATTCCTCACCTGTAGTTCTGGCTAGACGAAAAGATAACTCTTGGCGTATGTGTCCTGACTTTCGTTCTCTCAATAAACTCACTATCAAGGACAAATTTCCTATCCCTGTCATAGATGACCTACTAGATGAGTTGCATGGTGCAAAATTTTTTACAAAATTAGACCTTCGTTTCGGATTTCACCAAATCCGTGTCAGAGAAGAAGATATTCCTAAAGCTGCTTTTCGTACTCATGAAGGTCATTACGAATTTTTGGTCATGCCTTTTGGTCTCACCAATGCACCATCCACATTCCAAAGTCTCATGAACCAAGTGTTTCGTCCACTCCTCCGTAAGTTTGTGTTAGTTTTTTTTTGATGATATTCTCATATACAGAAAAACATGGACGGACCACTTACATCATGTGGATAAAGCCCTTCACATTTTACACAGAGAAAAGCTATTTGTCAAACGTTCCAAATGTTCATTTGGTGTCCAAGAAGTCGAGTATCTTGGTCATATAGTTTCACACGAGGGTGTCAAAGTCGACCCCAATAAGATTAAGGCAATTCAAGAGTGGCCCTTACCTAAAACCATCAAGAAACTTCATGGTTTTTTGGGTCTCACGGGCTACTATCGCAAGTTTGTACGAAATTATGGTAAGATTGCAGCACCTCTCACAGCACTCACAAAGAAGGATGCTTTTCGTTGGTCGGAAGAGGCCACTCAAGCCTTCGAAGCTCTTAAGAAGGCCATGTGTACAACTCCAGTATTAGCAACTCCCAATTTTAACAAACCATTTATTATCGAGTGTGATGCATCAGGAACAGGAATTGGGGCTATATTAATGCAAGAAGGTCATCCGTTGGCATTTGAAAGTAAACAGCTCTCAGGGAAAAATTTGGGAAGATCAACATACGAAAAAGAAATGTTGGCTATTCTTCACGCGATAGAAAAATGGAGACACTACCTAATCAGTAGCCGCTTCATTATAAAAACAGATCATAGTAGTCTCAAACATTTTCTTGAGCAAAGGTTTTCATATCCGGAACAAAATAAGTGGTTAACAAAACTATTGGGCTATGATTTTGTTATCGAATACAAGAAAGGGAAGGAAAATATAGCCGTCGATGTGCTGTCCAGGAAATATGAAGATGAAGTGGTCATTAACGCTATTTCAGGTCCTTGCTCCCAATGGGTGAATCAATTACAAGATGAATGGTTGTCCAATAGCGAAACTGCTCAGATACTTCAAGACTTATCTATAGGGTCCTCTAAACACCCTTTGTTCTCTTATGAAGATAAAATTCTCCGGAAGAAGAACCGCATTTACATTCCACACAATTCAGTACTCAAATCGAAGATCCTCGACGAATCGCACGCTTCTCCTTCAGCAGGACATTCAGGATTTTTGAAAACATATTTAAGGGTCAAACAATCATTTTGTTGGAAAGGATTAAAAGCAGAAGTCAAACAATGGGTAGCGAGAATGCGAAGTTTGCCAGCGCAATAAAGGAGAAACAATCAAATCACCGGGGTTGTTACAACCATTACCCATCCACTGAACGACGGTGGGAACATATATCCATGGATTTTATTGAAGGTCTTCCAAAATCGAGAAGGCGGGACGAGTAATCTTCGTAGTCGTAGACCGGTTATCCAAATACGCTCACTTTCAGGCTTTACAACATCCATTTTCCGCAAGCAAGGTGGCAAAGGTATTTATGGATTCAATTTTTAAATTACATGGTATGCCAAAAAATATTGTAAGTGATAGAGACCCCATCTTCACTAGTAACTTTTGGCGGGAATTATTTCGACTTAGTGGTACCAAATTGAACATGTCTTCATCCTACCATCCACAGACAGATGGTCAACCGAAGTAGTTAACAAATGTTTGGGTACGTACTTAAGATGTTTCGCTCAAGATAAACAATACCAATGGAGCCATTGGTTAGCATTGGCAGAATGGTGGTACAACACTTCTTACCATTACTCAATTAAGATGTCTCCATTTGAAGCATTGTATGGCACCAAGCCTCCAATCGTCGTAGATTACATACAAGGATCATCCAAAGTCGCCAAGGTGGATGATTGGTTCCAACAAAGGCAGTCTACACTCACCATCCTCAAAGAGAATTTAGTCCAAGCACAAAATCGTATGAAACAACAACAGGACTTGCACCGATCTGAAAGAACTTTTAATATAGGTGATTGGGTTTTCCTAAGGTTGCAACCTTACAAACAATCATCGTTAAGGATAAAATCCAGCCAAAAGTTGGCTCCACGATTCTATGGTCCTTACAAAATTGTGCGCCGCATTGGAGAAGTAGCCTATCAATTAGAGCTACCAAATTCATCACGAATACACCCGGTATTTCATGTTTCATGTCTCAAAAAAGTAATTGGTCAGAAAGTGCGTAGTCAATCAGAATTACCAGTGCTCGATGAGGAAGGACGCATACATCTCCAACCTGAAGATATACTACAACACAGAATACGAAGACTGCGATCACGTCAGATTCAAGAATTTCTCATCAAATGGCAAGATTTACCGAAGGAGGATGCCACATGGGAACCTGAAAGTATTTTCCAGACATTTCCAGCTTTGAGGACAAAGCTTTCCGAGGAGGGGAGTCATGTTACACACCAAACCTAGCCGTCGGCTAGGTATTCCAAGCGTAAAGACTTTCATATATATATTAGTTAGTTTATTTAAAATTAAATCATCTTGTTGTTTTATATTTTCACTGCGTAATCACTCTGTGCCTTTACGGCGGGATCTGCCCTCCTAGTGGCAAGCTATTTTAATTAATTTATATTCTTTCCTCGCATTCCGTATTTCGCATGATTTATTTGTTCTGGTTTTACTGTTGAATAATAATAATTAATCCATTTATAGATAACCAGAAGGCGTAGCCTTCCAAGAGCTCTAAGAGAGATAAGATATTCCTTGATACGGAACGTTGTCAAACTTGACTACATTTACACTTGTCTACCCTGATGGCAGATCCTGATTAGCCATCGACTAGCTTGGGGTAGGGTGTGGGCAAGGTAAATCGAAACTGATACCTCGCACTCAATATCAGTAAAATGAACCACACTAAGAAATGTGGAAATTAAACCCTATTAAACTGTCAGTAATGAACCCCACTAGTCTAGGTTAGCTTAGTATTTACTTTTATGCTTTAGTGGTCTAGGAGGGTACCCAAAATGGGTGCCACTCCTAAATCATAGCTGGTAGCTACGGTTCCCAAGTGGCAAATTGGGAACCGCAGGTTTCAGCTGCGGTCCCCAATTTCCCAAATTGGGGATCGCAAGTTGTAGTTGTGGTTCCCAATTTGCAAATTGGGGACCGCAAGTTGCAGTTGCTAGTTTTTTTTTGAAATTTTTAGTTTTCTTTAGCTATGCTTAGCTATATTTATCTTAAATTATGTTTTTTTTTATTTTTAAAAGTTAACTTCTAGAGCGCAGGAGCCTGACTTGATGAGGAATCTCCACGAGGCCTTATCGGATGATGATCGCGCATGGTTTCGAGCTATCAGCTTTGGTTATGTCATGGATCTACCCACCATTAGGGTGGATCAGGCCTATATCACTATTTTTGCCGTGTGCTGGAATGCGCAAACCAGCACATTTCACCTTCCTCCTGATGAGATGACCATCACCCTGGAGGATGTCTATAGGATCTTTAGGATCCCCATCGATGGTGAGGTTGTCATTTCCTCTGCCTACATGACAAAGGATGTTGTTTTTCCTACCATATTTTGTGATCAGAGCACCAATGCATAGGATGATGTAGACCATGGATGGGTACACATCGGTGATTGGTATCGAGATGATGTCTTCTCTGTTTGAGATGCCCTTTTTATTCACCTCATCATCCAAATTGTCCTTCTAGACTCCTCGAGCATGAGGATTCCCTAGAACATGCTAGCCCCTACTTGGAGGGTGCTTCAAAGCTCGATGGATGAGCCACTACTTTTATCTTAGGGGAGCACCTTACTATGGTAGCTCTATAAGGAGCTGTACCAGATTACAAAGTAGAACCATAAGGGCATCAGCTACAGCCTGTTGCTACATATCTAGGGGTGGCAGCACATCTGGATCAAGCATCCTGCTAATCTACCTTTGTGCATCACTACCCTAGATGTCGATCATCAGTGTTACACCACATGTTGGCCTCATGCTGAGGAGGGTATCCATAGTAGGGCTCATATTAGGGACACTGAGCATTACATCATCAGGTTTGCAACACTTGGTCTGGGGGACATCATCTGGCACCCCTACATGGATTATCCTATATGGCTAGAGGTGGACAAGTGGCTATGACGAGCCTACCAAGATAGATGGATTATCTAGCATAATCCAAAGGTCTAAGAGTATTAGTTTTTCTCTCAAGTCCTATGATATTTTGACATGGTGTAGGACCTACCAGATATGCCCCTACGATACAAACACCTAGCTCTAGAGTGGGATCTCCCATTGATAGTTCCTCCATCATTAGGATATGAAATCGATGAATTCCAAGATTTAGGGGTTGAGACAGTGGGGACCACACCTGACTATGATGGGTGGTGGTATTTATTTAGATGGCATGGGATAGGACCTCTAGGTCGAGAGCCAATTGAGCTAGAGGCAGAGGCAAATATTGATGGGTGCAGGGTGCACTAGCGTACTGAGGGCGGTTGGGGCATAGAGGCCACCACTAAGGACCTGCTAGAGATTGACCATAAGGAGGATGCTCTAGAGGAGGGTGAGGCCCCTCTTAACAGTGTAGAGGGATGGCTACTGGCACAAGTTGCTGACTTGTAAAGTCATATTGGGTAATTTCACACTCAATAGTGTGATAGAGATACCACCATCACCACTCTAGAGGTGAAGGTGGATGATAGGGAGCAGAGCCTAACTAAGGCACAGGGTTAGGTACAGGAGCTCATGACTTGAGCTACTGATGCAAAGGCCTAGGTTCAGAGACTATAGACTACTCTAGAGTTAGCATAGGTGCAGTGGACTACAGTAGAGGTCGAGCGAGATCTTGCACAAGCAATTAGGGGAGCTATTATGGGGCCTCCTTAGGCTATTATGGGGTCCCCTACGATACCAATATTAGGTACAATAGCTATGCAGGATCCAACTACTAAGGTGATGTGACTGCATGATATGGTCATAAGGACCAATGAGATGCATGCAGCCTGACTTGCTCGCATTGATCAGCTAGTCAGTTATATAAAGATGCATGGGCTACAAGTTCTTGAGGATACTTTTGCATCAAAGTCTTAGTGTACCAGGTTTAGGACCTTAGGGTAGTCGACAACAAGCTCGATTCATAAGGCTCATAGGACTGAGAGTATGCACAGGTCCTCTAGCACACACATAGTGAGGTCGCAAGCCAGGGCTAGAGATCTAGGGCAGACATCAGGAGCCTCCAGCTAGAGGACTAGCCTTCTATAGTTACCAGTTTCTCATGTGATAGGTGTGTTAGGCTTTGTAGGTAGGCAAGATCCATAGTAGGATCCACCATAGGTGCCAGGTCAGCTAGGAGAGTAGGCTCCAGAGCATAATGCTGAGGGAGGCAGCGAGAGCTCCAATATAAGGGGAGCAACCTAGATCTGAGTTATAACAGTTGTCGACTAAATTTTTGATATACTTATTTTGCATGTAAGGTCGAGGACCTACATAGTTGTAGCCTATGGGAATTTTGTACTTCCTATGTACTCTTTTGGACACATATATATGATATGGTATTTCATGGCTCATTATGTGTACATGTTTATTTTTTATTTTTTTATTTTATGTTTATTTGATGCACATGGATGCAATGCTTATGTAAATGCTATATTTATATGATGTGATGTATGGATGTCATGCACTAGATAGCTATTCTACTTTATGATGATGATATGCAGTGATCTAGATGATTAGATGTGCGACATATGATGTATGTAGATGGATGCGATGTTTATTTTTAATGCATATTTATTTTTGCTTTATGGGCATGCGTATATTTTATGCATTTTATGATATGCTATGCAATGTATGGTAATGAATTATGTATAGAATCATAATATAATGGAAATGAACCAGTATATCACTTAAAACATAAGGAATGAATATAAACTATGTATATCAATTTTTAAAATATGACACCACAGAATGTATAACAATAATGCAAAATAATTGATAATTCTCATTACAAGAACTTAATAAATTGAATCACCCATATATGAAATGTAGTGAAATGGATTGGTTTAATACTAATGAATTATTATGTCATTTTTTATATTTCTTCTTTGCTGCACTATATAGTCAGTGGTCGTCTAAACATCATTTCTGATATTCATGTGGTATCTATCCTATATATTTGATTGTTCTTTGTAAAATGCATTTTTATCAATGAATGACTCATATTTCTGAAGTCTGAAGATATGTGGTATCTTGTTTCTATTGGAGCACTTTTTTTGGGGTTTTCCTTGAGACTCAAACACCTTAGTAGACCTCTCCAAAAATCACATACTAATTGTATAGGGCTTATATTGGACAAGGCTTTTGCCATGACAAACTCAACTATTCATTATCCCTATGTGCACATGTAAGTATTTTTAGATAGATCATAAGCATACCCTATATGTCAGTCAGGACTCTTTCAACCCATATGTGAGATAAGGTTCCTCATACGATTGTACCATCCTTGTTTCAGCTTTGATTGGACTTACACAGCTAGATAATCCTAGGTACCTAGAGCTAGCTCATATTGCAAATTGATCAGGGCTACCCCTCCAAATACAGGCAGGACTCTTTCAACCCATTGCTACATTTGGGGATCACCCAATGGAACTACCTCTCTAATTGTAGGCATGACTCTTCCAACCCATTTCTATGATCAGGGATCACTCTATGGCTTTCAAAAGGTGGACAATCCAGGGATTCAAGTTCTCACCCTTCTTACTTGCTCAGATGCAGTGATAAAAATCACTGTTAGTCCACGTGTTACCATTTTTCTTTGAGAAAGGTATTTTTATAGTGCTTTTGATTCACTATGTCACTTTACATTTTGAACTTGAAATGTGTACTTTTGCACTTTGTAACTTGGGATTTAACTTTTGTGACTTTGGGATTTATAGGGAAAATTCTTGTCCTTTTGCCAAAGTACACCTTTATAAACCAACTATTTGCAATATAAGCAGGTCATGAAACCCATCTCTCTAGATACCTAAGACTGCTTTCATAGTTCTCATCCTCTCTCATCTTAGCAAGATTTTATATTGTTTTGCTTAGTGACGGGATTCTGATATGTTGAACAACTATCCCAACTAATGACCTTGTCTATAACAAAAAATCAAGCTTTCTACAATATCTGAAGAACCCACTAGGTATGGCTGAGTGATGGGAAAACTTAATATACATACATAGTTCTCCACAACAGGTATCATGTATGAATACAATGAATTATGATAAATGCAAGGGTGCATGATTGTCATACAAATGTGTGATTGTTTGTAAAATTTTGATAAATGCATTACACTCTACTATGGAATGCAACGGATGAAAAAATCCTAAATGCAATATGATGATGTGAATGCAGATGAAAATGCAAAATGCAAATGTAAATGTTTTTGGATTTTAAGCTTTATCAATTTTTTTGGACTTTTATATATATTTTTTTATTTTTATAGATTTTTGAGCTTTCATATTTGACCAAACAATGAGTACATGTCCTTGGAGATTTTTAGGATTGACCAAGCAGTTTTTAGAAATCCTTGGAGCCTTTTGAATTGACCAAAGGTTTTTACAACCACCTTTGGAACCTTTTAGTTGACCAAACTATCAGCAAGAGGGCGTGGAGCCTTTTGGTATGACCGAGAAGCTATAGGAATTCTCAAAGCCTTTGGGTTGACCAAGTGATTTTTGGAAATCCTTGGTGCATTTTATTGACCAAGCTTCTTAATCATATAGCTTCGGGACTTTTGGGATGATCGAGTGGTTTAGATGAAACCCTCGGGGCTTTTGGGTTGACCAAAGGGCTTACAGATGCCTTTGGTGCCTTTACTATACTCTCAAGCATAGAATACCTTAATATAGATGATATTGAGAGGATCAATATCTTCCACACCCTCTAGCGATGTTAGGCGATAGGTACCAAGACCAATCTTTTTAGATATGATGTAAGGCCCTATCCAGTTAGCCATGAATTTGTCTCGCATGTTAGGCAGTAAATTCAATTTTTGTTGGTTCTCTTTAAGCATAAGATCCCCAACTTCAAAGTCTCTCTGGTGGAATTTGATATTGTAAGCTTGTTTTAATCACTCCTGATAAATACGGAGATGCTCGATGGCATTCACGCGACGTTCATCAAGTAATGACAATTGATTGAGGTGAGCTTGCCTCGTGGTGTCATCATCGATGAAATATTTCAATGCGACGCACAACTTTGGAATTTCCAACTCTAAGGGCATAATGGCCTCAGTGCCATATACTAGTGAAAATGGTGTTGCCCTAATGGGCATCCGAATGCTAGTCCTATAAGCCCATAATGCAAGGGGCAACTGTATATGCCAATCCTTGTGGCGTTCTTGCACTGTCTTTTTCAAGATGGCTACCACAGTCTTGTTTGAGGCCCCAGCTTGCCCGTTTGCTTGAGGATAATATGGAGTTGCAAAACTATGTTTAATGTGGTATTTAGACGTTAAAGCCCACACAATTTTTTTCTTAAAAGAAATTCCATTATCCAAAATTATTTTGGATGATATCCCAAAATGACATATGATATGGTCGAGAATAAATTCTACGATGCAAGCTCCAGTGGTCGTTGTAAGGGGAATGGCTTCCACCCACTTTGTAAAATACTTAGTAGCTGTGATAATAAATGTATGTCAGCCTAATTATGGAGGGAAAATCTTGCCAATAAGATATATTCCCCACTGAGCAAATGGCCAAGCCGCCTGAATGGGCTATAAGGCCTGTGATGGCAAGTGCATAAGATTAGCATGATGTTGACATTTAATGCATTTATTGACATACACATTACAATCCTTCTCCATAGTGGGCCAATAATAACCCATGCAAAGGATGCATTTGACAATAGCCATGTCGTTGAAATGGCCACTACACGTACCATCATGAGCTTCTGAAATTGCCCAAGATGACTCTTGGGGCTCAAGACATCGAAGGAGAACTCCTTCATAGCTACATCGATACAAAATATATCCTATCAATACATACTTAGTCACTTTCTATTTAAATGTGCATCTTGCAGCACGCGACAATCCCTCTGGGATCATACCAAGTTTTACAAAGTCTTGGATTTGCAACATCCAACTTTTACAAGCTTCAGCTTCAACTACTAATACGACCTACTCCCCCTATGTATTTAGCTTTGTAAATGCAAACTGAGAAACAACCTTGTGGTAAATTTTAGTACCACTCCTCGTAGGACTCTGATAAGTCAATGACTCCAAGGGTGCCTTCTTAAGAAAGTATACCACTCTACGAAATCAGTCAGCTATTGGTTCCATGACAATCATGTTGACTGACTCTTTGTTATCAAATGCTGCACACTCCACTGCTGGGTGCGAGACATTGGCAATTTTGGGTACCTTGAGTACATTGTCTTTGCTCAAGTATAGTTGTTTTCATTGATGTCAAAGGAGCTCTTGGTAGTTGTTGTCTTTGATGTCAAGGAGTTCTTGAAGCAATTTGATTAGTTGTCCAAGCATGTGTTTTGATGAAGGTTTTAGTATGATCAGTAAGTTTCTATGTAGCCCAGTTGCAAAAAGATCAAGAAAAAGACAAGTAAGAAGAAGTATGCAGGTGGCTGGAAAAACTGTCACGATTTCGTGACATGTTTCAGGAGAGAGAAAGCACTGGCAAAACTGTCATGATTTTGTGACATGCTGGAAGGCAGAGGCAAAGCTGGAAAAACTGTCACGATTTCGTGACATGTTTTAGGAGAGAGAAAGTTCAGGAAAATCTGTCATGATTTCGCAACATGCTGGAAGGCAGAGGCAAAGCAGGAAAAAGTGTTGCGATTTCATGACAAGTTTCAAAGAAGTTGTACAGATGCAGAAAGTGTCACGATTTCATGACAGGTTGAGTTGGCAGCTTGCAGTTGGCGAAAGTGTCACGATTTCATGACATGTTCCAGTTTCAAGAGCAGTTGGCAGAAAAGAGCTTAAGGCAGCAAAAGTGTCACAATTTCATGACATGTTCCAGTTTCATGAGCAGTTGGTAGAAAAGAGCTTAAGGTAGTGAAAGCATCGCGATTTCGCGACATGTTCCATTTTTTCTAGTGCAAACCAAGAAAAGGTTGAAGAAGCAAGAAGTGTTGCGATTTCACGACAAAGTTGCAGATGACGTCAGCAAGAGGCAAAGGTGTCATGATTTCATGACAGAAGCTGAGAAGAAGGCTTTGGAGTCTAAAGCATCATGATTTCACGACAGAGTTGCTGATGACGTCAGCAAAAGCAAATGTGTCATGATTTCATGACAAGAGAAGAGAGGAAGGCCTTGCAGACTAAGGTGTCATGATTTCGCAATAGAAGACATGATGACGTTAGCAAAGTCAGGGAGTGTCACAATTTTGCAACAATAGGCTAAAGCAAAGTGTAAAGCAGACTGTAGTGTCGCGATTTCATGACAACAAGCTAGAGAAAGTGTACGACAGGCTGTAGTATCACGATTTCGTGACAACAAACCAAAGAAGGCGCACAATAGGCAATAGTGTCACAATTTCGTGATAGCAAGCAATACAAGGTGTATGGCATACAAAGGCATAGCGATATCGTGACATGTTTGAGTTTTGCGCTAAAAAAGCTATAGGACATCAGAGGCGGTTGAAGCCGACAGAGTTAACCTTTATCGACAAAGTGTAAGGTTGTGCAGCAGACGATTGTTTTAGGGGTTTACAATCGACTTAGATCAAGAATTTAATCATGATATTATCAGTATAAAATGAGGGTTGTTCGAAGAGTTTGATTATCGAATGTGTGTGTCGAATTTGCGCAAGTGAAGTTTGTTGTGCGCAAAGAGCAGTCGTATCGAATCGATCGAAGTGTGCGTTTGAAGTGCGACTTTCACAGAAGCAGAGTGGAGGAAGAATTTTGATCGAGGAGAAGCAGACTATGTGAAGAGGGTGTTGTAGTGGCTACACATAGGCACATAAGTTGCTATGTGATCGAGTGCTACAGTATTTACATAGACTGTGTAAAGAAAGCAGAGTGTGCAAAGATTGCACTGCGGTGGATGTGCAACAGAGCAGAAGCTAAGTTGAGAAGATAGTGCTACTACATTTTGTGAAGATTGCACTACTGTGTTTGCACAGAAGTTGAGAAGATAGTGTTGTTGTAATTTGAGAAGACGGTGCTTCTGTAGTTGCACAGACAGTGAAAAGTTGTTTTCAACCAAGTGCAAAAAAGAACAGAGGAAGAGGACAATTGTGCCAGACCGAAGGACTGTGTTTGGTGCAGATAAGAGGACCAACTTTGTAGCGAAAAAGTTGAGGATAGAGATCTCCATCCAAAGCAGGGAAGACAGGTGTCTTTTGTGGATAGAGTTCCACTTGCTAAGGGCAAAGGAGATAGAGGTCTTCTAGAGGATCACCAACAAAGCAAAATTAGGGGAAGGTGTCTCCTTTGAGCTAAGGCTCATAAACATTGTAATCGGGAAGGATTCCCAGAGGACTTTGATATAACTTTTAGAGGAAAGTTTTTATCCGTTGAGTAGCCCACCTTGGGTGAACCACGTTAAATGGGTCTTCTATGTGTGATGCTTTTTGTCTTGTTTAATGTTATGTTGATGCCACTGCTATTTGAAATTAAAATTATTAAATGGTTGAGTCTTATACTGTTCACCCCCCCCTCTCAGTATAAGTTCATGTTCTTCAATTGGTATCAGAGCAGGTCTCTCTAGAAAAAGCCTAACATCTTGGAGAAGGATCTAACAGAGGAACATATAAATTCAGAAAAAGTTGAATTAGATCTCAAGAGTGAATTCTTCTTGGCCTTGAGAAAGCTTGAGAAACTCAGGGAAGAGAATTATGTCCTCAAGCAACATTGTCAGGAAGAAGAGATAGCAAGATCATAATTGGCTCAAAGTGTTATAGATTTCAAAATTCTAGCTGAAGAAGGGAAGAAGATTGAACAAGTTCTAACAGAGGTTCTAAAAGGAAAGGTAGCTGATTGTGAGAAACTAGAAGGAGAGATTATGTCTCTTAGAGTGAAGTTAGAACAGTCAACTCTTAGATAGAATATTCTGTGTGAAAAGAAGGATGGCATCACCATTCATGAAATAGGGTCTTCAAGCAAGAACAATCTTCACTCTGAAGAGCAATGGATTTCAGTTGATCACAAAAAGAACAAACTTCCAAGGTATCAAAACAGGTTACATAATACCTTTCATGGATATTGTTTTTTCTGTAAAAAATTTGGTCACATAGCTATGCATTGCAATAAGTCTCTGAAGAGTCATAGTAAGGAAAATGTTAACTCATTTGCACCTCTTATGAATAAAAATATCATGTGTTACAAGTGCAATAATTTTGGGCCTATAGCAAGGATGTGCAGTTTGGATAGATTTAGTCTTGAGTTCTCAAAAAGGAGGAATGAGATAAAATCTAAGTCAATGATAGTTCAAACTACTTTTCATGCTCAAGACAAAGTAGAAAAATGGTATCTTGATAGCGGTTGTTCAAAACATATGACTGGTGAAAAAGAAAAATCTTTGTCTTTAAAATAAACAAACAGAGGAACAGATCGAGTTTTGGAGATAACGAGTCCGCAAAGATCTGTGGTAAAGGGACTCTTAGTTTGGATGGGAAATCCAAAACAGAAAATGTGCTTTATGTAGAAGGGCTAAGACATAATCTTCTTAGTGTGAGTCAACTTTGTGATCAAGGGCACATAGTATATTTCTTTTCAGATAGATGTGAGATAAGTAAAGAATTAAATGGAAAACTTATTGCTAGGGCTATAAGGACTCCAAACAATCTTTACATGCTGAGTGAGATAAAAAGAGAAAAATGCTTTCTAACTCAAGAATATGAGAGTTGGTTGTGGCATAAAATATTGGGACATTTGAGTTTTGATAATATGGTCAATATTAGTAACAAGGAAGCAGTTAGAGACTTACCCAAAATAAAAAGGCCCCAAAACATCATTTGTGGTCCTTGTCAACATGGTAAACAGACCAAAACCAGTTTCAAATCGAAAGGGTATACATCTTCCAAACCCTTGGATCTTATTCATACTGATTTTTGTTGCCCCACCAGAACTCAGAGCATTTAGGGAGATAGCTATTTCATGTTGTTTATAGATGATTACTCAAGAATGACTTGGGTTTCTTTTCTCAAAGAAAAATCTGAAGCTTTTGAAAAATTTAAATTTTTTAAAGAAATTATTGAAAATGAGACTGACAAGAGAATCAAATGCTTAAGATCATATAGAGGAGGAGATTTCACTTCAAATGAATTTGTGGAATATTGTGAACAACATGGAATCAAAAGAGAATATTCAGCAGCAAGAACTCCTCAACAAAATGGAGTAGTTGAAAGAAAAAATAGAACTGTTGAAAATATGGCTAGAGCAATGTTAGATGAGTCAAAACTTTCAGATGGTTTTTGGAGAGAAGCAGTAAATACAGCAGTCCACATCATTACTAGGGCTCAACTCAGAGTCAATCATCATAAAAATCCCTATGATCTGTGGAAAGGAAGACCAGCTATAGTTAAACACTTCAAAGTGTTCGGGAGTAAGTGCTTCATCAGAAGGGAAGATCAAAATCTGGGTAAGTTTGATCCTAGGTGTGATGAGGGAATTTTTCTTGGATATTCTAGCAAAAGTAAGGCCTACAGATGCTTCAACAAAATAACTCATATAGTTGTAGAGAGCATAAATGTAACAGTAGATGAAAAGACAGGGATAAGAGAACTAGTCAAGGAACTCAGTGATGGAATCTGTCAAGAAGAATTTAGAGAAGTGTCAAATGAAGAAGAGGAAAGACAACAACTGCTTCCCAAAACACCTTCACGGTATGTTCAGAAACATCATCCCAAAGACTTGAACATTGGTGATCCAAATAGCAGGCAAACAAGAAGAAGAGTCATTCCTTCACATGAATCTGTGAATGTTTCATTGTTATCTCAGATTGAGCCAAAAAAAATTAGTGAAGCATGTACAGATGATTTTTGGGTAAAAGCAATGGATGAAGAGCTAAATCAAATAGAGAAAAGTGAAACCTGGGATTTTGTTCCAATACCTAAGAACAAGAATGTCATTGGCACAAAATGGGTATTCAGAAATAAACTTAATGAGGATGGAAATATTGTCAGGAACAAAGCCAAGTTAGTCTGTAAAGGGTATGCTCAAGTTGAAGGTGTTGATTTCGAAGAGACGTTTGCGCCTGTTGCTCGTCTTGAAGCAATCAGAATGTTTTTGGCCCTGTCTAGTTTCAAATCTTTCAAAGTGTTTCAAATGGATGTTAAGTCTACTTTTCTAAATGGGGTGTTGGATGAAGAAGTCTACATAGAACAGCCAGAAGGTGTGTCTCTCTCAGAATAGCCAGACTATGTGTGTAAATTGAAAAAGGCACTGTACGGGTTAAAGCAAGCACCCAAGGCTTGGTACTCAAGACTTGACGGGTATCTTCATGAACAAGGATTCAGGAAAGGCGTGGCAGATAGAAACTTGTACATTAATAATAAAGGTGATGATATGATTATCATAGTTTTCTATGTCGATGACATTATTTTCGGAGGAAATAATACTCAGATGTGCAAATTTTTTTCTAACACCATGCAAAAGGAATTCGAGATGTCTATGATTGGAGAGTTGTCATTCTTTTTAGGAATGCAGATTGCGCAATCAAAATATGGTATATTTCTCTCTCAGGAAAAGTATATCAAAGATATGTTAAAAAAATTTGGGATGATGGACAACAAACCCGTATGTACTCCAATGATTACATGGTGCAATCTGAGTAAGGATGATGAATCTCCAGTGGCAGATCAGAAATTGTATAGATCTATGATTGGCAGTTTACTATACAGTACAACTACCAGACCTGATATCATGTAGGCCATTGGATTAGTAGCAAGATTTTAGGCAGCTCCAAAATAATCTCATGTTATAGCAATCAAGAGGATATTCAGATATTTGAAGGGCACTGTGGAGTTTGGGCTTTGGTATCCCAAAGGCGATGATTTCACCCTCACAACCTATAGAGATGCAGATTGGGCAGAGCAGTATTGATGATAGAAAAAGCACTAGTGGTGGAGCATTCTTTTTGGGAAAGAGTTTGGTTTCTTGGCTGAGTAAGAAACAGCCTTCAGTTTCCTTATCTACAGCAGAAGCTGAATACATAGTAGCAGTGGCTGGGTGCACTCAGGTTTTATGGATGAAAATAACCTTGGAGGATTTCAAAGTCAAGCATGAAGAACCTATCCCTATTCTTTGTGATAATTCAAGTGCCATAAGTATTTCTAAAAATCTGGTAATGCACTCAAGGACGAAGCACATTTCTATCAAATATCATTTTCTAAGGGAGAAAGTGCAAGAGAAGTAGGTCAAGCTAGAGTATGTACCCACTAAAGAGCAGATTGCAGATATCTTCACCAAACCCCTTACAAGAGATACATTTGAGTATCTAAGGGAGAAATTGGGAGTTGTACTCTTACCTCAAGATTAATCACCTCATCAAGAGGTGGGGGAGGGACAAAGCCAAGAGGCTCTTTCTTAGTCCCAAGCCCCAAAGGTGACCCTTTGCCATTGATGACAAATGGGGAGAGATATGAGTAAGGGGGAGTGCTTCAAGTGAAGAGAAGAGCTTCAAGTCAGGGGGAGCAAAAACTTCAATTGTAGAATTCTTAGTTGATGGATCAGTTGGTTCAGTTTTGGCTCTTGAGATATGTTTTAAGTTAAAGGTTGCCATCAATGACAAAGGGGGATATTGTTGGCAATTTTGGGTACCTTGAGTACATAGCCTTTGCTCAAGTATAGTTGTTGTCATTGATGTCAAAGGAGCTCTTGGTAGTTGTTGTCTTTGATGTCAAGGATTTCTTGAAGCAATTTGATTAGTTGTCCAAGCATGTGTTTTGATGAAGGTTTCAGTATGATCAGTAAGTTTCTATGTAGCCCAGTTGCAAAAAGATCAAGGAAAAGACAAGTAAGAAGAAGTATGCAGGCGGCTGACAAAACTGTCACAATTTGATGATATGTTTTAGGAGAGAGAAAGCGCTGGCAAAACTGTCGTGATTTCGTGACATGCTGGAAGGCAGAGGCAAAGCTGGAAAAACTGTCATGATTTCATGACATGTTTTAGGAGAGAGAAAATTTGAGCAAATCTGTCATGATTTCATGACATGCTGGAAGGTAGAGGCAAAGCAGGCAAAAGTTTCACGATTTCATGATAGGTTTCAAAGAAGTTGTACGGATGTAGAAAGTGTCACAATTTCGCGACAGGTTGAGTTGGCAGCTTGCAGTTGGCAAAAGCGTCACGATTTCGTGACATGTTCCAGTTTCAAGAGCAGTTGGTAGAAAATATCTTAAGGCAGTGAAAGTGTCGTGATTTCATGACATGTTCTAGTTTCACGAGCAGTTTGCAGAAAAGAGCTTAAGGCAGTGAAAGCATCACGATTTTGTGACATGTTCCATTTTCGCTAGTGCAAACCGAGAAAAGGTTGAAGAAGAAAGAAGTGTCACGATTTCGCAAAAAAGTTACAGATGACATCAGCAAGAGGCAAAGGTGTCATGATTTCATGATAGAAGCTAAGAAGAAGGCTTTGGAGTCTAAAGCATCATGATTTTGCGATAGAGTTGCTGATGACGTCAGCAAAAGCAGATGTGTCACAATTTCGTGACAAGAGCAGAGAGGAAGGCCTTAAAGACTAAGGTATCATAATTTCATGACAGAATACATGATGACGTCAGCAAAGTTAGGGAGTGTCATGATTTTGCAACAACAGGCTAGCAAGGTGTAAGGCAGATTACAGTGTCACGATTTCGTGACAACAAGCTAGCGAAAGTGTACGACAGGCTGTAGTGTCGCGATTTCATGACAACAAACCAAAGAAGGCGCACAACAGATAGTAGTTTCGTGATTTCATGATAGTAAGAAATACAAGGTGTATGGCAGACAAAGGCGTAGCGATATCGCGACATGTTTGAGTTTCATGCTAAAAAAGCTATAGGATAGCAGAGGCGGTTGAAGCCAACAGAGTTAACCTTTACTGATGAAGTGTAAGGTTGTGTAGCCGACGATTGTTTTAGGGGTTTACAGCCGACTTAGATCAAGAATTTAATCATGATATTATCAGTATAAAAGGAGGGCTATTCAAAGAGTTTGATTATCGAATGTGTGTGTCGAATTTGTGCAAGTGAAGTCTGCTGTGTGCAAAGAGCAGTCGTATCGAATCGATCGAAGTGTGCGTTCGAAGTGCGAATTTCATAGAAGCAAAGTGGAGGAAGAAGTTCGATTGAGGAGAAGCAGACTGTGTGAAGAGGGTGTTGTAGTGGCTACACATAGGCGCATAAGTTGCTATGCAATCGAGTGCTACAGTATTTACATAGACTGTGTAAAGAAAGCAGAGTGTGCAAAGACTGCGCTATGGTGGATGTGCAATGGAGCAGAAACTAAGTTGAGAAGATAGTGCTACTGCATTTTTTTAAGATTGCACTACTGTGTTTGCATAGAAGTTGAGAAGATAGTGCTATTGTAATTTGAGAAGACTGTGTTGATGTAGTTGCGTAGACAGTGAAAAGTTGTTTTCAACCAAGTGCAAAAAATAACAGAGAAAGAGGACAATTGTGCCAGACCGAAGGACTGTGTTTGGTGCAGATAAGAGGACCAGCTTTGCAGTGATAGATTTGAGGACAAATATCTCCGACCAGAGCAGGGAAGACAGGTGTCTTCTATGGATAGAGTTCCACTTGCTAAGGGCAAAGGAGATAGAGGTCTTCTAGAGGATCACCAGCAAAGTAGAATTAGGGGAAGGTGTCTCCTTTGAGCCGAGGCTCATAAACATTGTAATCGGGAAGGATTCCTAGAGGACTTTGATATAACTTTTAGAGGAAATTTTTTATCCGTGGAGTAGCCCACCTTGGGTGAACCACGTTAAATGGGTATTCTATGTGTGATTCTTTCTATCTTGTTTAATGTTATGTTGATGCCACTACTATCTAAAATTAAAATTATTAAATGGTTAAGTCTTATACTGTTCACCCCCCCTCTTAGTATAAGTTCATGTTCTTCATGAGAACATTCTAACATGGATGGTAGTAAAATCGAAAGACAGATTCTAAGGGATCAAGGACCCCAAATATGCCATGGTTTCTATGAACCTATTTTATGAACGAGGGATTGCCTCGATGTCATACCATTCGAGTTTAGCCAGATAAGTGGCAACAAGATCTTTGTAGGTTTTTAGTATAGGATATCGACACTAAAAGAGCCCCTTAACCTGGTTAACTATGAGTAGAGAATTGCCAAAAATGTTTAATATTTTAATACCCATGATGATGGCTGTGTGGAGGCCCAAAATTAGGGCTTCATACTCAGAATTATTATTGGTGCACAAAAAGTCTAACTTTAATGACAAGGGCATTGTAGCTCCTTGTGGCATGAAAAACACTATTCCTACACCAGCCCCTTGCTCACACTTTGAACAGTCAAAGAACAATATAATATCAGCATTATTCTCTAGTTCCTTAGGTTTAGGATCTTCAGATATTACAAAGACCACATCATCTTGGAGCTCAATGGTTAGAGGTCTACTATTGGATAGTGGTGCCTCATCCAGTTGATCAGCTATGACTTGTCCCTTGATGGACTTTTGACTAATGGATTGCAAATAAAATTCTATCAATAGCATGATCCACTTTGGAGTATGTGTGTTATGAAATGTCTTGCTTATCATGTACTGCAAAGGATTTTGTTTCAATATAACATATGTTGTATGACTTAGCATGTAATTCTATAATTTCTTGGTAATGAACACTACTGCTAAACAAAGTTTTTCAACATATGCATATACTAACTTATAACTCACCAAGGTGCGGTTGATTTAATATACAACTTGCTCTTTGCCTTACACGTTCTTTTGGGGTAACATGGTCCCTAATGCAAATTCAGTTTCTAATATATATAACATAAAAGGCTCATCTGGCCTTGGTGGATCTAGTACTAGCAACATTGCCAGGTATTACTTAATCTTAGCAAAGGATTCTTGGCAGTCCTTGTCCCAATAAAATGGGACCCCCTTCTATAACAGTTGATTCATGGGTTGACACTTATTCGATAATTGAGCGATGAATCTCTTTATGGACGCTACTTTGCCCTAAAGGCTTCTTAGTTCTTTGATATTAGTGAGAGGATGCATCTCTATAATAACTATGACCTTTGTTGGGTCTACTTCGATGCCTCATTTAGAGATGATTAATCCCAAGTGTTTACCTAAAGTTACCCCAAATACACACTTCTTAGGATTTAGCCTGACATTATGGTCTATTAGGATATCGAAGAACTTTCTTAAGACCTCTACATGCTCCACTCATAGCAACGACTTTGCTAATAAGTCATTGATATAATATTCTAAGATTTTATGCATGTAGTCATGAAATATATATGTCATAGCCCGCTGATATATGGCACCAACATTTTTAAGACCGAATAGCATAACTTTGTAGCAAAATGTCCCCCATGGCATTATGAATGTAGTTTTATGCTGATCTTCGGGTTTAATCCAAATCTGGTTGTATCCAAAAAAACTATCCATAAGGGAGAGCATTTCATGACCTATAGTAGCGTCTACCAGAGCATCAATATTTGGCAATGAAAATGAATCTTTAGGTGTTGCCTTATTGAGATCTCTAAAATCCATACAAATACGGACCCTTCCATCTGGATTTCCTATGGGCACCATATTGGACACCCATTTTGGATAGTCGATGGAGATGATGAACTCTACGTCCAACAGCTTTTGCAACTCATATTTTACCATTAAGGCTATTTTTGGATGCATCTTTATGAGTTTTTCCTTTACTGGCTTCTTCGACAAATCTAGCGAAAGGTTATGAGTAACCAATTTCAAATCTAGACCCGACATGTCTTTGTAAGTCCAAACAAAGAGATCAGGTCTCTCTTTCAGTAGAGGGATGATGCTATCATGCTCATCCAGAGTGAGACTCTCTCCAAATATAACCTTCTTTGGATTGGTCGGATCTTTATAGATATCCACATCAAAGGTTTTCTCTACTAACATATGTGATCCCTCCTCAAGATGGTGAGGTGTAGGAATCAGAAGGATGTCATCAGCTGGGTTCACATGTTCCTCGTGGGAAGCACTCTTAGTGTGACAAACATCGTGAGCATAGCCTGGTGCAAAATGAAATGGTTGCAGCATTTCTTCATTAGGGAAGAAATCTTCAGGAGAGACCGACGATTCAACGTGATCCCAATCGATAGTATCCATGTTTAGATGTAGCGGTTAGGATGGATCTACTGGATTGCAGAGTGGAGTGGTCAAATCAATAAATACCATATTGATGGAATGGAATTGATCTCTAAAACCACACGAACAAAACTCTATCCATGAAGCATAGCTTTCATACCCAAGATCTAGTTCAAATGGTATGAGCACAAACAGATCCTCTCTAAGAGATGTCCATATAACTGGATCCTCCTAGTGAAATAGCTAAAAAATGGGATATCTCAGCTCAAGAAGATTAGACGTACATATACGAATCAGGAAAGAGTTCCTGATACCTCTCTTCGAGCTCTCTTCTTTCCCTCAAGCTGCAATGGAGATTAATATCCTAATGCAAAACTATAGCTGTAATAGGTGGGGGACCTCTAGGTGGAGGCCTATTACATAAGTGGTGAGGTCCCAAATAGGCCATATCCACCGAGTCCTCATCATCACTGTAAAAATACAATCTGTCACTTCCCCCCTCTTCTAAGGAGCAATTTGGTAGATGTGGTCCCATGTATCTGATTCTATGGTCGCTATCATCACTATCCGGATAAATCCGATAGAATGATCATATATATGATACTACCATTTAAATTGGTGCTACTCCTTCCTCAGAGTGCTCAGTGTTGGGAGGGAGTTCCTCCATAACATGATTTGATTCCCTAGGCAATAGATATTATGGATACACGAGCTTGGAATAGATCCTCTCATATACATCACTGTGGTCACTACCATGGATGGGCCACTCTATTGTGTCTATGCATAGTGGGAGATTAGTTGGGAGAGTCTTTAATTAAGCCTCCTCGGTCTCATATTTATAATCACTCTCGGCTATGAATCGCTCGTTCCTCTCTTCCACTTGTTCCATAGGTAGCATATGGCATATAAACACCAGACCTAGAAAGGTAAGCTTTATTTCCTCCTCATATTGATCATCATTTGAGAACTCATAATCTGCATCATAACTAGGTCCACTTATTTTAGAGGTGGACTCCTCTCCATAATCATTACAAATATCTCCTAACTTGAGATTGCCTACAGCATGGTGGTCATGCCCTTGCATACCAGTATCATTGGTAGCACCATGGATTTGATTACCCATGTTGTCTCTGGGGTTGTCCTCTAAGGGTCCATCATGGTATGAATCAAGTGACCCTATGGTAAAAAACAATACCATCTGGCAAGTCCTCCAACATCTGGAAGGATTAGGGTGATATGGATTAAAATCCATATCATCCCCTAGACTTAAGTACATGCGATCTAATGATGCAACAAGCAAATTGTCATGACCCTATACTTATAACCCTAACCCGAACCTATCAGTAGCTAACTAATAATGAGGTTTGAGTGGAGTTCTACATCCTTATTCGAAAATACCAAGGCTGTGCCCATGCCAATGATACGACTCAAAAATGCACATGGCATATTTTGGGTTGGATAGATAGTGCACATTCATAGCGAATGGCTCATCATTGTCCTCATCTATGGAAATTCTGGTGGGTGCTTGATCTAGCCCTACGTATATGAAGTTTGTTTGGTTGGGTGGCTTACCCAATGACACTACAGATCCAATCAGAAATTGATGGGCCTACGGTTGGCCCATCTCTTGTTCAGTTTTTAGGATAGGTCCGAAAGTAACATTTTGCACAAGATACTCACCCAACCCTATGCTGGCCAAATGAACGATCACCTGTGGTGCAGATGACCCTACTAAATATGTAGGCAAAGCAGGCTAAGGTGCCTCCTCGAATTTGTCTTGAGGTTCTTCCACATCCATGGGAGTGGGAGTCTCATTGGTGACTAGTTCGGGCATATGATTTTCCACTTTCTCACCCAATTTCACCTTTAGCTTCTCAACTTGTCAATGTATTTTTGATGTAGTCAGTTTTAGAAATGTTGCAGTCATATGCTCAGATCTGTGTGACACAGATGTCGATGGTTGAGCATGGGCTGCTGGTTTACCTCTTGGAATATTAATCGATGAAATAGGTCAGATATCCAAGTGCATCTACGGGAGTACAAAACCACTAGGCAAATCTACTAGGTTCATGAAATTCAATGGTTCTTAGTTCAAGGACACTACGTGAACTTATCCCTCGTGAACATATTTCACGCATTGATGCAAGATAAAGGGGATGCAATGCATTTCATGAATCCAAGGCCTTCTGAGAAAAATGTTGTACTGCATGGCACCCTCTATCACATGACACATCATAGAGATGGTCTTGAGTCCCACCTAAATAGGTAGAATAATTGTACCAACCATCAAACATAGTGCATCGTTAAATGCTCTCAACGTAAAGGTGGTAGACACAATGTGTGATTTGGGTAGCTTGAGATGGCTTAGTGCCTTGGTCGTAATTATATTGATCAAGGACCCAGTGTCGATCAAGACCATTTTTGAAAGGCATGTGGTTAACAAACATGATAATATAAAGTTGCGGGTCAGCCGTAATAGTAGGAACCATCTTCACTTCATGATTGTAAAATTGTATCATGGGTTCCTGACATTGTTGTACATGTCCCACAAAATTTGTAAATGCATGGATATCTTGGGACTGTACCTCAATGGACCTCAAAATTTCCATAAGAGTCTCCTTGTCTCTAGGGGACTACTGAATAAGCTCATATATTGACAAATTCGTATGGGTTGTCTACAAGCTCTGAACTAACCTGCTCCCTATGGTCACCATCGGTCTGGCTGGTGGGCTTGGAATGTTCTGAACTTCCCGTTGATTTGATGTAGCTTGTATTCTAATGGTAGCATGAGGTTGATTCAGTTGATCATACCTCCTGTGTCTAGTAACAACATTGACCATGCCTACGAACCCCTAGGTAGGTGGTTCAATTCTCACTTGATTGACCAGTTCAGTGTTGTTATGAGGCACTTTGTGATTAGGTAGTGTATTCTTGAAAATCCCCATGTTTCTATTGTTGGGTTCCTATGGGTTGCTTGGTACTACCAACTCTCCTTTTTCTACCATGTTCTGCATGATGTGTTTGAAGGACCAACATGTCTCGATGTCATGGCCTTTCGCTCTTTGAAATATGCATAACAGATCGTCTTGATATCACCTTGACTTTGGCACACTAGGATCTACTAGTTTGACATCAGGTAATCGTATGGCCTTGGCATTGCACATGAAAAATCAAAGTCATCAATTCTGTCAAGGGTGTGAACTAGTGAGGTGCGTGCTCTTCTTTGTTTTTGCCCTTATAGTTATTTTTGCATGTCTCATAACTCGTAGGAGGAGGTTGAGCCTAATAATTAGGCTTTTGCTATCCCTTGTCTTCTCCTCCAAGATTTAGTACTACTTGATTCACGTAGGCCTACTTGCCCTGTTGCTTCGTAGTACTCTTTTTAAACCCCTCTTTCTCGGTCTTGAGCTTCAATTTTCCTTCTTGCAACTTGATGTCCTCAATCACCCTAGCTTGCGCCATAGCTTCCTTGAACATAGGTTACTGCTGCAGCTGCAGCAGTAGTGAGATGTGCTTGGCACAACTCTTTGTAAAAATATGAGTTAGTTCAATTTCTGAAATAAGGAATGGCAACTTTGCCATTATTCTATGCCATCTCTTTTCGTATTGCTCGATGGGTCATCGTCGTGCTGAGCTAATGCAGCCAAATCATAAAGGTTGGTATGTCTCTTGATGCCAAATGAATAGCGTTAAAGAAATGCATCGGCCAACTACTCAAAACTAATAATATTGTGTTTCTTCAATTGGTTGAACCACTCTCGGGCTAGATCAAAAAGTGTCATAATGAAAGTGCACAACAACAAGGCATCCTAAATCTCTATCTAGAAACAAGCGTCCAAAAAACTCGTGACATCATCGTGTGCACCCTCATCACCCTTGAATTTTTCTAACCTGGGCATATCTAAATACTCCAGATATGGAGGCGTAGGCACTAAGGGGTCTAGAGGTTCATTATGTATCTTCCTCAGTATCAACTTTTACATAGCCATGCCCTGCCTCTCTATTGCTTTGACATTATCAGCCAAAACCTTGTACACCTTAGAATATAAAAAGTACTCCTCGCTAAGCTATCATGGAGGTGGTCTAGGAGGTAATGTCTTCTTCAGGGGAGGTGGAGGATATGGTTCTTCCTCCTCCCCAACTTAGTAACTCTCAGGATACCCCTGATCATATCTGTCTGCATCTACATGCTCATGATGTATTTGTCTCAGATCATTGAGTAATGGCAATCACTCTCTCTGTTGGGCACTGACATGAGTATGAGCATCTCTTCGCTCCTCATGCATATCGTCTAGGGACATAGCCCTCCTATGCACATGCTCTCTATGCTCCTTGGGAGGGTATAGGCCAGCCCTGGCAAGAATATCCTCCTGCTCTATGTGCTCCTTCTAAGCTAGAATACGCTCCTCGTGCATGAACTGCTCATATAATCTCTATCATAGGATCCTTTGCGCTTGAATATTTTCATCCTCAATATGCTGCCTCTCTAGGAGAGAATCATCCAATTGATCTTGGAGGAGTTTGTCTTTGCTCAAACACTAGTCTATGTGATCTATTGATCTAGTCGATTGTAGGAGGCCTCTGGTGTGTTTGCTCCGTGTGAGCTATATTATGGGTTCTACACCCATCAGACAAATGTGTGGATGGTGGACATGTAACATGAGGGCACTTAGAAGGCTCTCCATGCTCTCTAGTGATCTTGATACAACTGCCACTATGCTCACTCAGAGCATGAGTGGGTGAAGTTATAGGCTTGCAACCTAGTTCCTCAAGAACACTACCTAGACCATCTAATTGTCTAGACCTCCACCGCTCATGTGGTGGTGTTCCATTAGCTCCCACCTTTGATATATCAATGGTGATATTGCATGGTGAGCCATGCATGGGAGTATGGGTGGACCTATGCTCAAAAGCAATCCAATCATCTTACCACTGAATGGGCAGATCTCTAATCCGTATATACTCTGACGGTGGAGGGTTAGAACCTCTTGTGGACCTAGTATGTATGGGAACCAACTTGCTCGGTCAATCCTGTGGATGCACATGTAGTGTAGTCTCGATAATGGCTTTGGGGTAGAGCATCCTCATGCTAAGAAGCTCCACTCTCAGTCCTATGCCTATAGGAGTGTACTAAAGCTCCTCTATCGAGGGTCTACTCAATGGGATCTCCCCATGTCGAGTTGACATCTCTAATGCTCGCCACCCTACTTGAGAGCGGCTAGGCCTGGATGGGCTAGAACTACCATTTTTGAGTGGTTAGGACCACTGCTTACTCTTGGATATATCCAAGAGGATTCATATGGTCTAATAATGTGTCCATATGGGTAGTCTCTTAAACATGATGAATTTTAGATGTCTATAGGAGTAATAGAGGGTAAGCTTTTGGGTCACATTTTTTCAAAAGAAGGAATTTCTATTGAACCCAAAAGAATATAAGCTATCTAATAAATCTCTCCTCCCTATAACAAGAAGGAATTAAGATCATTTTTTGGTAAAATCAATTTCATAAGAAAATTCATTGCTGGATTTGTTGAGATTTCTAAACCATTGAATGACATGCTAAAAAGGATGTTGAAATTTAATGGATAAATGAGAGTAAGGATGCTTTCCAAGGCATTAAAGATAATATTTCTAAGGCATCTGTTTTGGTAAGTCCATATTATTTAAAGCCCTTTTATACTTATATGTTTGTGTTTGAATATTAATTTGCAAGTGTCCTAAATCAAAAGGGTGAAGGTAATATTGAAAATCCCATTGCTTTTCTTGGTTCTCCTTTGAAATGTGTACAGTCAAGATATTCAATTTTAGACAAGCAAATGGATGCACTATTCAAAATGATAAAAAAAAAAATAGATATTACATTGTACGTAGTTGGATTTAAGCTATTGTGCCTGAATCTTCTATCAAAACTATGTTTATGCATAATGAACTAGGTTAGAGAAGAGAAAAAATAATTTCTACACTCCAAGAATTTGACCTTGAAATCCAACCTATGAAGCTAGTTCATGGACAAGGATTGGTAAAATCAATTGTTAAAATTTATCCTCAAATCTCATGCCAACATTATACTATAGAAGAAATTACTAGATATGATTGGTATGTAGATATTGTATATTTTTTATTGAATGGTAAGTGTCCATCACATCTCACTTCTACCCAAATAAGAGCTTTAAAGTTGAAATTTACAAACTTTTTTATTAAATATGGTGTTTATACAGGAGAAACCACAAAGAGATCTACCTTCGTTGTGTGAATCAAATGGAGGTAAAGCAAGTGCTTAATGAATTCCATGGTAAATATAGAACTGGACATGGATCAACCAGTGCAACATCACACCAGATTCTTAGATTTAGATACTATTGGCCTCATATTTTCAAATATGCATATGCTCATGTATGATCTTGCCACACATGTCAGATGTAGGCCAATAGAGAAAGAAACATAGCCATGCCTTTACAAATTGTAGTGGATGAGGCATTTTGCACAATGGGGATTGGATTTTTTGGGGTTATTAATCCTAACTCTTCTTATTCTCATAAATTCATCCTCATAGCTATATATTACTACACTAGGTGGACAAAATCAGTCCCTACAAAATGTGCTACCACTAAAGTTATTATTAAATTTTTAGAGAATTGAATTATAACTCATTTTGGAATGTTAATGCAATAGTAAGTGATAATGGTTATGCATTTGCTTCTATTCAATTTGTAGATTGGTCATATGATAAAAATGTGAGCTTGAAATTTTATTCCAATTATTATCCACAAGGTAATGGTTTGACATAATATTCTAAAAAGAACTCATTGCATAGCATAAAAAATTTACTTGAGAAGAATCCTAGAGATTGGTATGGTAAGTTAAAATTTACTCGTTGGTCTGATAGAACTAGAGTGAAAGAATCAATTGGGACATCTCCATATCATCTAGTTTATGGGTAGGACCCTATTTTTCCCACTAATCTAAGGTTTCAAACTCTTCATTTTATGAAAGAATATCTTGGAATTGATAATAAAAATGAAGCTCGGTTAACCCACTTGATGCATCTTGATGAAAAAGAGAGGAAGCCATGCTTAATTTTAGTCAACATCAAGATATAGTAAAGAGGTGGTTTGATAGGAAAGCTATAATTAAAACTTTCAATATTTTTGATTTAGTCTTATTGTGGGATAAAAAACATGAAAAAAAGAGGATCATGACAAATTTGATTGTTTATGGTTAGGACCTTATCATATTTATGAAATCCTAGGTAAAAAACTCTGAGATTACAAACCTTGGATGGAAAGGAATTATCTTTTCCTATTAATGGGTTACATTTAAAGCATTACTTTAGCCCATGAAATGTGTGATTGTGTATTATATGTACTATATGTTTTGTTTTTTTTTTCAATTTAGTGTACAAATTTTTTGTTAGATTGTTTCTTTTATGTGTTTTCATTGGTATTGTGTATGGAAGTTAGAGTCATGTTCATTTTCCCATGCATTTACAGTTTTGAGTAGTTTCCTTTATTGTGGTTTTTGTTGTGGAATGGTTACTGAAAAAATGACATATTTTCAAAGTCAATAATACAACCCAAGAATAAAACAAAACTGAAGGTAAGTAAATAAAGCTATTTAATGGTTATCCTTTGTTAAGTATACTAAGATAGTGGATTATAAAACAATGAAATATTATGCCAAAGCTTAACTTTAATGAATCACATGAAAATATATTTCTTGGGATTTTGAAGGATGAAATAATTTTGGTAAATTGATTAAGGCTAATCTAACATGCTCATGTTACATATAGGTTTGCAAATTTCACTATAAAATAGGGATACAAGCAATGCAAATATTGATCAAATCAATCACCAAGTCGAATAAACTTCATAGGAGCTATATACGCCTGATTGGAAGTGGGGATCTATTCGGACAAAATCTTAAAAAGAGAAAAAAAAGTAAAATAAAAGAACATTGAAAATCTTGATCAAATCAGTCACTAGATTTGGATAAACTTCACCATGGCTATAGATGCCTGACTAGTAGTGGGGCTCTATCTATATCATGATCAAAAGAGATTTTGTAAAATATTATTTGAAATAAGTTTTATGAGGATCATTCCATGGCCTAAATGTGGACCAAATGATGGAATATGGATAGTCCCAAAGGTGTAAATTGAATCATAATGCACACACCTAACTGGAGCAAATAATCCATTTGTTCTCATATCAAGCTATTGAACTTGCTTTCCGAGGATGCCATTGAATGGTGTATAATTTTCTAACCTTTGGTTTATTAATTTAAAAATTAGGTTCTCATAAAAAATGTTTCAGAGCATTCCCAGCAGAGTCGCTATTTGTTGTGACCATTTCACAACTAACCCCAATATTTGGGACCCCCTTGAAAGTTGTAAAAATTTAAGTTAATGGGATAGTATTGAGCAATTATGTACTTCTCTTTGGTTGTTGTATGTGCCTTGATGTTTATTGAATATGATACTAATGGGGACCACCTTGCTAGTAATTAAATAGAAAGGCATTGATTTATATTTGAGAATTGCTATGGCTAGAAAAATAATGATTATATTGCCCAATATTTAGATTGTATTTGTTGAGATTCCTTCTTTTAGAGGTTTTAAATTTTTAATTTTGTTTTATTTTAAGAAGGGCTCTATGTGATTTTTGGTGATGTTTTTATGTTAAAGGTTATTTTTTTCTTTTGATTTAGTGTCCTTTGTGTTATTTTGTTTATTTATGGTTTTTTTTTTAATAGAGGGTGTGTTTTTTTTATTTCCCTTTGATTATATTCTTTAGATTTATATTTATTTTAGTTTTTATGTAGGTTTAAAAAAGGGTTGTTCTCTATTTGATTTCCCTTTGATTATTCTCGTTCCTAAATGATTTAACGTCTAAAATGTGTTGTAGGGGAACTATTGGAAGCACAGACATCACGTAAACCAAGGTAATAGCAAAGCAATTGGTCAAAGCAACAACGAAGCAGAGAGTCAATGGTACAACAAAACAAGGACATGGAAATCAACCACGTGGATGAGAGATCTAGGGAAGGAGGCTTCACACTGTGCAGTGTGGGAGGTAGACTACCTGAAGACAGTAAAAAAATTAAAGGTGAACTTCACCTTATGAAACACTCAGAGGCAGTGATGCTAAGCATACAGGATAAATTAATGTCCCACCCAAATCAAAATGCTTCCTGCATACACATGTTGCTTCCAAGAGCTAGAGTTGTAGAGCAAGTTACACATTGATGATAGTAATGTCAAAAATAAAGGAATAAATGTGGTTAGGTATCTGTTATAGCATCTAGGTGGGACAACATCCCTCACCAAACCACTATCAAATAGTAGTGAGTGGTAGGTGACAAAAAAGCTACCAACCATGGCAGTCACCAATGGGACAAAAGGAGGTAATACCTTTTACATAAATCCTAGCGCTAGGCGGTATGCTAAAATATCCATAGGAGAGTTAATTTGATGAAATTGAGCAATGATTTGGAGAGACTATGGAGGCCAAATACATGTCTGGTTATATGGTAGAGAGAGCATCTGAAGGCAAGTGGCATGGAAGATGATATTTACTCAAAATGTGTTGTAGAGAAGCACTAAGTGGAGGAGCACCATGGTGGGGGAAGTGTTGTACAATGAATTAAAACATGAAAGAGAAAGTAGATACGTCTATGATACTTGGGTATCCACCCAATACTTGGGCACAATGGTAGGGATAATCTAGTTAGGGCTTGCACCCCAAAAACTCAAGTTCGAGTCGCATCGATGCCACTCGATGAAGGATGAAGGAAAATTTTGGTCGTAGGTGTTTGTTTTTTGTTTGTGGTTAGTTATTTGGTGAACATTATCTGAAATTTTTGGTATAGCCAATTGTAGCTATGGGTATTTAGGGGTATGGATAATGCCCATGATTATGAACCCTATTCTTTTTGTAAGGGTTAGATGTTTTTTTTTGGATTGTTGATTAATATTATTATTTAATATTTGGGATAGAGACTAAAGGGTAAGATCAATTTTAGAAGTAGATATAAGGGTATAGATGAGATTTATCTTGTTGTTATCATTTTATTTAGTAAAAGTTTTAAAATGTTGGAAGTGGTCCATATTACATTTTCATTTTTTGTGGAAGAAGGTGAAGCGAAAGGTTTCCTAGAAAGCTTAAATATCCATGGAAGCCCATGTTTGGGGGCTGTAATTTTTGTAATAAAAGAATACCAATTTTTATGCACATAGATCTAGAAACTTGCACCTTGTGAGCAAGACTAAAGGATTTCATTTTTGAGGATTATTGTGTTAATGTCCATTATTTTTGTTGTATTTTTTTAAACTTATATCGAGTGTTGAATGCTCTTAGGAGGTTACACTATGTGAAGGTTTATGTCGATGTAGGTTATATTTTTACTTTGAGTCTAGAACTTGATCTAATATGATTGTGCTATTGCAAGTTTGATTAGGTTGGGTTATCCTCATGAGTGACTCATGATATTTGGTTTTGTAGGGTAAGGGAGCATGATACCATTTATATTTGCATTTTTATTTCATTTTTAGTATATTTAGTTGTAGTTTCCTCATGCAGGTTTTATTTCTTAGCAAATATCAAAATTTATTTATGCAAGTTCTCAATATAAAACTGAGAATCCCAAAACATCTTATTTACATCATAAATTTGATCAAGTAAATCTAAAGTGTACATAATCCAAGTAATTAGTCTTTTGAGCTTTTAACTTTACAATTATTTGGATAATCTTTCAAGAGTATTAAAAGGAATGAATCTGCATAATTTTCACATAGCATAAGTAATATAAAATCAGTCTATGAGGGAGGGTTACTAATCTACTACTTCATCTTAAGTGTAGATAAAGCAATGAATGCTAACTTGCTAACTTTCTAACTCTCTAACATTCTAACTTTCTAACCTATTGACTTATGACTTTACAATTAGTGGAGCATTAATCTGAAGATAAAATTGAACCTACTAAATACAAATATTGATTACAATCTCACATTAAAGGCATGAATTTAAAATGAAGTGGACAATTCCACAACACTCTAACTTTGCATCTTAATATGAAGATTAAAATGAACAAACTAACATGGATTCAGGGTAATACATATTAATGCAAATATTATAAATAAAAATCACTTCATTTTATGGATTCACATTAAGGCACAACCATGCCAATCTAAGTAAATTAATTACAAAGCATGAATGAAATAAACTAGTAGGCCCCTTATTTACAGTTACTTGCAAATTTCTTGGTTGTTTCAAGAACTTGATATTCTTGAACATTTTATTTTCAAATATACATGTGTAATGCTTATATAGCATAACATTGGAGAAGTTGTTTTCTTTTTTTAACTTATTTGCAAGAGAGAGTTTTCATTTTAATACCCTAATTGTGGTGGGGATTTTTCAACTAGGAAAAATATTCATTCAACAAGGATCTCGAGCTCAAGAGGCATGATGGCTTAAACACCATAAACCAATGAGAATGGTGTTGCCCTAGTAGACATGTATATGCTTTTTTTATAATACCATAATGTCAAGGGAATTTGTGTATGAATATTGATGATTTTCTTTGACTAGTTTCTTGAGAATAGTGATCAAGGTCTTATTGCATCAACCCACTTAGTGAAGTATTTAGTGGCTATGATGATGAATGTGTGTTGACCCAAGGAAGGAGGTGATATTTCACCAATAAATTCCAAACTTCATTGTAAAAATGGCCAAATACTTTGAAGAGGTTGCAATGCTTGTGATGGTATGTGATTTAAATTAGTGTGTTGTTGATATTGTTGAAATTTCTTGATAAATTTGCAATAGTTGCATTCCATGGTGGGCCAATAATAACCCATGCATAAAATATGCTTTGTAATGGCTATTCCACTAAAATGACCACCATAAGTACCATAATGAGCTTCTGATATTGCTCTTTGGGACTTTACAGGATTGAGACAACGAATGAGGATTCCATAATAACCACATCTATACAACACATCCCTCAAGAGAGTGAAACGAGCTACCTTTTGTTTGAAATTTTGCTTGGTAGTTCATGAACTGTCAAATGGGAGCATTCCAAACTTGAGAAAGGCTTTTATTTGGGTATACCAAGGCTCATATGACTCTACGTGGATAAATAAAACATCCTTCTCATATTTAGACTCAACTCAAGTAATTGTAGATTTAAATATCATTGTGACAATTAATGGTTGTATATCTCCTTCAAATTTCTTTAGAATCAATGATACTAGAGAGGCCATCACATCTAAAAATCTGCAAGTAAATCTAGGTAAGCTATAAATTTCATACCAAATAAATTTGGCAAGAAATTTTATTGGTACTTCATGATAAAGTCTTAGGACTGGTTCTTTGCATTGGCATTCTCTATTTACTTGATGAACGACAAGTTGAGAATCACCAAATATACTGATATGCTTTATGCTCATAGCTAAAGCCGCTTGAAGTCCTAGGATTAAGGCTTCATACTTTGTATTATTATTTGTACATGGAAAATCAAGTTTAAATGATAATGGAATCAGTACCCCCTGGGGTGTATGAAAAATGATTCCTACATCTTGTCCTTTTTCACACTTAGAACCATAAAATAATAATGAGATATTGACATCTTCCTTCGAAATGACATCTTATTCTTTTTTAGTGATAGTAAATACCAAATCATCTGGGATCTCAATAATAATTGGTTGATCACTAGGAAGTGGAATTTTTGCAAGCTAATCGACTATAACCTAACCTTTAATGGATTTTTGGCTAATGAGTTCAAGATTGAATTCTATCAAGGAAATTATCAATTTTGTAGTGCGGGTATTATTTTAAGTGTGATACATCATGTAACAGAGAGGATTTTCATGATCTATGACATATGTTGTGTGTATTAGCATGTGATGTCTAAGTTTCTTAGTGGTTAAAACCATCACTAAGCATAATTTTTCTATGTAATCGTATCTGGTTTTATAGCTTACCAATGTTTGACTAATGTAGTAGATCAGATTCTCTTGATTTTTTTCATTCTTATGAGCAAGAATTGTACCTAAATAAAATTCTATTGTTGACACATAAATATGGAAGGGTACCCCCAGACAAGGAAGAGTTAAGACAGGTAGACAAGCCAAGTATTTCTTGATGTCATCCAAATATTTTTGACATTCTTCTATCCATGTGATGAGCTAGAACATTGCCTCATACAAAGACTACTTTTGATAACTTATTAAACTATTTGGAACTATTTATGATATGTTTTTGTACTAATTTTAGTGATACTATGCATTATATGATGATGTTTGCATATTGGAATGATATAGTGCATATGACCTATTTTGACTAATTTATCTATGCTTTATAATAGAATGGTTTGGAAGCCAATAATGAACAATGATCTACCAGGGGCATCAATAATATTGGAGAATGAATTAAGACAGTCTTTACTCCCTTCTAGCATTCTTGAGGACCAACTTATCTGGGAAGCTTCAGACAATGGGGAATTTTTTGTCAAGACTGCTTATCTGATGCTTATTGATAATGATGAACCTACTTTCCCTCACTTGGAAGTTTGGCCCAAAAGCATTGTTTCGAAGGTTGGGTTTTTTGCATGGTTGGACATCCAAAATAAGATCCTCACCATGGATAACTTAATAAAAAGAGGTGTGATTGTTGTTAATAGGTGTTATCTTTGTATGTCTGAGTGGGAGTCTATTGATCATTTGTTTCTGTATTGTAATTTTTTTGCCTCAATCTTGTTAGGTCTATTACAAGTGTTTCATATTTATTGGGTCCATCCTCAGTCCATTTTTGACTTATTTGTCTAGTGGCCTTCTCCATTTTTGAATAGGCATCTTAGGTATATGTGGAAGATCTGCCTTCATCACTACTTGTGGCAGATATGGTTGGAAAGGAATAGTCGGGCCTTCTTGGATAAGGTTTCTCGGTCATCCTCTCGTCTCCGTCAAAAATTTTAGTATATGCTAATGAGAATGCTTGTTTAGTGCCTGCAAGATCTAGACCTCCAAATCCTTTTGAAGCTTCATTAGGCCAGTCATTAAACTTACCTCTCAATGATGGCCTCAATCATCCTCAAGTCTGTCCTAGAACCATGATCACATGGACCCCACCCCCCTTAGGGTGGATTAAGTTAAATTTTGATGGGGCATCTAGGGGCAACCCAGGTGAAGTTGGAGCTGGTGGCTTACTTAGAGACCACAAGGGTGAGGTTCTTGTAGCTTTTTCTGAACATCTTGGAGCTCAAACCAATAATCTGGCTGAAGCGAGGGCAGTTTGGAGGAGCCTCAAGGTGGCAGAGAATTATCCAGGGAAACTTTTGGTGGAAGGTGATTCTCTTATTATTATAAATCTTCTAAAGAACACTAAGAGAGATCCTTGGAGATTTGATGACTACATCCACGAAACAAGGGCTCTAATTCATGATCGACCTGAGGCCATAATTTTTCATACCTTTCGGGAAGCAAACATGGCAGCTGATAGGCTGGCAAATGAAGGCATTGTAGCAGCAAATTTGATCACATGGACTGAAAATCTTCCTCATGTAGTCTCAATGGTGATAGATAATGAAAAATTTTAGATTGGAAGGCTCAAAGTGGATCAATGACAAAAAATGGGGGCATTTTTAAAAATATTTTTTTGAACCGTATAATGTTTTTTGTCATATTTGTTTTTTTTGTTCATGTGACTAGTGTTTTTTGCAGCTGGTGGGGCACTGATATAGGTTTTTTATCTACAAATTCATGCATGGGAAACATCCGCTTTGGCCTCAAGTATTTCCCAAGGTGTGTTTGGATTCGATGTCGTAAAAAGGCCCTAGCAAGAAATAAAAAAGTGTTGGAGATCCCTGAAAATGAGGTACCAGACCCCACCATAATAGTCTTGGAGAAGATGACAATTTCATCAGCTTCCAACAGTATCAACCAGTTGAAGAGTCTGTCTGGCCTTATCAGTGTAGCTGTTGATTCATGTGATTCTCTAAATCTTCTGTTTTATAGCCAGTAGTTCCAGGGGCACAAGGAGTCGAAGGCAAAATCTAAAGATGATGGCAAGGAGGATGATAAGAAGTTAGATGAGGACTACAAGGAAGACTGCTTGGCATCTTGGTTGTCCATTCTATGGGATGTTTTTTTGACCATATTCTATTATTTTTATATGGGCACAAGCTACTCTCCATGGTGCTTGCATGATTAGTTTTTGTCTTTGTTAGTTCTATTTTGCGTCTTTCTTTCTCGATGGACATATTATTAGGCTTCCATAGTTTAGTTTGGTCGTATTCTCGTTGGAAGAATAGGTCTTGGCCCTTTTTGTTGTCAGTTTAAACTTTTAGGGCTTGGCCTTTGTCCAGTTGGTCAGTGGACCCTATTTTGTAAAATGGTTTTGGGTCAACCTGTTAAAACCCGGTGTTAATTATAATATTCTCTTACTTACCAAAAAAAAATAATCTATTTTAGCTGTATTATTTAGTATATTTTGCATTAAATTAATGTTGTAATATTAAGGTGCTGCTATCTATTTGGTTTTATGCTTCTTTCACAAGATTTTCCCACCATCTACTCACTTTGAATAACCAAAAAGGTGCCAAGAACTTTGTCAATAGTTGACTATGCAGAAAACAAGAATTTTTCCATACAAATTCTAGCCAGCTATACATATACAACATGGCTTGGAATTTGTCCACTCTAGCTCATGCAAAAGGTGGAATCAGTCATCTGGGTACCTATGGAGATTATTTCCACCATCACAACTATTCACACATGCTTCTGGTGCAAGAATTAATGCAAACTCTATTCTATTGCCTAATATTTTAGAGCAGCTCCGGAATGAGCATAGAAGACATAAATTTGGTCAAAAGTACCTTTAAATGCAATAAAAGGGAGGTAAATGGTGGTTACAACTATTATAAGGATATCCCTATCCTTTCCAACACTTGTCCTTCAATGGATGCATTCTAGCAGATGACATGGACAAGGTTTAATGGATCATATCCTTGCATTTTGGAAACATAGTCTTGCAATAGTTGTAACAGTCCTATATTGTAGCACAAAACCTTATCAATAATGTACCCTACTTGTATAAATAAAATGCTCCCATTTGGTTGAGCATATAGGAGAGGATATAGGTGCTAGGAGATAGAGTAGTCCAAGTGTTGTAGCGTACTGTAGCAGATCAGTAGTCTACAGAATTTTCCCTGCACTCATTGTTATGTTACTACAAATTGAATAAAGGTGCAATATTTATCATTCATGTTTGCTTCTGAGTTCAGTGTGAGGATTTTATAGTGTAGAGCAAGTAATTTTTCCCTCTTTTGGTTCAGGAAGCAAGGGCCACTTCCAGGCCCAGAAGAGGGATTATTCCTGCCAGAGTTCTGCTAATTTCTTGCTATAGCAGGTCAACAGGAATCTGACAGCTTTTTGCATGGTTAATATTGAATTAAACTTCATCTAACATGTGGCACATGAATGCATTATAGTTAAATCATCTAGGGTAGAATTTAAAACACAACATTTTCTATTTCAGATTTAGCATTTGCAGTCTGCATTTCCAGAATTTCTTGTTAATTCAGTTTGTTCCAGATTTGCAATATTTGCTTACCAACCTTTGAATTTCATCATTGTCTTAGGTTTCATTTTCTGCAGGTGTGAAGTTTCAATTCTAAAAAGTTTCATTTGTTGTTATAGTTAATTCTGTGATTTCAATTTTGTTATTTTAAATTTTGTCAACTGAATTCTATCATTTTCAATAGTTCAGATTTGTTTTTCTGCAACTGTGTGAATTTCAATTATGCAAGGATAAGTAGGCACTCAGTTTTAGTTTCTAGGAGATTAAAAGGGACACCTGACACCCCCAAACACTAACTATTCCATGAATAAGGCCATGATCTAGATGAACTAAAAATTAGTCTGTTAACCCCTGATTTCGTATATAGCCTTGGACACCGCCCTGGATTGAAACATAATGATTAAATGATGAAGAGTTGATGACACTCATCATTTTTGGCATCATTTCTAGGGATACTTAGGTGTTGTTAGGAGAGGTCTAGCAGTCCAGAAACTATCCTATTTTAGGAAATAGTTTTTGGAAACCTGAGGTTTAGTTCATTTAGTAAATAGGCATGAATGCATAGGCCAAGAGATGAAAGAGGAAGGTTTATCAGAACTGGCTCTTTTCCACCAAGGCGTTCTTCATGATCAGGTGAAGATCTGCCTATGTATGAACTTCTTGAAAGACTTAAAAGAGAATCATCTTCTTCATCAACTAAAATTGTAGGATCTTTGCAAGAAGAGCTCTTAGAGGCACTTGCTTCTAGACATACCCATAGGGCTGATCCATATGAACCAGTTGAACAAATTAAAACTGAAGAAGCACCTATGGCAGAACAAGGAGAACGTGATAGGGACATTGTTGGTCATGATGCTGACAATCCTCCTGTTAGAACTTTTGAATACCCTATTCATCTGAATCCTACTCAGAATGCTCCTATGAAAACAATTTCACCCTCAATATTGCCAATATTTAGGGGAGTTGTTTCTGAAGATCCTGATCAATTTTTATTTGAATTCAAAGTCTTGTGTCAGACTTATGACTATGTCAATGACAACCAAAAATTGAAGTTATTTCCCTCTACACTTAAAGATGCAACCTTACGATGGTTTATGAGCCTTGAACCAGATTCAATCCGCACTTGGGATCAAATGGAAACTGCATTTTTGGATAAGTATCAGGAGTATTGTAGAGTGAGAAATAGGAAGGATGAGTTATTTCAGATTAGACAAGAAGAGGATGAAAACTTAGAGGATTATCTTGATAGATTTACCTTTATCCAAAAGAGATGTGGTCCTATGGAAACTGACTTATTAAAAACTATATTTTTGAGAGGTTTGCAGGATGATTCCAGAGAAGTATTGGACTTAATGGGAAAAGGAGATATAAACCAACTTGATATTAATGATATTGTAGAGTTGTGCAGAAATTATTCCTACACTAGGCAAAGAAGAAGGAAAAGGAATCCTAGTAATACTGATATAAAATATTTGATGGAGGAAATGGCTAACATGAAAACTGATATTCTTGTTCAATTAAATACTGCATTAGGGGAAAGGAATGCAAAATCCAATTCTTCACCACCCCTAGCTATCTATTGTCCTAGATGCAGGAATAAGCATGCCCTACATGATTATCCTTTGGATAGAACCTCTATCTCAACTATTTGTGGCATTTTTTCAAAAGAGCATAACACTGATAAGTGCCATCTCCTGCCTCACCTTAAAAATGTTTTGCAAACCCAAACTGAAGAACTTAATGTTATTGGGCAGAGGCCAGGAGGCAACTTTTCACAATACCAGAATGCCCCTCATTTTCCTACAAGTTGGGGATAAAATCCTTGGAATATGCCTTGGGGATATTCAGAACCACCTTCACAACCATGGAATCAATCTTGGTCAGCCCCTCAAGACTGGTCACATTCTGGTTGGAATCAACCATGGAATCCTGTTAATCCACCTTGGACACAAAATCAACAATCTGGGCAGATATGGGGGCCACAATACCCATCATATCAAGGGCAGCAGAGGTATCAAGGACAGAATCAAAACCTACTGCCAACTCCTAATCAGAACTTTCAAGGAAGAATGCCACCACAACAATCACAACCAGTTAAGCAACCTCCACTTCCAGCTCAGCCTATGGCTAACCCCAATAACAACAGACAAGCAGCCCCTATTTATGGAGCTGAGTCTGAAGAGACTACTACAGTCCATGTCCTTGACTGTAGTAACATCCAGTTACATTCAGGGAAGGTTTTACCTGACCCTGCACCACCCACTATTGAAGAAATTGATGGAAAGCAAGAATTTTCAAGTCTAGAAAAACCACAAATAGAGCAAAAAGAAGGAAAAACAGAAAGTTTACAAGGAAAAATTGAACCTGCCTCAGCAGACCTTCCGTATCCTGAAAGGTTTGACCACACTATCACTCCTCCTGAATCAGAATTAATCACAGAATTGAGGAAAATGTCTATCTCACTCCCTTTGTTGCAGGCAATAAAGGATGTACCTCTGATTAAGAAAACCATTCAGGAGTTGTGCATTAGGAAACCTGGTAGGAAGAAGAAAGCCTTTCCTAAGACTATGCAAGTAGAAGGTAAGTTGGCTGACCTGCTCTCTGGAAAACTAGTACCCCCAAATATGGTGATCCAGGGAGTCCAGTAGTTACAATTACTGTTGGGTTAGTTCAAATTCCAAATGTACTTATTGATTTAGGAGCTGCAATCAACGTGATGACTAAGGAAACCATGCAAAAATTGCAGCTCAATAATCTTAGTCCTACTACCACAATTTTGGAAATGGCAGATAGGTCAGTGGCCAAACCGAAAGGAATTCTAGAGGATGTTGCCATTGAAGTGTCTTCTTGGGAATATCCTATAGATTTCTTAGTATTGCAGCCTAGAAACTCAGCTAATGGCTATCCTATTATTCTAGGACGACCTTGGCTTGCCACTACAACTGCATTTATAGACTGCAGGTCAGGTGAGATGACTATTTCAAATGGTGTAGACCTAAAAAATATTTCCTTGTATCCACCAGCCCAACCTTCAGCCAAATTTTTTGGACAGATATGGTATCCTGAGTCTGATGAAGAACAAGAAACTATTGTCACCTTGGCCACCATTGTAGTAAAGGAACATATTGAAGAACTTAATTCACCAGAAAGAGAAATCTTTGAACATGAAACAATTTTGGTGAAAACATTGCAAGAAGAAGGCCTTAGGGATGATCAAATTCTTGTCCATCAGTTTGTTATGGAAATATGAAGAACAAACTGCTGAACATCTGTCATCTATTCCACTACAAGAAAGCTCCTTCACATTGCCACATGGATGGCATCATCATCTTCTGACTTCTTTCACCTGTCCTATGCAAATGATCCCATCAGGTATCACATTTACACCAGAATCAAGAGTATTTCATACTCTGCAGCCACATCATTGTCCCTTAAATGCTTTAATCAGTAAATATGAGGTTGGCAACTCTGTTTATCCAGGGATTAAGCAGATTGAGATACAACCAAGAAAGTTTTTGAACATTAATAGTTGGTTGACTAATAAGCAAGAAGCCAAATTATTTGTTGTTTTGCAGAGACATGTTCAGGATTTTGCTTGGAGTTATAAGGACATGACTGGCATTCACCCTGATGTGTGTACACATAGAATATACACTGAAGATGTTAAACCTGTGAGACAACCTCAAAGACGTTTGAACCCTGCTTTGAAAGATATTGTCAAGGAAGAAATTGAAAAGCTTTTAGATGTAGGATTCATCTATCCAATATCAGACAGTAGATGGGTTTCTCCATTAGTCATTGTTCCAAAGAAAAATGGGAAAATGAGAGTGTGTGTGGATTACAGAGAGTTAAATAAGGTAACACATAAGGACCATTTCCCATTACCTTTCATAGACCAAGTATTAGACACCCTTGCTGGCAAGAAATTTTTCTGTTTTCTTGATGGATTCAATGGTTATAATCAGATACAAGTTGCACTTGAAGACCAAGAGAAAACTACTTTCACATGTCCTTGGGGAACCTTTGCTTATAGGGTTCTACCTTTTGGTTTATGTAATGCTCCAACAACATTTCAAAGAGTTGTTTTGGCCATATTCTCTGATTTGACAAATGAGAGTGTAGAAATTTACATGGATGATTTCACAGTATTTGGGGATAGTTTTGAATATACTTTGGAACAACTTGAAAAAGTTTTAATACGTTGTGAAACATACCATTTGTCTCTTAATCCTGAGAAATGCTTCTTAATGATGGAGGAAGGGATTGTCCTTGGTCATCATATCTCCTCTTATGGGATCAAGGTTGATCCTAAAAAGGTGGAAGTCATCAAAAACCTTCCTCCTCCAAAAACTCAAACTGATGTGAGGAGTTTCTTGGGACACATTGGTTTCTACCGTAGATTTATTGCCAATTTTAGTACCATAGCCAATCCAATGTTTGCATTACTAATGAAAAATTCTGAATTTTCTTGGTCTACTGAGTGTCAAAAGTCTTTTGAGGAATTAAAAGAAAAGTTAACAACTCCCCCTGTATTGAGAGGACCTAATTGGGAATTGCCCTTCCATATTCAAACTGATGCTTCCAATATTGCTATTGGAGCTGCATTAGGGAAAATTGACAATGGGGAGCATTATGCCATTTATTACATCAGTAAAAACTTGATAGGAGCTGAAAAGAACTACACTACTACTGAGAAGGAATTCTTAGTTGTAGTATATGCTATTAATAAGTTTCGACACTATATCATAGGATATCAGGTATTCATTCATACAGATCATGCTGCCATTAAATACCTGATGAATAAACCTCTGGTTAGTGCAAGAATTATTCGTTGGTTAATACTATTGCAAGAATTTGATATCACTATAGTTAATAAACTAGGGAAAGCTAATGTAGTTGCAGATTTTCTATCAAGATTGCCAAATGAAGATACAGGAGAGTTGGTTGAAGATGCATTTCCTGATGAGAAACTATTTGCTATTTCTGTGCAGTCTCCATGGTTTGTAGATATAGCTAATTATTTGGCTACAGGAAAAATTCCTCTTCACTTTACTCCTAAACAAAGGAAATAATTAATCAAGCAAAGTTCTTCTTTTAAATGGATAGGAGGTTTACTTTTCAAATGCAGTCCTGACCATGTTTTGCGTAGGTGCATCCGCAAGGATGAGGTATATGATATCCTATGGGCATGTCATGATGAACCTTCAGGAGGACACTATTCAGTCAAGAGTACAATTCGGAAGATCTTGGGTACTGGTTATTATTGGCCATCTTTGCATAAAGATGTGAAAAATTATGTTAGACATTGTGATGCATGCCAAAGGATGGGAAAACCTACCTTCACTAGTGAAATGCCATTACAACCTCAAGTAGGAACAGAACCATTTGAGAGGTGGGGGTTAGATTTTGTAGGACCCATTGACCCTCCTTCCCAAGGGAAAGTGCATATCTTGGTATGTACTGACTATGTAACCAAATGGGTAGAAGCCCATGCTTTTAAGCATGCTCGAGAAGAAAAAGTTGTTGATTTCCTATATTCATAGATTTTCCTACGTTTTGGGGCCCCACAATCCATCACCACAGATCAGGGACCTCAGTTTACCTCAAAATTTGTTGAAGCCTTTACAAAGCTATATGAAATCAAACACCAAAAATCCTCACCTTACCATCCACAATCCAATGGCCAAGTTGAAGTGACAAATAGGGAATTAGAGAGGATCTTAACCAAAACTATAGCAGCCCATAGGAGGAATTGGGTGGAGAAGTTACCTGAAGCAATTTGGGCTTATAACACCACTTGGAAATCCACTACTAGATTTACTCCCTATGAATTGGTTTATGGTAAAAAGCCTCTTTTGCCTATTGAGTTTGAATTACTAACTCTTCGAACTGCTTTGGAAGTTGGTATTGATTTGTCATAGGCACAAACAGACCAGATTCTATAGCTCAATGCATTGGATGAGCTAAGGAGGGATGCATTGCACCAGACCGAGGTGATCCAATCACAACGCAAGTTGTGGCATGATAGTCATATCCAACAATGAAAATTTCAACAAGGTGATTGGGCTTTGTTGTTTGACTCATGATATGAAGACTATCCTGGCAAGTTGCAGACTCGGTGGCTCGGACCTTATCAGGTTGAGGAGGTATTTGCAAATGGAGTTGTACGTCTTTCACCAATAGATGATTCAAGAAGGAAGATGGTGGTTAACGGTCATCATCTTCGGATATATCACAAACCGTTAACCAAGGAGGAGTTTCTCAAGCAAGTAGGAAACTTGGATGTATCAGTATTGGAAGAAACCACTTCTTCCAAGATGGACTCAATCAAGTGACATGAACCAAAATATATAAAAAAAAATAAAAAAATATATATATAAAATAATAATAATAATTCAGAATGTGAAAACCTCTTTGAGGCGCATCTGAATTGGGCTTACATGAAAACCAGTTTTTTGGCATGTTTGCCTCACGGACCCACCACCATTCCATCCATTCTCACCATTGTTTCACTATTTACCATTCCATTCATTCTCACCTCTGTTTCACTATTTTTCAGATTGCACCTATTACACTCTATGAGGAGTCAGTTTAAAATCAACAGAAAACAACATCTGTACAAAATATAGATAGAATGGTTTCTTCAGGTATGTGCCTTTTTCTATTTTAATATTGTAAATATTTATTATGTAGTGTATGATATCCCTAGTTAGTATAAAGCATACATAAGGTCTGGTTCCAAAAAGTTATCAAGGTAGTCTAAGGCAGAAAAGGCTCTTCAAATGCTCTTGAAAGGTACTGCTCTGGAACGAACCTGCTGCACATAACAAGTTTTTGAATGAAGAAGCTTTAGAATTAGCTTTAAAATGAAAAGGGTATATGCTCTGGAATGGACTATGTGATAAAACCGATTGGAATGAATTAACAAAAAGGTTAATTCATTAATCTCCAGAATCACGTGGCTAAAAAGTCAAATAAATTAAATTTTTTGAAGGTTTTGTGCCAATTGGGTTGGAAATAGTATTTGGAATGCAGGTTTCAAATTCGAGTTCCAAAGAAAATATTTGAGGGGGCATGGAGTTTCAAAAATTATCGCATGTGACCAGTATGGCACATAACTCAAAGCCTATTGAAAAGGGGGACTCTCATAAAAATTTAATTATCCCATATCACTCTCGATAGCTACAATTATATGATGACACGCAGTAACATCCGGTTGATGGTAACTTTTGCATGCAATGAATTGCCACCACGTGCCAAGTTCACGTTACCTAGCATATTTGGAAGTTATTCTAGTATTGCACTCATTTACTCTTCACCCTCGAGCATTACTCTTTATAGACTCAAGTATTCCAAAGCTGAGAAAAACCTACAGTAAAATTTTTAGGCCTAAGATATGCAGAACACCAATCATTGATAATGGGAGGATAGAAGAATAAAATTGAGCCAGATAACATAGAATATTTGTAGAAATATGGGGAATGCATGCAAATTTTTACTAAAGGGGGATTTATGCCCTTCTTGCGCAAGTTCGATGGGTATTCAGAAGGGTTGGCTACTGAGTTTGCATGTACCTTCCGCAACAACCAAATTCATATCAACGGCATGACCATCCAGGTAAGCCCCAAAATTCTCAGCCAAGTTATTGAATTATCATTGCATGGGGTTCAAATTGGAAAATCAGGGAAAAATACTTTAGTTGAACTTGTAAATCAATTCAGGGGAAATGAGGATAGGCCCACTGAGTTTATATTGAGTAATAATATCTGCAAGGGGGTCAAAAGAACAAGTTTACAACCTCCTTGGGATGAAGTTGCAGTATGGGTCATTAGGTTTTTGACCTACGATGGGCAATTCCCTATCCTCTTAGGACATCATATGAGAATTTTAACCCATCTTCATCATGGCAACTCAAACCCTGAGCTTAAGGTAAATCTTCCTCTATATTTATATCAGGAGCTGGTAAATATGGCCAAAAAGTACCAAGCAGGAAAAGGGTCTCCCAAACACCATGGCCTAATCAAGATTATATGTAGGCATCACTTCAAGGGAAACCCTAGAAGCTTTGATAGGTTTTTTCATGCATGGAATGAGTTGATTGAGGAAGAGGCAGTTGAAAGCCCTAGATCTGAAGAAGAGGTAGAGGTTGAAGGACCTGAATCTGAAGCAGAAATAGAAATTGAAAGTTCTGAACATGAAATTGAAACTGAATCCTCTAAAAAATAAATTCCCTCCTCACCACAGGGACCTCCATCCTCCAGGACAAGGAAGCAAAGAGAGAAACAGTCTAAGATTGATCCTGTAGGAAAGAGGAGGAAGGTTACATTTTCTGAAAATGTAACTATTTTTCCCACTCAGTCCATTGAGCAATTTGGAAGTTCAAGTAGGGAAGGGCAGATGGAGAAGGGAACACCTAAAGCAGACCCTACCCTAGGATTGACAAGCTCTATTTCACAATCTAAAAAGAAACAAAAGCAATCAGCTTCAGGATTGAGAAGGTCTTCAAGACTTCAGAAATCCACCAACATAGGTGATGTGGAAAAGGAAGAAGGAACTGCACATGTTGATACCCTGTAGGTGGAAGAAACTATGGAGAAAGTTGAAGATATAAGTACCAAGGGCACGGATAGTGCAATAGATATGGCTATGCCTACAATGTCCCTCAATTACCCACCAGATTTAGAAGATAGAACCATAACAGAAGAAGCAGAGGGACACACCACTATTGCAGAAATGTCTGCACCACTTGTGGATTATTCAGATTCTGAGGAAGAATCTGAGGCAGCTGAGGAAGGGAAAGATGATTTGAGCACTGAAGAGGAAGAAGAAATAGACATAAAGACTCAGTTGCATGCAGCTAGGAGTGTCATAAAAACTCAGACAGGATGGATTGAAAAGAGTGAAGCTTCCCTGAAAGAGAAAGATGATACTATCGCTAAGTTATGGCAAGAGATAGAGACTGTAAAGGCTAGATTAACACTTCTGGAGTAGCAGCCTCCTCAGTACGACTCAGGGGATGAATTAGCTAATCTATTACTGAACTTAGCTAGCAATCCTGAAAGAAACTCACCTGTTAGAGCTACAATAGAAGAAGAAAAGCAAGAAGTACAACAAGCTCAAGATCAAATAGGGGATGGACATCCAAAAGTACTTGTGCAGGTTTCTAAAGATCCATAGTGGCTGAGTGAACCAATAGCACATATAGAGACAACAATAGTAGTATAGGAAGAGGTAATACCACAGTCTCCTCAAGACCTTGATAATTTGAATGCACCTGAGATTGAATTGGTAGAAATTGGAACACAAATAGAACCTCCTACAATTGGAAAGGTGGATATAGGCATCCAGGTTAATATCATTCCTCAAATGCAACCAATTGTTAGATCACCAGACACAATCACACTTGCAAAATATAATGAAGATGTGGCATATTGGATGGCAAAATGTCATCAATTAGAAGGAAAGGTCTCATCATTATAGACCTTAACAAAAGAGTTAGAACAAAAAAATTTAGAAATTGAAAAATTGAAGGAACAAGTGCAGGATGTATGCCAGATTGTAGAATGTATGGTTCAGTGTTGGAGGCTAGCCAGATTCTATAGCTTAATGTTAAAGGAGAGATACCTCCATTGGCAAACGATGAGGGTCACTTCTGGTCTCTCTCACAAATTGGAAACACCTAGTGAGTTTCTGGAAGCTTTTTGGAAAAGTTCTGCAGAACACCAGAATCTGCTATGTGAGTTATTCCTACACAATTTATTTTTGCCAACAGAAGTTATCTTCCTTCCCCATGTCTTCACTGGTGATCTTCAGCTTAGGGCTTTTCAGTCTACACTCCAGAATCAAATATATTGGGAGCAGGAAAAGAAAACCAGCAAAGCCATGGAATTACAGGCAGTTTTGCTCATTAGGCCTGTTCACCTGAACCATAGGACCTCCACCAATGAGCACTATACTCTAATGAGGGATGACAGAGTAAGAAAAATGTATCTGGGGAACTTGCAAAAATGCATAGATGGTTTTCAAACTTTTTGTGCAGCATCATTTGTTGATGCTTTATCAGCTTGCAAAAACAGATGGGGAGAGCTACCTATATCACTATAGAAAAGAGAACCCATCTCTCCAAATAACCTGATGTGGTCTAGAAGAAGGGTAGAATGTATAATCCAGACCATATTTGAGGTAAAGGAGCAATGGATAGGTCTCAGGTACAGGAATCCAACAATCATCACCCCTGTTCCATATTTCTTTGATAATGACCCTCAATCAGACGATCAATTCCAGGAGTGGCTCAGGGAGATCAAAGAGCACAAAGGATATTACAAGGTTGGAAGCAGACTATGGAAATATGTTGAGTGCTATCTTGACATAGATCTTTGTGTTGTTGTAGTAGAACAGAATGCATGAGGACATGCATTGCAATAGGTTGGGGGAAATGATGAGGCAGAACATTACCTCATACAAAGACTACTTTTGATAACTTATTAAACTATTTGGAACTACTTATGATATGATTTTGTACTAATTTTAGTGATACTATGCATTATATGATGATGTTTGCATATTGGAATGATAAAGTGCATATGACCTATTTTGACTAATTTATCTATGTTTTATAATCTGTTTCAACTTGTATGTTTTAGTATATTTTGCATTAAATTAATGTTGTAATATTAAGGTGCTGCTATCTATTTAGTTTTATGCTTCTTTCACAAGATTTTCCCTACCATTCACCCATTTTGAATAATCTAAAGGTGCCAAATACTTTGTCAACAGTTGACTGTGTAGAAAACATGAATTTTTCCATACAAATTCTAGCCAGTTGTACATATACAACATGGCTTGGAATTTGTCCACTCCAACTCATACAAAAGGTGGAATTAGTCATCTAGGTACCTATGGAGATTATTTCTACCATCACAACTGGTCACACATGCTTCTATTGCATGAATTAACACCAACTATGTTCTGTTGCCTAATATTTTGAAGCAGCTCTGGAATAAGCGTAGAAGACATAAATTTGGTCAAATATATCTTTAAATGCAATAAAAGGGAGGCAAATGGTGGTTGCAACTATTCTAGGGATCTCCCTATCCTTTCCAACACTTGTCCTTCAACAGATGCATTCCAGCAGATGAAATGGATAAGGATTAATGGATCATATCCCTACATTTTTGGGAAACTCAGTCCTACAATAGTTGTAATAGTCCTATATTGAAGCACCAAACCTTATCACTATTGTACCTTACTAGTATAAATAAAGTGCTCCCATTTGGTTGAGCATATAGGATAGAGGATATAGGTGCTAGGAGATAGAGTAGTCTAAGTGTTGTAATTGTGTACTACAGTAGATCAGTAGTCTACAGAACTTTCCCTGCACTATTGATATGTTGAGAATGAAATAAAGGTGCAATATTTATCATTCATGTTTGCTTCTGAGTTCAGTGTGAGGATTTGATAGTGTAGAGCAAGTACTTTTTCCCTCTTTTGGTTCAGGAAGCAAGGGCCACTTCCAAGCCCAGAAGAGGGATTATTCCTGCTAGAGTTCTGCTAATTTCTTGTTGCAACAGGTCAACAGGAATCTGACAGCTTTTTGCATGGTTAATATTGAATTAAACTTCATCTAACATGTGGCACATGAATGCATTATAGTTAAGTCATCTAGAATAGATTTTATAGCATAACATTTTCTATTTCAGCTTTAGCATTTCCAATCTGTATTTCTAGAATTTCTTGTTAATTTAGTTTGTTCTAGATTTGCAATATTTGCTTACCAACCTTTGAATTTCATCATTGTCTTAGGTTTCATTTTCTACAGGTGTGAAGTTTCAATTCTGAAAAAGTTTCATTTGTTGTTATAGTTAATTCTGTGATTTCAATTTTGTTATTTTAAATTTTGTCAACTAAATTCTATCATTTTCAATAGTTCAGATTTGCTTTTTCTACAACTGTGTGAATTTCAATTATGCAAGGATAAGTAGGCACTCAGTTTTAGTTTCTAGGAGATTAAAAGGGACACCTGACACCCCCAAACACTAACTGTTCCATGAATAAGGCCATGATCTAGATGAACTAAAAATCAGTCTGTTAACCCCTGCTTTCGTATATAGCCTTGGACACCACCCTGGATTGACACATAATGATTAAATGATGAAGAGTTGATGACACTCATCACCATGAAAATATCACCTCATTTTGTAACAAGTGATTGAACAACTTGCATTTATCTAAGAATTGTGCAATGAAGTGATGGATCGATTGGATATTTCCTTGTAATCTACACAAATATTTCAAGTTTATTGGGTGAGGCATCTCCATAATGTCTTTGACATTTTTTGGTCCACTTTAATGCCTCTCTTGGAGATAATGAATCCTAGTAGTTTTCCTAAGGTGACACCAAAGACACACTTTTTGGGTTTTAATATTACATTATGTTCTAGAATTCAATCAAAGACATTTTCCAAGACACCAATTTGCTCTTATCAGGTTTTAGATTTTGCCAAGATATCATCCACATAATATTTGATGATCTTATGCACATAATCATGGACGAAGTATGTCATGGCACATTGATAAGTAGCACCCACATTTTTAGGGCCAAAGAGCATCACCTTGTAACAAAAAGTCCCCAAAAATATTGTAAATGTTGTTTTGTGTTGGTCATCAGGATGGATTTGAATATGATTTTATCCTAAAAAACCATCCATTAGTGAAAGCATTTTATGCCCAGTGCAAGTGCTAATAAGAGTATCAATATTTGGTAGAGGAAATTCATCCTTAGGACATTCTTTTTTAAGGTCTCAAAAGTTAGTACAAATGTGTATCACCCTATTACACTTGTGAATGGGCACCATGTTTGAAATCCATTTAGGATGATCAACGGGTACAATGAAACCCACATCTAATAGCTTTTGAAGCTCTTATTTGACCATGATGGTAATGGTAGGATGTATCTTTCTTATATTTTGTTTGACTGGCTTAGCATTGGGATGTAAGGTGAGATTATAGATGTAGGCAAAAAAATCTCACACTCCTTTCCTCAAGGTTGATGGATCCATGCCTTATAGGGGAATGGAATAATGAACGGTCTACACCTCAAAGAGAGGCACTTAATCATACCTTCTCATGGTGATTTTTTGACAAATTAGGTGGGTTCACTAGGAAAAATTTTGTGGTAGTTTTCGAGCCTAGGTTTTTGGGATTTTTTTTTATGTATTCTTTTAACAAATCATGCAATACACCTAGTTTTGGCCAATATGCAAATATGCTAACCTATATATAATTTTGATTTATATGTAAATAGAAGAAGGCAAAAAATAAAATCTAAATATCTAATGCAATGATTAAAAGTGATTTGGAACACTTACTTGTATCTAAAATTTTGAAGAAGATTCTAATTCTTGATGTGGACAATATCAGGCAGAATCTAGTGTAGACACCTAAAACGCGTCATTATGAGGGTGACTACTCATATGGACATGTTAAAAAACCATATGAAAGATATTGGATAGACTCCAAGATAGAGCGGTGGTTCTAACCACTCAATTTAGGCATTTTTTCCTAAGTAATCTGAACTGCAATCCAGACCTGTGGTCTCTAGTCTGAACCATGATTGACAACTGTGGTTTGTAGTCTGGACCGTAGCTATGACCTGTGATCTAAATTGGAGTTCAGTTAGGACTTCCATCCGATCCAAATCAGTTGGAAGGGCCAAGAGATATAGAAGGAGGCATTTTGAAGATAAAATATTCCAAAGGCTTCCATCCCAACTGTCCTAACCAACCTTCTTGGTCTTGGCTTCTCCATGAAGCCACCCCTAGACCTAGGGGTACGATACAAATACCCCCTCCAATCGGAGAGAAATGAGGGAGATGATTTGTATAGCAAAGTGCTGGAAAATTATCGAGCAATATCTAATTGATCAAGAGAGCAGTGAAGCCCTATCAAATTGCATATAGACTTTGTGCATTTAAGATCCCATTTGATATCCATCTAAATACCAATTAGCTATGGATGCCCTAGGTGCCTAGGAGGATCAAGAAACACAAATCCGATAAAACAAAGGCCCTTCATAATGATTTCATCACCAAATATATCATAGGATGACAAAGGCAACCCTTGAACATCAATTCGGACAAGGAGGTCAAACCCACTATCCCTAATTCTAAGGGTAAACCCATTAGAGGTCAAACCATGGCTGTCAGTTGTGGTTCAAAGTGCAGACCACCCATCACAGCTATGGTTTGTAACAAGTTGATGATCACCTTACTTACTTTGCTTTTGACCACATAGATTAGTCATGTTAGTCTTTTTATAGGTTTAATTGCATTTTAGGGAAACTCTGATTGTAGGAATTAGACATTTCATGCATTGCATTAAGTAGGAGTACATTGGATATTTTACACACTTTATTGTTTCTAATTTGGTATTTGATCCGTGCATCATTTGCTTATTCATGTCTTATATGTTTTAGCATAATTCTTGATTTAATTAGAATAATTTAGAGTTTTCCTTTATGTTTTCTTGTTTTACTAGTTTAATGGTATTTACATGCATATTTCCTTAAAGGGCCTCATCGTGAGAGGCTATCAATATTTGTAATTGTGTGTTGTTGTTTCTTTTTCATAGAGATATAGGTGCAAAAAGGATCCTATATTATAATCCTTCCACATCGTGGAGAAGGGGGTTATCTCCACCCCAAGGCAGTTTGTGAGTAATCATCGGAGCACAATAAGTGTGCCTACCCTATTGAGGGCATTGGCAATTGTAACATCTGTATCATATTTTGAGTTACCCTAAGAGGGAATTTTTGTAATGTGAGATCCTTTAAATATTAATACAAGAAACTTTGCATAAGTTGGATTTATTTCTTCAATTTATGTATTTGTGTGGATCTTTATGCTTTTATGATGGTATATATTAATATGGTAGCTAGTCACATGCTCCATGATTACATAAGATGGCGATAACGATGGAAACCTACAATTTTAGCCCTAAATTATGACTATTCTTGGTTGTTTCTTTTCTTAGGTGCTAACTGTATCTTTTAGCTACAGTTATTTTTTTGGCCACGGTTGTAACCTACGATATCCATTGCAGCCCACAGATCGGACCTGCGGTTCACAGAGGAAAATGCAAACATCAGTAAACTCAGTGGGTAGTAGATCAGGAGCTGAGGTAGGTCGCAATTTCACCATCTATGTTGAATTTTTTTCTTTGCATATTTCCAAAAATCATCGAACCATTGCAAACTAGGAACTAAAAAAAAAAGGGTTCAATGAATAATTCCTAGTTTGTTTCCATTTTCCATTTAGTAGAAAGGCGTTGTTGGGGATAGCAGACCTCTGAGTGTAGTCTACCCCTAAATACAGTGACCTTGATAATGATTGTGTGTCGTTTGCATGCTTGAGGCCCAATAAGTGGCCATGTCATTGTAATTGCATCATCAAAATATCATCTAGGGCATTAGCATGCATTGTTTCCAAATTTGAAATGTTCTTTTCTTTTCATGCACATATTGTAGGAATGATAATCATGCTCTTTGATGCATTTGTCATTTTTGCAAATTAAAAGGAACCACACACACCACATTTCATTTAAACATCAGTGGCATTGGGATCTCACATACAACCCTTTTGATTGAGACCAATAGTGGATGTCATTACCGCTTGGTTGGCTCATTTGAAATTGTATTATCGAGACCCATCCGTTGCCAAGGCCGATCCAAGAACTATCCTATCCATACAAAATAGCATGCACTCTTCTTCAAAAGAGTGTATCACTACACACGGTGTGCTGGGTGAGGGTTGGTAGTACCTATGCTACTTCGTTGAGTATGGAATTCATTACCATATTCGGCTTGTGTGAGTATATAGGTGAAAGCCAATTTAACTGAGTTAAAATTCCAACAATATTTCAAAACACATGAGAGTTTCTAACACTGATACAATACATCTAAAAACAACATCAAATAATTTAGGGCTCACAATAAAAATTTAAAAGGAGATAATCATCATTTGTATACTTTTTTTGCATAATAAAACACATATAGATGTTAGGTACACAAATTGTGAACACACGGGGTTATCGACAAAGGTCTAGGACCGATGACCATGATAAACCCCCAACTATTTCACAACAACATTTTTCGAGTCCTCATACACATGAGCGAACCGAACGATGTTCGACGAGCATTAGGATCAAACAACGCACTTTACTCAAAAAAAATGATGAAGTATCAAACAACACACTTTACTCAAACAATCAGGGTGATAAGAAGAAAGGAAACTTTCAAAAGGGAGGATCATATTTGAAAGGTAAGGGAAAGAAAACTCAAAAGAGGTTTTGCTTGCATTGTAAAAAGGATAACCATGACACCAATCGGTGTTGGTTTAAAAACAAGCAAAACAAGAAAGGCAAAGGCACATCACAGAAGCAAAACAAAGGCAATATTACTAGTGAAGTGTCTAGTTCTGATTCTTATTTTGGTTTAGAAAGGCCACACAAAGTGCTCCTGGCTCACACAACATTGTAAAGGGAAACAAATTTGTCACCCTAGGCATGCACCATTCCTAAAAACTCTTTTTTTAGACTTCATAAATAGCAAAAGTTTTTGTTTGAAGTACTTGTAAATAAAGGGGTGATTTTACCTATTTTTAGGCTTCATAAATAGCAAAATATTATTGTTTGGAGTACTTGTAATAGAAGGGTAGATATTTTAGTGTACTTTGTGAAATTTTCCTAGGAGGCAATATTTGTAAAAAGCCTTAACAAACTTCATGAGTTGCATATATTTTGCAATTAAGAGGGAATAAAAATTTCTTTCCTACCTCACAAAATTATTTTTTCTAAAAATGGAGAAAGACTTATAAGAGTGCATTTTCAGCTGTGTCCGACACCTTAGTCACACTTCTTGCAGAAATTTCATTACAATATCTTTTGCATTAAATGGGGAAACTTATAAGGGTGAATTTTTGGCTTTGTATGACACCTTAGCTACCTTATCAAAAAATTTCAAACTCATATTGTAACTGAATGAATCTCGTATGAAGTGATCTACTCTACTACACCTAGTGGTTGCAATGGCTAGTTACCCATGCAATCTGGTTGGATGACAAGATTACCATAAGGACATTCGTTGATGTGATAAAAAAGTGAGAAATGACCTAATTTTTGCTTAGAGTAGCCAAGAGCACTGTAACAGGGCCTGAGACAAAGCAAGAACCATCAAATAAACATCTTTTTCATTGTATTGGGGCAGTTATATACATTACCCAAATAATGTAATAAGGTAGGATATTAGAGTATTATTCCATTATTTGGAATATTTACCATTTTCCTACATTAGGTATATTTTATTTACCGCATGGTAAAAAGTAGATTGTTACTTTTTACCACTAGTAGTTATTTTTACTAGTTACTTAGGTTATTTTACCTAGCATTATTTACTTTGCTATGTCAACCGATATTATGGATGGCATGTTAGGACGACAAGTAAATATCCTAGGTTAGTGGTTAGGTTTAGCACTTATCTTGCTAATAATTTTTGTTAGCATGGTTAGAGATAATTAGGGGATATTAAATCCTAATTGTAACCTATTTAAGACCTACCTTCTAATGTTATTGTTAATGGTTCGATTATCAATTATTTCATTATTATTGAAACTTACCTTCTAACATAGACATGCTACATCTTTCAAAATGTAGTCTAGGATATAACCAATAGGCAAGGACTTCATATAGGAGTATTTCCATACTCTTTACCTTCACACAAAGTAAATGCAACACCTAGCCACATAGTTAAGCAATTGAATCAAGGGCACATCACTCCACCTTCACATGGGTTTGTGGATGTGATCGATGTTGTAACCTCCAATGTTCCACCTTCATTAAACTCATCCCAGAGGGATGTTGGCACTACACAATCTTGCACCTCACAGTGATGGGGGTCAATTTTCACCATCCCCTTTAGCTAGGCCAATCACAGTACATCAGATACATGGTACACTAGGGGTACATAGGGTACCAAACACCCCTAGGTGGTCTATGACCGTCTAGGTCACCCCAAAAGGCTCCAAGGGTATCTACATACCACTTTTTCAACCCATAATACCCCTAGGTCCATAACACCCCTAGATAGTCTATGGCCATCTAGGTGACCCCAAAAGGCTCCAAGGGTATCTACATACCTCTTGGTCAACCCATAACACCCCTAGGTGGTATATGACCATCTAGGTGACCTAAAAAGGCTCCAAGGGTATCTACATACCGCTTGGTCAATCCATAACACCCCTAGGTGGTCTATGATCATCTAGGTGACCCCAAAAGGCTCCAAGGGTATCTACATACTACTTGGTCAATCCATAATACCCTTAGGTAGTCTATGACCATATAAATGACCCCAAAAGTCTCTATGGGTATCTACATACTAGTTGGTCAACCCATAACATCCCTAGGTAGTCTACGACCATCTAGGTGATCCCAAAAGTCTCCAAGGATATATACATACCACTTTGTCAACCCATAACACCCCTAGGCAGTCTATGACCATCTAGGTGATCCCAAAAGGCTCCAAGGGTATCTACATACCACTTGGTCAACCCATAACACCCCTAGGTAGTCTATGACTGTCTAGGTGACCCCAAAAGGGTACAAGGGTATCTACATACCACTTGGTCAATCCATAACACCCCTAGGTGTTCTATGATTATCTAGGTGACCCCAAAAGGCTCCAAGGGTATCTACATACCACTTGGTCAAACCATAACACCCTTAGGTGGTCTATGACCATCTAGGTGATCCCAAAAGGCTCAAAGGGTATCTACATACTATTTGGTCAACCCATAATACCCCTAGATGGTCTATGACCATATAGATGACCCCAAAAGGCTCCAAGGATATCTACATACCACTTGGTCAACCCATAATATCCCTAGGTAGTCTATGATCATCTAGGTCACCCCAAAAGGCTCCAAGGGTATCTACATACCGCTTGGTCAACCCATAACAACCCTAGGTGGTCTATGACCATCTAGGTGATCCCAAAAGGCTCAAAGGGTATCTACATACTATTTGGTCAACCCATAATACCCCTAGATGGTCTATGACCATATAGATGACCGCAATAGGATCCAAGGATATCTACATACCACTTGGTCAACCCATAATATCCCTAGGCAGTCTATGATCATCTAGGTGACCCCAAAAGGCTCCAAGGGTATCTACATACCGCTTGGTCAACCCATAACACCCCTAGGTGGTCTATGACCATCTAGGTGACCCCAAAAGGCTCCAAGGGTATCTACATACCGCTTGGTCAACCCATAACACCCCTAGGTGGTCTATGACCATCTAGGTGACCCCAAAAGGCTCCAAGGGTATCTACATATTGCTTGGTTAATCCTTAACATCTCTAGGTGGTATATTACCATCTAGGTTACCCCAAAAGGCTCCAAGGGTATCTATATACCGCTTGGTCAACCAAAAACATCCCTAGGTAGTCTATGACCATAGGTAGTCTATGACCATGTATGTCATCCCAAAAATCCCTAAATGCATCCATAAGCCCTTTGGTCACCCCAAAAGCCCCAATGGTACCTACTAAGCCCATTGGTCACATGTACATACATATATATTAATCAAAAATTCAAAAAAAATCACATATATCAATAAAAAATTTAAAAACATCATCAAAACATAAAAATACAAAAATATTGCATTTCATCAAGTTGCATACCATTGCATTTCATTATTGCTTGCATTAGGCATACTTATCATTGTACTTTGCATTTTAGAGTTGCTCATACATGTATAGCACTATGACTGTACACTAGTCATCATTCCATACCAATGTTGTTTCAGTCATCATTCACATAATTTCACTTTTTTCACTTATCATTTCCATTTAAATTCACCATATTTTCATATTCATGTCCATTCCCTTCACCTAGGCATTTTCTATAGAATGTCACTAGGGTTTTTGGTCACTCATCCATCTCTAGTTTTCTTTTAAAATTTTGTATAAAGCTATCATGATTTTTAGGAGGTAGAGTCATGCTTAGATTATACCTTGTATACATCAAATCCCAACACATTTACACACATTAAATCCAATTTTTGCACAAGGAAAGATGAAACCTACAAAGTGGTCTAGGGTACCTTAAGCGAAAATTCTATCCTGATCATCCGTTGTGTGAATGGTTCAAGTATGCTAAGAATTGGCAAAATGACAAGTGCTTCTCTAAAATCAAAATCTCAAAGAGAAAAAATAAAAAGCAAAATAAATATTGGTTATCACCACTCCCAAAATCCCTTTCTCAAAGAAAATAAAATGCAAAATAAACAGTGATTATCATCACTACATATGAGCAAGTATCCCATTAAAATTAAAGAAAAGAAGGGAGTATTGAACTTGAATCCCTAGAATTCTTAGAATTCGACAAACCATCAAGTGATCGTCATTACAAGTTTGGTGGATAGCCTACCTGGAAATGGAGGTATCCTAACACATGATAATATGTTTGCCACATTAGATTTGTGTGTATGTAGACCAATGTTTGCATGTAGATGATATAGCTTTTTTCACCTATACTACCTAGTGGTCTAATCCAACTAAGTATAAAACCTAGGATCATGAAATTTATAGGGTGATCCTCATTATAGGTTTGGTGGATATCCTATTTGGAAATGGTGGTATCCTTGTGAATCTCACAAAAATGAACTCACTTGAACACACAGGGATATTGAGTATCTTGGTCATCCTAGAAGATTCATACCTCACCAAAAAGTCTTGCATAGTTAGTATGTAACTTTTGATCAGTTGAATAGAGTGTTTGTCTCATGAAAACCTCATATAAATTCTATAAAATTCATTTTACTCATTCCATTTTATCACATGTATGTCAGCTTCCATTTGTACAAATCCATTACATAGTATCATAACAACATTACACATGAATTGATGAATTCTATACAGTCTATGGTGCTAACACGGTATATCATATAGTATACACATATCATCATCTAGATCACTACTTCATCCATATAATTATGCATCCATGCATATACATATCATCAAATCACATAAAATCACAACATATGCATACACGATAGACATCCATCATCATATCATAAATCAATTACACACATTGCATACATCTCATCAAATAATAAGCACATGATGATAAACCACATAAAAAACTCATATATGTCTGTGTATATATATGGGATAAAAAGATACATCATATTGCCTTTCATCTACAATAAAGTGAGTCCTCATACTTCACACTGTAAAAAAGCCATAAAATCCAACAACATTGCAAAACAATCAAAAATTTAGAAACAACACAAAACACCAAAAAAAAGGGTCCAACACCCACCAAAAATAAGTCAAATCTGATGCAATTCACTTAGGATCAAGATGCAACCCAAATTACTTATGGATGCATTGCAAAGTTACTACTTCAATCCCTAATAAGGCCATTGTCGCTGGACCGCCCCATGGGAATAAGGTTTTTAACTCCTTTATTCCATGAAACATCAACAAAATCACCAAAATCCTTACAAGAATGCCCCATTTTTTAATGGGTAAACCTGAGGGTAAACTTAACAAAAGTCATCTGGGTCAAGTGACTCGTCGCTTTTCTCACTGGTCATTCCCTCATTGACTTGTCACTTGAGGGGGTAGTCATACTTAACAAATTCATAATTACTAATCAACAATTAAATAGTCAATCATGCAAATTGTGTTTGTCCAATGAATCTTTGACAAAGACAATCATGCCCCTACTTGGGGCAAAAAATAAGCAAATATTTCAATTAAGCACTTAACAATGTAGATGAACCTACCTATTGGTAACCTCAAAAGTTACCAAAATACTTGGTTTTCTCTAACACCTAGGGTTATAAGTCCCTTGAGCATACTTGGAAGTTGAAGAGAAACTAGGACCAATGTCTTTACTAAGTCAGAAGCAAGTATTCAAGAACACATACTATTTCCATGATTGGGCCATCTAAAGTTGGTTAGGTTACTAAATAACCCTAATAATTTAACATTTTGGTCATCTATTTTTGCTCAACGCTGTGCTGCACACAATGCATCTCAAAAAGGGGTATCTATAGACACTAAAATCTGGTCAATCCGATTAGGAATCCATGAACAATGGCTTAATTGACATCACATGGCCCCTAGGATAGCCCTCAAAAGGCACACATTGGTTCTAGCCACTCCGGGTGAGGTTTTGGAGGCTTTTGGCCTAATTTTGAGAATTTTTAGCCCCAAATTCCTCACCATACCACCCTAATACGATGTCATATCCTCACCATCCCACCCTGGGATGATGGTGAGCCACCGTCCTAGGGTGTGACGATGAGCAATTTTGACCCATAAAAAGTCAAAATATGGACAAATGGAACCCTAAAACTATCATTTTCCCTACCAATTAAAGCATACGAGTCAGAGGATACCCCATCCTTATGACATGCTTCATAATGGAGGCCAAAAAGAGATACTCTTCCCCTTCCAATGCATGCCTCCCTATTGACACATGGCACCTCCTGCCATGCATGCCCTTGCATGCATTTTTCACATGATCCCCCTGTAGCTATAACATGGATGCAATTTTCACACAAAGGATAGAGAGGATAAGCAACAGAGTGTTGCCGATATTTCCCCTCACTTGATTGTGCTTTCTTTCCCTCAAAATCTCTTCTTAGCGAAGGAGGTTATCGGGTGACTCAAAGAGGCACAGTATTTTGGCATAACTTTACCATACAGGTGAATTGCTTCACCAAATTTGATGACAATACCCCTTAGATTTTTTTTTACTATTCCCCAATGGAATTGGTGGTAAAAAGTGTGAATAATTGGTGGGCATCCCACCCTCGAGTTCCCCCCAATCTATGACAGTCACCACTGTCCCCCTGGTACAATTAGTAATATATGCACAAATTTCCTAACATGTTTTTATAGGCTTATTATAGTCTATGATATTATGCTACATTTCAAATTTTGTTCAATTTGGAGTTGTATTGACCGATATATTGCATTTTGAAGTTTTTGCAGGCTTACAGGGTCCACCGGAGCATGCATAGAGATCTGCACTTTATTTTAGAAATATTATCACATGTATTGTATTAAAATGTTTTTTATGATTACTTTCCAAATTTCATGTGTTTTTGATATGTTGAGGGGTAGAAATTGCTTATTTTGGTTTTTACTAGTTGTATAAGGTCATTGCAAATACGGTGAGCCAAACGATGTAATTTCGGTTCTTTTTTTGGTGATATCCATACAAAACCTCCTATTTTACATCCCTATGAAATTTCAAGTCATTTGGAGTTTATTTGATATACTTTCCATATATGTGCCTGTTACTAGTCTTTTGGTGCCTATGGGGATTGCATGTTTTCATCATATATGCTTTGCTATTTGACATTTTTGGTTTCCTTGTATGTAGGTGCAGGTTTCTACAGCACATTGGGAAGGATAACAAGACCTCAAGATAAAATATACAAGTGGTGGCAGCCTTGGCCCATCCACATCGATTATGGGTACGAGGAAAGACACTAGATATGCACCCGAGTTACTTGAAGGATTTCGATCCTTGGGCACCAAAACTATAAAAAATTGTATCACCTTTGAGCCCTCAGTTGGACTTCTATGTAACCTTGGATTATATCCACCAAATTAATAAGAAATATACTTGCTTTATTTCATTCCTTGTTGTTTGGTATTGCTTCCATTTTACTTGCATGCTTCCATTTGATGCTCATAAACAATAGGGTATAGATACGCATATGATTTATTTCCATTTGGTGCACCATTTTTTCCTACTTCAGTCATTCATACCATATGCCACCAATTTTAGTGCCCATAATTAAACAATAATGCTATAAAAAGGGTCAAGCAAATATCTAAACCATAAATGATCATTAGTACATGCCATCTTGAATGAATCATCCATAACATATCATATAAATTAATCATAAAAATAAACATGCATTCCACCAAAAGCATGCACACAAAAATATAACACAAAATTAAAATCCATGTATATATATGTATAAATATCGCATATACAATGAAATCCAAGCAACTACATACAATAGAGCACCAAGACTCATATACAAAAGGTTTACCTAAGCACTAGATACATCCTCCAAGAAGACCCTTGTGACCTAGCAGGAGCCTGTGACCTAGAAGGAGCCTATGATCTAGAAGTATTCCTAGACCTAGAAGTATACCTAGACTCACTATGCCTCGTATCCTTGGATACAAATGAGGTTGGAGTATCAAGAAGTGGAATATGATGTTACATCAACCTATCCTCTAATGCCTTGATATATCTATCCTAAGATCGATGGCATTCTATGTTGATAGTATATCGATGCTCTCTCTCTCTTTGCTAGATCTTCCTAGAGCCTCATGATCCTAGCATCCTAATCCACTAGCTTCTACTCCAACTATGCCCACTTCTCCTCACTCTGGCCTACAGGTACATTTGGAACCTCCACATCCTCTTCATCTTCATTATCTCCCCCAATATCGAGAGCCTGTTGAGCTACACCCTTCACCTTTCACCTATGACTATTATATCAATGACACCACTACTATTTGGGTGCCCTCATCTTGGGTTCCTTGGGTCCTCTCATCCTAGATCTCTTGGGTACCCTTATTCCTAGCCTCTCCACATCCATCCCCATGAACCACTCCTTGAGGTGGTACCTATGGTGACTGAGTTGTAAACCATACATCATACTCTGTAGTCATCCCTGCATCCTATGCATCTAGTATATCCATATCCTCATCATCCTCCAAGACCACCATCCATGGCTCCACATTAAGTAGCTCTATATCCTCTTGATGTCTCCTATACTGCATCAGCTTATTAGGGATATCTTACCGTAGCCCAAACTAGGAGAGCACTTGTGATAATTATAATTACTTTACCTTCCTTTGATGTCTTCCAATAACCCACCTACCCTATCGCATCTACCATAGATGTTCTCCATACTTAGTTCATTGGGAAACCAACCATGGCCTCCACACCACTTGGGTGGATGTCAATCCAGTCCATAGATCCTTGTACAACTAACTCATCCTCACTAGATGACTCAGTTTCACCTCCTCTGCCAATGCCCATCACCTAGCATAGGATTTCTCCCTACCAAACCCCTCTATAGACAAGCCCCTCGATTGAGAAACTTTGAAGTTCTCTCATCCCTAGCATTGCAATAATAAGATGCATCCCAATCCCTTCTGCCCTTTCTGTATCACATCGTATAGATCTAAGTACACCTACACTAGTAAGGTGGGAGCCCATGCATACACCTAAATCATCATGAGCATATAACTCACCATACCTATCAGGTTACAAGGGAACCTACACCTGATACTATTCATGGCCATAATGTTGGCCAACACGAACATCACTAAATCCTGAAGAGGATCCAACTCCTTATCCACATACATGGAAAAATAATATATGCCCTTGCTCTCCACCTTCACCCCCTCCCATGCATAACCAAACATATGCATCATCTCCATCTTCTGATTGAACTCAACCTCAACTTGGATTCCCTCCATCGATACCTTTAGGATGTGATCTACATCCTCCAAGGTAATGGTCACTTCACCCATGGGGAGCTAAAATATCACCCTATCTACATCTCACCTCTCTACTAGGGTGGAGAGGTACCTCTCATCCACCATCACCACATCCATTTGGGCAACCTTCGATAGCCCCACCTCCCTGAGCAGCCCCCACTCATCCTTTGTAATCACCTTCCTCATCCTAGAGATGTAAGGCAAAAACTGGTGTCGAGCCTCCAAAAATCTAAGTTGTAGCACAACACAGAATATTTTTTAAAAATTCAAAAAAAAAATTGTACAATACAAAAAGCATAAAAAACAATAGGTTACCTCAGCCACTCTCACCCCATCTACAGCCCTGACCCCCACACAGCATCTCCCTCCATAGCCATAGCTTTCACTCTTTAAATACCTCACCTCACTTCACTTCTCACCCTTCACTCCTCAGATGCAGCTTCTCAAACTCCTTAGATGCACAAATGAGCTTCAATATTACCCAATAAGGTATTTATAGCAGCTTCAGGCACTTTGGGATGCCCATGGATGTTTCCTGGTGCATTTAAGTGCTTGCAGGTATTTTTGGCAGACTGCAAGCACCCGTGGGTATTTTGTATTAGCATTGACAAAATCCAAACTGGTGCAAAATAGTAGTTGCCCCAGCCAAATCACTCCAAATTTCATTCATCAATGCATTTCATCATTTTATCAGGTTTTGTGAAAATTCCAATTGATTTGGATGCATAATGTTTGCTTGCAACCACATTTTGCAAATTCACCAAACACACTACAAAAGCACCTCAAGAGGGTCCAAATATTCACAAAATGATGATCATCAGCATTTTCATCATTCATACATCATCTCCACCTCATTTCACATCATCATTTACATATTTGCCAAGTTCAAATAACATTCAAGTGAACCTCATATTTAGTGTTCTATTCTATATACTTGGTGATTGCAACAATCTGCGTCCATGTAATTTGGTAAGAGGAATAGCCTATAATAAGGACACTTGTCCATGATCATCATAACTTATCGCCTTTCTAAAATCATAATCATATTTGGTATTTCCTCATATTTAGAGTGAAACATTGCTAAGATAAAGTTTCACAACCGCTATCATTGATGGCCTAGTTCATGGGTCTTAAAACATGGCCAAAACTCAAATTTCATCATTCAAAAACTTCTTATCACCATAAACATAGACACTAGCTAGGATGATTGGTTCTAATCATGGAAATTATTCACACAGTCACTAGCACACCCTCTAATGTTGACTTTCTTCTTTATTTGGATTATCATCTTTGCATATTAATGATACCAAAAGGTATATTTTTCAACAACATCGACTCACACCAGATTTGGGGTAAAAATGTTTTGTGCTTTAATCTTAGAGACATGATTAGTGTCATTAAAACCCTAGCATACCCTAGGTTGGACATAAGTAAGAGCCATTTTGATGGCTCAATCCCTAAGTAATTTCTAGATTTTTCCTAGATTCCTTATTTGCCTAAGTCTCAAGTTATTTGAGTTTTCGAACATCTTGATTCCCTGAGTGCCTTAAGTCTTATTACCAAGCATTTTGTGCCCTAGTTCCATATTTCGCTCATCATATCTATTGTTGCATACTATGCCCTCACCTGATCTACTTTTGTAGAATTCTACATCAACCACCAGGTGCCTCTAGGAACTTTTTATCAGCCCCAGGTGCCCACAAGCACCTCCCTACTAGTCCTAGGTGTCCATGGGTACCTCCCTACCAGTCCCAAGTACCCATAGGCATTTCCTACAACCACCAAGTTCCTACAGGTATTTTACACCATCACTCCTGAAGACCTCCTGGCATCCAGGAGACACTAGGGTATCACTGCACCAGTCACCTGCATCATATGTCTCACACTAAAGTGCAATAAGTAAGTGAAATAGATCCATAATTTGTTTAAATTATGCATGTTTTTCTATTTCTATTCACTCTATTTGTAGCATTTAGTTAGGGTTTACTATTTCTTATAGAGGGCCTCACACTTTGGAGCCTTCGTAGGTATTACTAACTATTTTTTTGTGTTCTTGTGTGCAAATCTAAAAGCACCATATCATCATCTAGAGTGGCCAAACATTGGATATAAAAAATCACACTCAAACCTATTGGGATCAATATGCACTTGAAGACATCACAAATTTACTTGTTAGGGTTTTGGAGAATCCTAATCCCTTGTAATATTGTATCAAAAGGATTCAAGAATCCAAGCTTTTTAAAGAATGGAGTTTCTAGGCTCCCCTCATCAATGAAAATTATTCTATTGTGCAATATTGTGTTTCCTTGTTTTTCATTTTTCAAGCATTTTTTGGGTGTTGCATTTTGCATCTTTCACAATATATACTCTTATCACTTGTAAAGTTATAGAAAGAATACATCTAATAAAATTGCAACATAATAAAAAATTTGAAATGATGAAACATATGTAACCAATTAAAATGAAAAAATGAAATATATTCCTTGTATTAATCAAATTAAACTCGATTACATATTCATCCCTCTTAGGGATATAAAATTTGATAGATAGTTACAATCATTCTGAGCCCTAAAACAAGGGTTATATACTCTACAAACTCTTTATATCTCCACCAATTTTATTAAAGAGGATTTATCAAGCCACCTTTGCTTCTTTATGTCAAGATCTTGAATCTTGATGGTCTTTGATCCTAAAATATCCCTATCACTTGCACACAAAGAAACTAAACAGATCAGTAGTATTGTAAGCCTCTTAAAATGAGACTAGTCTCTTGAAATATGCAAAAAAGGAAAGAAATGCATGAAAATATATGAAGGATTACAAAGATGCATATAAAACTATAAATAAACCATGCAAATGTATTATAAAGTATTACAAAGATGCATATAAAACTATAAATAAACCATGCAAATGTATCAAAGATAGCAAATCTACATTAGATAAATCAAATTAAATACAAGGAATCAGAAATCTACTAAGGGTAGAAAGTGCTAAACCAGATCCTAGCTACTGAATATCAGAGCAACCAGCTCTACTAGCTGCTATCACTGTCAATGGTTGCACCTACAATATATTGTCAAAAGTAGTGGTCATGGTATGAGGACCCTGCTCTTTAAATATCGGTCTAGTATCGATTGATTTTGTTATGGAATTGATGTTCAAGGGTTGCTTGTATGTTGGAACACAATTTTATAATGAAATTAGCTTCAATTCGGTGTAATTTGGCTCTTGAATAGTGAGGTTTATTTCAAGCTAGGGCATCCTCCATTGGTGGGAAAAAATATGTTATTCGACAATTGGATAGGACTCCACCACACCTCAAAGGGATGTTGATTCATTCCTCGATCCGATAGAGCTTCGCTATGTGATAAACACATGAAATATCCAAGGTTTGCTATCAAAATTTGTAGCCACTCTAATCATCAATGGTTGTAGAGGTAGCCACTATTTTCATTAGTGGTTGAGGTTGACTAGGACTAGACTATCCTATTTGAGTGGTTAGAACCACTATTGGATCCTGGAAGGGTCCAAAATCAATCATATGGTCTACAAATATGCCTATATGAATAGCATCCTAAACCAGATGTATTTTAGGTGTCTACATATACCCATTTTTGAGATGCATTATGGGAAAAAATAAAATTGATAAAAAATATACAACCTAAAGCTCTATTATAGGTTGATTTATGTTCATTTATATGGTCAATGTTATATGCCCCAATCATAGAAAGGGTGCGTATATCAAAATAATTGCCTTTGATAAGTTAAAGAACTTGATTCAATTACAACCTTGCATTAGTCCTACTTGATCTTGGATATTGTTTAGTTCATGAAGATGTGAGGGCCTATGATCCTTCATTATTCAAGAATGCTAAGCATTTGATTAATTAATTAGCTTTTTTTCTATCCCAAGTAGGGGGCAAGATTGTTTTTGGAAATGATTCATAATATGAGTGCAACTTACATGATGAAGTGTTCAATTGTTGATTTTTATTATGAATTATTTAATTATGACTACCCCCTCAAGAAATGAGTTGATGAGGAAAATGGACAAGTGATGAAAGTAACGACTCACTTGACCAAGATGATTGATTTGGACAGTTCAAAATGATTAAAGTTGTTATAGGGCGGGTCCTATTATAGTTGTGATTTCAACCATTAATAGTAATTGTACATCTCTATCCCATGGAGCAGTCTAGCTGCAATGGCCTTCTTAGGGAATAAAGATAATAGCAATTAAATTTTAACATGTTATGAATCACTATGTTCGATGATTTGCTAAAAATTTCATAGAAATAATGAAATGAACGCTTCATTCCCATTGAGCAATCTAGCAACCATGGCCTTCTCAGGGATTGAAGTGGAAACATTCAATTCATCCATGAATAATTTAGTTCAAGTGACCTTATGGTAATTTAATAATCTTGTCATAGTGCATGGAGCATAAATCGCTACAACCACCAAGTGTAAAGGGTAAATAACTGGATACAAGGTGCACTAAAATTTTTGAGTTATTTGATTTTTTTGTTATTTTGATGATTTTTGATGATTCTAGACTAGTATATAGGCATAAATATCCATTCTAAAGCTCTTTATGGTGATAAAATAGAGGTATTTATTATTTTTTGTTAGCCACTATCAATTTTTTTAGCAAAAAACTACAAATATTATAGTCGATGTTGATGTCAGTGGCTGGGGTTGCCCTGATCTATGCCTGCTATCGAAGTGAGTGGCTGATGAAAATGCAAAATATAAATAGGAAAATTAGGGTTTTGAAAATTCATTATGTCTAGCTGGTAGTTGAGGATCAGTGAGCTCTAAGGGTGAAAATGTATATGAAATGTTATCGAGATTCAGACTACCCATGATGGTGGATTAGGCTGAGGCATCATTGAGCGGCAAAGTCAGGGATCCTAAGGTATCTCTCCATATCATTATTATGATTTGATAATTTAAAATGAACCACATTAATTAATGGTTTAAATTAACCTCACTAAAATTATGGTAATTAACCTCACCCCGTAGTTAGGTTTAGAATTAGGTTAGCTTAGGTGGGTTAGGGTTAGTTTTTTTATTATTATATTTTATTTTATTTTTGGGTGGGAATCGATGCTGCATGGATGTCATCCCATGGTAACTGTTGCATAGGGTGGCTTCCAATTTGGAAAATTGGAGTTGCTATCACTGAGGAAAATTGGGTTCAAATTCCAATGATAAAAAAATAACCGTTGATTATTAGTTGTTGATGACATCGAAAGCGGTCATGGTGACTACTATCGATGTGGATGGCTAGGAAACCTTAGGAAATTTTTTTATTTATTTTTGTGGATAAGTTAAAAAATTGATTATGCATTTGAATTGTCTCCTATTGCACCTTATAATTTGACATCGCAGGGGTGAGAGCCCAATATTCTCCTTGATTTTCTACCTAAGTTATACAATGCAGACTTAAAGTGGTCTGGGGTGATGGCCTACGCTACTTTGTTCTATTACTGACATTTATATCAGACCATGCATACCTGATAGTCCTAGCCCATCAATGGTATTCTAGTACTAATACTTTCCATATCCCTAATAGAAAGATGATGGTGATGTTGGATGACATATACCATATCTTTAGAATCTCGATTGATGGATGGGCTATTGTATCTTCACCTTCTACAACTAGAGATGCAATTTTTACTTGAGTGTTTCAGGATAGAGTTGCTGCTACACTGGGTGACATAGAGCATGGAAGGGTACTAGTTGAGAATTTGTACAGGGCCAACATATTCTTTCGATGTCAACTAGTGCTTATGCACATTATCTATAATGTGTTACTGTTAGATACTTTAGGTGCGAGGTTGCCTTGGATTCTCTTAGACATGTTACAAGACCTTTTAGAGTGCACTACGTGACAACATCTAATTATGGCATGGGAGAGCGCACTACTAGAACAAATTTAATATGAGATATACTGGATTATGTGGTAAGTGTGAGCATGAGTGGGATGCAACCTACTTCTTTAGATTTGGGGGTGGGAACATATCTAGATAGACAAACCGAGAGGATTGCCCTTGGGAATAGGAGCATTAGTAGTAGTGTAGCAATGCTATACAACATGATGGTCATGGGAGGTAGAGATACACTAGATTCAATCTCATATCAATGATATGGATCACTATAGTAGATCACTAATAGGCTTACAAGTGTGGTAGGTTATATGGAGATCCTACCTAGATTTCTCTGCATAGGAGGAGGTAAATAGATATTTGGCCCAAGTTAGGTGTGATATATGGATCATTTGGTGCCATAGGGGTGAGGGATTTCTTCCAATTCTCTCAAGTTCTTAGGTAGTTTGGTCTTAGGTATGATGTGCTATAGAAGCCAATCCTCTATCATCACCTAAATGTTGAGACATAGTTTCTAGCACCACAGGTGATGGAGTTGACCGAGGAGGTCAATGATCCTATAGCTAATACTATTGTAGTAGATCTTAAGAGCACCATAGAGTATGATACCTAGTTGATCATATGACTATGATTGGGAGTAGGTATCTTAAGTAGAGCTAGGGATGAGAGGGTAGTGGAAGTAGATGATGATGATCCTCATGGGTGATGAGTGCATCACAAGATAGAGGGTGAGTGGGTACAAGTTGTAGGGTAGGTGGAGGAACCATATTATGAGGAGAAGGATGATGAGGATTCTCTAAATAATGAGGAGTCCCAACTATAGGCTCAGGTACATAGAATTTAGGCACAACTACATACAATATAGAAGCAGATCATGGAGAGAGATACATCTCTCACTAATACACATAGTCAAATGAGTGCAGGTAGGGAGATATAGAAATGATATGAGGAGGAGAGGACCACTCACCAATATTAGATAAACTCATATCAGACCATGATTGATCAGCTTAATATCAAGAGGGATCTTCTATGGGCATAATTGACTATGAGTTAGGCTACTATATATGCCAATACTATTGAGAGGGATGATCTTAGGATACTTCTAGAGGGTACTCCTATTGCTCTAGGATAGGACACAATAGGATAGGTCATAGCAGGTACACCTATTGTAGGATAAGTAATAGGGTTTCAAGCCTAGGTGACTAGATTGTAGAGTTTGGTTAGCTAGTATGATGATGCATACCAGTATGATGGCACATATCAGGAAGTTAGAGGGGTAGGTGGCCATGCTTGGTGGTACTCTACCTATTCGATCCACTATAGGAGGATCTGATAGAAGTCAACAAAGTGAGTCTATATAGTCCTCAGTGCGCCCTAGTCACCGATTAGGTGCATGATTAGAGAGATCAGTGGGTACTAGTTCCAAGCAACCTCATAGAGATGGGGTTGATGGTGGAGGCAACGCAGGGGGTGCAAGCCCCATTTGATATGTCTTGATGATTGTATCATTTTTTATGTGTAAGGTCTAAGGACCTACATAGTTGTAGCCTACGAGCATTTTTGTACCTCTATATACTTTTTGACACACACACATGCACACATACACACACATATATATATGATACTCTTTTTATGGCTCATTATGTGTATTATGTTTTTTATTTAATGTTTATGTGATGTAATTATGGATACAATGCTTATATGACTATTTGATTATGCTTTATGTATACAATGTATTGATGGCATGCACTAGCTAGACGATATATGTATTATTAGATGTTGTGATCTAGATGTGTATATGATGTACTATGTATGCATATATGGATGCAATAATGTATGTTTAAATGCATGTTTAATTTATTTTAATTATTTATACATTTACTCTATGTTGAGATGATGTGGTAAAATGCAATATATGTAATGCATTAATTACATGAGGATGATCTAATGTAAATGAACCTATATATATTAATAATTTAAAACATAAGGAATGAATCTAATATGTGTTTACAAAACTAATGCAAACACCATAGAATGATGAAAAATAATAACTCTTATCATAAGAATTAATTATTTTGAGCATCCATATGTGAGATGTGATGATGTGAAATGTATGGGCTTTCCTTATAAGCTTATGAAAATTAAAAGATATGCATAAAATAATCAGTGGCCATCTAAATATCATTTTTGATATCCATATGGTATCTATCCTATTTCATGAACATCCCCTAATAAACAAAAGGACACAAGGAAAGTTTTTATGATTGATAAAGTGATTTGCTGCTATAAGGATATTTTTGAGGTTTTGCATGAGACTCAAACACCCTAGTTGATTAATCAAAATTTATATAATGAATATATAGGACTATTGAAAGATACAAGCTTTTGTTAAGATGACTAAGATATTTATTACCCTTGTGTGTGCAAATGAATATATTAGATAAAGCAGAAGACTACCTCATTGTCAGGTAGGATTCATTCAGCCCATTGTTGTAATGAGCATCACCATATGTTCATCATTATCCTAAGTTTAGACTTAGCTATATTAGACTACTACATGATGCAAGCCACCTAAAGCTAGCTCATTTGTAAATTTCTTAGAACTACCCCATTTCCAGGCAGGATTCATTCAGCCCATTGTTGTAATGGGGATCACTCACTGGATTTCAAATATTGACCATTCCAAGAATTCAATATCTTTACCCCTTTCTTTTCTTTTCATTGGTTGGGATAATTTTTCATGATTAGTGATGAAAATAACTGTTTATTTTGCATTTTGTTTTCTTTTGAGCAAAGGATTTATTTAGTGATGAAAATCACTATTTATTTTGCTTTGATTTTGCTTTGGAATTTTTCTTATTTTGTATGAAAGCAAGGGATTTATTTGGGTAGGGGAGATCTTGTCCTTTTTTCAATGATCAAAATTATAGACCATGCACATCACAAAATGAGCAATTAAAAACATTTTACTTAAGGTGACCAGGATCACTTTGTAGTGTTCATATTTTCCTTGTTCAAACTAGGATTGTTAATGTTTAAATTGTGATAGTATTTTGGTATATGCAAGGTGCTATCAAAAATAGGCCTCATCTTCTGAAAGTGAAGATATATTTCTACAAAATCTGATAAAATCACTAGGTATGGCTGAATGATAAAAAAAACTAGTATATTCCTTATAGAAACTATAAGGGTTGTGTTGAAAAACATAATTACTTACAAGGATGATGATGAATGATGATGATTTTGGATGCATTATTGGCATAAAAACGTGGTGTTATTTGTAAAATTGTAAACACAACCTATCTTAGTGCAAGTGTAATGGATGAAAATGCCTAATGCAATGCTATTCAATAAATGCATGTGCAAAAATGTAAATGTAAATGCAAATTTTTTTGTGTTTTTGAATTTTTTTTTTGTTTTTTGATTTTATTGCTTTTCTATTTGTTTGGATTTTCATGTTTTATAATTTTTTTTGGATTTTGATGTTTTATGATTTTTTTGGATTTTACGTGTAAAACACCTTTAGGTGAAAAATGTTGAGATGTTTAGGCTCCTCAACACCTTCTAGATATGTTTTATGATAGGTCTCAGGTCCAATATTATTTGATATTATGTAAGGACCTAACCAATTAGCTGCAAATTTATCTCTCATATGAGGCGATAGGTTTGAGTTCTGTTGGTTTTATTTAAGCTCAAGATCTCAAAATTTAAAGTCTCTCAAGTGGACTTTAATATTATAAGCTCATTTCAGATGATCTTAATAAACACGAAGATGATCAAGAGTATTTACTCGATGTTCGTCAAGAAGGTTTAGTTGATCAAGGCAAGCTTGATGCGGAGTGTCATCATCGATGAACTCTTTCAATGAGATGTGTGATGTTGGAATTTCTAATTCCAAGGGCATGATGGCCTCAGTTCTATATACCAATAAAAATGGGGTTGCCCTAGTGGGCATCTGTATGCTTGTTCTATATGCCCATAATGAAAGAGGCAATTGTAGGTGACAATCCTTATGATTTTATTTTACAATTTTATTTAATGTGGCTACTACTATTTTGTTTGAGGCCTCTACTTGCTCATTTTCCTACTGATAATATGGTGTGGCAAAGCTATGATGAATGTTGTATTTGGATGTTAGAGTTTACACATCTTTATTTCTAGCTTTATAGAACCATTCATGGTTTGGTTCTATATGAATCATGTGGACTTATTATTGATTGTCTAGAGCCTCATGCAACATCATAGATTGTGAGAGTTTTTACCTGGATGATAGTGAAGTTAACAGATAGATTTTGAGGGATTAAATATCCTAAATATGCCATAGTATCTACAAATTTATTAGATATTCAAGGGATTGCTTCAATGTCATACCACTCTAGTTGGACTAAGTAAGTATCCACAAGTTTCTTATATGCTTTCAAGATGGGACACCTACACTGATAAATTTCCTTAACTAGATTAACTATGAGAAGGGATTCACCAAAGATATTTAGTTTTTTGATCTTCATGGTGAGTGTTTTTTGGAGACCCAAGATTAGGGTCTCGTATTTAGTGTTGTTATTAGTGCAAGGGAAGTTGAGTTTAAATGACAAGGAACTTGGAGTACCTTGTGGCATGAAAAATATAATTCTTGCACCACACCCTTGCTTGCATTTCAAATTGTTAAAGAACAAAGACATGTCAGATTTATTACCAGGTTCTTCAGGTTCGGGTGACTATGAAAATGCAAAGACTGCATCATCAAGGAGTTCTATGATAAGAGTCTTGTGAACCTGCATAGGTGCCTCTACCAGTTGATCAGCTATGATTTTTACTTTGATTAACTTTTGACTGATGAATTTTAGGTCAAATTATATCAATAGTATTTTCCACTTTGCAGTATGTGTGTTATGATATGTCCTACTCATCATGTACTACAAAGGATTTTGTTTTGATATTACATATGTTGTATGATTAATCATATAGTGATGCAACTTCTTAGTTGCAAAAACCACTACTAAGTAAAACTTTTCTACGTATGCATTTATTAGCTCATAGCTAACTAGGGTTCAACTGATGTAGTATATCACCTGCTATTTGTCTTGCATGTTCTTTTGGGCTAGCATGATTTCCAATGCAAATTTCATGGTGGATATATACAGCAAAATAACACATCTAGTCTAGGTGGAGCTAGTACTGGTGGTGATGCCAGATATTACTTGATCTTAATGAAGATATTTTGTAATTCTTCATCCCAATAAAATGGGACCCCTCATGTAGCAGTTGATTCATGGGTCAATATTTATCTGATAATTATGCAATGAAGCACTTTATGGATGCTCCCTTTCCCTGTAGGCTCCTTATTTGTTTGATATTTGTGGGAGGGCCTATTTCCAATATAGATTTTACCTTCACTAGACCTACTTTGATCCCTCGTTTAGAAATAATGAATCCTAAGATTTTTCCTAAAGTTACTCCAAAGACATATTTATTGGGATTCAACCTAACATTGTGCTCAATCAGGCAATCAAAGACCTTCCTAAGAACCTCAGTGTGCTCTTCACATAGTAATGACTTGGCTAGTAAGTCTTCAATTTAGTCTTCCAATATCTTGTGCATATAGTCATGGAAGATGTATTTCATAGCTTGTTGATATGTGGCACCAATATGTTTAAGGCCAAATGGTAAAACCTTATAGTAGAATGTCCCCCATGGAGTAGTAAAGGTGGTTTTATGCTGATATTCAGGTTTAATTCAAATATGGTTGTAACTAGAAAAACCATCCATGAGTAAGAGCATTTCATGACCTATAGTTGTGTCTACAAGAGCATCTATACTAAACAACAAAAATGAATCCTTGGGTATTCCCTTATTAAGGTCCCAAAATCCATGCATATGTAAATTCTTCCATCAGGTTTTCCTATAGGTACCATGTTTGATACCCATTCTAGATAGTCGATGGGAACTATGAATTCTATATCCAACATATTTTGCAGTTCTTATTTAACTATCAAGGTGATGGTTGGATGCATTTTTTAAGTTTTTGCTTGACCAAATTTTTAGTGGGGTCTAGTGAAAGGTTGTGAACAACCAATTTTGGATCTAGCCCTGGCATGTCTTTATAGGTCCAAGCAAAGATATCAGGTCTCTCTTTCAATAGAGTATGAGGTTGGCTCGATCCTTAGGAGATAAGATTTCTCCAAATTTAACTTTATTTAGGTTGGTGGGATCATTTATGATATCCACTTCAAAAGTTTCATTTATTGACATATGGGATCCCTCCTTAAGCTAATGATTCATAAGGATCATATGGATTTCATCTACTAAGTTTAAAAGTTATACCAAATCAGAATTGACCTTAGAATGATAGACATTGTGGGCATAATCAGGTGCAAAATGGAAAGGTTACAATATTTTTTCATTTGGGTAGAAATCCTTAAGCTCAAGGTGTGAATTGATGTGATAAAAATTGATGGCCTCATGATTAAGGTGTAAATTTTTTGAAGGGTTTGATGGGTTATGTATTGGAGTGGTCATATTGATAGAGATCATGTTTATGGACAAAAATAAATATCTAGGACCACGTGGAAAAAATTCACTACCTCTGGGTTGTTTCCCATATTCAAGATGTGACTTGGGAGGTATGGGGATAACTAGGTCTACTATAGGAACATAAAAGATATGGATATTTTGAGGGAAGAAACTATCTTAATTTTGAAGGACCAATGAAAACCATGTGATAAAACTCCTCTAAGTTCACTGGTTGCCTCAGAATGAGAGGACCCAAGAAGACTACATGATACATTTCCTCCATGTCTAACAGTTCCCTAAGATGATGTAAATGTTGAGGTCATAAGTACACCATCTCAATATCATCCTCTAACTCATCATCATCGAATATGTACTCTCATTTTTCTCATAATTGTATTCTGATTCACCCTCCTCAAAAATAGATTATTATTTAGATCCTTGTTGATAAATACATGGATGATAAATTAGAGGAGGTTCTATTGTTACCATAGTTATAGGCTAGTTTCTTCTTAATTAATATGAAGGGTTGGGGTGATAGGGATTCCAGTTAATTTCCTCCTGAAGACCTAGACTCATACGGTCTAAAGATATGGCTAGCAATTCATCTTGTCCTCAAATATGATATCCCTAACCAAACCTATCAGTCGGTAGCTGATACTATGGCTAATATGGAGTTCTACATCCTTGCTCAAATAAGCCTACTCCATAATCATGCCAATGGTAACATTCAAAATACCTAAGGGTGATCTCAGGGTTGGACATATAATGAACATTTGCTGTGAAAGGTTCATCATCGTCATATTCCATGAGTGAGTGATCTATGACTTGATCTAAGCCCCCGTAGATGAAATTAGTTTGATTTGGTGGAAAAAATAGTGGTACCACCATCCCAATAAGAAAATACAGAGCTTGAGGCCCCCCCATGTCTTGTGCAGACTCTAAAATAGGTGTGAAAGTCACATTTTGCACAAGATACTCAACTAACCTAGGATTAACTAAGTGAATTATCATGTAAGGTGCAAATGATGTCATTGAAAATGTAGGCAATATGGGTTGAGGCCCCTCTTCTACTAGTTTGTATGAATCATCCTCCTCCATAAGATTTGGAATTTCCATAGTTTCTACATTTGGGATCACCCTAGGTTCCTCTTCTACTAAAGGTCTATTTAGCTTCTGATTGTCCTTCGATTTTGATGATGTTGTACATTTTTTAGAAGTGGCTATTGTCCTAGGGGTTGGTGGTGGTGTCTATATGGAAGGATATACCCACACTAATTTTTATTTACTCTCTAGACGTATAATGGGTGATGTAGGTCGAATGTACAAATGAATATATGAGAGGATGAAATCTCCTAGTAAATCAACCTAGTTTACATACTTGAAGGGTTCTTCATTTTTTGGAACCACATGCACCTATCCCTCATGGATGTACTCTATGCATTGGTCCAATATAAAAGGGACACAGTGCATGTCCCTAATCCAAGGATGACCTAAAAGGATATTGTATTGCATAACACATTTTGAAACATGGCACATCATCAGGATGGTTTTAGCCCTACCTAAATAGGTAGAACTATTGTGCCTGATGTGGAGCACAATGCATTGTTGAATGATCATAGCATGAAGGTCGAGGTGACTATATGCATCTTAGAAAGATTAAGATTTTTTAGGGCTTTAGTCAAGATTATATTGATTTATGAGCCTATATCAATTAATACCTATTTAAAAGGTGTGTGGTTAACACATGTGATGATATGCAATGGTATGTCCACTATGGTAGTTGACACTATCTTAATTTCATGATCATAGAATATGATCACTGGATCTTGACACTGTTGAACATACCCCATGAAGTTTGTAAAAGTTTCAGGATCTTGGGGCTAGATCTCTATAGATCTAAAAATCTCCATCAATGTTTCCTTGTGCCTAGGGGATTTTTGTATGATCTCGTATATGGATAAATTTATCGAGGCTATTTGTAGACTCTAAGTGACTATGTTTCTAATTGTAACCATTGTTCTTGTTGGTGGGCCTAACAATTAGTTTTGCACTGGCATTTTTTGAGGCACAGTTAGGATACGAATGGGAGCTACTAGTGGCTTTGGTTGGTTGTATCTCTTGTTTCTTGTGACAACAATAACCATGCCAAAAAATCCTTATGAAGGAGGGTCTATTCAAACTTGGTTGACTTGACCTACATGGTTCCTTGGTGGTTCATGGTTTGGTAAGGGATATTTGAATATTCTCATTTTTTAGTTATGAAGTGCTAAGGGGTTGTGATAGGGAATTAGGTGTGTGATTTAATAAATAATAGTTCTTGTAAGGATTAAGGTGTCATTATCATTAAATACACTCTTGTACCTATCATACACCATCTTCCTTCTATTTTTGAAGCATTGGAGTCCAATGCTTCTATGGTGGGGAGGAATGATAGGGACAAGGGTGTATTTAATGATAATGATACCTTAATACTTACAAAAACTATCATTTATTAAATCACACACCTAATTACCTATCAATTTTTTGATTCATAGTTGATCCTTGTCGATCATATTTTCTACTAGGTGTTTAAACTCGTGGCACACTTCGATGTCATGGCCCTTTTGTCTATGATATGGGCAATAATGATCTTTCATATGCCCTTTGACTTGGGGTGGTTAGGATCTAGCATTTAGAATTATAGTAATTGAAGGGTCTTATCCTCATACAACTAATTAAATAAATATGCTAGAGATTTACACAATGGCATAAACTGATGAGGCGGGTGGAATTGCTTATATTTGCCCTAGTTTCTATCAGATTCACTACAAACATCCATTTTCCACAAGTAGGCTTGCACTCAATAAGCTACTATCATGATTTTACTTCTTATGTGGTATAGAAGAAGTTTTAATGCTCCTGGTAGAGGTTTTAGTATCTTAACTATGATAGGAATTCCTTATTACACTTTTTATTTTTGGCCTTAGGTGCATGCTTGATTTGTGATTCATTCTTTTTAAAGAATCTTAAAGTTGACTAGATTGAGCTAACTAGTTGATAGTTGGTTTTACACTAGTAAGACTCCTCGTTGGTGTAGCAGTACATATGGATGTTAAGTTAGACATTAGAGAATAGATGCCTGTACAACTATCCACCCTGTAACTTTGTTTGTGTCACCATTGTGGTTTTTGGTGAGCATCATTTTGAGAAGACTAGGATTTCCTTTTGTCTTAGCCAAAGGTATTAAAATATTTCCCTCTAAAGTTAACACCTAATATTCAGGTGATGTTCTTGGTTGTAGAGGAAGAAACTACCTCTGGGTGCTTGTAGAGAACTCCGTTGTATGGAGGTACATCTGAGTTTAGAGACTCTTGAAAACAACTAGTTGCATGTGTTCTTAAGGTTGATCTTGTTGAGTAGGGCAATGTTACATCCTTTTTCCTAAACATTCTAGTTGTTGAGGTGGTGAGTAGTCTCATTGTTTTGGAAGACTTTATAGACTCCTAATAACATTGTAGAGTATTATTGCTACTATTCTCGATGGATGAGTCTATCATCACTAAACTATGGAATCCATTCTTGAGCTAGAGAAGGAAATCTAGGGTTGTAATAATATCTCTTTGGGAGGCTTAGAATGCTAGAAAGTTGGTGAAAATGAATATTTATGTTCCTAGTTTTTATATGATAGGAAGCATAAATGATTTTGGTGAAAATGTATATTTATGTTCTTTTTTTAATATGATAGGAAGCATAAATGATTTTGGTGAAAATGGATATTTGTGTCTCAGTTTTCACATGATGGATAACACAAATGACTTTGTGATATGGATATATGTATTCCAAAATTCTTTATGATAAATTTCTTAAATGTTTCTATGAATAAAAAATTCATATTGTAAGATTTCTCCTTTATTAATTTAAAAAGGGTTTAAAAAATGGCTACCACAAACTGAGAAGATTGATTGTGCTTATATTAGAGTTAAATAAATCCTAAAAATGGGTAGCACTATATTTGTATTTCTTGGAGGATAGATTCCACTATTTTGATTACAAAAAATGTGCTCTTAAGTGAATAATAAGTTGACCAACTACTATTACTAGGAATAGGTAAGATTTATACCAAACTACCTTGGGTTCTTGCCAAAGGAGATCTACGTAACCAACTTTGTTATGACAACAAGAGTCAAAGATGGAAACTAGGAATTTCAAGATGTGGATAGAGTGGTGAATTTATGTGATGATGGACATTCTCATAAGGGAAATCATAAGGAAATGTTAGGATTTATTTAAACTAAGACTTTGAACAATAAGTGTTGTCCAATTGCAATGTAATGAGATAGCTTGATTAATGAAATTTATGGTGAAATATTTTTGAGGCTGGGTTTCCCCATGGGGTTTCTCCTAGGATAAATCATGTGTTGAAATGGATATTTGTATGGTTTAGTTTATTCAATTGCTAACTTGTTATATTGCATTAGATGTATTTTCCTTAAGGGTTGATCGATGTATATAGGAATGAAAATAAAAATAGATTTGCTATATTGCTTGGGAAAATATGAATCATGGAAACTTAAGGATTTACTTTTATATTTTAAGTTATAATTAAGATTCCTTTGTGTTTGTAAAACTAAAACTCTACATAGATAGTTGGAGTAAAATTTAAGTTACTCAAAGGGATATGGGCAATTAAAGTATATGCCTTCTTAAAAAGGTAAAGTTATGGTTGTTAGCTATTAAGTCTTGGAAGCATTAGTCGTGCAGTATCAAGTAATAGATAGATGTAGGTAAAGATAAATAGGTAATTACTATCTATAGTATCTTATCTACCAAAAAATAAGATATTATGAGGGGTATGCTTAAGATAGAAGAATGATAATTTCTTATTAGGAACCAAAGAATTATTCACACACGTCATAAAGGATTTTGATGAGTGAATTCAGATAGGGGGTCGATTAACCATATTGATCCTTAGTGGTTAGCTTTGTTAGGTTCTAAAAAATATAAGGTGATATATAATGAGGGTTTGATGAGGTTAATAAAGAATTGATTAGCTCATCTTATAGATGAGAGGGATAGTCAAGTATTGCATGCTCTAACCATGCTCAGATAGACATGAGAAATAAATGGTATTCTTTAGAGTGCTTCTTTCAAAGGAATGAAAGGAAGGACAAGTTAGCTTGACTGGCCAACAAGAGGGATAGCTTGTAAATTATAACTTGCACCTAATACATCTACGTAGCCAAATATAGGTATGTTGTAGGTATGGGTGTGCCTCAAATAAATAAAATATTAGATAAGTGTTAATATTTCCCTTCTAAAAAAATATGATTAGGGAAAAACTGGGTTATGACATAAATATTTATGAAGTGTTAGGAATTCAAACTCAATTAGAAAAATATATTTCTTTTTATTTTCCTTATCTGTTTCAAAAAACCACAGACTTCCTAGATAACCATACTTAGGTGGAGTAAGTTTTCCTACAAGTCTACTAATTTCCCACCTAGTTGTATGTTTTTAGGATATACTTTATTCTTTTTTCTTGGTTTCTTAGTACCCATTTCTTGAAAGATCTGATTATCCGTAGATACATCTTTAATAACCTGTGGTAAAGAAATTGTAACATTAAAATGTTCTAATTTCTTTACCAAATCTAATTTTGAAGATGTTATTTTTGATATGTCAAACTATTCATGATATGGTACCTTCTCCATTAAATCATCTTAAGGTAGATTTTATTTTTCTTATTTTTGTTTTAGTGTAGATGGGTTCTCTTTTTTATTACCTTCAACTCCTATTTCTACAATGATAGGTGGAATATGTTCAAGAAGTTTTTTTCTTTAACATAATTAAATGTCATAATCAATAATATTTACTATGGCTATAACTTTTGATTCAACCATATAGGTAGGGGTTGTTTGTTTAACATTATTGGTCTTGGTCACAGGTTGAGCCAAATGTAGAGGTGGTGTTTCTTTTTGTTGTTGTTGTTGTTGTTCATAAGGTAGATCCAATACAACTCTTGGTTCATTTTTTAATCTTCTCACAAATTTTATTTTTTGGTTCCACTCCTCCACATCTTTGTTAAGAAGGGAAAATGTATCAAAATTTTCTTTTTTCTCTTGTTTCATCCTAGATAATTCATCCTTCTAATTCCTTACTTGATATTATTCTTGGTATTTATCCAACAATGTTCTTTCCATTTCATCCCAGGTTTGAATTGGATTTGGTGTTAAGTTCATAAACCATTGTAGGCGGAAGTATTTAAGATTAAAATAAAATAATTTAAGTTTTTGATTGTCATTGATATAGTTACAAGCTTGACATATTTAAAAAAAAAAAAATAGAAATTGATCAGGGTCCTTAGATGCAACTCCTCTTAAAGTTGGTAATTTAGAAGGTGAAATAACTTCCATGGGAGAGTTTTGATCTAATTGAATAGGATATTGGAAATTTTTGGTAGATGTACTAGTTTTACCAAGATGAAGCACATTGTTGGATTTTCTTGGATTTTCATGTAAGCCTACCATTATACATTCTCAACACCAATTATAAATCCATTTAAATTATTGTGATTGCATAGATTTTTTAGAAGAGGGTTGTGTTGAACCAAAAACAAATTCTCCTTGTAATTTTTTTCGAAGTATTTTTCACTTCCTAAAGCAGATGATTGTGATTCTTCTAAGATTCCATTATTTTTTAGAATCACTAATTCAGACAACTTCGACATAGTTTCAACCTCTAATCGTGAATGTTTTCTTCCTATGGTTTGTCAAAAGTTCTTTCATCCTATTAAAGCAAGAAATCTTATTCTAGTATCCTAATGTTCAAAATGTGATCCCAAGCAATGCAAATATTTTCATGTGAAGTTTTCAATAGCACAAAAAAATTAATTAACATTGTTCTCTAACAACGTCAATTTTATTCCCAAAAATTATGAGTATCGTTAATGTCATCATTTAATTTTAATTTAGTTTTTCAAATCCTAGGAGGTGTCTTAGGGCTGTATACATTAGAGAATTTGAAACTGCAATTTAGGTATTAAGATACTAAATTTTTCTATGAAAGTTAGAAATATTTACAGGAAGGAAACTACACTACTTTCACACTTTTTTTTTTAAATAAAGGGGTAAAAATTTATTGATAAAAAGTCTGGATTACAAAGTACAGCTGAGCCCCCACCCAGGACTCAAATAAGCAACGAGACAGGCTAAATCACCAGACAAGGTCAACTCCCAAAGAAAACCAAAAAAAAACAAACCACATTAAGTCTGAACATCCTTATGGATCAACTCCCGTAGGTGTTGAGAATCCCCAGATGGGAGACTCTACCAGTTATCAATACTCTGGGTATCCAATAGCTCAGAATCCCTTTTGGCCAGGTAATCAGCAACCCCATTCCATTCCCTTGGAATGTGCACAAAGGATATAAATTCAAACTCTTCACTCATTCTAAGAATTTGAATGGTCACAGAGGCCAACTGCCAATTAACATCCTCCACTCTTTTGCTGTTTAAAATATTAACCAAAATTTGAGAGTCAGACTCGCAAAGAATCCTACGCTAGCCAAGAGAAAACCCCCTTTGCAAGGCCTCAAGTATCGCCAAAGCTTCCATAAGATTGTTGGAGTGAACACATTTATAAATGGAAAAGAAAAAAATGACCACGCCAGCAGAATCTCTCCCAACACCACCAATTCCAGCATGTCCAGGATTTCCCCTGGACGACCCATCAATATTAATTTTTAAAACTCCTCTAGGGGGTAGTCTCCATATACCCTCTCTCCTAACCTTCTTGCTAAGCTGAGGAATCCTACTAGGGCTAGAATAATTCACACCAACCCCAAACAAACCAAGGGCCTATCGTACCTTCTCCTCCCTAGAGTCCAAATGAGGGTCCACATCACATTTGCTATGGATAGTTTCTTGAACCATACACAAGATCCTTTTCCAGATCTGTTGAATTGCCAAATGACTTCCCTTAGAAATGCGTCGGTTTTGTTCGAGCCAAATCTGCCAGATGATGCAAGAAGGGCCCAAATTCCAAGCCACTTGGAGGAAGGGAGCCTTGGCTGGAGGTCTACCCAGACTACTCTAAAACTCCACCAGTGAGAGCACATGAAAACAAGGATGGTTCCAGGCACTCCACCAACAATGCCAAATGTCTCTGGCAAGGGAGCATTGGAAAAATAAATGAGAAGAGTCATCCTCATTCTTACCACAAAGGACACATAAAGAGGGACCCTAAAATCCCCTCTTCCTCAAGTTATCCCAAGTGAGGCATTTATTACGAGCTACTAGCCAGAGAAAAAAGTTACATTTCGGCCAAGCAAATCTATTCCACACCTTTTTCCACCATGTGACAGGGAGACTCCCAAACTTTTGCTTATCAAGAACTTGATAACCATAGGCTACAGAGTAGGTTCCCTTGGGATTAGGGTTCCAAGCCAGAATGTCTTTATCCCTCAATGAAGAACAGTACCTCCCTACAATAATAAGAGCAAGCACCTCTCTATCCTCGACCAATCCCCCTTGGGGCCATTCCTACGGATATTTCCATCTGTACATCTCCATATTTCCAAAATACTAGATTTTTTTAAAGTCCTCCACATGAGACCAGCCCGCTTCCAAGAAACAAATGCTTAGGGAATGTAACCTGGGATATTGATTCAAGATAGGAGGGTGGCCATCCCAAGAATCCTCCTAAAAAATAACATCTGATCCCTGATTACAAATCCAGAACAAACCCTGCTTAATTAAATTAGCTCCTCTTTTTAGAGTGTCCCAGATAACAGAACCTTTCCCAACCAAATTGGCTCTAGGGATATCTGCCTCAGAAATACCTCTCAAGTATTTATAAGATAATATTTTAGCCCAAATCTGATCTTGAGAGGTACACCATCTCCAATAAAGTTTCACGACCAAAGCCTACCTAGAAAGAGTTGCCTGTCACAACCCAAGGCCTCCCTCTTGAACTGGCCTACAAATGGAATCCCATCTAACCAAACTCCATTTAGATTGATCAAGTTTTCCAGACCACAAAAACTGTCTTGACAGAGCATCCATGTCCTTGATGAAACGAGAAGGAGCTATTTGCACAAAACATCTATAAATGGGTAAAGCTTGAATAACAGATTTTAAAAGAAATACTCTACCTGCAGAGGATAGCCATCTGAAAGCCCAATGATTTACCTTCCTTCTAAACTTATCAATTATAAAATTCCAAGAAGATCTAGGCAGAGGATGAGATGAAATCGTGATCCCAAGATAAATGAAGGGGGGAGTCCCGACCTGGAATCTTAGAATGCGATCAATCCTGGCTTGAATAAGAGGGGGGGTATTGAAGAAGCAAATAAAGGACTTGTCCTCATTAATCACCTATATAGAAGCACCAAGATATATGTCAAGATATTGTCTAATGTTTCCAGCTTCCTTGATAGTGGCAACTCCCAACAAAGCAGTATCATCAACAAATTGAAGGTGGGAAAGAGATGGCAAACTGTTATCCCACTTCCACCCCTGAATGAGATCATGCCTAACCTGATACTTGAGTAATCTACCCAACCCTTTTGCCATAATGATAAACAAATAAGGAGATAGAGGATCTCCTTGCCTCAATCCCCTTGAGGCCTCAAACAGCTCTGTTGTCTCGTTATTAACAAGAATAGAGAATGAGGAAGAAGAAATACAGCTCATCACCCATCTAATCCATTCCTCCTCAAAGCCAAAAGTAGCAAGAAATTTTTGAAGAAAGGACCATCTAACTCTATCATAGGCTTTTGCCATGTCCAACTTAATGAACATAGTTTTCTCCTTAGAAGTTTCCATTGAGTGAATAGCTTCTGTAGCAATAACAACCCCATCCATGATTTGTCGGCCAGAAACAAACCCACCTTGCTCCTCAGAGATGATTTTTCTCAACCATATCTTCAGCCTCTCAGCAATAATTTTTGTGATGATCTTATATACAACATTACAGAGAGCAATAGGCCTGAACATATCTAGGGAATTCGCTCCCTCTTTCTTGGGAATAAGCACCACAAAGGTAGCATTTAGTGCCCTTAGCATCTGTTTGTTCTTTTGGGACTCACGGACCACTTCCAAAAGGTCAAATTTGATTAACTCCCAAAAATCTTGATAAAACTCAATCGGGAATCCATCCGAACCCGGGGCTTTTCCCTTTTTCATATTGAATACAACACTTTTTAGCTCCTCAAGGGAAATTGGATCCATCAAGTGCTCATTCATATCTCTAGAAACAATCGAGGGAATATAGTTTAGAATAAGTTTTTCTTCCTCATCATCTGAGAGGGCATCCTCCTTGAAGAGAGAGGAAAAATACCTCTTAGTCTCTTCTAAAATATCCCTGAAAGAAGAAAGCAGGGCACCCTGAGAATTAACAAGAGAGGTAATCAGGTTACCATTACGACGAGCCTTAACAAAGTTATAAAAGAAGGTTGTGTTCCTATCCCCTTCCTGAAGCCAATCTACTCGAGCTTTTTGTTTCCAAAAAATTTCTTCCCTTAGTTCCCATTCAGCAAGGTCTTTTACAGCCTCGGATTCCTCAACAAGAAGCTCCTATGTGAGTCCCTGATCTCTAATCTTCCTTGAGGCTTCTTCCACCCTCCTAAGAGCTGCCAGCTTAGCCAAGGAAACGTTCCCAAAATTTAGTCTATTCCATATCTTCAATTTATGCTTAACAAATTGAATCCGCTTCACAAAGGAGTACATAGCAGTGCCATGAGGAGGTTTGCCATTAGTCCACCAGCCTCGCATGAAATCATGAAGCTTAGGATATCGCAGCCACATAAGTTGAAACTTAAATGAGGGATTCTTTTTTAGCCCTAACTCCAGAGCAGAGATTTTGATAGGCCAATGATCAGATCCTTTACCCTCCAGAATCACAGAACTAGCGCTTCTATTATTGCCAATCCAAAAACTAGAGATCAGAAACCTATCCAGTCTCTTTGAAATAGAATATTCCCCACATCTTCTATTATGCCAGGTAAATATCCCATTATTCGGCATGATGTCAACCAAGTTCAAGGCCCGGATATGAGAATTGAAGACAAAATAAAAAGTTTCAAGACGATCAATCCCACCACATTTTTCCTCCAAAAAAGTGATAGAATTGAAGTCTCCAGCCAAAATCCATGGGTACAGGGGAGCCATACTTCTCACAAATCCAATGTGCTCCCATAAATTCACTTTACCATTGTAATCAATAGGAGCATACATTTTTGTAAGTAGGATGGTCTCACCAGATTCATTATCATGCCCGATCATCGAAATAGACCACCTGCTAGAAATCCAGGTAAGAGGAGAGATCTTAACTGGATCCCATAAACAAGCAAGGCCACCAGCATATCCACATGCATCAATACACTGAAATTGCCCCTTTCTCCACAACTTGGGAGCAATATTGAACAAACTATCAATAGATAATTTAGTCTCCTGAATAAAAACCACATCTGTAGAATGAACACGAATCAAATCATGAACAGCTTTTTGTCTGGGGATGTTGTTCAACCCCCTTACATTCCATGAAAGTATAATAATTTTTGGGGGTTATAAAAATGGGAGTCCAATGTTCTCACCAAACCTGACTCTACCAAAGTCTCCCCCATTAACTTAATTTTATCCTGGTCTTTCTTTTGACCCACCTTCATATTCTTATCTGAAGCATTTTTTTTAATTATTTTATGCTGCAATCCCAGCATCGTAGGAGTTTTATAGTCCATGGATGACTGCATCAGTGCTTGGGTAGGAGAGGGCATATCTAAATCTATGCCATTTTCTAAGATAACTTCACTTCCAGGGCTAGGGCCAACCATATCACCTATACTCGAAACCAAAGCCCTTTGTTCTTCATTTAAACCCCCTATATCTGGTTCCCTTGGTTCCACCTCATGAAGAGACAACTGATTTGGTCCTGTTATATCTATAACAGGTAGCGATGTTTCAGGTATCTCCATGCACTGATCAAGATTCTCTAGAATTTCAAAATGGTTGAGCTGAGCATCTGGCTGGTTATCCTTAATGTCTCTTTTTATCTTTTTTCCTTTGTTTCGAGGTTTTACCGTAACAAAGCCTTCCTTATCCTGATCCCCCTCCTTTATCGGGGCTTTTCCTTTATCCACATTTTTTACAGCTTGAGAGGGCCCAGTATTTGAAGCCACAGGTAGGACAAACTTAGGGCATTTTCTTTGTAAGTGGCCATATTCATGGCAAATCTGGCAACAAAATGGAACAGGTTCATAGTCAAGTTTTTGAACCCATTTGGTTGATCCGAACTGTATTTCAATAGAATCTAGAATAGGATTGTTTAAATCAATTTCAACATAGATACGGGAAATAGAGATTACCTTTTTATCCAGCGTCTGTCGTGACGGCCCAACCGGCTTCCCAAGTAGAAGGTCAATCATATGCAAGATGTCATTTCTCCAAAATTCCAATGGGATCCACGGAAGCCAAACCCACACTGGAACCCGTGACGGCCACTCCTTTGATGGGTTGAAACCCACATGCCAAGGTTTAAGAAAGAGTCCCGCTTGGTTACAGAAATAGGGACCTCCTTCAAATGCTTTGTTACGATCCGCAAGACAATAAAAAACCACCATAAAATAGTTTTTTGCACTCAGCATCACCTCCACATCACCTTCAGGGTTCCAATTCTTCCTAACCCAAGCCTCCACAAAGGGAAGAGAATTTTGGATGCCCATAAATTTACCAATAAGCGCATGTTTGGTTAAATACTCCACATCTTCTACCATCGAGTCTGGTTGAACCACTAGAATCGGCCTGGCTTCACATCGTTCCAAATAGCCATTGTTCTTTAACAAGCGATTCCTGGCATGCAATCGGAAATCCTGTTCCTTCCAATCATTTTTAAAAGAAATACCAGCCCTAGCATGCACGCTCTGTGACGGACCTGATGCCATCACTATATTCCTCCAGTTGTTCATACCTCCTCCAGAAATTTCTGCCATCCCTACAAAGCCCACCAGATAGGTCTCCTACACTACTTTCACACTTGCAAGAAAAGAAATATAATTAATTTTAAGGAATTTGAAAACATTGAAATTGAAAGTCACTAAACTACATTTGCTAAAATTAAAATTGTAGAAATGAAATGCTGAAATTAAAACTAGCTAAAACAAAAATTAAATGCAAAAATTTAAATGTTGAAACAAACATGAAAAATTTAGAAATTAATTGTGACTAGCCGATTGTAACAAAATGAAACATAACATGCTAATAAAAATAGGGGAAAACACAACAAAAATAGAGGAATGACAAACTTGACATTAAGAACAAAACTACATAAATTAAATAACATAAAGAAAATACTAAAAATAATCCTAAAACTAAGTTAGTACACCTTCCACTGATCCTTAGAGTGGGCCCAAGCTCTAGGATTAATGAAAGGTGAAATATTGTAGAAGAAAATAAGTTAAACTACCAAATTAATAAAAAATGCATATAGAAAATAGAAACAATCAAGTTTATGACACTTTAACAAACATACGCATACGTATCTTTTTATTTTCTTTTCTTCTTTTCTAAATTTTAAAAGGGGTAGAAAATGAGTATTTATAATTAAATACTCAACTTGTTCTACCTACAATTAAGGGTAAAATTAGAAAACAATTTGTTGTAAAAAATGATTGTTGATTTTTTATGTTGCTATAATAGACTTAGTCCTATTTTAGGATAGAATCCACTTTGGTGGTCAGTTGTGCGTTTATCCGTGCTTCTAAATTGGTGGGAATAAAACAAGAATAGGTGTATCATCAACTTCCACACCTATCTACACACCAACCCATTTGCTCCTCATAGATTGGATACAAACTCTATTTTTCTGCTAAAGTTGATTATTTTTGCTTGTTATTCTAGAGCAACTTCAAAATATCAGGCTGAACACCTCTCATGTTCTATTGTTGTCATTTGTATCACGTGGGGGTACTTCTAAGTGTGTGTTAAGTCCTACCTTGTTGTATTAAACATTTTACAACCAGTTTTAACTTCTCCTCGTCACTTGGTCTATGTCTTCCTTTAATGTTGCAGGTGGCTACCCTGATCTTTAGGAGTTGCCCCTACATTTGCTGCTACTTAACTATTATGCCCTGTTTCACATGCAAAGTGGTTTATGTGGTACCACATCACCTTAAAAACTTGTTTTAGATAGGAAAACAATACAAAATAGTTTAACCAATCACAAGTTACAAAAACCTTTATTTACTAACTATATTTATTATGCATTTTTACTGTTAAAATCATGCAAAATAACCATAAAAACTACATAAAACCTATTCAAATAGAAAAATATCATTTTTTGCAATTACTATGTTAATTTCAACATAAACATGAATAATTATTAAAATACTTGGCATTTTAAGGCAAAATAGATAATTTTTATGTGTAAAAACATTGAAATAATGAGTCATTTTATGTCCTCATTAGTATAGATAATGTGCAAAGCATCACTATCAAAGTGGAAAACTAGTCTATTATTTGAATCTCTTATTTATCTCTTGGTAAAATCCATCCCATAGAAAATACTTTGTATGATGTGTACACTTTGATAATTAGGTCAAGAACCTATATTTTTCAATGTAGACTACATGATGTTCTCAATGGTCTCCAAGTATTCAAAACCATACCTATAACTATTTTTGTTTCAAAGGATACTCTTGCACTTTTGATAAATATCAAATAAGTCTTTCACATCTTCCAAATCTATCACCCCCATGTCATTGATGATCTATGTATTGATGATAGTCTAATTCTTTTCAATTCTAGTGAATGTAACAAATGCATAATATATCAAGCATAGGATACCAAACAATGGGTTGAACATAATCACAATAAGAAATCATGCATAAAATCTACACTAAATCCTACCATAGTGTCATCATTAATTGCAAAGTGGTTACTATAAGTACTTTTCATAGATTTAGTGACATGACATTATAAAGCCCAAATGGTTGGATCTAATTAGTTATGAATCCCTATACACTTATGATGTGAAAGTAGGAATAAGAAAGGGATCAGTGTAATGGAAGTCAACTCCTATCTTCCTCGCAATGGAGGATGGAAGAATAAAGGCATAATATGAATGTATGTGGTAACCTTTAATATTTTCTACCTTTGTGCATGTAATACTAGACTTTATGAAACTCTAAAAATAGCTTTGGAGTTTTATAAAAATAAAAAATGAAATTATAATGGAAACAAAACAAAATCCATAAAATAGTACATACAAAAAGGTGAGGTAGATCCTATAATAATTTTTTTATATAATAGGTTTAATGTGACAACATTCTGGAATATTATCAAGGGAAACATGATAATACTTGAACCCAATATTTGGTTGTAAGAAATTTGAGTTAGTAGTTTTAATAATATGAGAATGAAATATTTAACCGGTTAATGAATTTCATATAGTAATACTCCATTAACATTAATTCCCAACTTTTCCCTTGCTTCTAGTCATTCATTTTTTTAGTCCTTTGCATCTCATATGAGTTTTTCCATGCTCCAGTACTAGTCCAATTCCTATAGCTCTAGTAGATATTACAGTGGCTCAAAATTTAGGTTTTTTTTTAATTTTATTGCTAAGGGGTGCAAATATTAATATACCCTTAAGCTATCTAGAAAATAATCAGTTGAAGCATTTTGGTATAAACAACATCACTAACTTATTCACATCATGGATATTTAATGAACTTTTCCTAGACTTTAACAATTGATAACTCAAATAAAAAAAAGTTCTTGAGATTAATATCAAGCACAATCAATTCTATATACCACCATGAATGAGTTATTGAAACACTACTTATCTTTTAAAAATGTAAAGCATAGATGAAATAAGATCAAGCTACTATGGGTGAATTTAAAATAAAATAAAATGAACACACACAAAGCCAAATATGTATGTACAACATGGATGTACCTTTTTACTCAAAATAGTGTTTTTGATTCTAACCATTTACAAGTAATTCTAAATAAATTTCTTTTAAATTCTACAATATAAAAGTATTTAGGGCTATATTCTCCATAATTTGATAAGGACCTAGACACAAATACTCAAACTTACTATGCTTGTCCTTTAGTTCTCTAGCCTTATCCCTTAGTAAGACCAAATCTCCTTTAAAATTTCTCACTAAAGTTTTTTTGTCAACAATTCTTTTCATTATTTTTGTGTGTGTGCAAATTTATTTTTGGCATTCTCTCTATATTCTTTGACTTTCAAGAGAAAATGTATACATTATTGGATTGTGTCTAATATCTCTATATAATTTTCAATAAATACTAGTTTTAATGGATGAGAAGCTTTGAAGGTATTTCCTACATATATCGAGTAGGAATGACATGTTCATACCAATTTGTAGGAGTATTTAAAAATATTGGGCTCATAGTATATTACTTATAAAAATTTATATGTTGTGGTGATAGCTAAGAAATTTCCTCCTACTGATATTGAATGTAATTATTTCAAAACTTATTTATTGTATATTTTTTTCAAACACCTTAGTAATAGCCTATCAGAATTGACTTTGTACAAAACCCCAAAGTATATAGTATACTTTTGAGATTGTAGACAAAGGTTTCTATTTTTTGTTATCTCAAGATCATAAGGCAAATAGCTTTTAGTTAAAAAATAAACTAGATTTATGTACCAAAATTCATAAGGAACGCCCATTTGTAGATTAGGCTCAAGAAAACAATATTTTTTTCTCTATAATTCATCCTCAAATTTTACTTCTTTTAGTTTCAATAAATATTGGCATATCCAAACCTAGGATCAAATATTGCTTTAGAAGGATTCAACTTATGAATGGTATTTTTTGTAGCTAATTTTTTCAACCCCATACCAGAAGCCAACTTGATAGGAGTAATTTCTATATTATTTTCTTGTAATACAACAATTTAATATCTTCTCATTTCTCCTAATTCCTTTTGTATAAATAGTAATTTAATATCTAGGTGAGTGTATCGCTCCAAATTTTTTGCATCCTTACCTTCAGGCTATAGGATCCGTGCCCGGAAGGAGGATGGGAAAAGGATGTCGCGGTACCTCGGACTGAGAGGACTTGCGAAGGTCCCGCCTCTCAAGGGAGGTGTATATTGGTGATTTTTCGACGGATGGTGGGTTCACCAGGAAACATTTAATGGCAGTTTCCACGCCTAGGTTTGGAATGTGTTTTAATGTGTTCGTTTTTAGCCTTAAGCATTCATATCCTAGGTTTGGCCAAATGAATCTAAATTAATCTATATGAAAGTGCAGATTTAATGAATACAAAAAACAGATTTAAAGACAAAAAATAGAGAAATTACAGAATACAAACGAAGAATACCTGATCCGGATGTCTGATGGAGATTCTGATGTTTGAAGCAGTCAGGATCGTCTGGAATTCGACAGAATCGTCTGAGATCTAACAAGATCGTCTGAGATCTGACAAGATCGTCTGAGATCTGATGAATTCATCAGAGACCTGCAAACAAAAAATAGATGCAAAATACAAAGAATGCAACTATGATAACAGAGGGAAACAACACAAAATAACAATATGAATACTAAACAATAGTTATGAATAGAAATTCAAACAAATTATGATATTCTAATGACAAATCATGATCTTATTATGCAATCTAAGCTAAATGGGTGAACTCCAAATGCAAAATAACATAAAATACTGAATAAAATTGCTAATTACAACATAAAACAGCAAAAAAAGGGGAGAAGAAATGCAAACTTCAGGCACTGATTGCCTCAATGTTGACTGCAGTCGAAATCGTCCCACATTGGTACGAAATCGTCTCTGATTCGACAGGATCGCCTCCGATCTGAACAGGTTCATCGACGATGATGTAAGCTTGCTCCGGCTGAAAAATAGTAATGTACCTACAACAAAAATTGGTATAGGACTACTGCAAGTGTGAATTTGGGATGATTTAACGTGTATGAAGTTAAGTTACAGAGAATTTCAGCCAGGGGTTGGGAAGGGAAGGTCCTAAGGATTAAATAGGCTTAGGGGAGTAGTTAGGAGGTTGGAGATCATCCCTATTTGGGAGATCTCCAATGGGGGAGGGTCCCTAACGACGCAGACACGCTTCTGCCCGGATTAGAGGCCCGTTGGAACAGAAGCTAATTGTGAAAAATTAGTTTTGCGACAAGATCGTCTGGACGTCCTAGCCCAGACGAAATCGTCAGATCTGGGGCGATATCGTCTGATCGGCGACGATATCGTCAAACGGTCAAAACAACCTCTAAAAATGGCACGAAAAAGGGGGAAATGGATTACCCGACGGTTAACGGGCGGTTTGGGAGGTTAAAATTTGAATTTAAATTATTTACTAAGGTGAATGTAATTATTATAATTTCACTGCGCCAATTTTAGGGTGCTACATTTTGCCCCCTCTTTAGCGAATTTTCCGAAGAAAATGCGTTAAAGATGAGTTCTTCTCGATCTACGAGAAAGCAAAAAATTATTCCCATTTTTAGGCGACGATTCTTGGTCGAATCGTACGACAGCTTACTATGGTGCCCCCTCCGTGTTTTTACCCAAATCGAACGTTTGAGGTAAAAACGCGGAAAAGCAAAATTATTTTTGAATAAAATTAAGAAAAATAGGGTAAAACCCTAATTCATTTTTACTGTTCATTTTACTGGTTTTTAGAGCTCTGAAGCAAAAATGGTGGAGACGACGCACAGATCAACAGAGGTCCGACGCGGTCTACGGGTAAGAGTCTAGACTTAGTTTAGAATGATTTAATTTGATTTTACATGCTTTTTAGGTAAATTTTAGATGAATTTTGAGCATCGCGGCCGTTTTTGGGCCGTCGACGTCGTCGGGACGAAATCGTCCCGATTTCGATGAAATCGTCTCAATTTCGCCAATTTCGTCCAAGGGCGAAATCGGCGAAAGGGGGACGATTTCGTCAAATTAGGGACGATTTCGGCTTGCGAAATCGGAGACGATTATGCTCAAATTTGGGACGATATCGTCCAATAGTGGACGATATCATCAATTGCATTAAATTGAACTTATTTTACTTGCATTTTTAAATACTTGAATTGTTTATTAATGATTGTTTGTTGTTTTGTTGTTTATGTTGCAGAGAGGTTTGCTAAAGAGCAGGGAATGGAAGTATGGAGGGTTGAGAGATGACTTGGCCGCTCTTACACAGGCAGAGCGGGATCAGCTGGCACAGGCCGGCTTGCAGCATGTGGCAGAGATGCCACAGGTGTCTACAGATATGGGGCTACTGACGGCCCTAGCAGAGAGATGGTATCCGGGTTCTTCATGTTTTTGGCTACCTACAGGGGAGATGACTCCCACTTTGGAGGATGTATGGAGGATTCTAAGAATCCCCATACAAGGACGATTGATCACTCCTACGGCCAATCAGGGCCATGCTATGGGACGATTGTGTGGTGACCCGAGCTTCGCCCTGGAGAAGGGCGGAGTTAATATCGAGGCACTCCGCCAGATGCCTGGGGCATCTAGACTCACACGGGTTCTAGCTGGAGTAGTTGGTGGACTTTTGTTGTGCCACCAGAGCGGGTGCAGGGTGCCGTGGATGCTGGCAGATGTGATCTGCGACATGCGGGACCATGGGTACAGGTTCTCTTGGGGCAGTTATGTACTATGCCGATTGTACAGGATCCTATATGGGGTCGTGTACAAGGGCGGTCGATGTCTGGTGATGACATCGCTCCTACAGGTTTGGTGTTGGGAGCACATTGCAGTGCGGAGGCCGATAGGGCTTCCTCTAATAGGGATTGATGGGGAGAGGCCCCGAGTCTTCTACTGGTGGCTCCAGAGAGGGTCACAGTGGCGGATCGACCTTCCTATGTCCCGGAGACTGCTAGATGACCTAGTCCCAGACCAGATTACCTGGAGGCCATGGAGGGAGCATCCAGGGTGGGCCGAGGATGGACAGGAGCTGGCTCGCGTTAGGCGAGTTTGCTGGCTTCGGATGGAGAGGGGAGAGGTGGAGCTCCACCGCTATGACCGAGTTTTGCGTCAGTTCGGTCTGCAGCAGGGGATCCCATCTCTCAGGGATTATGAGTTTTCTCGGACTGTCCGGGATAACACCACAGTGAGCGGGGCTCCAGACATGCAGCGCTTCTGGAGTCAGGACTCAGATGATGCCCCCATTCAGCCAGTGGATGGGGATGACGTAGGGGTAGCCGATGGCTACGATGCCTGGTATGTAGGCATCCGCCCTCCTCGGATGACGAGGGCTTAGGGTCCGATTCACGCAGTTGTGCATCGGATTGGGAGGCGACGCCAAGCGGCTATGGAGGTGGCCTAGGGTCACGGCGGGAGAGAGCTGAGGAGGCCGCATGCATAGGAGAGGCCACGGCAGAGGGAGAGGAGGGAGGCGAGACCCCCTTCTCCATAGAGAGAGAGGCCACCATCGCCCGATAAGGGCAAGGGTGTAGACACTAGGGAGAGCAGCGAGACAGCTACTCTTCGAGCTGAGGTTGCCCGCTTGCGGGCTCAGGTGCAGACACTACAAGATGAGGCTACACGGCTCAGAGCTCGAGGTGGAGGAGCGAGCACTCAGGATTTAGCATGCGCTATCACCCAGATTACATTCTATCAGGCTCTATACTACTAGGCGGTGCCAACAGAGCAGAGGGTGCCATTACCAACACATATTGCAGAGCCTGTCATGATGGGGTCATCTAGGACATCATCACGATCGGCATCCAGGACTCACGGCACCACACGGACTACGATGGGGCCACCTCCTCCACCTCAGGGGGGAGGAGATGAGGCTGAGAGCTCGAGGGGCTCTCGAGACACTACACAGAGGGTATTTGATTGAGGGGATTGAGTATGCCAAGATGTAGATTGTGGCATATCAATCCATTTTTGATATGATGTATACATATATTTGTGATATATATATAGATGAGATATTTTTGATCATATGACTTGTGTTATGTATATGTTTATGATGCTTTTATGTTTGATTAATTAATTTGATAATTGGATTGAGGATTCATGAAATTATGTCATTTTGAAAATTTATAACTTTGATGTCATGCGGTAATATTTTAAATGAAATAATCTGATGTAACAAATTGATTGTTTGTAATGTGATGTGGTAAAAAAATAAAAAGAGACTTCTAACAATAATTTCAAAGGACATTGTCGCTATTATAGACCATTTCATGGAGTCGCTGCTCACTCGGTCGTCAAGCTAATCCCAATTATAGAAATATTGTTAAAAGTAAAAGAGTGCTTAAGAGACTGTCTTAAGACTTTGGTGCAATGGTGCAAATGATGATGATGATGGTTTGTTTTCAGATTTTCATAAAAAGAATAGTATGCATGAAATAATGATTTTTGCTAGGTATAAATTCCTAAGTGTGATAAAATTTTTTGAATAATTCCCTAGGAATTATACCATCATTGCAAAATTGAAGGTTGACATAATGACATGAAATAATGAAAATGTGTTTGCTTTTAAAAGCATAATTTGTGTAACATAATGAATTAAGTCATATGGTTTTCATGATTTTTAAATAAATGGGGAATAAAAATTGTTACAATGATTTGCGCTAGGCATAGAATATGTAGGTATAGACTTATACCATCATCGCGAAAATCAAAAAGAGATAGTTTTATTGCATGGTTGATTTTTAATAAACAGAAAATATGAAGATGAGGACTTGCGCTAGGCATAAAATTCCAATTTTGGTTTTGGAACTATACCATCGTCGCGAAAGTCGACAAAAAGTTATATATATATGTTTTGATTGTATAGTTTTGAAAGAAATTTTTGATTTTTCTATTATATAGTTGTCTTTATGGTAAACAACTGTACTTGAATTATTCCAAACAAGTTGCAAAAAGAATATTTCAAAGTATTTTGAAGACAAAAGTTAGATTTATAAGGAATCCCATGTGCATATGTGAATTCATTTCCGATCTTGATTTATCATAATGATACACAAAATCTCTCAAATACAAATGTGTGTGCAATTGCTTTGTGCATTTACCAGTTTTTGAGCAAGATAATATGATACAAGTGATTTGAAGAAACCAAATAAGTGTTCATTAACCATGATGTAGATGCATATAACCATACTAGACTACTATGTAGGTCGGATTATCAAGAGCTAGCTAATCCATAAGCAGACATAGGTCTATACAAAAGAAGGTCGCTAATGTGACAGACATATCACCACGCTAGGAGTTACCCAAGGCCAAGTAGGTTGGGCACAAACCACCTGTTATGGGGCTTACCTCACAGTTTTCGAATAATTGAGAATTCCAGGGATTCAAGCTCATCAACCCTTCTTTTCTTTTCAAAGGGTAGGGAAAGGGATTTTATTGCTTTCTTGCTTTCTTTTGCTTTTCTTTTCTTTTTCTTTTTGCTTTTCTTTTTGTATTTTTTGCTTGATTTTTGAGATAGTGCTTGAAATATTGCTGTAATGATATAAAATAACATTTTTCTTTTCTCTTTTTTCTTGAACTTTTCTTTTCTTTTTCTTTGCTAGGGATACTTGCTCGGATTAGTCTGTAGAGCAAGGGATTTTTATTCTGGGTAGGGGTGAGCTTGTCCTTTTGCCAATTCTCAAAGATTCTAGACCATGTGCATGATAGGATAGCAGGGGAAACTTTTCGCTCAAGAAATCACGTCTACTATGTAGCAAAACATGGAAATTACAAATATAATCATTTTATTGTGAAAAGATGTGCTTGGTTTAAGTAAATAACAAGATCAATTCTCTATGCTCAAACTTTATTTAATTGAATTTTGTGGACTTTGATATAAGAGAGATTAGTAATCATGCCCGATAAAATCAAGATATTTATTTTTGTGAGTGTGCAAGTGAGGGATTCCAAATAAATGCTAATTTATCCAAAATAATTTGAAACATATAACTCGCAATAATTGTAAGAAAATATATATAAATACTTTTTGAGAAGTTTTGAGAATGTTGACTCTCTCTTTCTTCTTTATATTGTTTTGGTTTCGAAAGAGTCAAGAATATTGCTGTTTTTATATTTTTATCATTATTTTGTTTTTTTTGTTTTTATTTTTGTTTTTGAACAAAAAATTTAACAAGTGCCATAAATAAATGCAACAAATAGTTTTGAAGATTTTTGATGATTATGAATGTTTTTGGTGTTTTTGAATTTATAAATTGAAAGAAATACAAGATAGTGATTTTGAATTATTTTAAACAAATATATACAAGGATGAAATGACCAAATTTATGCATAGTAACGTTTAAGATGCAAAATATTCATGGGTTCTTTAAGTTCTTTACCATCTAAGGTAGATAATTTGTATGCTCCCGATTCAAATTTAGCAGTAATAATGTATGGTCCAAGCCAGTTGGGCTCAAATTTACCTTTAAGGTCCTTAGTTGCATTTGTATTTTTTTGGTTTTCTTTTAAAACAAGGTCGCCGATCTCAAAGGATCGATGACGAACTTTTTTAGCATATGATCTTTTAAGCTTGTTTTGGTAGGCACGGAGATGCTCCAAAGCATTGATGCATTTTTCATCTAGGAGTTCCAACTGACTGAGTTTTCCAGCTCGATATTCATCTCCTACTTCGGTATCTTGAAGTAGTAGAGCCAAAGAAGGAACTTCTAATTCAAAGGGAAAAACTGCTTCAGCACCGTAAACCAAAACAAATGGTGAAGTTCCAGTGGGGGTTCGAACACTAGTTCGATAGGCCCACAAGGTCTAGATATAATTGAATGTGCCGACTCACGACCAGTTTTATTGACCAATCTTTTGAGGATTTTGATTAAGGTTTTGTTAGATGCTTCCGCTTGACCATTACCCCGAGGATAATAGGGAGTGGACCAACGATGTTGAATCTTATATTTTTGGCATAATTTTTTAACATCTTTATTTTTGAAACAAGTTCCATTGTCGGAGATGAGATTTGCAAGAATTTCGAACCTACAAATGATTTGATTAAAAATAAATTTAGAGACTTGTGTGCCAGTGCAGGAAGCTAAAGGCATAGCTTCAACCCACTTCGTGAAATACTCAGTGGCGGTTATGATGAACTTGTGTCCATCAGATGACACAGGATTGATTTTGCCAATAATATCTAAGCCCCATTTAGAAAAGGGCCAAGGAGATGAAATAGCCTGCAGCTCTTGTGCAGGCGCATGGACAAGGTCAGCATGTTTTTGGCACTTGTCGCAATGGCGCACATACTCATGTGCATCCGTTTCCATGGTAGGCCAAAAGTATCCTATCCGAAGGAGCTTTTTAGCAATGACGCTACCACTAAAGTGTCCTCCACAAGATCCATCGTGGGCTTCACTCAAGGCTAATTTAGACTCTTCTAAGTTTAAACATCTTAATAGGATACCTTCAAAAGATCTCCTATATAAAGTATTGCCAATTATTACAAATCGACTTGCTCGTCTACGTAATAACCGACGTTGGTTTCTATTAGAATTGGCAGGGAAAGTCCCATTTTGGAGAAAATCAAATATGTCCGTATACCAAGGTTTCGGAGTAGTTTCATTGATTAGAAACACATCCAAAGGCTCTAAGCATGACTTATTTGAAGCGGGTTCCTGGAGTCGACGAATAATGATAGTGGCATATTCGTCATCTAACTCCAAGGGCAGGAGAGATGCAGCTATGGCCATAGCATCAGCTGCACGGTTGCTAGTTCGAGGAATAGCTTCCAAGGTAACTTGATCAAATAGAGACATTAATTGTAAAACATAGGCCTTATATGGGCGTAGTTTATCATCTCTCGGTCTGATAAACTTCATTAATTTGGTTTATAACCAGTTGAGAATCACCAAAAACTAAAAGATGTTTAATTTTGAGCGCTAAGGCAGCTCGTAATCCAAGGATTAGAGCTTCATACTCAGCAGTATTGTTGGTGCAAGCAAATGTCAATTTGAAGGACAGAGGAATAAGATGTTTTTGCGGGGATATTAAAATAATACCCGCACCAGACCCCACTCATGCATCGGGCTCCATCAAAGTATAAGGACCATTGTTCAGTATGGTCTGCCTCTAATTGAAGGCATTCATCCAGAAACTCGATGATGAGGGGATGGGTAGATTCTAAGGGTGCAACAGCCAATTGATCTGCTATGATTTGACCCTTAACTGACTTCTGTCCTATGAATGTGAGATCAAACTCGCTTAGAGCAAGAACCCACTTGGCTGTGCGACCCGATAAATAAGGTCGACTCATGAGATACCTTAAGGGATCGTATTTAGCAATGACATAAGTTTTTTGACTAAGCATATAGTGTCATAATTTTTGCGTAGCAAACACGACTGCTAGACATAGTTTTTCTAATGTTGTATAGCGGGTTTCATAATCGATGAAGGTTCGGCTAATATAATAATTAGCACGTTCTCTCTTTTCATCATCAAGCTGAGCTAACATAGCCCCTAAGGCAGAATCGAAGCTGAAATATATAGGAGGAATGGGCGATCAGGTTTAGGTGGTGAAAGCACAGGTGGATTAAGGAGGTATTGTTTGAGAAGTTCAAAAGCTTCTCTACATTCGGTGTCCCAATTAAAAGGGACATCCTTCTTAAGGAGTTTAAGAAAGGGACCGGTTTTGTCCGCCAGCTTATCGATGAAGCGACGGATAGCTTGAAGTTTACCTTGTAAACTTCGTAACTCAGATATATTAGTAGGTGCGGGCATATCAGTGATGGCCGCAATTTTGAGAGGGTCGATTTCAATACCACGTAAAGAAACTAAAACCCCTAATAGTTTGTCGGACTTAACTTCGAATATGCATTTTGTTGGATTTAATCGAATAAGATATTCTCGTAATCGATTAAAAACTTTTCTCAAATCATCTAAATGATTATCTTCAATAATAGAGCGAGCTATAATATCATCTACATAATCATGTAGGATATCATGCATCATATCATGAAAAATATAGGTCATAGCTCGTTGATAAGTTGCACCTCGCGTTCTTTAAGCCAAATGGCATCACTTTCCAAGAAAAGGTACCCTAGGGGGTAATAAAGGTTGTTTTAGCCTGATCTTCGGAGCTATCCCGATCTGATTATAACCGGAGAATCCATCCATTAAGGACATCATCCCACTCCCGGCAGTAAAGTCAATGATTTGATCCATGTTTGGAAGAGGAAAGTCATCTTTAGGGCATGCAGCGTTAATATCTCTAAAATCTGTGCAAACCCTAACTTTGGTAGCTTCTTTCTTGGTGACTGGAACTACATTTGAGATCCATTCAAGCATAATCAATAGCTTGTATAAAGATAACATTCAGGAGTTTTTCTAACTCCCCTTTGACTAGCAGAGCCACTTTGGGATGCATTTTTCTAAGTTTTTGTTTAACAAGTTTAGCATCCGGATGGACCACTAGATGATGCATGACTACATAAGGGTCTAGACCTGGCATATCTTCATATGTCCAAGCGAAGACATCTTCATACTCTTTAAGGAATGCAATGTATTGTTCTTGTTTTTCTTGACTTAATTCTGATCCAATATTGATTATGTGAGGATTATCCTCGGTTCCAATATTAATTTTAATGACGTTTTCTACCTCCATGTGTAGATCTCTTTCAAAATTAGGTGGGGCGGGTGAAACACCCAATTCTTGTAATTCTTGTAAGGTTAATTTAGATAATTCATCTTGAGGATTAGTGGCCTCAAGTTGGGCTATAGTTGGTATAGAACCATCAAAATAAAATCCATTGTGTAACATCTCTTCAACGGAGACATCATGGAAGATATCTCCTTCCAACTCTTCATCGGGGTCAGCAATCATTTCAGGGTAAGCTATGGATAGCATGTTACATGAAAATGACTGATTTTTAAGAGGCAAATCATCACACCTATCCAAATAATCTTGATAACATATGAGATGATCATCATCTTCAAAAGGAAAGGGTTGACCCTTACTAGGAAATAGGCCCACACCACAGCGGGCAGGCCACGGTTCTACCTCGAAAGGTTCTTTCATGCCATTTTGGAAAGGTCCCAAGCCTTTCCCTTTATATCCCATTTTAAGCATCATGGGTTTAGCTTTAATATAATCATTGGTAAAATAACACCGAGCGTATCCCTCATGATGAGTTTTGATATTCCGAGGGATTCTTCCCTAGTCATATCCTTTATAAATGAAGGCACAACTCCCGACTTGGTAAGTACTTCCCATAGGTTGTGGGAGGCCCAAAGTACGAGGAGATGGCGGCAATTTATTTAAAAGAATTGAATCTTGCATGAAAGCATTTGTTTTTTCTGATATTAAGGTTGTGGATAAATCTGGTAAAAGTTCATCGAAAAGGGCATAAGATGTAGAAGGCTTATTCCCTATATCTTGAGATGTGGAAGGTATGATAGTTGTTTCTGTAGGTTTTGAATTTATAGGGATAGAACATGAAGGATTGGTTGTAGATTTAAGATCTTTTTGAGGTTCTAGAGTGATTTGTTTAGAAGATTGTTGATCTATATAGGAGGATGAAATTAATGGAGGGGAAATAGGTGAAGTTATGGGTGTGTGTTTCATAGTTTTAGATGAAAAATAAGAACTAGGATGTGTGGATGACAGAGCGAGGCAAAATTGCACTCCAACGGGTTCTGCCAAAGCACACATATCAAAGGGTCTAGGGTCACCATGGATAGTGACCAACTAATTTTTAAACTCAAATTTAACACATTGGTGTAAAGTTGATGGGACCGCTCGCATCGCATTGATCCAAGGGCGACCCAAAAGTATATTGTACGATGTTGGGCAATGTACAATAAACACGGTTGTTTCTAGGGTTCTAGGACCAACTTGCAATGGGAGGGTAATAACTCCACACGTTTCTTGTGTTTCGTCATTAAAAGCTTTGATAATCATATCATTTTTCTTCATTTCATCACTTCTAAAGCCAAATCTTTGGTAGAAGTCAAAAGTGCAAATGTTTAGAGATGAGCCATTATCAATCAAGACTCGTTTGATAGCTACATCTCCAATTAGAGCAAGAATATATAAGGGATTATCCTTATGTAAACCGTGTTGTGGGATATATTTATCCTGGAAGTCAATACAATCAACCTCTCGAGTGATGATAGTATTGGCCATAGCTTCAGGTTGGATGTTTTGAGGTACCATCATTTGGCTTAATGTAAGCATCAACTCATCCCTATGGGTGGGAGAAGATCTTAATAAATCCAAAAGGGAAATTCTGGCTGTAGTATTGGACAATTGCTCATTAATATTGTAAGGGGGTTTAGGTTGAACATTAGGAGCATGATTCCCTTTATTGGGATTTTTCAAAACGAATGGAGCCGATCCATCATTCTGGTTTGGTTCTTGTTGGGAATTTTGAGCTTGTTGTCGGGTGACGACTCCGATGGTACCTACAATGTTATAGTGAAGACGTTGAACTGGTCTCGGTTGAGCATTGATGGCTTGTTCATTAGAAAGGAATATATTAGAAGAAGGTCGAGTAGTAACTCTTCTAGGAAATGGTTCTTCCGGAACCATAGCATCTGTGACGGGTTGAATAGGATCTGATTCATTTTTAGAACTATTCGATTGGTTTGAAGTAATGTCTAGTTCACTTTCACTATCTGATTCTACATCACTAGAATCAGAAGTTTGGAAATTATGTAAGGGCCTGGTCGTAACCAGGGATAAGGTTGTGTCAAATATTTGAGGATCCCGAACAGGTAATTGTCCGCTAATGGTTCCTACATATCGGGTAGGAGGGGGAACATTATGATGTTCGATTTGATTGGCTACCTCTTTACCATGTCTTGGTAAAGGGTGTTGAAATATGTCTAATGTTTGATTAGCATTTTGATTTTGATTTTGGGGAACGGTCTTTTGAGTATTATTAGGAGGGTTTTGTTTAGGTTGGAAGGCTTGCACTTCCATTTCATTATTATCAATCAAATCTTGTATTTTATGTTTCAACCTTTTACAAGCATTGGTAGAGTGTCCAGGTCCTCTATGGAAATCACAGTGTAAGTCAGCTCTGTATCCGGGTATAGTTGGATCAGGTTCCTGGATAGCTGGTAATTGGATCAAACCTCTTTCGAGTAATTGAGGTAAAATAGTTGATAAGGGTTGATTTAATCTAGTAAATTCTCGAGGAGGCTTATCAAGAGGTTTCAATATAAATTTTTCTGTTGTCTTCGTTGCATTGATATTAGCAACATTTCTATCGTCAATGACTCCATCACCGACAACTTGTTTGTTTTTATATTGATTTCTGGATGTTTTCTCATCATCCTTCTTCCTAAGTTGGCCTCTCCTAATGAGGGCATCTTCTACTCTTCGAGCTAAATCTATAGCTTGATCGAAGGTAGTTAAAGTAGCAGTTGATAGCTCATAAGATATTTGTTCTTGTAAATTATTGATGAAAATGTCCAACATTTCCCTATAAGGTAGCACAAAGTGCAGTTTTCCTGTCAATTGCCTCCATCTAGCTAAGAAATCGGCAAAACATTCATCCTTGTCTTGTTTTAAGTTGTATAGATCTTTAATGGTTACATGCCTCTCGATGTAGGCACTAAATTGATGGACAAATGATTCAGTTGTTTCTTCAAAGTTTCTCAAAGAATGAGTGGGCAATTGATAGTACCACTCTAATGCCATTCCACCTAAACTTTTCGGGAACATTTTTAGTAATAGCAAGTCATCATGTGATATATCATGACATGCTATCCTAAACATGCGAAGATGCTCTATGGGATCTTCGGTTCCTTTATATATAGGCAAGATGGGCATGGGAAAATGCTTAGGGTATGGTTGAGCTACAACTATGGGATCCAAAGGTTGACTACATATCTCTCGATAATTATACGAGGGACGGTAGGGATCTATCTCGGTCCATACGTGAAGCTAACTGTTTCACCATGGCTTCCAGATTACTAGTTTGCCCCCCATATTGGTTTGGTAGGGCATTGACATGGGTTTTGTGAGCATATGATGGAGGGACATGAAGATTAGATGCCATGTTACTATTGTGTAAATTATTGGTAGGAAAAGTGTTATGAAGGAATTTTGAAGTTGTATTATGTTGTATTCCAGATTGTTGAAAATTGGTGTTTGGCTTCGTTTTAGGTTTTTGTTTACTTGAAGCATATTGCTCAATAGTTTGGCGGAATAAAGTAGTGAAGGAAGGTTTCTTTTGTGTGGGAATGATTTTAGGTTGAATAACAGGTTCCTTAGGAGGTTGGATAGCCTGTTGTTTTGACATGTTTTGCATCATAGTGACCATGTCTGTATTGGATGGCCCAACCTTATCACTTTCTTGATCAATGAAAGACAAGGGATTAGTGCGCACATCAAACGCATGTTCCAAGGCTGCTTGAGTGTTACTAATTTGCCCTTTATCAATACGAACTGCCACATTAAGGGCATCAATATTATCATTAAGAAAGTTCTTGAAATGATCTATGTTGTCAAAAGCAATAGTTCCATCTCGAGCTACTCTAGGGGATGAGGATCCATCCTCTTTAACACTTCCTTCTTGTTCATTATCTTCACCTAGGTCATGTTCTGATTGAGCTAGAGTTTTTCCTTCCGAAGTTGGATCTTCAGGAAGGACATTTGGGTCTCTAGTTGTATCTTGTAACCAATCTTCTTCTTCTCCTAAAGTTTCTTTACCATTCCTAAGTTTAGGCATGGTGCTTAAATTTTGATTTCAGCAAATATATATATATATATATATGCAACAAGTTTAAGAGGTATATATTTACTATATACCTACTACAATATTTGAAATGAAATGTTTAAGTTTTTGCTATGTTTTTAGTTTTTTATTTTTTTGAAATAATATTGTAAAGACAGCAAATAACACAAATAAATGCAAGAAATAAGACTGAAAGTAATAATCTAGTTTTCTATAAACAATTTATAAATATCATTAATAGGCTCTAATTCTTCAGGAGTCATGAAGTGTTCTTCTTCAAATTGAAAGTTTTCTTTTAAAAATTTAATGAAAAGAGCTATAGTGATATTATCTGTCTCAGATGCTGGTTGATAGAAGTAAAGCTCGTGGCAATACTCTCGATATAACATAGCTCGAGGAACTCTATTCCATATTCTCCTAATCTATAAGAACAACCTCTTGGTCTTCTACAAGACCTAGGAACTGGTGTACAATGACTGTGTTCTCGAGGTATTCCTCGAAGGTGAACAATTCTGAAGATACAAGAGCTCTCCTATAAGCTAACCATCTATGGCAGGCTCTCTAAAGTTCATGATAAAAGACAAGTTGATGAGGATCCAGGATTCTATCTAGGACTAGCCTCTTGATTTGCTTAAGTTCTGTTGACCTAGATGAGATGACACTAAGTCTCCTATCAAGTTCGTTCCACAAGAGTTGATTTCTATCTGTTTCAGGCACACTAAGTACAGAATTGACTTCTATGGCTGCCAATTGGTTTTCTACATTTATAGTAACTGCTAATATTTTCTTAGGAGCTACCATCTAAACATGATATTAAACTTAAATGATTTAAAATGCATCTATGTTTTAGTTGTTCTATTTTTTTTTTTGTTTTTGTTTTCAAAAGGTTTATAATGCATTCACGTCGGGTTCACCAAAATGTATCGCTCCAAATTTTTTGCATCCTTACCTTCAGGCTATAGGATCCATGCCCGGAAGGAGGATGGGAAAAGGATGTCGCGGTACCTCGGACTGAGAGGACTTGCGAAGGTCCCGCCTCTCAAGGGAGGTGTATATTGGTGATTTTTCGACGGATGGTGGGTTCACCAGGAAACATTTAATGGCAGTTTCCACGCCTAGGTTTGGAATGTGTTTTAATGTGTTCGTTTTTAGCCTTAAGCATTCATATCCTAGGTTTGGCCAAATGAATCTAAATTAATCTATATGAAAGTGCAGATTTAATGAATACAGAAAATAGATTTAAAGACAGAAAATAGAGAAATTACAGAATACAAACGAAGAATACCTGATCCGGATGTCTGATGGAGATTCTGATGTTTGAAGCAGTCAGGATCGTCTGGAATTCGACAGAATCATCTGAGATCTGATAAGATCATCTGAGATCTGACAGGATCATCTGAGATCTGATGAATTCGTCAGACGAATTTGTCAGAGACCTGCAAACAGAAAAATAGATGCAAAATACAGAGAATGCAACTATGATAACAGAGGGAAACAACACAAAATAACAATATGAATACTAAACAATAGTTATGAATAGAAATTCAAACAAATTATGATATTCTAATGAGAAATTATGATCTTATTATGCAATATAAGCTAAATGGGTGAACTCCAAATGCAAAATAACATAAAATACTGAATAAAATTGCTAATTACAACATAAAACAACAGAAAAAGGGGAGAAGAAATGCAAACTTCAGGCACTGATTGCCTCAATGTTGACTGTAGTCGAAATCGTCCCACATTGGTATGAAATCATCTCTGATTCGACAGGATCGCCTCCGATCTGAACAGGTTCGTCGACGACGATGTAAGCTTGCTCCGACTGAAAAATAGTAATGTACCTGCAACAAAAATTGGTATAGGACTACTGCAAGTGTGAATTTGGGATGATTTAACGTGTATGAAGTTAAGTTACAGAGAATTTCAGCCAGGGGTTGGGAAGGGAAGGTCCTAAGGATTAAATAGGCTTAGGGGAGTAGTTAGGAGGTTGGAGATCATCCCTATTTGGGAGATCTCCAACGGGGGAGGGTCCCTAATGGTGCAGACACGCTTCTGCCCGGATTAGAGGCCCGTTGGAACATAAGCTAATTGTGAAAAATTAGTTTTGCGACAAGATCGTCTGGACGTCCTAGCCCAGACGAAATCGTCAGATCTGGGGCGATATCGTCTGATCGGCGACGATATCATCAAACGGTCAAAACAACCTCTAAAAATGGCACGAAAAAGGGGGAAACGGATTACCCGATGGTTAACGGGCGGTTTGGGAGGTTAAAATTTGAATTTAAATTATTTACTAAGGTGAATGTAATTATTATAATTTCACTGCGCCAATTTTAGGGTGCTACAGTGAGGAAAAAATGCAAATATCTTGTTCCTCAAGATATAAGTCCTAAATTTTCTTAATGCTTTAACCAAACTCTAGACAAGTTTGATGAGTGATCATAGAGGTCATTGTGTCAATAAAATCATCAAAAAATTCACCATAAATTTTTATATATCCCATTCATTTTCAATTTTATACCATCCAAGGGCAAATAGTTAGGTAAAGGAAATAAACAAATTGTTGGTTTCCATCATGTACAACACCTATGAAATAGAAAATATAGACTAGGAAGAGAAGCTACCATTAATATTGTGGGTATATAGGACAATAATTAAGCTAATAATAAATCATACATAACTTTATATAATGTATAGATATGAGGTAGTGGTGCGAGTAGAATTCTTGATACTGAGTTTGAGAGTGGTAGTGGAGAATCATATTGGTGACTAGAAAAGCCTAGAGCAGAGGCTAATGATACTTGTACAGATGGATGAGAAGAGGGTGATGGCACAATGGACCATGGAGGTTACATAACATCGATAAATTCTTTGGCATGATAAACACTTGAAAATATGAGGTTGAAGGAATTAGTTCCCAAGTCTTTTATATTGAAATAAATTAATATTTATAGAAACATTATGATGTAACACTTTTAAAATCTTATTTTTAAATCATTAAAGTAAAATATTTTATGCATTTAAAAATATTGACTTGTTTTCAATATTTCAAGTATTGGCAAGTTACCCTACAAGAGAAAAAGGAAATAAAGTGTCATTAGAGAGAAGCCAGTAGATCCCTATGAAGAAAAAAATTTGAGAAAGATACATACACCATGAAATAGAGATTTATTCATCTTTTCATGACTAAATTTAATCATCAATATTATTTCAATTATCTTTAAAGATGCATTTTGTTGGAAGGAAAATAAGATTTTTATAATGAATACAATCTTCCTTTTTTAAGCATCAAAGTGGGTTATCATGTATAGTTTGAGATTGGCAATGAATTGGATCACTCATGGCTTAGTTAATTGGGTGTCATTCAACTTTGAAAAGAAAATTTAAATAATTTATTCAACTTGGAAACTAATAAACATGCTCCTTCTATTTATTTTTATTATTTTAACCCCTTTTAGGGAATGGGGATATTATAACGAGTGTCTTCAATTTTATTAACTTGGGACATCAGTTTAAATAGTCAACCCTTGAGCATTAATGTTAGGGTTAAAATTTGATTTAGTCTATAAATATGAAGAGTTAGGTGGTAGTTGGATCATATTTGATATTCAAATCTTACACATATATTATGTATTTGAGATTTTGTCCTCTCCAATTAGCTTTGGTATTTTGCCTCATCCAAATAGATATAGATTTGCATTGATTTGAATCTAGGATTTGACTATTACTTGTTTAATTTTCTAGACAAATGGATTTGAATTACTATTGTCATTGGGTGTTGTTATTATTAATCATTAGATTGCTATTGTTATTGCTATATTTATTGAATTTATTTTATAACAAGTGGTATCAAAGCTTTGATATTTTCTATTTGTGGGGTGCAAATTTGCAGTAGAAGAGAGCATAAACTTCTTTAGAACCTCTAACACAAATTAATGTTGCCTATTTCCTACTATTTTTTTGTAATTTATATTTTGGTCCATATTTTAGTACAATTATTTTCTAGAATATAATGATTTCATTAATGTTACTTCCTTTTCCCAAATCCAATTAAAAAAGAGTATCAAGTGTCTCTAGACCCTTGTAAAACACCTATCCCATTGCAATTGTTTCTTTAAGAGTCGAAACAAGGGGTTTTTCAAAAATATTTTTTTGGAATGTGAGTGTGTCAGGACCCTTGTGAGAGACCTATCTTCTTGTAATAATCTCTTCAATTTGATCAAAGTAATAGGTATTTTTCATATAATTTTTTCTAGTAGCATTCCAAGTATTTTTGGGCTTTGTAGTTGCCATTAGTGTATGAATAAATTTGCTACTGCTACTATTTGGTTGTAAGTAAATGGTCTATTATAGTGCATTGATCATTCAAAGGGTGTGTATGAGCAAAAATAAGCACCAATCCAAAAGTCTTGGTAATCATCACAACACTCCCCATAATATCAATAGTTTTGACTATCTTCTTTCTTCTTTAATTCCCATGGCTTCACCCACCAACACCTCTCATTATTCCTCTCCTTTTCCAAATAACTCTCCCCTATCACTCCTCCCACAAATCCTTATATTATTAATTTTCTTGTAATATTGACTTGAATCTATGTATTTATCTTAAGAATCAAGCATAGATAATTACTTTGATTTTTAAGTATAGGGATAACATAGAAAGAGTCCAAATATTTTCTACTACAACTCCCTTTGGTCATCGGTCACAACAAACCATTGTACAAAAACATACAATCATTCATCGAGCTCCAAACATAAGGGATATTAGCATTCTTTCATAATCTACATCTGGTCATAGTCTAAATTCCTATATGGATGGTTAAAACCTGGGCTTTACTTCGGATTTGGATTCCTTAGAAGGAGGTGCCTCAAATTTTCTTGAATAGCCTCATGAAATTATTATTCCTAGCAACAACATGCCCACATTTTTTTGGTACTGAAAGAGATGAGTTATATTACATATGAAAAAGAGTACAATATATAGGCATAAGCCTATACAAAAACATGAAAAGTGTCAAGGACACATGACAAGAAGAAATAAGGGGTAGATAACACATTAACTTTAATATTACTCCTTAATGTGTGCTTTCTAAAAAAAATAGTCAACATTAGAGATATTCCCCCTTAATGTTGACTTCCATTACAACATACATAGAGCATTTTGATAAACTTGGAGAATTTGTCAAGTGTAAGTGACTTTATGAAGATGTTAGCCACCTGATCTTGAGTAGGTATGTACTCCAAATGTATGATGTTATATTGGAACATTTATCCAATGAAGTGATTATGGATATCAATGTGTTTTGTTTATGCATGGAATATTGGATTCTTTGTCATCTTAATGGTACTTTGATAGTCATAGTATATGTGTTTTGGACCATATATGAGTAGCCCAATATCCTTAAGTAGTTGGCTCAACTAAATTGCTTTCTTAGTTACTTCAACTACTGCCTTATACTTTAATTTTTCTAAATACAAGGAAATTATATGTTGTTTCTTGGTGCTCCATGAGATGGTACCCTAACCCAACTAAAATTAGTGACCAATGGTTGATCTTATTGTTTCTAAACAACTAGCTCAATCTAAATTTGTGTACCCAATTAATGAAAAGTCATAACTTGTTGTATACATAAGATCATGATGGGGGGTCCATTTGTAGAATCTCAAAATTCTCTTAGCTGCTATCCAATGACTCTTCTTGGGATCCTGCATGAATATGGAAACAATTCCCACTGAAAAGGTGATATCTAGTCTAGTTGAAGCTAAGTATATCAAAATTCTAACTAGTTGCCTATAATGGGTGCCATCAACCCTTTCTTCATAATCACTATTGATCAATTTCAATTGGGTTTACATGGGAGTGGGGGATGATTTACAATCCTTTATCTAAAACCTCTCCAAAGGAGACTAAATATATTTAGACTAGGAGATGAAGATATTTCCAGGTTGTTGCCATACTTATATGCCTAAGGAGTAATGAAGGGGGCCCAAATTAGTCATCTCAAAATTTGTACATAATTCTTCTTGAGAAAACTTATTCCATCTATGTGATCACTTGTAATCAGAATATCATCCACATACAATGTTACTAAAATGATGTGGTTCCTCCAATGTGTCAAATAGATATTATATTCTACTATACATCTAGTGAAACCAAGGTTGATAAAATAAGAATCAATTTTGGCATACATAGCTCTTGGTTCTTGCTTCGATCCATATAGAGCTTTATTCAATATAAGGACTTTATTTTCTTGGCCTTTAACTATGCACCCTAGAGGTTGACCAACTTACAGTTCTTATTTCAATGCATCAATAGGAAGACATCTTTTACAACCATCTAATATATAAGCCAATATTTCTAAGTGACTAAAGCAATGGCAGTGCAGACTCTAGTCATTTTTGCCACAGGAGAAAAGGTTTCCTCATAATCAATTAATTCTTATTGCTTATAGACTTTAGCTACTAGGTGATTCTTATAGCGATTTAATAAGACATATAATTCATACTTTGCCTTATACACCAATTTTGTTCCAATGGTATACTTACTTAGGGATAAATCAACTAACACCCATGTGTGATTCTGCTCAATGGAATACAACTCTTGTTCCATGGTAAGATTCCATTTAGGATCACCAAGTTTTTATTTTATATTAAAAGGTTCTGTTTGGCTAAGGACTTTTGCCATGAGTGCATAGTTAACTTGGTTGAAAGTGACTTTGGATTGTATATATGGTAGATTGAACCCACTTAGGTAAAGAATTTTATGATGTGGTAATATCACTAGATGGAGGTAAATAAGGAGGGGGATGAGGAAATAGATCATGGGTAGGGAGTTCCTCAGGTTGAGAAAGGCTTTGACTTGTGATGGAAGAGGAAGGATCTAGTGAAGGAGTGGATGCCAAAGGAGAAATTGTTTCCATGTTTGGTTGAAATTAAGGGGTTATAAGAAGTGGAATTTATGGATGATACTCATCGAAAGTAACATCCCTAGAGAGAAAAATCCTCTTGGAAATAGGGTCGTATAGCTTATAGGCTTTGGTACTATCACTATAGCCAAAAAATATGTATTTGTGGCTCTTATCATCAAGTTTCTTTTTGGATGATGTATGTGATCATAAACATCACATCCAAAGATTCTAAAATGCCCCACATAGGATATATTTCCACTCTATATTTCCTCTAGTGTTATATCATTTAAATCCTTAGTGTATGACCGACTGGTCAAGCAGGTAACAATAAGAATAAATTCCATAATGTGTTTGGTAACTAGTAACAAGTAGCATAGATTTGGCCTTTTTTGTGATTGTATAATTCATCCTCTTAGTTACTCCTTTTTTTTGAGGTGTATAAAGAGTTGTGAGCTACCTCCTCATGCCATGATGCTTATAAAAGTTGAAAAACTCATTGGAGATGTATTCTCCAAAATTACTTGACCTCAATGTGTTGATTTGATTACAACTTTCTTTTTCTACAAGTGCCATGAAGTCTTTAAATATATAAAGGGCTTTCCATTTATACTGGATTAGGTAGATCCATATCTTCCTATCATAATCATGAATGAATGTGATATAGTATTTAGTCCCAGTATGATATTGAACAAACATTGACCCACAAATGTATGAATGAATCAATTATAGTGGTCTATTATCTCTCCAAGCCTTTCTTGAATCAAAAGGTTTTCTATGGTGCTTGACAATAATAAATGGTTCATAAAATTACTTAGACTCCCTAAGGTTAGGAAGTCCTTTTACTAAACCCTTTTCTTACCATCATTTTAAGATTATGAAGATTCAAGTGACCCATTTGTAACTCAATGATGGAGTATTCCTAGTGGGGAGGTGTTTTCCAGAGGAGAGAATGATTATTAGGCCAAGCCTCCCTCAATTACCAAATTAGAAAGTATTCTGGTCAACAAGACTAACCTCATACGAACTATCAATTCCTTGTACGAACCTTAATTACCCACAATGTACGATCTCAATTCATACAGTTTCCAAGATGGTATTATCTTGCATCCAAAAAAACTGATAGATATTATTTTGGAGGCTGTCATACACATTTTTGTAATCGTTCTAACCGAGTCCCAAAAACTGCCAAATCGGACAAGTTCTTGTCAATCACCTGTTTTACCAAATTGGGTAATAGTTCTTTGTACGATTTGTACGATGTATGATTTGTATGATATAAATGTACAACATGGTGTTATTTTATATGATCTTCTGCTCCAATCTCTCTTTGATATGTTTTGTAAAGGTTTAATAGCCTAAAAAGTACAATCTCTTTCATAAGCAAAACATCCTAACCGGGTTGGTGAGAGATTCCATACGGGTAAATACATCCCAAAATCATACAGTATGTTTCAATACATCCTTGCCAACATCCCTATGCTCATAAATAATTCTCCATGATTCACCAGTAACAATTCTCTTAACCAATTTGTAACAATGCCTAAAACTAACATGTAACAGTAACATAGAAAACTCAATTACACACTACCAATCCACAATGCATTATCCATTCATAACAATATGATACACAGTTATCCACAACATCTTTATTCTCATTAATGGTTGTAATTTCGAGTACAAATATATCTATCTCTCTATTCTAGCAACTAATAACCATTAAACTAGTAGCCAGACCTACAAATTTGAAAATGGGGCTTTATATAACTCTGCCCAGGCCATTCCAAAGTGGTTCCTAAGACAATATGTTATTCACAACTACCCATATACAACTAAATACATTATTTTGGCATTTTCCTAAGTTTAACACCTTAGTTTAGCAAATCCATGTAACATTTCATCCCAAAATTACATTTCCTTTGCATCTAAGTGAATTTTAGTGTGCCCTGTATGATTTAATAATGCTCTATATGATTTTCCAATCTAGTTGTATGATTTTTCCTTTCATTGTATGATTTATCCCACTTTACGGTTTTACAAAACTTGAGAAAATTATTCCAAAACTATCAAAATCTAGCAAATAACTTCTTCTTCTTTTGGTAGGTGGATTTTTTGCATACATATGCCCTCCCCTTTACTTTAGTCAGTGTCCTCAATGACTCATTCTACTTCTATTGGGCTTCAAATCTAGCTAATTCAACCTCCAAGTCCTTGACTTGTGTCTTATACATTTCTTGTTCATTTCTAAGTTTGGCTACATAGCTCCCCATTTCGACGGCTTTGGTTTCGTGAAGATTAGCCTTTTCCTCGATGTATTTCATGAATTCCATCATTTTTTTTCTCGTTCGAAGGTACTCTTTTTAAATTTCTCCTTCCAGTGAGCTTCTGCTCGAACAGCTTCCTGGAGTTCCTCATTCTTCTCTATAATGATCTCCAAGTGGTGTTTGATACCAGATTCTATATCTTGAACCTGTTCTTCTTTGATCATCATCTGATCTTACTTCTCCATGACCATATAATTCATATTATTGTTGTCCTTTGTTAGCTCCTCTATCTACTTGGCTTGTGTAGCCATATGTTCACTCTTTTTGGCCAACTGAGTTGTCATCTACTCATCTTTTGCTTTGAGTTGTGTCTCCAAATCCTTAATTTTATCCTCTACCATCTGGAAAAAATTTCACTTTTCCTCTTCAAGTGTGGTAACTTTAGCTTTAGAATCTATTCTGAGTCCTAAAAGATACTCCTCCAGCTTCTTTATTTTCTCTTCTATCGTAGTTCTACTTTTTTGTAGTTCATATTCCATTGCGGCCAATTCATTTTGAGCGGTTGTGGTCTCTTCCTCCTATGCCTTCTTGAGTCGATGGATTTCCTCCAATCCAATGCTCAATCACTCTATCTAGTGTGTTAGGAAGTTCAACTTCCTTAGGGTAATGGACACTCCTGTAGCGACCCTCCTATATTCAAATTCTATCGTATTGATGGGGTAGGTTGGATGACTTACTCGATCCAAATATATCCTTGGGTCCTTCCTGTAATTCATGATCATCCCTTCTAGTAAGTATTCTCTTCCTAACATCATTTTTACCTCTTCCTTAGGTAACATCCATGGATGTTGCACGTAGATATCTACTATCTTCCTTATGCACTTTGCACTATTCACCCATTCTATTATCTTCTATAACTCGAGAGATATTGTTCCTCCCATAGCTTCAGTTCTCCCACATGACCAATCAAAAATTCCATTCTAGCACTATTCATCACATGGCCTAATTGAGCAAAGAAGTGTTCCACCTTATCCTCTATTCCACTTGCCTCCTCTTCCATTGTGATACTCTAAAACCATGGTATTTCCAAGAGATATTTGGATTCCATTTCCCGCCATTCTTATTCTATAGAAGTTATTAAGTATTCTTCCTGCTTAATGTGGCTAGAGCTTCCTCCCAGCTTGCTAAGTACTCTCTCGATATCTATATTTTCCTAAGGTGGGGATTTTTTCACTATTTTCTCCTCTCCCTTGCTATCCATAATTTTTATGATCTCCTTCTGATATCGTCGCTACTCAACTTGTTCTTGACCCTTTTCTACTGTGGTTGAGCCCCCTATTTCTCCTCTATATTTTCCTGAGCTACTTCCTTTTGAGTAACAAGTTCTTTTTCTTGTGGCACTTCGATATTCTTTGGGACATCTTTCTTACTAGAGCCTCATGTTACAATTTTGTAATGAGTCTTCTTCTTGGGATCTTCTTCTATGGTACTTGGTCCAATTCCTGCTTCATCCTATGTAGTGGATACTCCATTGTACCCTACCTCAATTCCATTAAAGAAATCAGAGGCATCCATCCTCTCAAATGTTTTGAAGATGTCCTAAGATTGCACTATCTTCTTTGCCTCTATCTAATACAATTCCTCCAGTTCTGTCACTTCTGATTCTGACTGTTCCTTCCCCTGTACTTCTAAAACTATTTTATTTGCCATTATTTCTTGTTGTGTTATCATCCTTACTTGTACTGGGATACTCTCCCTTTCCTGAACAAGAGGCTGCTCCTGCTGCCTTTATGCAGGTACTTGTTATTCTAGTTCCAGCTCCAACCATCTAGAATATTATGATTTCATTAATGTTACTTCATTTTCCCAAATACAATTAAAAAATAGTATAAGGTGTCTCTAGACCCTTGTAAAACACCTATCTCATTGCAATTGTTTCTTTAAGAGTCGAAACAAGGGGTTTTTTCAAAAATATTTTTTTGGAATGTGAGTGTGTTAGGACCCTTGTGGGAGACCTATCTTCTTGTAATAATCTCTTCAAGTTGATCAAAGTAATAGGTATTTTTCATATAATTTTTTCTAGTAGCATTCCAAGTATTTTTGGGCTTTGTAGTTGCCATTAGTGTATGAATAAATTTGCTACCACTACTATTTGGTTGTAAATGGTCGATTATAGTGCATTGATCATTCAAAGGGTGTGTATGAGTAAAAATAAGCACCAACCCAAAATTCTTGGTAAGCATCACAACACTCCCCATAATATCAATAGTTTTGACTATCTTCTTTCTTTTTTAATTCCCATGGCTTCACCCACCAACAACTCTCATTCTTCCTCTCCTTTTCCAAATAACCCTCCCCTATCACTCCTCCCACAACTCCTTATATTAGTAATTTTCTTTTAATATTGACCTGAATCTATGTATTTATCTTAAGAATCAAACATAGATAATTACTTTGATTGTTAATTTTAGGGATAACATAGAAAGATTCCAACTATTTTCTACTACAACTCCCTTTGGTCATTGGTCACAACAAACCATTGTATAAAAACATCCAATCATTCATCAAGCTCCAAACATAAGGGATATGAGCATTCTTTCATAATCTACATCTGGTCATAGTCTAAATTCCTATATGGATGGTTAAAACCTGGGCTTTACTTTGGATTTGGATTCCTTAAAATGAGGTGCCTAAAATTTTCTTGAATAGCCTCATGAAATTCTTATTCCTAACAACAACATGCCCACATTTTTTTGGTACTAAAAGAGATGAGTTATATTACACATGAAAAAGAGTACAATACATAGGCATAAGCCTATACAAAAATATGACAAGTGTCAAGGACACATGCCAAGGAGAAATAACGGGTAGAGAACACATTAACTTTAATATTACTCCTTAATGTGTACTTTCTAAAAAATATATAAGTCAACATTAGAGATATTCCCCCTTAATATTGACTTCCATTACAACATACATAGAGCATTTTGTTGAACTTGGAGAATTTGTCAAGTGCAAGTGACTTTGTGAAGATGTTAGCCACCTGATCTTGAGTAGGTATGTACTCCAAATGTATGATGTTATCTTGGACCATTTATCTAATGAAGTGATGATGGATCTCAATGTGTTTTGTTTATGCATGGAATATTGGATTCTTTGTCATCTTAATAGTACTTTGATAGTCATAGTATATGTGTTTTGGACCATATATGAGTAGCCAAATATCCTTAAGTAGCTGGCTCAACTAAATTGCTTTCTTAGTTACCTCAACTACTACCTTATACTTTAATATTTCTAAAGACAAGGAAATTGTAGGTTTTTTCTTGGTGCTCCATGAGATGGTACCCTAACCCAACTAAAAGTAGTGACCAATGGTTGATCTTATTGTTTATAAACAACTAGTTCAATCTAAATTTGTGTACCCAATTAATGAAAAGTCATAACTTGTTGTATGCATAAGATCATGATGGGGGTTCCCTTTGTAGAATATAAAAATCCTCTTAGCTGCTATCCAATGACTCTTCTTGGGATCCTGCATGAATATGTAAATAATTCCCACTGAAAGGTGATATCTAGTCTAGTGAAACCTAAGTAGATCAAACTTCCAACTAGTTGCCTGTAAAGGGTGCCATCAATCCTTTCTTCATAATCACTATTGATCAATTTCAATTGGGTTTACATGGGAGTGGGGGATGATTTACACTCCTTTATCTAAAACTTCTCAAAAAGAGACTAAATATATCTAGACTAGGATATGAAGATATTCCTAGGTTTTTGCCATACTTCTATGCCTAAGTAGTAGTGAAGGAGGCCCAAATTAGTCATCTCAAAATTTTTGCATAAGTCTTCTTGAGAAACCTTATTCCATCTATGTGATCACTTGTAATCAGAATATCATCCACATACAATGTTACTAAAATTATGTGGTTCCTCCAATGTGTCAAATAGATATTATATTCTATTGTAGATGTAGTGAAACCAAGGTTGATAAAATAAGAATCAATTTTGGCATACATAGCTCTTGGTGCTTGCTTCAACCCATATAGAGCTTTATTCAATATAAGGACTTTATTTTCTTGGCATTTAACTATGTACCCTAGAGGTTGATCAACATATAGTTCTTATTTCAATGCATCAAGAGGAAGACATTTTTTACGACCATCTAATATATAAGCCAATATTTCTGAGTGACTAAAGCAATGACAGTGTGGACTATAGTCATTTTTTCCACAGGAGAAAAGGTTTGCTCATAATCAATTCCTTCTTATTGCTTATAGAAGTTAGCTACTAGGTGAGTCTTATAGTGATCTAATGAGAAATATAATTTATACTTTGCCTTGTACACCAATTTTGTGCCAATGGTAGACTTACTTAGGGGTAAATCAACTAACACCCATGTGTGATTCTGCTCAATGAAATACAACTCTTGTTCCATGGTAAGATTCCATTTAGGATCACCAAGTTTTTATTTTATATTAAAAGGTTCTGGCTAAGGACATTGGCCATGATTGCATAGTTAACTTGGTGTCTTAGGGTGGAAGGCATTTTACTTGTATAAGTTGGCAAGTGAATTTAAATTGTATATATGGTAGATCGAACCCACTTAGGTAAAGAATTTTATGATGTGGTAATATCACTAGATGGAGGTAAAGAAGGAGGGGGATGAGGAAATGGATCATGGGTAGGTAGTTCCTTGGGTTGAGAGAGGCTTTGACTTGTGATGGAAGAGGAAGGATCTAGTGAAGGAGTGGATGCCAAAGGAGAAATTGTTTCCATGTTTGGTTGAAATGAAGGGGTCATAAGAGGTAGATTTTATGGGGGATACTCATTGAAAGTAACATCCCTAGAGAGAAAAATCCTCTTGTAAATAGGGTCATATAGCTTATAGGCTTTTGTACTATCACTATATCCAACAAAGATGTATTTGTGGCTCTTAAATTTTATTTTTTGATGATGTATGTGATCATAAACATCACATCCAAAGATTCTAAAATGGCACACATAGGATATATTTGCACTCCATATTTCCTCTGGTGTTATATCATTTAAAGCCTTAGTGTATGACCTACTATTCAAGCGGGTAACAATAAGAATAACTTCCCCCATAATGTGTTTGGTAACTAGTAACAAGTAGCATAGATTTGGACTTGTTTGTGATTGTATAATTCATCCTCTTAGCTACTCCATTTTTTTGAGGTGTATAAAGAGTTGTGAGCTACCTCCTCATGCCATAATGCTTATAAAATTTGAAAAACTCATTGGAGATGTATTCTCCACCATTACTTGACCTCAATGTGTTGATTTGATAGCCACTTTCTCTTTCTACAAGTGCCATGAAGTCTTTAAATATATAAAGAGCTTTCCATTTATACTGGATTAGGTAGATCCATATATTCCTATCATAATCATGAATGAATGTGATATAGTATTTAGTCCCAATATCAAATGTATGAATGAATCAATTGTAGTGGTCTATTGTCTCTCCAAGCCTTTCCTGACTCAAAATGTTCTCTATGGTGCTTGGAAATAATAAATGGTTCATAAAATCATTTAGACTCCCTAAGGTTAGGAAGTCCTTTTACTAAACTCTTTTCTTACCATCATTTTAAGATTATGAAAATTCAAGTGACCCATTTGTAACACAACGATGGAGTATTCCTGGTGGGGAGGTGTTTTCCAGAGGAGAGAATGATTCTTAGGCCAAGCCTACCTCAATTACCAAATCGGACAGTATTCTGATCAACCGGACTAACCTCGTACGAACTGTCAATTCCTTGTACGGACCTTAATTACCTACACTGTACGATCTCAAATCATACAGTGTCCAATATGGTATGATATTGCATCCATAAAAACTGATAGATGCTATTTTGGAGGTTGTCGTACACAGTTTTGTAATCGTTCCAGCCGAGTCCCCAAAACTGCCAAATCGGGTAAGTTCTTGTCAATCACCTATTTTACCAAATCGGGTAACAGTTCTTTGTACGATTTGTATGATGTACGATATGTATGAAATAAAGGTACAACATGGTAGTATTTAATATGCTCTTCTACTCCAATCTCTCTCTGGGATGTTTTGTAAAGGTTTAACAGCCTAAACAGTACAATCTCTTTCACAAGCAAAACATCCTAACCGGGCTGGTGAGAGATTCCATATAGGTAACTACATCCAAAAATCATACAGTATGCTTCAACACATCCTTTTCAATGTCCTTATGCTCATAAATCATTCTCCATGATTCACCAGTGACAATCCTCTTAATCAATCTGCAACAATGCCTAAAACTAACATATAACAGTAAGATAGAAAACTCAATTACACAATACCAATCCACAATGCATTATCCATTCATAACAAGATCATACACAATCATCCACAATGTATTTATTCTCATTAATGGCTGTAAATTTGAGTACAATGTGGAAAACTCTCTCACTGTAATTGCAATAACTCAGAAATGTATCTATCTCTCTATTCTAGCAACTAATAACCAGTAAACTAGTAGCCAGGCCTACAAATTTGAAAATGGGGCCTTATATAACGTTGCCCAGGCCATTCCAAAGTGGTTCCTGAGACAATCCATTATTCACAACTGCCCATATACAACTGAATACATTATTTTGGCATTTTCCTAAGTTTAACACCTTAGTTTAGCAAATCCATGCGATATTTCATCCCAAAATTACATTTCCTTTGCATCTGAGTGAATTTTGGTGCGCCCTGTATGATTTACTAATGCTCTGTACGATTTTCCAATCCAGTTGTATGATTTTTCCTTCCACTGTATGATTTTCTCCCACTGTACGGTTTTACAAAACTTGAGCAAATTATTCCAAAACTGTCAAAATCTAGCAAATCACTTCTTCTTCTTTTGGGAGGTGGATTTGCTGCCTACATCTGCCCTCCCCTTTACTTTAGTCGGCGTCCTCGATGACTCATTCTGCTTCTTCTATTGGGCTTCATATCTAGCTAATTCAGCCTCCAAGTCCTTGACTTGCGTCTTATACATTTCTCGTTCATTTCTTAGTTTGGCTGCATAGCTCCCCATTTCGACGACTTTGGCTCCGTGAAGGTTAGCCTTCTCCTCGGCAGATTTCATGAACTCCATCATTTTTTTCCCATTCGGAGGCACTCTTCTTCAATTTCTCCTTCCAGTGAGCTTCTGCTCGAGCAACTACCTGGAGTTCCTCATTCTTCTCTACAATGGTCTCCAAGTGGTGTTTGATATCAGCTTCTAGAGCTTGAACCTGGTCTTCTTTGATCCTCATCTGAGCTTGCTTCTCCATGACCATCTCATTCAGCTTCTTGTTATCCTTTGTCAGCTCCTCTATCTACTTGGCTTGTGTAGCCATCTGTTCACTCTTTTTGGCCAACTGAGTTGTCATCTGCTCATCTTTTGCTTTGAGTTGTGCCTCCAACTCCTTAATTTTATCCTCTGCCATCTAGAAAATTTATCACTTTTCCTCTTCAAGCATGGTAACTCTGGCTTCAGACTCTATTCTGAGTCCTGACAGATCCTCCTCCAGCTTCTTTATTTTCTCTTCTATCGTAGTTCTACTTTTCTGCAGTTCATCTTCCATTGCGGCCAATTCCTTTTGAGTGGTTGTGGTCTCTTCCTCCTGTGCCTTCTTGAGTCGATGGATTTCCTCCAATCCAATGCTCAACCACTCTATCTAGTGTGTTAGGAAGTTCAACTTCCTTAGGGTAATGGACACTCTTGTAGCGACCCTCCTGTATTCAACTTCTACCGTATTGATGGGGTAGGTTGGATGACTTACTCGATCCAAATATATCCTTGGGTCCTTCCTATAATTCGTGACCATCCCTTCTGGTAAGTCTTCTCTTCCTAGCATCATTGTTACCTCTTCCCTGGGTAACCTCCATGGATGTTGCACGTGGATATCCGCTATCTTCCTTATGCGCTCTGCACTATTCACCCATTCTGTTATCCTCTCTAACTCGAGAGATACTTGTTCCTCCCATAGCTTTAGTTCTCCCATGTGACCAATGCAAAATTCCATTCTGGCACTATTCATCACATGGCCTAACTGAGCAAAGAAGTGTTCCACCTTATCCTCTATTCCACTTGCCTCCTCTTCCATTGTGATTCTCTAAAACCATGGTATTTCCAGGAGATAGCTGGATTGCATTCCCCACCGTTCTTCTTCTGTAGGAGTTCTTAAGTCTTCTTCCTCCTTAAGGTGGCTAGAGCTTCCTCCCAGCTCGCTAAGTACTCTCTCGATATCTATATTTTCCCAAGGTGGGGATTGTTTCACTATTTTCTCCTCCCCCTCGCTATCCATAATGTTTATGATCTCCTTCTGAGATCATCGCTGCTCAA